>CM037880.1:8270796-8870796 GCA_021292165.1 Shinisaurus crocodilurus | reverse complement strand
GGCATTGGAGCTCCATCTGCATGGCTACGTCTCACACTACCCTGGTAATGTAGGAATGGAGAAACCACGAGAGAGAGAGAGGCAGGATCATGTTGACAGAATGTGCAAGTTCTACTGTGGTCCAGCTTTGATGCTTGCATGGTTCTTCTCAAGCGATCATGCCCTTTTCACATGGTTCCTTACTTCCCATGTTCCCGGAATAGCATGGGTAACCACGAATCATTCCTTCCCCAAAGTAACAAACTCCCCCACTTAAGTCTTTCTGTCTAATCCCAGATGTGTGGGTATTCGTTGCTCTTGTTATTTTGCATCATCATCATCATCATAATGAGAACGATAATAAAATACAGGCCTGTGGCTCACGCTGGCTCAGCTTGTCTGAGCGTGGAAAGCCAAGCAGGGTCAGGCCTGGTTATTACTTGGATGGGAGACCCCTCCTCTAGTCTCCTGCATTCAGCAGGGGGTTGGACTCGATAGCCTTGTAGGCCCCTTCCAACTTTAGGGATGTGTGCGGAGCTCGATTGGGGGGTGGAATTCGGCAAACTCACCGGGCTCGACCCCCTGAGCTCTGCTCAGCCAACCTGCTTCCCCGGCTCAGCTCACGTTCTCGTGAGCCCAGCTGGCGAAGTGACTTCTGGGTTCCCGGTGGCACGCTTTTTACGTAGAAAATGGTGTAAGATACGTTAAAAACGTCCACAATTTGTGCAAGTTACGCAAACCACGGCTGCTTTTAATGTATCTCACGCCATTTTCTACGTAAAAAGCGTTCCCCCGGAAATCCGGCGAGCGCCTTAGCTGGCGCTTGCTTTCAGCCCGGCTCAGCAGGCGCAGCCGCAGCGTTCACCGAGCGCCCAGCGAGTCGGGTGGTGGGCAGATCGCCCACCCCTAATTAAGCGTATAGTACTTTTGAATGTTCAAAGAGGTTAACACATATGATCTGAGCCATGCTTACAATGATGTTGAAAGTGGCTGAGACTGAGAGATTCACAATCAGGGATCCCTTGCAAGGGGTGCTATTCTGGAGGCTCAGCTAAGCCCTCCAAACCTGCCAGTCACTTGTCCCTTCCCTGCCTGGTTTATATCATCCTCTGAGTCCCAGGTCACATATTCAAGGTCATATAAAGTGGATTTCGTCATTCTTGAACTCACTACACACCCCCCCCTCCTGTTCTTTTCAGAACAAGCTAGCAAGTCAGTATAATTAACCCCCTTATTGCAGATGAAGGTGTTGGTCGGGGAGCTCTGACACTGCGGGGGAGAGGGGAGTGTGCCGAAGGCAGGGGTGGGAGACCTCAATTTCAGAGGGACTCTTGGGGGCCGTATTCCAGTGGTACAAGGGGCGGGGCTAAGAATGCAGACAGTATTGTAGCTTGACACTCTTCCTGCCAGGAACTAAGCCTTAGGAGAGAGGCATTTCAACCTGTTAGGACGGGGGGGGGGGGGGAGGCCACTGTGCAAAAGCTGGGAAACCACCAGATAATCAGTGGTTGGGGAAAGGGGGTGGGCGGGCCAGGAGAAGGGGGTGTGGCCAACTAGGGCACTCCAGAGGCCATCTAGTGAGTTTGTTCCCAAGGTGATACTTGAATCGGGGACTCCACATTCTTAGTGGCGATATTACCTTCACAAAGACGGAGCAGTAAGTTAAAAGATGCCCGGGCGGCCAGCGAAAAGTCATTAGCTCGAGAGCTGAAGCGATCACTAAAGAGAAAGCAACCAGGCGATCTAAACCGCCCCACTTGTTATCTCTTGTTTATGTTGCGCAAGCTTGATGAATTTATCCCTTATCACTCTGGAGAATGAAATGTGGTGGTGTTGTTTTTCCTCCGGCTGGGCCAGGCTGGGCAGCTAGTTTAAAGGAACTGGCTGTTCTTTCTTAAGGGTATTTTAATTGCATCTCTCAGAATCTTCCCCTTCCGATTAGACAAATGACCGAAGATAGATTCCCTCAGTTTTTTCTCGTGTGAGGAAATGGGTAACACCGAGCGTCTGGCACAGGCGTGGTGAGGGGTAGCAATTTGACATCACTGGCACAGCTCAGAAGGAGTGCTTGAAAAGGCACGGAGAGCTCGCCGGGCGGCATCGCGAGGCAAAACCTTCCGCAGGAGAGTGTGTAACCCTGTTGGTTTGTAAGCAGCGTGGGGACCGTGTGGCAATAAGGGTCTCTTTGCACTAGGGTGACATGAGAAGTCCCCAGGAAGTGCGGGAGGACCCCATGCCGTGACTCCTCCCTCTGAAACCGGGGCTTTGATGCTGGTGGGAGGCGAGACAGTGTGGTCCTTCCCGTGTGGCGTGGGGATCCTGACATTATCTCCAAAGCCGGGGAAAGAGCCATACCGCAGCAGTTCCCAGGGCACTTCATGTAAGAAATGAACCTCGGAGATCCCCCTTCTCTGCAGCTCTGTAAAACCTTTGACAAACAGGGATGCTTGGGGAATTTGGTCTTTGCGAATTACGGTGTGGACTGGCCTTATCCACCCCGCCCAGACTTTTCTGTGCATCAGAACTTAGTTAACCGCTGGACTGTATATGTTCGAATGTATTTTTTTGGGCACAAACCCCTGTCCGGGTGTCCCCCGTCACAAATATGTTTAGAAATAAGTATTTTGAAAGAAAATACATTTTAAATGCATTAAGGATGCGATCCTACGCATGTTTCGACAGAGAAAAGTCCTACAACTCCCAGCATGCCCTAGCCAGCTATGCTGGCTAGGGCATGCTGGGAGGTGTAGGACTTTTCTCTGTCAAAACATGCCTAGGATTGTGCCTTTAAAGGCATATTTAAATGCGAATTCAGGTACACTTTTTTTTTTTAAAGAAGCACAGCTTTATGTGGAAACGGGATGGAAGGGACTTCGAGATGAACACACGCAAAAGTGACACATATGGCAAATAGGCTGACTCATCCATCCATCCATCCATCCCTAGCTGACTGCAGTTGAGAAAGAACAATTAAAAAAAGAGAAGAAAAGATAAAGCCAAAAGCCCCTTGGGGGGTTGTGTCCAGAGTGGTGGGTGGGAAGAAGCCGTTGACAGGCTTGTATGTAGAAATTACGCAGGGGCAGTCAAATATGCTTAAAGTTACTCTGTTATTACCGCATAAATGTAATCAAATGAAATTTCTTGTAGAACAAACAATGAGAGGCAAGTGTCAGAGCTGACGCCAGGTGAGCCTCCTCATTGGGGGCACCACAACTGAGAAGGCGCTCTCTCTCTGGTTATCATTTGCCTGAGTTCAAGTGGTGCGGGGTGGACGGACTCCAGAAGAGAGCTTCTGATTATGGTTGTGTAGTTCTGGCAGGCCCATGTGGGAGCCCCCCCCCCCAACTACCACCACCATACATACACCAGCTGTGATAATCACAAGCACTTGGCTAGTTGCTTCATGATTGTGAAGATGGCATTATAGAGTTGGAAGGGGCCTTAAGAACATAAGAAGAGCTATGCTGAATCAGGCCAAGGGCCCATCTCGTCCAGCATTCTGTTCACACAGTGGCCAGCCGGCTGCCCACGGGAAACCCACAAGCAGGACATGAGTGCAGCAGCATCTGTCCACCCATGTTCCCCAGCAACTGGTATGCAGAGACATGGGCGGAAAGGCGCTGTTGCACTCCTGTCCTTCTTGTGGGTTACCCAGTGAGCAGCTGGTTGGCCACTGTGTGAACAGATTGCTGGGCTAGATGGACCCTTGGTCCGATCCAGCATGACTCTTCTTCTGTTCTTCTGTTCTTAGGTAGCATATGGCCAGTCAGGACTAGTAGCCATGGATAGCCTTCTCCATGAATGTGTCCAATCCCCTTTTAAAGCCATCCAAAGTGGTGGCCATCGCTACATCTTGCAGTAGCGAATTCATTCATTTACCTAGGTATGGAGTGAAGAAACCCTTCCTTTTATCTGTCCTGACTCCCCACCACCACCACCACCACCAATCAGCTTCATGGGATGACCCCATTGGGTTCTAGTATTATGAGAGATGGAGAAAAATGTCTCCCTATCCACTTTCTCCACACCAGGCATCATTCTGTACACTTCTATCATGTCTCCCCGTATTCACCTTTTTTCTAAGCTAAACCATCCCAGCGGGTGTAACCTTCCCTTGTAGATGAGTTGCTCCAGCCTCTTGATCATTTTGGTGGTCATCTAGCCCAACTCTCTGCTCAGTGCAGGATACAGTGAAAGTATCCCTAACAGAGGGTCACCCAGCCCCTGCTTATATACCTCCAGCCAAGGAGAGCCCTCCACCGCCCAAGGCAGTCTGTTCCACCCTGAAATCACTCTTGCCGTTAGGATGCTCCTCTGAGTTTTTTGCTGAAATGTGCTTCCCTGCAATTTCCAACCGTTGGTTCTAGTCCTGCCCTATAGGGCAACAGAGAACAAGTCCGCTCCATCCTCTGGAACAAGTTGGATAGAACCAAGTACTTAGTGAAGACAGAGTGCAAGGTTGTGATCATCCTGAGTATGTGACTCGGGAGAACTTTCTCCTGACCTCCCGTATTTGCTTTGAACGCGTTTCCCATGTGGATTAAAGCATGTTTTGAATTAAGATACCCATCTCCACTTGGAGTCCCAAAAACTCTTGAAGCTTTTTAACTTTTCCCCTCTGAAGTGGTTTTCTTTCTTCTTTTTTTTTGAGAGGATGAAGAAAACAATGGCTGGTGTATTTATGTTTAATAAAAAAATATAGAGCATCATTTAAAAAACAAAACAAAGAAACAATGGCAGTTAGAAAACAGCTTAGAGTCTCAGGAACATTGAAGGTCAAGGAGAAAGCTGTTTGGTCCATTAAAACCAATCTATTATAATCCATGGAAAATGTGATTCAGCCTAATCTGTCACATGACCTCAATCTCAAAACTCAATTCCATGCCTATGCAGCCTCTCTTATCTTCCTGAAAATATGTCCAGCTCCCTCCAGAACTGAACACTGCTGGCATTGCATAGTTTAGTGGTTTGCTCTGCATTCTAACATATGCTTATTAATAGTGAAGCCTATGTACTCCTTCACCCCAGCTGTCTTCAAGTTGAGATACCTCCCACCACCAACAACCTCACCACAATTGCAACTTTTCTTTTGTGACCCGCCAACAGCGTCTTTATGTTAGCACTGCAGCTTTTTGGATATTTTGTGACTTGATCTTCACATTCTGGGCTCTTGTGTATTTCTGGGCTAGATCCAAACATACAGCAGAATGGTGGTTCAATGAACCAGGCCAGATCAGACTGCAGGTTGGAGATCAAATGTGTGTAATGTAGGGATGTGCATGGAGCTCAATCGGGGGGTGGAAGCAGGGCAAACTCGCCAGGCTCAACACACACACCCCGAGCTCCACGCAGCCTACCTTTCCCCGACTTGGCACGTGTTCTCGCGAGCCGAGCCAGGGAAAGTGACTTCCGGGTTCCTTTGCTACATTTTTTCACGTAGAAAATGGCGACTTCCGGGTTCCAGCGCTACGCCATTTACTTAAAGTATAGTGTAGTAAACAGTAAAAACGGCATTTATGCAAATTGCGGCCGTTTTTACTGTTTACTATGCTATACTTTACATAAATGGCATAGCTCCGGAACACGGAAGTCGCCCTTTTCTACGTAAAAAAAGTAGCTCCGGAAGTCTAGCGAGCGCCTCGGCGAGCGCCTCAGGTGGCGCTTGCGGGGTGCTCGGCTCGCGTGGCGGGAGCAGTCGCCAAGCACCCTGGCAAGTCGGGTGCCGGGCTGGGTGCCCATCCCTAGTGTAATGGCAAAAACCTCCCTGCAAGTAGAAAACCAGTACAGGAAGGAGAGGATTGGGTTAGAATGCATCTCCCTGATGTGCCACAGTTCTGATTGCAGGGCTTTTTTTTTTTTTTAACGTGGCAGAATTTTTACAGGAAGTGGGGTGGTCCCTGGTAATCAGTTCAGCCATTTCAGATGAGTTGCTTTGGAAGCAAATATCAAAATTAAACATTTGCCACAAGTAGGGAAAACAGATTAGTCTATATCCGGTCCACATCAGTTTCACATGTATTCAGTTATAAGTCTGTCCTGTCCAATTTCTACACCACGTATCATTCTGCGCTTTTAAAAAAAAAGACCGCATGAAAATTCACATTAATTTTCGTATGCCACTTTCCCTAATATACACAGTTTTCTACATATCTTGCCCTAATACATGCATTTTGGTATGCAGTTTTTGAGCAGAGAACTGCATCACAGCATTCCGAGAAGTGCAGATAACTATTTTCCGATCTACATAAATCAAGGAAGTGCAAGTGAGATGGGATCACTTAAAAATGCAGACCAAACGAAGTGCTCCAGCATCCCTAGGCATGAGTCAGATCCGAGTGGCATACAAATTTCAGGGAGCTGCTAAGGGTGGCTTGTGAATCTCTTGTGAAAAGCAAACGGAAGAGGTCCCTCAATTAAAGACACAAACAAAACAAATCTGTGCACCATGCGAATAATGATATTGTACAAAACCAGAAGTGCATAAATGTACACACCAATAAATAATAAAAAGATAAAAACCTTCACTTCAAAGGAATATATCGCGTACATACATCCAGATATTCAAAAACCTGTATCATGAGCAATATGAGCAACAATGCTTGAAAGGACAGAAAGTATCAACTTCACAGTACCAAACAAAGGGGTGTTGTGTGACACACTGTGCAAATTTTATCTCTGTTTGACAAAACTGACAATGGGTAAGAACATTTATCTACAGCGTGCACACACCCATATGATCAAGGTCATATGAGCAGCAATGCCATTGAGGACACAAGGGCGCCAAGGTCTCTATTTGACATTGTATAAAGCAGGGCTCTCCAACCTTGGGTCCCCAGATGTTGCTGGCCTACAGCTCCCAGCATTCCCAGCCAGAATGGCTAATGGCAAGGGATGCTGGGAGCTGTAGTCCAGCAACATCTGGGGACCCAAGGTTGGAGAGCCCTGGTATAAAGTATAACAATGCTTTGAAAGACAGCGTAGATGACTGGGGCATGCTGGGAGCTGTAGGCCTTCTGTCTAAATATGCATAGGATTGTGCCCTAGGCCCCTAGGTCTGTTTTTAACAATGAGGTGTAGTTCCAAACTGTACACAAAATACACATGAAGCGTCTTTACTCGACAATGATAAGTTGTCTTAAACTTAATATGATACGGTACGTAGTGTATACACTGTACATAATATGTGACGAAAACTCTGGGATGTAATTTCATTTCTGTACTTCTTCAGAATAGCAAACCCAGTATTTTCCTTTTCTTTATCTGTTGTGGACGGTAGCCAAACTTGTTCCTCCCAATTACCATGCCCTGAAAGCTTGAAAAATACAGAAGTGCTTCAGTAAAACTACTTGCCTAAAACTATGACATTCTGGGGGAATAATATTCCCAATTTCCCACAAATATTCAAGGCCAACCTTTACGACGAACCTGGAGGAACAGAAGAATGTGAGCACAAAGGAGGTAATCCGTGGCTTTCCCTCCACATGGGCTGCACCTCCCTTCCCCCTGCAGTGCCGAAAAAAGTCAAGAAGAAAAAATTAGAAATGGCATCCGGATCAGCTAGGAAGCACCAAAAGAGTCAAAAAGAAGGCTTCAAAATGGCTGCTATGGATGCCATTTTGCTTTAATGTTGTTGTTGTTTTACAATAGGGGGGGGCAGCAGGGGATGCACGCCACCCTGCATCCCACACATTGCCCACCCCTGATCTTGAGGATGCAGACAGGGGGAAAGTAACATCCAAAACACCCTTCAGTCGTATGAAGATCACCTAGATGTGACTTGCGTCATCTGGCCTCCAGGCTTTTACGCCTGTGAACCAAACCTGTCAATGGTGGCGCACGCACATGTCAAAACGGAACATTCCTCTTTGCGATCCCTTTCCTAGAAGCCCCCCCCCCCCCTTGTAATCATTGGAGAGGCTTCTTTTTTTCCTCCTTCCCAACCCAGGTTCTATTTCTGTCGCCAACCCGTAATTGTGTGTTTTGTTAACGTTAATGGTCCGTTGCCATGAAGGAAGGGGTGTGAGGTCACCCATGAAGTATTGCAGCTTGGCCGCATGGATAGGGGCTGTGTGAGAGAGCGCCAGACCTCACTTTGAACACACATATGTGATCTATTTATTTTTTTAAGTGGCAAACAGCAGGCAGATCTCCAATTAAAACGGGTGGGGGGGTGGGGGCAGAAAGCAAGGAGGCTTGTTTTGTGTTTGTATGTCAGCATTTTCCACAAAAGTAAGCCGCTAGAAATTAACTTTCTGTTAATGTCATGGCATTAATGACACGGCCCCTCGCAGGCTCTGGAACTTCTTGCCGAGAGAGACTAGGTTGCCCCCCCCCTCTGCTGTCCTTCTGTCGGCAGGCAAATGCGTTTTTATTCAGGCGGGCCTCAGAACTATTCTTGGCATCCCTAGGTGTGTGGCGAATGCATTGTTGTGCTTGCAAACTGGATTAATAATCTCCAGAACACGCACAGCTTGGGCGTCTACCTGGATTAAATGTTGTTTTGACCAGCAGAAGCCTCGCTACTGTGCTATGATCTGGCATGACTCTTATAGAAATAGCTGGTTGAAGGCGGCACGCTGTAATATAATGGATATATGGGTATTTGTCCATTTGAACTTTTTTCTTTGGGCAAGGAAAAGGCAAAAGAAGTTCTTTCGTTAAGATTGTACAGTATTGAATGGCAAAATTTGATGTCCTTGGCAGCTAAATTTTGTTCTCTTTTTTGGCATTCAATTTCCAATTGGGAGCCGAGGGGCTAACTGTCTTAAACCTGCTGATGTTTATAAGCCCCGGGCTGCATTTACATTGGCCTGTATGCATGCTCTGCCATCTGTCATGCTAAGAGAGGAGATTCAATAAGGATTCTTCATTGCAACTCTGTTGTTCCTGCGGTTCAGGAGATTTAGAGACTCTAATGCATGTTTTATTATATTGCAATTTCTATTGGGATATTAGGAGAGAACTGATTGTACCTTTATTGTCTAAGTTTCCTGGCAGAGTCAATTTGTTTTATGTATCTTATTGTTTAGCCGACACCATTTCTGTAGTTACTGGAAATTTTGCTAAGTTTTTTTTTTCCTGTCTCAGTTAAGTTTAGAGCTAACTTAACTTGGTTTTTATTTGCTCAGCATGGATGATGCACCGCTCTGTACATCTTTGTACACATACTTTGTTGCTGTGTGTGTGTGTGTGTGTGTGTGTGTCCACACACTATCATATCTATCTATCTTGTATACCTTGCTTTTTCAATCTGGTCATGGACTGCATTAAACATATTTGAATGTAGTAGGCCTTTGGTGTGTAAACTGGCCTGTTTTCCTTTGTTTTTTGTTTTTAATTGGTTGGTGCTGTTTATGTATTGTATTGTGTTTTTAATTGATTTGGTTCTTATGTTATGTTTTAATTGAGATTTTGTTTTTAATCTGTGTTTATTGATAGCCACCCTGAGTGCCATTTTTTTTTGGCGAAAAGGCAAAATATAAATACAATGACAGTGCAATCTGATGTGGCTGCCCATAACCCTCCAAACTCAAAGGGTTATTTTATGGCATCTTATGGAGGGTGGCAGGAGCAGGGAGGTGAAGGTCGCCTCTGCGCTTCTCCCGCCCTGCAAAAGACTTAGATGGCCAGTTGCAGCCATCTAAGTCTTTTGCCCTGAAACGCAAGGAGAAGAGACTGAGGTGCTAGCAGGAGAGAATGTGTGCTGGTGGTGCCTGACTTCTCCCCTCCCTGCCTCCAGAACGCACACAGAACTCCGGCTCCGAGGTCGGTCTTCTGACCTCAGAGCCACAGCCAGTGTGGTTCTTTCTGTGCTGGCTGCAAGGGCGGAGGGAGGGCGCTCCGAAGTTGGAAGTCTCAGCTCTTGACCTTGGAACACGTTTCTGAGCTCAGAGGTGGGACTCAGACTTCTCTTATGGCCCTCTAGACTCTGCTTAGCGGCCATAGAATTGCGCTCTAAATAAATAAATGGCATATAGGGAAACAATGCTTTGGCTCTGATCTTGCGAGAGATTCCAAGAAACATTCTTTGCAAAGGCTACAGAATCTCCTGTCTTAGAATTTCATAGGAAAACCTTGGACAGGTACCCGCCAAAGGCAGTGTTAAGTGTAGAACGGTGGTGAAGCAGGCCTCCCAGGGCACGTGTGGACTTTTGACCAAAGGAGCACATTCTTTTCCATGGCCTCTTTCCAACGCACTCAACAATTGGATGAGGACCAACAGTGCCAAAGAGCCCTCCCAATTTGCCTTCATTGCCTCTGCTGGGTGTCAGTGTCAGGAGTAGAGATGGGCGAGCAATGTGTTGCCTTCACATTTTAATGCAAGATTCACCGGTTTAAATCTCCCAGAACCAAATGTAGCCTTCAAAACTGCAATTTGCAGTCGGAAAATCCATACATTTCCGAGCTAGCGATGCCTTCCGCGACCCAAAAAATGATGCGTTTGACAACCTGCACACATTTGAAAAATGTGCAAAGAGAAATGCACGCATTTCTACAATGCTCACAAACATGCTTCCACCAATGGGTGAAGATATGCAAAAATGCATGCATTTGGAAAATGTGAACAAAAATGCACACG
The DNA here is from genome assembly GCA_021292165.1 of Shinisaurus crocodilurus. Lineage (NCBI taxonomy): Eukaryota > Metazoa > Chordata > Lepidosauria > Squamata > Shinisauridae > Shinisaurus > Shinisaurus crocodilurus. Next base: position 8,860,238 of record CM037880.1, on the reverse strand, counting down.
TACATTTTGAAATACGCACACGAAAATGTGTGTACACATTTCTGTGTGAGGGGTGGGGGGTGGGAGAAAGCTCGCATGGAACCAAGATGGGATGAGCTTGGTGATGGAAAAATGAGAACCTCATCGAGTTCGAGCTTGCCAGATTTGCCTGCCCCTGGTCAGGAGAAGCTGGAGCACATGCAATAGCAATGTATTCATCTCATTGTCCTGTGAATATATATGAAGCTGCCTGATCCCGAGTCAGACCATTTTTCCATCTAGTTCTGTATTGTCGATTCTGTCAACAGCTCCCCACCAGGGTCCCAGGGAAAGGTCTTTCTCGTCATCAGCTACCTGATCCTTTCTAGCTCAAGATACTGAAGATTGAACTCGGAGCTTTCTGCATGCAAACCATGTGCTCTACCACTAGGCCATGGGCCCTTCTCATGGAAGAGGGCTGCAATGAAGGATGGAAGTCCTTGCCCTCATAGAAGCTCTGTATAAACATGAGATATCCGTTGTCTAATGAATTAGTTCCCAGGTGCCTTGTTGGCTTAGTCAAGACCAGGCTGTGTATGGGGGGCCTGGTCATTGCCTGTAAGGTTAAGCCCAGCCTCTCTGCGGAGGTGCCTCAAGAAGACGTAGGATTTGATTCTCACTCAGACGAGGGAGGGGGAAGAGGTGGATGAGGCCTCAAGGCCACAGCAGCTGGAAATAGTAGGATTAGTCCAACAGGCCCTTCTGAAACCTTAGCAACATTGAGCCAGGGCAAAGAGGAGAAGGAGGGGAGGGATGAGGCTGTTGGAGATCCCAGAGTTAGACATCAGATGAGAAGGGAGGAGGCCTAGGGATGGGTGAGCTGCTCAGCGCTTGCCGGACTTCTGGGTACCTCGGCTCTAGGTTGTTTACGTAGAAAACGGCCTAATTTGTGCAAATTTGGTTGTAATTTGCATAAATTTGGCTGTTTTCTACATAAACAACCCAGCGCTGGAACCCAGAAGTCGCTTTCCCCAGCTCAGCTTGCGAGAACACGAGTCGAGCCGGGGAAACAGGTAGGCGAGTGGAGCTCGGGGCGGGGGGGGTTTGAGCCCGGCAAGTTTGCCAGACTTTCACCCCCCAATCGAGCTCAGCGCAGATCCCTAGGGAGCAGCATAACAATACGACATTCCAAGCAATTTGCTGCAATGGACACTCTTCAAGGAAAAGATCTGCCTTGAAGGCAGGGCTTCATTAGCACGCCTGGACTGAAAAAGAGGGCTCTAACAATTTCCCAATAGTTTGGTCTCATCTATCTAATCTGCTGCATTAGCTTCATAAGGTGTTAAAACAGCTTGACTCTTTTGTAGCAATTATTTCTAACGCAACCTGCTGTGTAGCCTAAAACAAGATTAGCTGGCTTGTAACTTTTTACATAATAAAAGCTAGTTGATTGGAATTACGAAATCAGTAACTTGTCTCCGGCTGAAGGCAGGGCGGCTTTCCATATTGCCCCAGCTTTGTATGGAGAATGGCCCGGCTGTTATCTGCAGTATCTGTGTTTAAAAAGCAGACGTTCCCAACCCTGGCCGTTCCCAGATGATGTTGGATTATAATTCCCATCATCCCCCACCAGCATGGGGATTTTAATCTAACAACATCTGAGAACCCTGGCTTAGGAAACTTGATCTATAGCATCTAAGGCAGAATGGCTAGGGCAGGGTTCTCCAACCTTGGGTCCCCAGATGTTTTTGGCCTACAACTCCCAGCATGCCCCAGCCAGCTATGCTGGCTGGGGCATGCTGGGAGTTGTAGGCCAAAAACATCTGGGGACCCAAGGTTGGAGAACACTGGGCTAGGGAGTGGAGATCTACACTGAGACCCAGGAGAGCCATCAACAGCTAATGGACAGCACTAGATTAGGTGGACCAATAGCCCCAGCATGACACAATCTCATGCGCCAACACAGCTGTCTAGATGGCAGTAGGGATGGCCGAGAATTTAGAGGGGGGAGGAACGGAGAGAAATCACCCCGTTCTCCCCCCCCCCGAGCTCAGCGAGACTTACCTGGCCCCGGCTCGTCCTAAATTCCTGCGGGGAAAGGAGCTTCCAGGTCCCCGGCGCGTCATTTCCGGGTCCCCGGCGCTGCGTTTTTAACGTAGATACCAAGATAAACTTCCTTAAAACGGCCTGCGAATAGCAAATGGCAGCAGTTTTAAGGTAGTTTACCTTGGTATTTACATTAAAAATGCCGCGCCGGGGACCCAGTAGTGACACGCCGCGGACCCGGAAGTCCGCCGAGCATCACAGCTGCCGGGCGCCACGGGACGAGCAGGGGGATAAGTGGCCATCCCTAGATGGAGCACCTATTTTTCCAGGTTGTGTGTATGTAATGGTAACTACCCTGGAAGAGGGGATTTCAGTGCAACCCAAGCTAGCTGTAAATCTTTTAAGCCACATCCGTGATGGTTACTTCCTCACCAGTACAAATGATGCGAACTGCAGATGTCACTTCTCCTCAAATACCTTAGGTACAACTCCAAAATTCCCATCCCATTTGCACCCAACAATGGAATTAGAACTTCCTCCTATTGTCCAAACTCCATGTCCCACAGCCCCTAATTGACGCATGTTGCATCGGTCAGTTGTTTCGAGCAAAGCTATGAGATCTCCATGGTGAGAGTGTTCCTTAAGCGAAACAGTGGCCAAAGATGGTAATGGCTGATGCCCCACAATGTCTTTGACGTTTCATGATTTTGTCTCTGCCCTGTCAATTCAGCACTAAAAAAAGATTCTGAAATAGTCATTAATATAATTGCATTATATTATTATTTTGATATCAACTCTTTATTGAAATCAACTGTTTGAACTCTGTTTTCATGTTCAGTTGCTAAGAACTTTTTTTTTAAAAAAAATCTTTTTAGTCTTCACAGCTTCCTAAGTATTGTATATTTCATTTTGTCAGTGCAAGGAACAACTGAGATTATTCTCTGGTCTTATTCTTGGAATCAGATTTTAAAAAGAAAAACAAACAAAAAACTCCAGAAAAATATGGATTCTAATATTTGACTTTAGGGGAGGATTTTCAGGTTAAATCCTCCTTAAACCACCCTGATTCCTCCGGAGTCTTGACTTAATCATTGCAAATGTATAAAATCATTTGGTTTGCTTTTGTTTTTAAACAGATAAAATAATAATAATAATAAAGGGCTTGAAAGTGTGCAGCAATTCAAAATGCACACCAGTGATGTGTAGGACTTTGTAGGACTTTGCGTACTCACGGCAAAATGCGGTAGCTGTCTCATAGTATGTCACAGATCTTGGCCGAGGTCCAAAGGACTGGATTAGAGAGTCTAATGCGTTGAATATGAGGCTGCCTTTGAAGACTTCTTGGAAACGTCAGTTAAGCCAAAATACAGCTAACTCAGACCAGCTGCAGGGATCCTGTCTCACCAGTTCTTATACACTGGCTGTCGGTCCATTTTGGGACACAATTCAAAGTGCTGCTGGTTACTTTGAAAGCCCTAAATGGTTTGGGCCTGGGGTAGAGATGCGAAGGTCCAGAAAAAAAAGCTGGAAAAATTCAGAAGAAACATTTGTTTTTTTCCGGTTTCTCCAAATTTTTCTGTTTGTTTTTCCCCCCCTGGGCCTTCACATCTCTAGCCTGGGGTATCTAAAGGACCACCTACTCTCACATGAACCCGCCTGGATGTTATGTATGATCAACCTCAGTGGCCTGGCTTCTAGTTAGTTGGGTGGTGACTGGAAAGTGTGCCCTTTTCAATTGTGGCACGCTGTATGTTGAGTGTGAACCACCCACCCACCCACCCCAAGGTTGGCCCGGCACCCGAGTTGGCACCTTTTGTGTATCAGGCCTTCCAGCATGTCATCGAATGCTGCCTCTTACTCACAATTTCATACTGATTCTGCTGTTTGTTATTGAAATGTATGGTTGTAAGCTGCCTTGGGAGGGGAGCTTTCTCAACTGAAGGATGATGTCCAAATTTCTTAAATAACTAAGGTGTAATCCTATGCATTTTTAGGCAGAAACAAGTCCTACAACTCCCAGAATTCCCCATCCATCACCACCTCCCTCGTGGCTGGCTGAGGAATGCTGGGAGTTGCAGGACTTTTTTTCCTGACTGAAACAAGCATAGGATTGCGCCATAAATAAGTGAACTACATTTGTTTTTACTTACCCTTACTTAGAGAACCCACCCCCAGTGCCGTATCAGAAACTATATGGGGGGTGCCATTTGAGAAAATAGGCCCCAAGCGCCTTTGGGAAGTAGTCACACCCTCCTTTGGATCCTGGCCTCCGTGTTTTCTTGCATAACATATTCTTAAAGAAGAATTTAGAAGACCATGACTTTGTTATACGCTAAAATGCCCCATTTTCCTCCAGTGGGGAGACAACCAGATTTTGTGTGAAGGATGTTGGGGGGGGGGTGTCCTTCAAGTCGCCTTCCTTAAATCCCATTCCGTTTTCCCCACCAGAGTACGTGGAGATTTTGACGTGATCACAAACCGATTGATCGGCGCACATGGATACTGTACGCAGGTAAGTGAGGGAGAGGTCTTTGTAAAGGAGACAAAATGTCTATGTTGGACAGTGCGCTATTTCGCTAAAGAGCCTGAGGAAGGACGGGGGGAGGGATTCCAGTTCTGTCAAATAATCACATCGGTGGGGGGGCAGCAGTGCTGTTTTATGCCAGGATTCAAATGATCCTCACCCGTGATGGGGCATGAACCACTCGCATGGGGAGACGATGGGTTGTTCACAGGAGAGGGTCAGGAAAGGGAGTCGTCCACTTTCAACATGGCAGCTGTGTATGTTTGTTTGTTTGTTTGTTTATTTATTTATTATATTTATACCCCGCCTTTTTTCCTGCAAGGAACCCAAGGTGGCTTACATAATCATCCTCCTCCTCCTCCCCATTTTCTCCTCACAACAACCCTGTGAGGTAGGTTAGGCTGAGAGTCTGTGACTGGCCCAAAGTCACCCAGTGAGTTTCATGGCCGAGCGGGGACTAGAACCCGGATCTCCCGAGTCCCAGTCCAACACTCAAGCCACTGGGGTGGGCAATTTGTGGCCCTCCAGATGTTTTGGTCCACAGCTCCTAGCCAGCATAGCCACTGCTGAGGGATAATGGGAGTTGTAGGCCAAAACAGCTGGAAGGCCACACGTTATCCCTGACCCATGCTGATGTGAGACCTGATGGATAAGGGCTTTGCAGGGAGTAGGTACAGCTGCACTGGCAAGCAGAGCTCCAACGGCTTTCAGCAGAAGCCCCAGTTGCATTATGGGTAGTGTGGGTGTACCCTTCTGCCAGTTGGGGCAGCAAGCCCTGCCCACGTGCGAACGTCATGTCAAATCACATTATGGAGGTTTGGTGTGGCTGCTGCTCAGCATGGATGTTGGTGTGCCTGCCACGGCCATCTTTGGGCTCCACGGACACATGGCTGCATACTGGGAACTGAAGCAACAAGCCACTCTTGGGTGCATCCCCATCTGCCCTGAAAAACATGCCCACCTCCAGCCAGTCCATGTGATTCCAAGGGCGATAAGCATTCTGAATGTGTCTCAGATGTATGGCAGTCAAAGCAGGTAATGTGATTATTATTATTCTTCAGGTGTCCAGCACCATCCATTTATATGGTGCTTTACAGAGCTTCATAAGCGACACAAACAAGCAAACCCACAGATCTTTGCCCCAGGGAGGTTACAATCAGCATTGGACAGTGGAGAAGCTACAGCCACTCCTGGACAGGGATAGCTTGGAAACAGTGGCACAGGCACTATTAAACTCAAGGCTGGATTACTGCAATGCGCTCTGTGTGGGGCTGCCCTTAAGACTGGTCCAGAAGCTGGAGCTAGTGCAGAATACAGCAGCTTAGCTGTTGTCGGGAGCTCCCCTTTCCAGCACGCAACTCCCTTGCTGAGGGAGCTGCACTGGATGCCTATTTGCTACCAGGCCAGGTTTAAGGTTTTGGTACTAGTTTATAAAACCCGAAACAACTTGGGACCAGGATACCTGAGAGAGCGCCTTCTCCCTTACCAACCTGCCCGGTCATTGGATGGCATGCTCTTGGTGGTTCCATATGGACCCATGGCCCGATTGGAGTCCACCCGAAGAAGAGCCTTCACTGTAGCGGCTCCATTTCTGTGGAACTCCCTGCCTCTGGAGATCAGGCAGGTGTGCCAACATTGTACTGTATTGTTTCCGGCGCCTCCTGAAAACACTTTTACTTCAGGAAGGCTTCCTGATCTCATAGATTTCATAGATCTGATAGAGTTGGAAGGAACCTACAAGGCTATCGAGTCCAACCCCCTGCTTAATGCAGGAAACGAGAGGAGGGGTCTCCAATCCAAGTAATAACCAGGCTTGACCCTGCTTAGCTTTCCATGCTCAGACAAGCTGAGCCAGCATGAGCCACAGGCCTGTTTACTAACCAGCCACGGTTTAATTGATAGGGTTTTATTGATCTTGTTTTTAACACCTTGTTTTATTCTTTTATTTGTTTTATCTTTTATTGTTCACCGCTCTGAAATCTCCATACAGGAATATGGAGCAGTGTATAAATCTTGTAAATAAATAATTAAATAAACCAATAAATAAATAAATAAAACATTGAGACGGGACGGGAGGAAGATGCCAGGATAAGGTGGATGCAAGCAGATTATACATACTTGAGTTTGGTTATAGCTGGAGATGAGGGACAAGGGATTAAGCCAAAGGTTTTTATAAAAAAAAAGAAGAAGTGGGATTTGATAAGGGGTTTGAAAGGAGATTGGCATGGTAGCACCATCATGTTCTGGGAAGGGTTCTTCGGCATAAGAGGTGGCTAGGGAGAAGGTATGGAGTCCTTTCAGCAGGCGGGAGACTGAGAGTGGTAGATTTGGAGGAACAAAGGTCATACGCAGGGTTATAACAGGAAATAAGAGGAGAAAGATATGGTGGGGCAAGTTTGGGTGCAGTATGGGGTCAGGAACCAGTGCGGGAATTTGAGGAGGGGCATTGCTGGACTTCCGGTCAGAGTGAATTGCCTTTGAAATGAACCTGAATGACTGCCATAGATCAGAAGTGGCACCCTTTCCAACGTGAAGGCCCTAGACAAGCTGCAAGCCTCCTCCACCTAAGTCCTTCAAATGTTACAACGCCTCCATGGCCAACGTCTATATTCCTAGAGCCCTTTTATTCTGTTGAAACCAGGAGCTGGTCAACCTGCTGCTGACTGGCAAGGCCGTGTCCAACGTTTTCAACGACGTGATGGAGCTGGACTCTGGAAACGGCAACATCACAGTTTTAAAAGGCATCACTGGCCGCAGCGACGTTGGCTTGCTGTCCCTTTTTGAGCACTACAATGTCTGTCAGGTATGTACCATATGCCTCTAGCACTTGCAGAAAGACCATCTTCGATTTACGATCATCCCAACCCTCCATCCAGTTCCAGAGGAGAACCACTCAGGGTTGAGCTACACAGTAACGTTCATGCTGAAATTGACACAAAAGCGGGACGATCATATTTTCCCCGTTCTGTCCCTTCATTGTTCCATGGCTTTGCTCTGTACTGTGTTCGACGCCTCCTGATTTCTGGTTTAATTGGGGTAATTTCTCAGGTTAATTCCAGAATTAGAGCGTGAATGTTTGCCATTATTCTCTTGTTCCTCCTGCTCATTTGCATCTTTTATGTTACCAATACATATGTGTGCATTGACAAAATGCATCTTGATGTGATAATACCTATGATTACCCCATTATTATTTTGGGGTGGTGTATTTGTGATGTGCATGGAACTGGTAGAAAAACAATAACAAACAAGACTCCTGATACAAGCTTCCATGCCAATTCCAGATATGTGGCCTTGGCCACCTTCTAGTCCCTTTGCTCTTGAATCTCCTAGAAGAGTCCACATGGCTTCAAATCATCCAACAATGTAGCGTGATTCTGTGTGTTTCCCTTTGAAGGAATTGTAGCGTATTATTAATGCACAGTGTCTGGGGGCGTGAGACTCTTGATGAGTCGCTTAATCAGTTGCAGAAATCCCAGCAGAGGACATGACTTTTTGATTGAGAACATGTGCCCGCCTCTATACGTTGGAGTCCTTAAGTCTTTCAGCGCACCGCAGCACATGAGACAGGCAGCAGAAGGCAAATAAAATTCCAATGGGTTTACTTCTTCCAGGACTCGGTTCTGAAGTGGGGGTGGCTACCGTCTCTTTTCAGTCACCACTGTGTAAACATAGGGAAGCTCAGTAATACCCTTTTTGAGCAATCTGCGTTGACATTGGCATAACCAGACAAAAATGAACCCAGTCCATTGGCATTCAACACACGTACACGCGCGCACACACACACACACACACACACACACACACATCTTGCCCAGCGTTTCATTAAATAGACCTAGTCAGCATTGAATTATCTTGTGGTATAGTAAATGAAGCCAGGCCAGGAGCATACACAGGGAGTGCCATGGGTTGCTCCGAAATGTAATTTCTAGAGAAGAGAGTGGCGGGATTGTCCCTTTGGATTTTTCCCAAATCATGTTCATCTTCGTTTTCAGAAGAGGTGTTGCTGCGTGGGCCTGTGGTCCTACACCAGAAGCCAATGGGCAAAGATTTGGGTATGGGGGGGGGAGGGTTGTCATTTGGAGTTCTTCAGACTGGAAAAATGAAATCTGACTTAAGTGTCGTGGAGGGCGCGAGAACAGTGTGTGGACTCCCGTGCTGGGTCGGTACCAGTGTTCCACGGTTTGGACCAAGGCTTGGGGCAGACAGGTGTGGCCTCCCTGTCCTGTTGGCGAAGCAGTTTCTGGGAATCCCCTAAGAAGCTTGGAAATCACTCAGTCACTCTGGGGCCTGAGAATACACTCTTATCAAGATAGTGGCCCTTACCATGGATGGGGTCGGGCTCTTTTTCTCTCGTACACATTTTTTTTTTTTTGGCTGTTTGCACCTCAGGTGAGGTAACCAGGCACAGAAAAGCAACCGCATGCATCAATTATGGGAATTAACCTTAATTGGGAATTCACCCTCCCTGCCTGGCTTACATTAGTTAATTTATTGTGTCTTACTTTAACCTCTTGACCGTTTCTGTCTTATCTGCTCTCTTCGTTGCCTTTCACGTCCTCTCATTTCTGTCCAGCTGCGCAACTGCTCACAGGACAGCCTGACTAATCCTTACGTTTATTTTCAAAGGTGGCCTGTCCATGGGGGGATGTGATTTATTAATGACACATCCTTCAGCCTCCTTGAGGTAGCCAGCATTTTATTTTATTTTTTATCTTTTGCCCTGCCAAGGTCTGGCTGTCGACTCCACATCATGTTTTCTCTCTCCCTGGCACTTGGCATGTCTGCTTGCCCTCTGGAACGTCTCCCCCCATAACTATGACCTTCTGCAGCCGAGATGGATGTCTGCTTCACCTGTGCATCTCTTACACATCCATCCTGGATCAGAGACAGGGCAGAGGGCAATCCAATGGAGAAAGTCACCAACCATTTTAGTCTTGCCAGCTAAAAAGAATGACCTGGCAGTTCGGGTTTAACTTGGCAAGAAGGTTTGGCCAAAGTCGGCAAACAGCATTTTTACAGCTGACAAGAGCCGACGAGTCTGAATTTTACAGGGAACATTTTACGGTTTTGAATCTGGTACCTTGCTCCTGGCCCATTTAGGTCAGCGACGGCAAGGAAGCACAGGAGATGCATCGTTTGGTTTGTTTTTTCAGCCCGCAACAGCTTCAATCTGGAGCAGACGTTTGGAAGCGCTTGCCAAGTATCAAATTAAGTGCAACCCAGTGCTGCTGCCTGCTGCTGCCAACGTGCTGATTTACTGGCAATACCTTCTGTTTACTAAGGGGGCGGGGAAGGAGGAGAATCAAAGCATCTGTGGCTTTGATTGTGGCACGGCACGGTGCAATGGGGCAGAGATTCAGCCAAACACACCTCAAGATGGGAAAGGCACCCAGGTCCTGCAGGAGAATACCTTGCTAAAATAATGTGATCTCAGGCAAGGGCTTAAGGGTGCAATCCCATTGGCATGTCCATAAGCATCCGAATTTGGAGGATTACGGACATCCTATGCAGGGCAGGGGACGTGGCGGAGGCGATCTCCCACCTCCCCGCTCCTCCCGCCCTGCAAGTCAGCTAGACGGCCGAGTTCGGATGTCTAGCTGCGGCGCTTTGGAGCAGGGGGGGAAGGAGGCTGGAGCGCCACCAGGATACCTCGTATCCTGGCGGTCCTGGTCTCCTCCCCTCCCTGCCCCCCCGGAAGTTCCCCCTTCCCCAAGGTCGCTTTTACAACCTTGGAGAAGCAGCCGGGGCAGTTCTTTCCATGCCAGCTGCGAATGTGTGTGTGGAAGAAGGGGGATCCAAGCACAGATTCCCAGCGCCAAGGTCAGAGCACTGTCTCCAGCCTCAGATCTGGGAATCCAAAGAATCCTATGGCCCCCTAGACTCTGTCTAAGGGGGGCCATAGGATCGGTCTGTAAGTGAGAACAGAGCAGAGATATTTTGACTCCCGATTATTCCTTTGTCTAGCCGGGAGCGTTCTTACCTTGGCTGACAGTAGGGTCCCCGGCATCTTAGGAAGCCATGCTGCCCGAGATCCTTTACTGGTGATGCTGGGGCTTTCTGCATTCGAGGCATGTGCCCTACACTGAACTATTTAATCCTTTCATTCACTCACTCAGCCATAATCCATATTTTATATTATATTTTGCCTGCAGAGCCCTATACAGACCTCCACACCCAGCACATGAAGGACTAAACAGAAGCCGGGGATGTTGGGGGCGTGGCTTGCATGCGCGCCCACATCACCCTACACAGTTGAACCCTCCACGCGAGCAGGCAAAATGCCTGCATAGGGCTCATGTACATTGTACGTCACCCACCACTGCGGCAGGATCGTGCACAGGTTTGCGCAAGATCCATTTCCCTGATCCTCATTCGGAAGCTCGTTTCTGTGCGCAAATTCTGCTCTCCCAGATTGTGGCGCGTGCGTTTAGTCGCCCAATGATTGTGAGAAGAACAGCAGTGGAGAAAATTGCTCATGTTGTGTATATCTGAAAGAATGCCCCCCCGAGTATCCATCTTGTTTTAAAACAGCTTTTTTTTAAAAAAAAGAGCTTGTAATTAACCATTTGCCTAATTTGGAGCTGAAATCTCTATTGTTTCCTCATTCTGTAGAGTTGTTGCTTTAAAAAAAAATTTTAAAAGAAAGAAAGAAAAAGAAAAGAAGAAAGAATAAGGTGCTGGGATGTTGGCACTACTCTTTGCTTTTTCTGAAAAAATAAATGGTGGGAAGTATTTCCTTATTTTATTTGTTTGAAAAGGAAACACTTTTAACGGTTTTTTTCAAGGCCATTACAAATGTCATGAAAAGGACTTGTATGTTTCTATTTATAACAAATTATCACGCACAAAAAACCCAGAACAGAAATAACTTGAGGGTGTTTTGTTTTTGTTTTGTTTTCTGTCATGGCTTTGTAGAATTCCAGGGCTAGCAGTGCCCCACCGGTCATTTCATTCGGCGTCTCATGCCAATGGCTGGACTATTATACTACATTTCTTTATTAGAATGTTCAGTACTTGATCTACCGTACATACATATGATGCTATTTTTCACATGGCAATGTCAACACTGCTACCGCCTACAACGACAGCATCTAGCCAAAGCTGTGCATTCCCAAGTAACGTCACCATTCCCTCTGTTTCCATGTTCAGGCGGCGACGAGTGTCCTTGCTGATGTAGCCAAAACAGCACGACCAACACACGAGAGTGGGGTGATAGGGCAGGCTTGGGAGCGCCCCAGGGTTTGCAGTAGTACAAAAACAAACCTGTCTCCCCACCCCCTTTTGCTACATGTGAACACTGTGCCTTTTTTTTGAACTGTTTTGCTCGAATGTTCATGCCCCCTCCTGCCCCACGGAAGCAGCAGCGCGCAGTGACCACCACCCAGGGGAGGCACTGATCCCTGCAGAGAGGTCAGCGCTCTGCTGGCAAAGGCCGAGCATTCCACTCCAACCATTGGCACGGCTGGCCAAGCACTCATGAGCCCTTTGGCCTTGCGAGGTCACAGTGTTTTGCTACAACCCCCCAAGGGTCTCCCCACCCACCCACAGACACACACACACACACACACACGCACGTGGGGCGGCAGCTGAGGTATAACCACTGCCAGAGTATCGCGCAGCATCGCACTCTCTTCTCCCTCACAGAACACCTGCTGTGCGTCCCGTTTCAGGGACTATGTGCTCCAGCTGCTGCCTATCACTTCCTGCTCCTTCCTGCTCCTATCACTTCCTGCTCCTTCCTGCTCCTATCACTTCCTGCTCCTTCCTGCTCCTATCACTTCCTGCTCCTTCCTGCTCCTATCACTTCCTGCTCCTTCCTGCTCCTATCGCTTCCTGCTCTGCCTCTGTCTCCATCTCCCCTTCCTCCCCACAGGCACAGGATCCATCCCACCTTACCCCCCTTCTGTGCAGACCGGGGGGGGCGGGGCGGCCCACCCGATGTGCCCTGCAGCAGTAACCAAGATGCTCCCAGCTGTTCCTCCGTGGGGTTGTTAACCTACCTGCTCTAGGCAGGCTCCAATACCCTCGCAAGCTCCCAAAACAGACAGTTCTACAACATGTGAGAAGGGGTATCCTAGTATTGAGCTGGTGCCATACGGGACACTGGCCCTGCTACACTGCTGTCGTTTGAGCCACCGTCCGTGGCACAGGAGCCCTGCTGGGGTGTCCGGTTGGCAACCCCGCGCACGTGTCCCTTTCAGGATCTCTGCCATCCCAGATGCTATTCAGTAAAGGCTTTGCTGTCGCCACATAGGTTGTTCCTTTATTGCTAGGGAGTGCTAGATACGGACCCCCTTTCCCCGCACCCCACCCCAGTATGAAATGGCCTCAGAATGGGACTCGGAGGTATGGGGGGGCATTGAGGGCTTGCTCAAGTTTCCTTGACTGAGAATGCGGGGTCTGGGGGAGAGGGAGGAAGGGAGAGAGGCAGTGAGCCCTGCTCGGATGCTGCCCGGTAGGGCTGATCCATCTGGCAATACAGGGAGGATATGGTTGTGAGAGCTGGACTGACCCGGGTTCAAAAGCTCCCTAGCCAATGACCCTCAGTCCCAGTCACGCAGGCGGAAGGAGGAGATAACAGCAGTTAATAAAGATTAAAGAGTTTATTTGTAAGACCCAATTGCATGGGATTAAGGCAAGCAATGCATCTCTTACTCACTACATCATTGCAGATACAAATCCAATACCCCAGTGGTAAGGCTGAGATGAAGTGAAGTCCAGAACAAGAGACAAGTCGAGTGAGACAGCAAGCAAGCAAGCAAGAAGTGAGCAAGCAAGTCGAGTGAGACTGTCAACAAGTGTGTCAGTCTTTATACCACTAGATCCTGTACCTATAAATAGGATATTACTCACCCCAGTTGTATAACCTATTCATCAACATGTTGACTGCTAACCTGTCCAAGGCTGCTGAGTCATATCACCTTGAGACTATGTCTCGTGACTAAAGACCTTGTATACTTCATCTTAAGAGACAACCTCCATGTCAGGTGATAATCCTGATGTCAGGTGGTAATCTCGTTCTGCCTATGCAAAACCTAACAATGGTCACATGAGTTGCCAGGGAGAGGAGGAGGGCCCAAAGGGCTGATTGACGCATGTAGGAGCCAGGCTGGTGGTCCACGCAGTGCTGCCTCCAGTGCGCCCGCGGAAGGGGCGTCCTCTTGTCCCAGTGTGGCGTTGCACCCTGGCTACGGATCAGGGGCCCTCTCGCGTGTCGAGCACGAGCTGTTCCACCCAGCCAAGCTCCTCCTGCAGCCGCTGGGCCCCTGGCATCCATGACTGAGTGTTGAGGGTGGAGGCAGGGGAGAGACAAATGCCCCAAGGTGTGTCAGACTGCTGTCTGCTGCTGAGGGGGGCTGGGTGGTACTGGCGGGAGTGCTCTGCGGTGTTTGCAATGTGGATGTGAGTCCTGGAAGTACCCTCTCTTTGCCCCTGACACGACTCTTCTTTCTTTCTTTCTTTCTTCCTTTCGCCATGCATGTGAGTGGGGGCATGTTCTCCCCTTTCCCCTGAAGGGGCTCAAACTCCCACCTTCTGCTTTCCAATCCTGTGCCCTACGGAGTGAGGCTACGGTCAATGTGTGTCTCTCTGATGGCCCTTGTTGCTCATCTGGCCACACACCCCTTGGCTGCTTCTCAAAAGAGCATTTCCCTCCATGGTGTGTCTTGAACCCTTGTCTCAGATAGGCTGCGTGTGCTCTTTGCAGGTGTCCAGCCCAGGGATCTGAGTGGATGTCGTATAGTGTGTTTTCTCCTCCTTTCGCTGAGTGTGCTGTCTTCATGAAACAGTGGTTGTAAGAAGCAGGGCTTTTTTTCTCAGAGAAAAGGTGCTGGAACTCACCCCCCTCCCCTGGCCATGCCCCTACCCACCCCTAGGACCGCCCCCTAAAACTGCCCCTTTAGAGAACAGGGATGCAAGTAAAATTTGGGGGGGCTATAAAAGTAAATGTATGGAATTAAATAAAAAGCAATGCAGTAAAATGTGCAAAAAAATTGGAATACTTACCAAAAGTAAGCTCAGAGACATTTCCTTTTTGAAAGGTGTTTGTTTATAAGTTTTGCAGTTACACATATTAATCACAGTTTAGTAAAGTGAATACATGAAAAGAAAGGGGGGGATAACAGGGGACCAATTACACATTGCCTAAGCAAATATATTGGGGGCCTTAGCGACCCAGTAAAATCAATGACATGTCTTAAAATATCTCCCTTTCACTGGCTTACTAATCACTTCAAGCATCTCGATCCTCTTCTCTGCCGTCCACTACAAATTCGGACCCAAGTGAGTCACGAACAGCAAGATTTTGTGTTTGCTTTTGTGTTTCTTAATTGACTTAATTGACTTAATTACTAACTCTGAGTCTGAAGAAAACCCCCACTGTACTTATGCTAATTGCTAAATACCTTGCTAAATTCCTAAGGGCAGGAATATTTGTTTTGTAATGCTGATGATTTGCAGCAACACAACATACATTCTTCAATCTACATTCTTACTAGAAAGTTCACAATAATAGTTAATGGGGGATTACGAACTGCTGTTAACATCACAAGAATTTAATTATGCTGAGTGATAAAGCGAGCAGCGCTTTCTAATTGACTGAAAATAGGTGGCGGAACGCCGTTCCGGTGCGTTCCGCCAGAAAAAAAGCCCTGGTAAGAAGCGTAAGGGGATTCAAACTCCTGCAGTACCGGGATTGTTGCTCCACTGGCTGATGGAGCCGGAGGCACTGTGGCGTTGTCTTGCGTATTGTGTGTGCGGTGACGCAGGGGTGTGTCCTCGTCTTTGTGAGTTCATTGGCTGCCTCCGGGTGTGGGGATCATCACCAGAACAGTCCCTGATTGCATGCCATGTCCGTGGACACGAGAGGTGTGTGTACCGTTTTCCTGCGGTTTTTTATTTTTTATTTTCCAGTTATTACTTTTTTTAAAAAAAAAATTTTTTTTAATTATTTATTTATTTCATTTCTATACTGCCCAACAGTGGAAGCTCTC
This sequence comes from Shinisaurus crocodilurus, assembly GCA_021292165.1. Classification (NCBI taxonomy): domain Eukaryota; kingdom Metazoa; phylum Chordata; class Lepidosauria; order Squamata; family Shinisauridae; genus Shinisaurus; species Shinisaurus crocodilurus. The sequence continues at coordinate 8,844,717 of CM037880.1, read as the reverse complement.
TGGGCAGTTCACAAAAATTACAAACCACAAATACAAATACATAAAAATGTAATATAAAATCTTTAACATACCAGATTTTAAACAATTTAAACAGCTAAAGCAGTTACAATAAGATACTGGACCTGATTAAAAACAACAGACATAAATGCACCATCATGAGCAGGCAAATGTTTTGTGTGTTGTTGTTGTTGTTGTTGTCGTCGTCGTCCCCCCCGTCCCCCCCCGGCTTCTTTCCTGAACTGAGCATGCGCTGGACACGGTGGCCGTTCTGCTGCTAGCGTAGTGGCAGGGTGTCTCTGGTCCCAGTTCTGCCGGTATAGTCGCAGGGTGTCTCCGGTCCCGGCTTCATGTGAATACAGGCTGCGCAGTTAAATTCTTCAGGTCTGTGAAGGCTGCAGTGCTGAAATTGAGCCAGTCTGTAGAATAAACGCAGCAGCAACTAAGTGAGAATAATTGTAATTTCTCGGCATCCGCTTCAAGGAATCAATTCTACCCAGGATTTGTAATGGCCAGTAATGATGGAAAGGAAAGAGATTGGCAGATAATGTATGCCCTGAACAATTGCAAAAAACAAACAAACGGGAAATCATGGTTAAGAATTTGGTCAAGAGAGGAAAACATGGGATACCATTGACACGTTGTGTCCATTTTGAATCAGGGGTGAGGCACCTTGTGGCCTTCCAGATGTTTTGCTCTACAGGCTCCCATGATCCCTCACTATTGCCCATGCTGGCTGGGGCTGATGGGAGTTGGTCCAACAACATCTGGTGGGCGCCAGGTTAGGGAAGGCCGCATTATCAGAATGAAGGATAGATCAAGGCAGATTGATTTTAAATACAAAAAGAAATTGCTCAAGATGGCCTTTTTAAAAGAAAGTTGTTGTTACAACCCATTGAAATGGGTGACACATTATTACAATGGGACTCCTTATATAATAGTAGACCAGACTTCCCCAACCTGCCCCCCCCCCAAATGTTTTTGACTACATTTTCCCTCAGCCCCAGCCAGCATAGCCAATGGTCATGGGTTATGGAACTTGTAGCCAGAAACATCTGGAGGGACCCAGCTCAGGGAAGTCTGATCTCGATTATTACTTAATCACCAACTTTCCATTCAGATTGTATTTGAAAAAGGAACAAAGCGATGTGGTCTCTTTCCCCCAGTTTTACGTGACCAGGAAAGAATGCCATTGCTAAGTTTAGATGCTTGGTGTTTATTGTGTATGGTACACTGTGTGTATGCACACACCAGTTTTTTCTAGTGTAAAAATATAAATGAAGAAAATCAGTAAAATAAGAAAAAATGAGGTCTTCAGCTTGACTGGATCGAGATCCTGCTTTGCGGAGTCCTTGCAAAGGGGGCATGGAAGGTGAGTGAGTGCTCATTCATGGCAGGAGCCAGGCAGAGGCCGCCAACTGGACTGTGGTCCCCATGGGAGGAAGGCACGGCCAGGCTGGTCAGGGCTGAGTCACTGGGAGCTGGCAGAGCGGGGTCAGGAGTTGGGATCCAGGAACCAAGAGGTGCACCAGTGAGTCAGCGCTGGCGGTGAGTGAGTGTGTGGGTGAGGAGGGAAAAAAACTCGGTGGGGGGGGGGGAGAGAAGTTGTGCTGCAGCCCCTGCCAGTGGTGAGCCCTACCTGTGAGAAACCATTGGAGAATTTCTACTCGCCATGGAGAAATTCACTGGAATTGTCTCCCCACCCCCCCAATTTCTCTGCCAACAAATAGGGTAGAGAATTTCAAGAGGCCATTTATGTACACACAACTCTGCTTCGGACTGTGCTCCCTTCACAGCCCACCCGGTGCAAGCTCCCTTGCTGCCTCAAGCGGGAGAGAACTTGCGCCGCCGTACTGCGCCCCCTCCCCCAGCTGCCGCCACATCGCACCCCCTTCCCCAGTCCGGCACCCCCTTACCTCTGCTACCACCACCGCCACACTGGCGAAGTGGCCGCTCGGGTCTCGCGAGAGCTTGCCTCAGGCCTCTCAAGACCCGGGGCAAACTCTCGCGAGACCTGGGCCGGCTCTTGCGTGAGCTCTGCAGTCACCTCTTCTGGCTGTGCGGCTCTCAATGAGGGAAGCAGAGGTCAGGGTGGCTGCCCCAGAGAACCCCGACAGCCGGTCTCTCACTGCAACGAATGCCACGGTAGGAGAGTGGCTGGTGTGGCTCTCTAGAGCACCTGCTGACGGCAGCGGAAGGGGGCCCTCCTGACGGGTGGGGGGAGCGGTGCTATTCCCGCTCCTCCCGCTCCGCCACCTGACGCAGGCGCCTCACCGTGCTTCATGGGTGGACCGTCCCTGTTCCTCCGGCTCAAGGTTTCCAACTTCCGCCACCTCGGTGATGCTGAGCAGGAAAACAAGCCCCTCCACATCTGGATTCAGGTGCAGGAGGCCATGGTTGGTACAGCGCTTCTGTGAGGATTTCTGAGACGATCGCTATGAAGAGGTTCAAGACTGCAGGACAACAAAGTTCCATCTAGATATCAGCCCGGGTCCTGTATTGCCCCCTTATGGAGCATCTGAGCCTTGCTGCATTGCTCGAGGAATCCTCCTGTGAGTTGACCCACGGCGGTTCGTTGTTTCCATCAGTAGCTGTAAGGCTAGATGCTTCATAAGGCAATCCAGACCAGGACAGCATGGGTCATCTTTGCTGACCAAGGAAAAGTGCGGGTACCTAGGTTTTTCTTCTCCTTTTTACTCAAGTGTAAGCTCATGGGACCTCATATGGATCAGGACTCTTGAGTGGTCAGGAGGTGGCATTCTCTCTTTGCCCTGTGCCTGCAATTTACATTACAACTGGATGCCGCGGAGGTGGCTCCAACGGCAGTTTAAGGAGCTACCCATGGTGCTGAACCTATTTTGTAGGGGGTGGGGTTAAGCACCATGGGTAGCTCCTTTAAAGTTCCACCTGAACCCCGGAGTGGATACACCGTCCCGTTGACATTGGAGCCATCAGCCTCGCCTGTCGATTATGGTTATGATGATTAATTTCTATTATCCTTTGCACTGTCCAGATCAACCTGCTTAGCCAAACCTTTGGGGGCGCCTTATTTTCTGCAGTCCCTTCCTTTCCCCCCTGCATAAACATATTAATCGCCAGATTCATTTCAGTTCACACCCTTGTAATGTTGTGAATACTGAGAGCAGACAAGAGGCCGAAGTTTTTGTTCTTCGCACCTTTCAAGTAGCTGCGGGATGAATTCTGTCTCTCTGCTCTGGGCAAGGTGCAAAATGGGTTTGGATGTTGAGAACTGCCACCGCTGGAAACGACTACCATAGTGCCGAGGGGAAATTTCATTCACCATCGTGGGAGGATAAAAGAAAGCCAGTCGAGCGTAAAGAATGCCTGCCCCCTCCTGGGGTTGAGAAATTAAATTTGTCTTTGCAGGTGCCCCTTTCTAAAGGGCTGACATTTTACAAAAATGAAAATTGCCAGTCAAGCTTCTGAGAGCATAAAGGGGATCTATAGGAGGAAAGACAGTGATGTATACACCCTCGTTTCCCAGCAGTGGTCTGCCACAAAGCTGTTACAGACAATAAAGGGAAATGAGGCATTGGTGCCAGTTTTTAATCACCTTTATGCTATTAAACACAATAAACTGACAAATGTATTAGATATTTGGGGGCAAATTAGCAAATCACTGTTTTGGAACAAATCCATATGTTCTGTGTTTTAATTTGATGCCTTATTTGTTCCTGTGCCCCTACAGCCTCACCCAAGCCAATTACCAAAATGACCTTGAAAATATATAGGCCTGGTTCAGATTTCATTTCATTTATTTCATCTCATTTATTTCAGACGTAATGGTAAACCATGGTTTTCTGCTGCCTGGATTAGCCTGCATGAAACTGCTGCTTGCATTTCCCCCGCCCCTTTCCTCTAGTCCTCTTTCACAGCCACAAGGATGAGCTCTTGCTTCTGATTTTAAACAAACCTCAAGTTCCCCATGACATCGGAACTCAAGGGGCCCAGGACTGTTTAAACTCTACTTAAGGTGCCATATGCATGGCTGGCTGGGCATGCTGGGAGTTGTAGAACTTTTTTCAGTCTAAACATGCATAGGATTGCACCCTTCATGACCAAACCAGGATCTGAAACCATGGTTCGATCCTGGCTTGTTTTCATTAACTAGAGCTTCAGGGGAGGAGATGGGAGGGGAGAGTGTATGAGCCCAAAGCTCATGCCAGCTCATTCACCTAGCAGTGAATCATGGTTTCCTGCTATGTCTGAACACGATACTCCCACCTACTTCTATAGGAGTGCTGTAAGCATTGCTGTGATAATATGCGCAAGCCTTTGAACACTGCTATATTGGTCGACACTCAGCTCGCTCTAAACCATTGATTCCCCACTCGAATATATGAACAAATCAGAGGCTGAAGTGAGTTGAGGGTTTGTTGTCCTGGGATAACTGATTGTGTAAGCAGCAGTGTCTTGGCTGGGCATCTGCAAATCAGTAATGGAGGATATGCCCCTTTAAAACACAGCTTGCCCGCTGCATTCAAATGTTGGATCTGCAATAAAAAAATATATATATCTCTGTTGATGTAAACCGGGGGTGGGTAACTTGTGGCCCTCTAGGTGTTTTGACCTACAGCTCCCCATGCAGTGGAGGCTGGTGACGCCTGGGTCAGTGGGGCTCCTTCTCTGTTGCAGCTTTTATTCTGAGCTTTATAGGAGCTCTCCATGGTGCCGAACTCCATCCCTAAAATAGGTTCACCACCATGGAGAGCTCCCATGAAGCTCAAAATAAAAGCTGCAATGGATAAGGAGCCCCACTGGACATAGCTGTCACCAGCCTCCACTGCTCCCATGATCCCTCAGTATTCACTATGCTGGCTAGGGCCTGATGAGAGTTGTAGGCTAAAACATCTAGAGGCCACAAGTTGGCCAAACCAAGCCTGTTGTCGACCAAGCATGAGGCCCAACTGCCTGGCCAGCAACCCTGCATGACCTAAAGGTGCAGCCTTGACCATTTCCCAGAATCCTCTGCAACATGCAAACACCTTGTGATACTTATGAAAGTGGGGGAGGGGGTTGTTTTTTTAAAGACAAATCAATGTTTCCTTGAAGCCAGAAAGTTTGAAAACTACTGCTTTGATTGGGCGGTGTATGTGGTTTCACTGCAGTGAAATATTTTAGTATGTTTCTAATTTCATATCAAAAGACTTTCTTAAGAATCTGTTCCTTCTGGGACGGTGCGGGGGAAAGGAAGGTGAAGTGCTTGTTTGATTTTCCAAATGCTACCATATGCATGCGTTTAGAAAGGAAATCCTTCTGATATTATCTTCCCCGCAGTTGAAACCTACCTTTTGCTCTCTTTCTGACAACATATTTATAACTTGGGGCCTCTGTTCACAACTCAAGAACATTTTTATTTATTTATTTAAAAAGCAAACACACAAGCAAAACCATTGTATGGAACAATGGCTTTAAAAATAGCGATTAGCGAAGTAACAAGGCAGAGAACGGCTGCTCCGTCGAGTGAAGAAGAAAAGGGTTATCTTACTGTTAACATCGGAAGAAACGTGGGCCGGTGGCATTTTACTGATATAATGTTTGAGAGACAATGGGTGAATTTTAGTTCATATTCCAGATCTCGGACCTACTGGGCATTACTGGAGTGCGAGATGCTTCATTGTGGATACTTCCCATACTGCAACTGCATTATTTCTAGAAAGGAGCCAGACTGGTCAGCAGGGACAAATGAAGTGGCTCATTGAATTGTAGAACTGGAAGGGACCTGAGAGATAATCGCGTCCAACCCGCTGCCGTAGATTTACGAAAGGCAGCCTTCCACAACCTGATGCCATGCTGGCTGCGCATTAGGGGAGTTACAGTCCAACACATCTGGAAGGCTGATCTAGAAATAATGCTGCTGTGGTGTGGGAAACTCAGCTACTATAGCATCTCTGCTAGGTGGCCATCCAGTCTTTGCTTGAAAACCTCTAACCAAGGGAAGTCCACCACCTTCCGGGGGAATCTGTTCCCATGTCAGACAGCTCATACCGTTAGGAAATTCTTCCTAATGTGAAGTCAAAAACCCTTTTCTTGTAATTTGAACCATTGGTCTGGGTCCTTTCCACACAGGACTTGATCTCCAGACCCCTCGCCACTTTTGTTGTCCTCCTTTGGATATCTTCCCATTTGTCAATATCCCTCCACAACTGCAGCACCCGGAACTGGAAACAGTCTCCTTCAACAGCAGTGCGAGTGGGAAGGAACCATGTTGTTAGACTGATTTGTGCAGGTAGTACTAAAGCTCTCTGGGACTAAATCATGAGGAAATTCCTGGTGTTAAAGTTTAATGTTATCGTTGTTGTTATCTTGAGCAATGTGGTCTAGGGCGTGGGTGGACAGAAAGGAAATCTTCAGATGCTTTGGACTTCAATTTCCAACATTCCTGACCATTGGCCATGCTGGCAGGAGCTTCTGGGAGTTGAAGTCCAAATCACCTGGAGATCTACAGGCTGCCCACTCCTGGTCTAGGGGCGCCTTCAGTACATGGCTTCAGGAACACTTGAAAGCCTGCTCCTTGTCGGTGGGGCCAGACGCACAATTCCTTCTCACCCAATTTTTGTCAGCACAGGAAGAGACCTACAATTCAGTGGGGAAGGATCTGCACAGTTGGCCCTGCCCTCATGGGTCAGTCTTTCAAATATTACCTTGGCAATATGGGACTAAGCCACTAGTGACAGGCGATCACTTACGAAGGGGCCTTCTGTCTTCATTTGAAATGCTTATAGGATGTTCTCTGCCCCTGTGAGTAGAAACTTCAGGCTTCTGCAGCTGTTCTGAACCGTTACCATTGTTCAAAACATTTTTTTTTCTCCCTTTTGCTCAGGTCGGCTGTTATCTGAAGACCCCCAAATTTCCAATCTGGCTTGTGTGCAGCGAAAGTCACTTTAGCGTAATTTTCTGCTTGAGGAAGGATTTACTTGGGGACTGGAAAACGGAGCGGCAGTTTGACCTATATTACTACGACGGCCTTAGCCAATCAGCAAGAGGAGATCCGTCTAACCATTGGTATGGAGACAAACATCTTTCAAGAGGCTGAACTGTGAAACCCCTTGTCCCGAGGGTGTTGGGCATGTCAGTGGTATGATGCATTTCATGGAAAGACTTTGGGTGCCTTCAGACATCATATTCCTGATCCTCCAAACCATGTTTGTGGCGCACCGAGATTGTGCACTTCTGCAGGTTTGATCAAATCACAATTGGCTATTACACCTGAACTGACAAGCTGTGGTTTGAGTGAGCCTTCCAAACAAGGATTGATAATACTAGGGTTTTCCAATTCTAGCTTGGAAGGCCTGCTCAAACCACAGTTTTCAGTTCAGACGTAACAGCCAACTGTAGTTTGATCAAACCACGGCTGTTCCATTAAGGAGAGAGAGAGTGAGGACATTACAGAGATGGGGAAAAGAATGTGCATGAGCACAGAGTTTGTCCCGTATCCTCCAAACTATGATCTGGAGCATTAGGAACGTGGGGCCTGAATGCAGTTGTAGTCAGCAGAAATGCCATGGGATGATAACTGTTTCTGACATTTGAAAAACAGGTTGATAACTGGTGGTATTTTTCTTCTGCTGTGTTTCCAGTTCAGTATATTTTCCCCACGGAGTTAGGAAGTTTTACAGTGTGGCAATCCCCGTCAGATTCCTGCACTCAGCTCTGGTTATCTTTCAGAATTTTGCAACAACGGTTTCAGCTCCAGATTCTTTCCTAAGCCCTTCCACAATTGCCCCTCTGTTCTCATGTTTTTGGCCAGGGGCTAGATGAGTCATTACATTGCTGGTCCATGTCACTTTTGCATATGTTCTCTCATAGATCCATTCTGTCTCATTTCCTCATTAATCCGCAGGGTTTGTTCCCCCCCCCCCCCCCCATCTTCATGAAAACATTGTAGTTAAATATGTATTATGGAACATATTTTCTCTCAAAATGCACATTTCTAAAGATATATTGTCTATATGTCTGTTACATATTAGTAAGCCACATTTTAGGACCAACTCCACACAAGGCAGCTCACATAATAATTAATAAACCATACACACACACACACACACACACATATATATATATGGGGAACATCAGGTGAGTATTTATTTATTATATTTATATCCCACCTTTTTTCCTGCAAGGAACCCAAGGCAGCTTACATAATCCTCCTCCTCCTCCTCCTCCTCACAACAACCCTGTGGGGTAGGTTAGGCTGAGAGTCAGAGACTGGCCCAAAGTCACCCAGTGAGCTTTCATGGCCGAGGGGGGACTAGAACCCGGATCTCCTGAGTCACCAGTCCAGCACTCTCACCACTACGCCACACTGGCTCTCGGAATTCACAAAGATCACATTCCTCAAGCAATCTTGAGCCTTAGCTTTCTGGGCCTACTCAGTTTCTTCCGGGAAAGCTAACCCACTCACTATAAGGACTGTGGGAGGTTGAATAGAGATGCTTCCAAAATTCTCATTTCGATTTCAGCCTGGATTTTGGAGTTCCAAACCACCTAGTGCTCTTCTAAAGTAGAGCTGATACGTTAGGAATCCAATCCTCCATGGCTGCTTCTTTAATCTCCAGGTTTTGCGCAAAGCCTGGTGTATGCACAGTTTGCCATAGCTTTCACCCACAGTTTATTCATGCCTGTCGCCCACTCTCTATCAGCAGTGCACAGGTATCCATTGATAAAAACTCATCAAGCAGTAATTTCGATGTGATCATATCCATAACTATTGAGATACTTTTTTGTGTGGCATTCCGCTGATGCGTACCTGTGATTGTTGATAAAACATTGCAGAAAATAATAATAATCAAACAATGTGATTGACATGAGAGACCTGTGCAGGTGTTATTCTCGTGTATAAGCTCTCCACATGAGGATGAAGAGCGGGGATGAGCATGCTAACTCCTCTTTCTCTCTCTGTTCTTGTCACACATGGATAGCTACGGTCTGCAGCAGAGAACCTCCTCTGTCAATGGAGGTTCTCCCTGAGATTTTCATTTTCCAGGAATTTAGGATCCTGATGTATCAATGCTCATATGTGCATTAGTTGCATAATTTCTCTTCAAAGGTTGTACAATGTCATGAAGCCCTCCTGTGTTATGCGTCTCTCGAAGAGAGTGTACAAATGAAATGCGATCCGCTGCAAAATGGTTCCATTTGGACAACGTTCCAATTCCCATCAGTACCACCAATTGGTGCCAAACCCTACTCTTCTGAGTTTCCCTAAAATGAGGGGTGCTGCCAAATTTCACCCCAAAAAGCATCTGCATAGGGACCCTGGGTGGCAGCTGTGTGTGACAAATGAAGCGTTTTTTAATGCAACCGGATCTGTGGCATTGTGACATGTTTTGGGCCAGCTTTGAAAAGAATGTACTGGCATCTTGATCCTTCCCACATACAACTGAAGTTCCCTTGATTCCTTAGGAAGAAGGTGGCCACATGTGGAACAGCATGCCTGAATGTTCCTCTGTGATTTAAACTAAATAAATACATCTCCCTGCATATTGACAACTAGCATTGTCAAGGGAAATGCTAGGCTAGAACCAAGGAAAACTAGCAGGCTAGTTTTCTATGTGCAGGGAGGTTGTTGTTGTTGTTGTTGTTGTTATTATTATTATTTCATGGCAAAAATATCCAAACAGGCAACCTCCCAGCCTGTAGGGGTGCAGTCCAGGACTGACAAACCTTCCCACTTCGTTCTACTCTTTGTATACATGGATTGGTGCTGGCAGCTCAGACCTAGTCTTGCCAGCTTTTTTGACTGGCCCTGCTCCTATGTCTTTCACATCAGCCAAACACACACAAATTTAGCAGATGAAGCTGGCATGGAGATGAGCGGTGGGATGAGCCCCAGAAGCTTGATTCCTGCGCATCAGATTGCTGATAAAAGTACAGGAGCAGAGCCATTAAAAGGTCTTGGCAATCCTAGCTTAAGCAGTCCCCGCACCCTCGCATTGGGTAATCTCACAGTCATGAACTTTGCAAAATTCCGTTTCAGGATATCATTGAAGACAGAAGCCATTACATGATGATCAGTGGCTCCAATGTCAGTGGGGCTGTGTATCCACTCTGGATTTCATTCTGAACTTTAAAGGAGCTCTCAGTGGTGCTGAACCCTATCCTCAAAATAGGTTTGGCACCATGGACAGCTCCTTAAAGTTTGGAGTAAATTCCAGAGCAGATACGGAGCACCGCTGACGCTGGAGCCCCCAGCCTCCGCTGGTGATGCCTTCCACCACCGCTTGTAAGCTACCAATAAACATTTCCTGCCACCCTGTGGACTTCCTACGACAGCAGTACAGAACCTCAGGCCTGGAGGGCCAAAGCTAGCCTGTCTGGGGTCCCAAAGTGGGCCCCGGGGTCTCCCCAGACAGCCATGCCCCCTTTCCCCTGACCACTCATCATTTTGGTGGTTGCCCGACTTTTGTACCATCTTTTCCCCATTCCAAAAGGTTGGAATTCCCTCTCCTAAGGCTTCGTTACTGGCAGCAAGAGCTTTAAGCTACAATATGCCAGTATTTTGGTATGTTGGCCATGCCCCTTTTACCTACCACTACAAAGCATCCCCTCCCCTTTCCCTGAGAGCTCCTCCGAAATGGAATTCAACCCGTGGGCTGAAAAAGATCTAACACCCCTGCCCTACAATAAATGAGCCAGTGTGGCGTAGTGGTGAGAGTGTTGGACCGGGGACTCGGGAGATCCGGGTTCTCGTCCCCGCTCGGCCATGAAGCTCACTGGGTGACTTTGGCCCAGTCACTGCCTCTCAGCCTAACCTACCTCACAGGGTTGTTGTGAGGATAAAATGGAGAGGAGGATTATGTAAGCCGCCTTGGGTTCCTTGCAGGAAAAAAGGCGGGGTATAAATATAATAAAATAAATAGACTGCACTTTTGATGCCGTCGATCGTATCTCTTCTCCTTTTTCTTTCTCACCTCCAGCCTACACTTGTGGTACCTGTAAGGCTCAGACTTCCCGGTACTTCCTTTGCCCTCTTCCCGCATGTTGTCGTGTAGCAATTTGAACCATGGAAACCCTTGCTTTCGCAGCACACCCACGTGTCTAGCCATGCGGTCCCTTCCAGCCGCCTAGCCCTGTGATGCTGAGAACGGCTATTCATGCAGGAGGCACGGGAGAAGGTGTGGGCGTTCTGAGACTGAGAGCTGTCATTCAAACAGGGTAGCGTGAAGGGGTGGGGGAGTGGAATTTGGTGCCGAGTTCTGGCATTCTCCTCCGATCTCTTCTGCTCCATTCTGCCATCTGACCACATTCAGAACTGTGCACTGTTGACCTCTCCCTTCCCTGGGTCACCAGAAAGTTGGTGGAATTGCACTCTTTCCTGGGAGTAAGTACAGCTGTACTCAATGGGACTTACTTCTGAGTAGACAGTTAGAGATGTATCTGTCCATTTTGCTTTCCCCCACATTCAACTGCCAGGATGGGGAGCATCTCTTTCATAACTGCACCCTTCTTTCCCCACCAGGAGGGGGGGAGGAAATGTCTTCTGGAGTGAGAGAGTGTTTGTGCATGTACATGTGTGTGGGGTTGGAATGTGCAAGGGGAAAGCAGCGGATGCAGGAGGGGCTCAGCCCCTTGCCTTCCTACCCGTTTCCCCGAGGAATACGCTGTCCTTGGGACATTTCACCAAGGGTTCGGCAAATGTGACAGACGTGTGATCCACGTGGATGGCGGTCACGACGATTAGCAATATTTATATAATGTTTCTCGTTTGAAACAAATCCCAAAGCCCGATGACGTATGCCTGACTTGTCCTTCCTTGCAGATACGTCACAGCCTTACATTGAAGACAAAGAAGATGACCTCATTCCTCCACTTGAACACTGTATTCGGACCAAGTAAGTGCAGCCCCTTATGTGTGATGGAGGTGGGTCTCTGTCTCTCTCTCTCTCTCTCTCTCTCTCTCTCTCTCTCCCCGCCCTGCATCAGAATAATTCTGTTCTGTGCAAGAGTCAACACGCTTTCATGTGATGAAAATAAGTTTCATGTCCTTTCGAGTGCAATTTCCAGAAATCACACGTCGCAGCACGACCATGGCCATGCTGGTATGAAACGTAACCTGGACTCATTCCCTCAGCTCTTGCGACGGCTTCCTACAGAAGCAGAGCGGCACGGAGAGCCACTCTGCCTGTCACTCCCATCGCCCTAAGCCCAGGGAGCTCGAGTTGTCATTCATGGAGGTTCTGAGAAATCGGTTAGGCTAGCAGAGAGTGTGAGTGACCACGGTGGCCCTGTGAGCTTCATTGCCAAGTTGGGATTTGAATCCACACAGCTGGGTTCAGACAAGATAACGCACACTCAAGGGTTGAGTGTAGGTTGTCTTTGAACCATGGGTTGTTGTTCCCGAATGCGGGATATCGTGTTGTCTGAACCCAGCTGTGCTAACAACAAGCCATGGCTTGTTAACCACGAACAACCCATGAAGAGAACCCGTGGTTTGTTGTTGGGTTCTCAACTGTGGGTTGTTAACCACCGTTTGGTATCTCGGCTGGGTTCTGACAACACATTGACCCACGTTTCCAACGACAACCCGCGGTTCGACGACAACCCACACTCAACCCTTGGGTGTGAGTTGTCCTGTTGTCTGAACCCAGTCTGTGTCTCTCCAGCCCACATCCAGCACTCTGTTTTCTTCACCACACTGTCTCTTGGTAATAAGAGCATAAGCACATCATAAGAGCCCTGCTGGATGATGCCAAAGTCCCATCTGGCCCAGGATCCGGCTTTTCAGGTTGGCCAATCCGATGCCTGCGAGAATCCCACAAGCAGGGCATGACATTAACTACCCCCTTTCTGCTGGTCCTCCTCCAGCAACTGGCATTCAGTGGCAGACTGTTTCTGAGCATGCAGGATCCGTGCAAGTATGACTGACAACCGTTGGCCCGGTTCGCATGTCACAACAACCCAGGTTTTTTTAAAAACAACAACAACAACAACCCTGAGTTATGAACTGAGCAGGAACAAGGGAGTGGGCTGGCTTCCACCACCCGATGGCTCCTGCTGCGAGCGGGAATCTCAGACATGAGGGCCAGTTGGAGAAGTGCCCCCCCCCCCCAAGTAGAACGTGTTTCATCCCAAAGAATTGTCTAATTTTAATTGCCGTCAAAGACGCATCTTGTGGCAACGAGTTCCGTAAGTGAACAATGCGTTGCTTTGTGAAGGAGTCCTTCCTTTTGTCTGTCTTGAATCTCCTGTCAAGCAGTTTCATTGGATGACCCCTGAATTCTAGGGTTTGTGATAGGGAGAAAAAACCTCTCTCTCTATCCACTTTCTCTGCACCATGGAGAAAAGCACTTTAAACGTTGCACTGTGGCTCACGCCGGCTCAGCTTGTCTGGTGGAAAGCTAAGCAGGGTCAGGCCTGGTGATTACTTGGATGGGAGACCCCTCCTCTAGTTTCCTGCACTGAGCAGGGGGTTGGACTCGATGGCCTTGTAGGCCCCTTCCAACTCTATGATCTATTAATCTATGAATCTGCTGCTAATAGTTGTCACCTTTTTTTTATGGAGAGAGGTTCCATGCTGCTAATAGCTACCTGGTATGGAACAATCAGCCACTGGAACCCCCCCCCCCCAACTGCATCCCGTTTCCGGGGAAAACTTTGGCTGCTGTTTCTTCTCTTTTATACAACTGTTAAAAACACAGAGCCTCTTTGTCCATTTAAAATGTTGCAGTCCTTTTGTGGGAATGCAGGCTGTAGCTCTGTTATGTTTACTGTCTCTGGTTGTTTCCTGGTTCATTCCTGCGAGCTTGGATGCAGCCCTTTCTAATCCATTTCCTTACTAAAACTGATCCAGCCCCATGTGCATATGCTCTCTTTCTTGGCCACTTACCCAAACCCAATCCTGTGAAAGCTGTGTGAGCCACTGCCTTGAACTGGATATTACTTTGTTATCAAGTGTAGTTGGGAAGCGTTGCCGGGTGCAGACCGAAATTGCAAACGGCAGCTTTTCACTTCCCGTCTTCTTGTCTTCAACAATGCCAGCTAAATTGCACACTGCTTCGCGAAAGACATTATGTTTTGCCTACGTGCAAGACTATTTCAGCCACCATTAAAGCCTTTGTTTGAACATCACGATCTGTTTTGTCACTAATAATCCTGCCTGATTGTTTTTGCCTGTTAGGTCATCTTCCCACTCTATCATTTCCAGAAGACAACTTTCTAGAGGCTTGTTGCCTGCAGGATAGACCTTGATTTATGTATTTGTCCTGTTATGGTCTCTTGTCAAATAGGTTTGGTTGATTTTTTTATCACTTCAAAAGCCTGCAAAACCTGTTTTACCAGAGCTTGTGGCAAGAAAGGGGAAATGAATGTTTGTAGGTCTGGCAGTTAGGTTTCTCTTTTAGAGTCTCTCTGAAGCACTATAATGTGCTACATAATCCCAATCAGGGACGGTGCTAGGTACCGAAAAGATCCGGGGCTGAGGCCCACAGGACACACACACAAAAAAGGACAAATTTGCATAAGCTAATTTGCACATGCTCTAAAGTCTGTGTGGTGTGTGTATATATATTTAAAGGATCCTATCTCCTCAGGGTACCCCTATTTGTAAAAAGGGATGTATGGACAGGGGAGAGGAAGGCATTTGATTTCAGAAATAAAACTCAGGCAGAAAAATTCGGGGGGGGGGCAGAAGGAGATGAAGCACATGTGGGCAAAAAGCCAGCTAACCCAGGGGGGTCCGATGTAACAGAAGTCCTCAGGGCCCCTGAACCTTTATTTCAGCAAGTGCCCATGGACTGCAGGATGGTCGGGCAGCTGGCCTCCCAGAGATTCGGGGCTCCAAATGAACAATTCGGGGCTCCAGCCCTAGTGGGCCACTTCATAGATTCATAGATCATAGAGTTGGAAGGAGCCTACAAGGCTATCGAGTCCAACCCCCTGCTCAATGCAGGAAACTAGAGGAGGGGTCTCCCATCCAAGTAATAACCAGGCCTGACCCTGCTTAGCTTTCCACGCTCAGACAAGCTGAGCCAGCGTGAGCCACACTGCCTCTGATCCAACTATGTAGGAATCGCAATCTAGATTCAAAGATAACCCAATACCCTTCCCTTGCCTTCCTTGTAAGCAACACCTTTACTTGAATGACTTGCATGACAGACAGACATTAAACAGGTGCAGTTTTCCCTCCAGCATGGAAGTGAAGGCAACAGGGAAGCCTTCACCTACTGAATGTTTTCCTGCCATGTTTAGCTGTGAAAGGTGCTAGAGACATCCCACATAGGGTAACTGTGTAAGTAAATCTTTGCCTGGCAGATGTTCTACCAGAACATCCCTAATTTATTTCGGCTGTCCTAAAGGTGTTAAGGGAGTAATCTGAATAGAAATTCATAACTGTTTTTTTCTTCATCCCAGTTTCCTGCATATTGGGGTTACAATTAGCCGATTGAGTGACTGGGTTCAGACAAGATGATAACCCACACTCACGGGTAAAGTGTGGGTTGCCGGTGGCGAGCGGCGGGATGGGTGAACGAGCGATTTTCAAGCTCGTTGAGGCTCTCCTTTTCCCATCTTGATGCATGTTTTGCCTTGTTCTCGCTCCCGAACACGACTATGTGTTCCCCCCCCCCCACGCAAAAGGTGTGCATTTTTGAACAGGAAAATTGTGCACTTTTCCAAATACGCACCCAAGCACACACTCTCCCCCGATTCATTAAAGCGTGAAAAGGTGTCCTTTAAAAAAAAACACAAAAACATGTCGTAAAGCATGCATTTTTCAAAAAGGACATATTTGGCGAACGCAGTTGCAAGCTCCAGAATGATCGCGTTCAGGGTTGTGAGCGGGGCATTTTCATCAAGTTTTAGAGTGTAAATGGATTTTTTGTACATCCTTATAAATGCTACATCATCCACCAGGTAAAAGAGGTCGGAAAGGAAACTGGCTCAGCCCTGTTGTGAACAACAGAATCATACAGATAACCTGGAATGTATGTTCTTCTCCTATCTGTATGCATATTTTCTTTGTAGGAAACACATAATGGGTGAATCAGTACTAAGATTCCCACAATTAGTAACTAGTTTTACCATTTTGTAGAGGGGAAAATGGACGTAGAAGTAGTTCCCAGCCCAGCCCCAGAAATGGACTGCCTGTCTGTCCTAGGCATGGACAAATCAGCCTGTTTCTTCTCCGTGTCAGTTTCGCATGTATCCAGTTAATTTCTGAACCTTTTTTTAAAAAAAAAACCATGCGAACATTTGCATTTATTTTCATACGCAATTTCCTCTAACGTACAGTAATACCTTGGATTGCAAGTAACTTGGTTTGAGAGCGTTTTGCAAGACAAGCAAATGTTTAAATATTTATTTAATTTTTTTTACTTGATATACAAGCGACGTCTTGCAATACAAGCACTGTACTACGGCTTAAATTAAAAATCTCTGTACAAATTTTTTTGGGGGGATTTCATTTTGATATAAGAGTGTTTTGGATTACAAGCACGCTTCCGGAACGAATTATGCTCTCAATCCAAGGCATGACTGTATGCATTTTGTACACAATTTCCCCCAGTCTCCATATTTTTGTACACAACCTTCACTAACACATGCATTTTTGCATGCGATGCAACTTTCTCTATGTTACGCATTTTTTGAGCGAAGTACTGCTAGTGGTGGGTGACCGGCTGGCGACCCAACCCACCGCCGGATCAACGGACGCCACCGCTGCGCCTGCCAAGCCGGGCCGAAAGCAGTCACGCCGAGCTGCTTGGCAGACTTCCGGGTTCCCGTAAGATATGTTAAAAGCAGCCACAATTTGCCCAAGTTACACAAATTGCGTCCGCTTTTGGTATATTTTACGGCATTTTCTATGTAAACAGTGGCCCGCCGGGAACCTGGAAGTCGCTTCCCTGGCTCGACTCGGGAGAATGCGAGTCGAGCCGGGGAAGCAGGTAAGGGGGACAGAGTTCGGGGGGTCGAGCCCGGCCAGTTCGCCGGATTTCCACCCCCCCGAATGGAATCCTCACACATCACTAAGTACTGCACTGCAAAATTCAGAGAAGTGTGCAGTCCAGAGGTTAACAGTGGTAAGCATGCATTAGGTCACTTTTCTTTACAATGCAGACCAAACAAAATTATTCCCCTTCCCTAGTCTGTCCTGTTGCCAATCGCCCCCCCCCCCCAGCCACCATGCGTCTCCCTTTACCCTGGGCTGGCAACTATCGGGGTCAGCTTGTCCTCATCTGGAGAGGGGGCAGATTTGGCCCAGGGACTTTCCAGCTGCCGATGCCTAGCTGACCACAAGCTTTTAGAAGCATTTCCCATTGTCCCTTCTTTTATTTAATAAAAGTCAGAAAGGCCGACCCGCCCAGCTCCCTTTCTCATGCCATTTCCAACCTCAGACTCCTGAGGATTGAGGGGAAGAGCAGCCATTCATCCAGCCATTGCAACTTGAGTCTCCAGACATCTGTGTAAGCAGCTCACTTCTGATCCGAGAGACGAAAGGAATGTATGTTTCTTGAGTTGTTTGGCGAAAGCCATGTGGCCTAATATATTCCATCGCCCCAAGGAAGCCAGCGAGACTCATATCGTAGTCCCGACCCTCTGTTGTTTTCTGTCTCCAGCAAAGGAAATAACTTCTGCTAGCTTTGCCTGAGGGTTGCTCCTGGTGTGATCTTTGATCTTTTCTTGAACTCAGATGCAGCGGTGAATTTTCTTAACTCCTAAGGCCGGCCGGCCTTTGCTGGCATTCACCTTGCTGGGATGTGTATCTGTGGAATGCAAAGGCTCTTTTCCAATGGCACATTCCACTAGAATATTCAGTAAGAATCACCCCAGCGGTGTGTGTGTGTGTGTGTGTGTGTGTGTGTGTATTTGTGTGGGGAGACGGGACAAATATATTTGATGATCAGATAACACCTGCCACGGTCTTCTACAACCAGATAATGTAAGCTTTGCATATGTTCTTAGCCAGGGATGTTTCCCAATCCTGCAAATACTTATCCACACTCAGACCCATTGAGCATTAGCTAGGGATATCTGGACACATTAGCCAGGGACAGAGGTCTCTGCTGCTCACCTTCCGATCTTAATCTGGGCCTGCGACGACACAGCCCTTACACTTTAGGACCCGCCGCATAAACCCTTCTCAGGCTAAGCACCAACACTTAAAAACCTGAGGGGAGGGTCAAATGAGAGAAAATATTATTACAGGTCATTAAGGATCTATCTTAAATTTATGATACTATCTTAAATTTATGATACAAAGGTGTGTGTGTGTAGGTTTAACAGTAATGCAGGTTCATAACGCCAAGCTGACACGTAGGATTTGGGTAGCAAACAAAATAAAAATAAGTTTATTTTAATTCTCAAAATCTTAGCTCCAGAAAATAACTGCAAACCTGCCTACACCAAATACTTTGTAATTAACCTAAGTCCCTATAATTCCAAACACTCTCACTCCTCATACAAGCACTGATTTCTCTCAAAACTCCTGACAGACAAGACATGAATAATCCAACTAACCTAACTCCCAACTCTCCCCACACTCCAAACACACTCCCATAACACACTAACTCCCTCTGACATCACTCAAACACCCCTTATATACTCCTCCCCCCACCCTTTCCAAGACATCACAAACCGCACCCACTTCGTTCAACGTTCTATACTCACTAAACATACTAATGCAGACATACACCAGGGAACTGAATTGTGGGGTTACGCCACAGGGCCCATTTGGTTTTTCCCCACAACATGCTAGCACTTGCCTGCCTGCCGCACTCGGAATGATTTTTTTGTTAATTATATTGATATCCAATTTCCTCGGAGGAGCTCAGGGTGGAATGTGTGGTTCGCTACCCCTCCCACCATATTTTATCCTTACAGCAACCATGCAAGGTGGGTTAGTCTCATAGAGACTGACTGGGTTCAGACAACACAGTAACCCACACTCAAGGGTTGAGTATGGTGAGTGTGGTTGTCGTTGAACCGAGGGTTGTTGCTGAAACCTGGGTTATCATGTTGTCTGAGCCCAGCCGAAATAACAAACCATGGTGAGCAACCCACAGTTCACAACCTAACAACAAACCCTGGGTTCTGTTCATGGATTTTTTGTGGTTAGCAAGCCATGGCTTGTTAGCGCAGCTTAGTGGTGGGCAATCTGCCCACCACCCGACTCGCAGTACGCTCAGCGAGCGCTGCCGCTGCGCCCACTAAGCCAAGCCAAAACCGAGTGCCTGCCGAGATCCCAGTGGTGCATTTTTAACGTAGAAAATGGCGTAAAATACGTTAAAAGCGGCGGCGATTTGCGTAACTTGTGCAAATCACGGCCGTTTTTAACGTCTCTTATGGCATTTTCTACATAAAAAATGCACCGCTGGGAACCCGGAAGTCGCTTCCCCAGCTCGGCTCGGGAGAATGCGAGTCGAGCCAGGGAAACAGGTAGGAGGGACAGAGTTTGGGGGGTCGAGCTTGGCGAGTTTGCCAGACTTCCACCCTCCGAAGGAAATCCTCACATATTCCTGGCACAGTTCCGGACAACACGGTTCAGCAACAACCCATGGTTCAGCAACAACCCATGGTTCAACCACAACCCACACTCAATCCATACTCAAATCCTTATCGTGTTGCCTGAATCCAGTCTCTGTGTGCAACACATTTGCTCTACCTACTGAGGAAGAGTTTTCAGATAGCCCCGGGGGGGGGGGGGAATACCAGTAGGAACTTCAGACCAGCGTGCACGCTCCTTCCCTGGTCCAACTCTTCATGTTACATTAATACCTGGCCAGTAATAATTAGAATCATAGAATCATAGAAAAGTAGAGTTGGAAGGGGCCTACAAGGCCATCGAGTCCAACCCCCTGCTCAATGCAGGAATCTAGGTCAAAGCATCTCTGACAGATGTCTGTCCACTGCACTGAATGCCTCCAGTGGGAGAGCCACCACCTCCCTAGTATTGTCCAGTCTATGCCTGGTCAGAATTTTCTGGTTTAGGGGAATCTAGTTCCTCTCGTTTGTACTTGTAAGTATGTTTATGCTTTCAGGGGATGTTACTGATATGGGAGAGGGTTGGTAAATCCCCTATACGTTCTGGGGAGTTAAGGAGAAGGAGAATCCCTTAACTCCAATTTAGAAGATTTTTGTTCGTCTTAACTTCCAGTAATTCTTTAGAAATAAAGCTTGCTGTGCTCCTTCTCTCCGCTCCGACAAGGTCCCGGGGAAACTCAGCCTGATCAACTGAGTTTTTCTGGTTTGGTAAAAGTGCTGTCCAATAGGATTACAGCCTCAGATTGTCTGTCTGCCTGCCTGCCTGCCTGCCTGCCTTCCTGTCCCCCCTTGAAGAATCCTTGTGGTGCAAGAGGACTCCAAGCCAACATTGGACCACGCTGGCCACAATATCATCAGCTTCAGGCCATGGGGTGGGTTGTGGGAAGGATCTGGTAAATTGAATGCTGAAGAAACAGCCCCATGCAGACATGCCTGGAACGCCCCTTCCAGGTGTGTCACTGGGGTACTTATTTGGCCAGATCCTTTCCCGAACTTTCTCCGTTGAACACAGCGGGGTTGGAATCTTCAGATCCAGCATGCACAGAGCAGGGAGGGGCATACAAACAGCAAATATGTTCATCCTCTGCCCTCAAATACCGTGACAGAGGAAATAGTTTGCAAACAAATCACCCCCCCCCATTTTTCTTATTATTACTATTATTACTAATTTTATTTATATACTGCCCAACAGCCGAAGCTGCTTCTTTTTTTAATGAGAGGAGTGTTCTGACTTCCATATATAGGGCCCATCAACCAAGTCCCAGGGTAGTATTTTTTATTTTATTTTTTAGTCAGTCAACGACATTCAGCTCAGAGATTATTGGCAAGACCATGAACAATGACGACTAGACATAAAATAGCTTCGGCTACGGCATAGTTCCATAAAATATGAGTAACTGTGTCAACACACACACACACACCTTCCCCAATATTCTTAAATTCATAACATGGTGTGGTTTAAATGTTTTTGGTGCCAATTAGGGATGTATGGATTTTCAATCGATGTCAGTTTTGCATGTGTTTATTTGCCGGTCAATTCCACCCTGTTTCTGCATTAATCTGCATTTATTTGGGCAGGTGGGGGGAGAGGACAGATACCAGGATAGTCCAGCTTTCTATGTGTCTTTTTTATTATTATTATTATGTATTACATATAAGGACATAACAGAGGTTAAACAAGTTGTGCTGTATCCCCAAGTTGCCTCTGGAGTCAATTCAGGTGGCGAACTGTTTTGTTCCAAGTTTCTTCAAAGGCAGTTGGCTGCCCACAACGCCCCACCTTTCATCCTTTCCGTATCGTTCTCAAGTGTATTTCAGTGGAGTGAGTCCACTTGGCTCCCTCTTGAGCTCCTTTGAAGCCACAGCCATAAATAGACAGGAATGACAAAGGCTTCTTAAGAGAACAATCAGTCTGGACTGATGGAAGCCTTGGCCCCCTTTGTGAAGGCCGCCAGCAGGAAAGGGTTGCCGATGAGTTCCCATTGTCACTGTAGCCCCCGTGACGTTGAGCCTAGGAAGTAGGTGACTGCCATCCTGCCCACCTCAATAAATGGTAGAATCTAAGAGAGCAGTCCTTATGGCCCCTGGTGAGTGTCCCAGGGACCATAGGATGGCTTGGAAAACCTCTTCTGAGGTCCGGAACAGCGCTCGGACCTTGGATGGGGCAGTCAGAGATCCAACCTGACCCCTCACAGCGAGTGCAGAGAGAACTGGACCAAGCTCAGAAAATGGACCTCAGACAGGGGAGAAAGGGGGCATTCCAGTGGGCAGGGAGGGTAGAAGACCTGGAGAGGTCGGAATATGCTTTCTTCCTGAGCCTTCTCCAGCCACCTTCCCTCTCCCTTCCAAGTGCCCTCACTAGATGGGCTAAAAAGCCCGTCTTGCAAAAAAATAAAGGAGATCGAAAGTAAAGATCACCTCTGCCGCTTTTCCTGCCCTGTCAGCTTCAGCCCAGCAGGGCATAGGAATATTTGGAAGCCTATGAGTTTGGGGGCCTGAATCTAGCTCACCATCCACAGTTTCATTATCCTCCCTAAATAGGGTGCATGCTTCAGTTGGGCCACCAAGCCTCTCCCTTGGCTCTACAAGCCCCTTCTTCCTACCCGCATCCTTGTCCTTTCTGCTTTCTGCTTTTTCTCATGGTCATGGTGGCTGTCCACAATCATGTGGACTTGGGAGATCCAGTAGACATTTGCTTGGACTTCCAAAAGGCTTTTGACAGAGTCCCTCACCAAAGACTCCTGAGCAAACTTAGCAGCCATGGAATAAGAGGGGAGTTCCTCTTATGGATCAGTAACTGGTTAAAGAACAGAAAGCAGAGAGCAGGAATAAATGGCAAATACTCCCAATGAAGGGACGTAAACAGTGCGGTCCCACAGGGACCTGTATTGGGACCAAGGCTTTTCCACTTGTTCATAAATGATCTGGAATTAGGAGTGAGCAGTGAAGTGGCCAAGTTTGCTGATGACACCAAATTATTTCGGGTGGTGAAAACAAAAAGGATCTCTTGAAACGTAGAGAATGGACATCTAAATGGCAAATGCAGTTCAATGTAAGCAAGTGTAAAGTGATGCATATTGGTGCAAAAAATTCCAACTTCACATGGATGGGATCTGAGCTAGCAGTGACTGACCAAGAAAGAGATCTTGGTGTTGCAGTGAAAAAGGCAGATAGAGGTGTACATAATTATGCATGGTGTGGAGAAAGTGGACAGCGAGACATTTTCTCCCTCTCTCATAATACTAAAACCTGGGAACATCCCATGAAGCTGATTGGTAGGAGATCCAGGACAGATAAAAGGAAGCACTTCTTCACACAGCGCAGAGTTAAACTATGGAATTCAATTCCACAAGATGTAGTCATGGCCACCAGTTTGAAGGGCTTTAAAAGGGGACTGGACAAATTAATGGAGGATAAGTCTATCAGTGGCTACTAGTCCTGATGGCTCTATGCTACCTCCAGTATCAGAGGCAGTATGCCTGTCTACACAAGTTGCTGGGAACATGGGCGGGAGGGTGCTGTTGTACTCCTATCCTGCTTGTGGGTTTCCCATGGGCAGCTGGCTGGCTGGCCACTGTGTGAACAGAATTCTGGACTAGGTGGACCTTGGACTGTTCCAGCACAACTCTTCTTATGTTCTTACATTCTTATGGCTGCTTGGAACCACCTTCCAAGTAAACATGGCTCTCAACGGACTGTGAATCCGGCTGGTTTAAGCAGCACTTGTGGCAAGACTGTTTCACAGGAAGAAGTCTGGGTGAACGAGATGATGGAAACCCATCAAAGTAAAACACTCTGTTTTGCCTTTAGGTGGAAAGGAGCTGTGGTCAACTGGAATGGCACGGAACCCATCCTGTGACCCATCTGACCTGATCAACTGAAAACAAACTTATTCCCACACTTGGAGGAAGCTGAGCAGGTGCTGTACTTGACTTCGTCCCATGCAACAAGACTGAAAGACATAGGATGGACGACAGCAGGATTTCATCTTGCATGCCAAATGCTCCAGCTTTTGTGTAAACGAGCTGCACAAAGGTGGACCTGCTTTCCTTTGCTATGTATGGTGTGTGTGTATGTCTGTGTGAAAGTGGAGAATCAACCTTGGCAGCCAAAAACAAGCTACAAGAAAGAGCAGTAAATCTGTCAACATCTAGTCATGTCCCAGTTTCTGAGTCCACTCCACATCCTGTGATTGTATCTACTGAACAACACTGACTGCACCCACATTTCTTTTTTAGCATTGGCTCTTTTTCACTGTCTCCATTCTCAGTGAAGGAAACAGAAGCATACACTAAAACGTTAGACAAAACCATTATTTGCAATAGCGGTACTGTGTTAGGTTAACTTAATGGTTCCCAAAACACTTTGGACCAAAGGATATCCTGTCAAACCCCCCTCCTTTTTAAAAAAATGAACTGGTATCTACTCCTTTGCCCATACTTGGACTCCTGGCTACTGGGAGACCCAAACTAATGGCGTTGTCCCTCTCTTAATTGCACTAAGGGATGTTTTGCCTTATGTAGGCTGCAGAATGTTGCTTAACAATGAGAATTATTGACCTGGTTCGCATTGTAACGACAGTATAGGTTGAGTATGAGTTGAGTATGGGTGAATCATGGGTTGTCACTGAATCATGGGACGTCGTTACGTGCAATCCCTGCATTGTGGTTTAACTATGGGTGGTTAACCACAAACAACCCAGGAACAGAACCCAGTGGTTTGCTGTTGGGTTATGAACGCTGGGGTGTTTATGGTTAACAACCCACAGTTAAACCATAGTGCAGGGTTTGCATGCGATAACAAACCACGATTCTACAACAACCCATGATTCAACGACAGCCCATACTCAGCCCGTACTCTGGGTTGTCATTACATGCAAACCAGGCCATTGGGTTACAGTTCTAAGCACTGAAGTAAGGTTCTGTAAGCTAGATCACTTTCTTTTTTTTAAGAAGAGGGAAAACAGAGTGGTTTACACTTGAGTAGTGTGCATTTGCATTGGCCTAGACATCATATTCTAGGGTTAGCATTCCCATGGCAGTTTCCCACAACCACCCGAATCAGTTCAATGTATTAGAAATTAGTATGTGAATCTAGGTCATAATGTAATAGGATTCCCTACTCTGAACTGGCAAACATACTTAACATGGATCATGGGCAGGGAAACTATGTGATGGCCCTGACTCATGCAGGGAGTTTTAACAGTCAATGTGGCTGGGGTTCAGGAGAGAATTTGCAATGGGGTTGCCAAGCTCCATGGTGACTGAAAAGTCTAGACTGGGTCTCCCATCGCAGAAGCATTTCCAGGAATTCTATACAAGGCATTCTCTGGAAATGTATACAAAATAAAATATACACCCTAGGACAGGGATGGGTGGTTTCTCCCTTCACTATTCAGTTTCACTGATTACACAAAAGGACTTAGTCCAGCCATGTGTTCACACAGTCTTTTCCTTGTGACTCAGTACCCTTCCTGGCTCTGAAATACGAATGGCGATAAAGATGCTTTGGGGGTGTATTCTGTTATGGTGGTGAAGTGCAGGGGTTGGGCATAGGGGGGAAAACAGTTCAAGGGACTGCAAGCAGGCTATATGTTCCCCACTTGTGCCTTAGGGTTTCAGAACTGAAATATGCCTGCTGCCAGATCGTTTTGCCTACATGTTACCTATAATTTCTTCTGTTAATCAAAGCAAAAATATACTATTTAGGAGCAATATTTTCAATGGAAGGTAATTTGCCATTGCTCCTTGAAGCTTCAGAATGTTAAAGATATAGTGTACGTAGTGGATATTTAAATGTCACTTTGTAAATAAAAAAGGAACATTGGACATTAGTTATTATTTTTCAGCAGTGGCGAATGAAGGAATTCAATGTCGTTCTTGACTGTACTGCCCAAGGTAGAGTAGAAAATCTGATAATCCTATACAGAGGTTGTTGGTTTTTTAGGCCATTTATAGAATTAACCCAGTGAACTTTTGATTTTAAGATATGTTCAAAATATACTCTTGGAAAAGCATCTGCACTCCCTGGTCTGATCTTGTGAATACACGGTCATGTTTTCATCAGATGTTGAGATTGCAGCTAAGCATTTCCTGGATCAATCTTCATTTTTTAAGCAACTGTTATCACTGAAACAGTGTCGGAGTTGCTCTCCTGCAGTTCTGCCATGTGTTCTGGTCGATAACTATATCCAAGGACTACATGAGCAGACAAACAACATGGTTCCTTTCCATGCTGAAGTCACGTAAGGAAAGCACTGCTGGATCAGACCAAAGGCCTGCCTAGCCCAATATCCTCCTTCCTGCAGCTGCTTCTGGAAGCCCGCAAGCAAGACAATGAATAAAATAGCCCTCTCTTGCTGTCGATCCACAGCAACTGGTATTCTCAAGCTTGGAGGCTCAATTTAGTAAACATTTACTAAATGTTTCGGTTCTTCTCAGTTTCCCAATCTTAATTTTAGGTCATCTCAAACTTTATGAATTTCTTGTTACAAGTTCACATGAACATTCATAAGCATTTCTCTGCACATTTCTCCTAATACGTGCATGAATTATACAATTTCTTTTTTGCAAGCAATTTCCCTAACAATATGCATTTTCCAATGTTATTTACCCAAATGCATGCATTTTTGCATGCATGTTTTGATTAGAGAACTCCATTGCAAAATCTGGAAAAGTGCAAATTTGGAAGGATTACTTGAGTTTCAGTTCATGTCATGGTTCCAAAGTGTGAAATGTGAATGGAATGAATTTCTCCCCAATCCCGAACTGTCTCCTCCGTGAGGCTCAAACAACTGATTGCTTTCTAAATTAATATTATGACTAATCTATATTATAATTGCACCATTATGTTCATTGTCGAGTGTTGGCAGGAGCCACCACCGAGGCCAACTCTCAGTAGGAGAACAATCCCTCCTACTGCTAAGTACAATACCAGCTTCTCGCTTGTTCTGTAAACTGTGGAAGATGGTCCCAGCAGGCTTATAAAGGGATTTCCTATATATTAGCAGCTTTATATATATATTCATTCTCATTGAAAGAACCCAGCTGTGAGCACCAAAATAAGGAAGCAATTTGCACTCTGGGAGCTTTGTGTAGGAATTTGAAATGAAGCACAGTTTTGTTCATGGGGCTCTAGGATGACCATAAGAAGGTAAAAAAAATCCCTGCTGGATCAGACCAGAGTTCCTTCTAGTCCAATATCCATTTTTTATCCAGTGCTCACCCAGATGCCTCTGGGTGGTTTACAGGTGAGTAGTAAAGGCCTCTGTTGTTCATCCGTCTTCATAAATACATTACCTGTGAATATGGAGGTTCCATCCATTGAGAGACCTATTTGAATAGGTTCCATCCATTGAGAGACCTATTTGAATAGGTTCCATCCATTGAGAGACCTATTTGATAGACCTATTTGGATAGACCTACAGGAGAACACCCTGTGGGGTGGGCCAAACTACAACACTTCTCCCTTACTTATGGGTGCCACCACCTCTCAGTTTAACCCTAGACCTTGAGCAAGGGGGACTCCAGGGTCTACTGGGTTTGTACCTGGCAGAAGCCACGACCAGAGAAAGCTCCCCAGTCACACTGAGCAAGTTAGCCTGTTTTCCTCTTCATTCAAGCATGGCGCATGAAAGTGTGATCGAGTGATGCAGCATGCAGATCCGTGGGTTATCAAAGTATGCAGTCAAACCCCAGCTTCCAATTAATCAGCTTTATCAAAAATTAAGGCTAAAGCATGGGGGGGGGGGAGATTCAGGTAGGTGAAAAAGGCAATAAAATAGTTTGCTGTGTCTGTATAAGCTACATAAGACAGTCTTCAAGGGAGGTGCCATAACTTAGGACACAATCCTATGCATATTTATGCAGAAGAAAGTCTTACAACTCCCAGCATGCTGAGAGGATGGACCATTTGTGCTGGTACCAACAACCCGGGCAGTTAGAAGCAACAGGGGAGAACTCAGAGGGATTTCCCCTCTACTCCTGCTAGATAGAATTAAATAGGGATGGAGAAATCTGTCAAGTTCGATTCTGCTCAGTTTCTCATTTTTCCAGTATTATGTGTGTTCCATCTGGTTTTCACATCAGTTTTCTTGTTTTAAAATGTCAGCATGAAAATTCATACATAGCATTGTGCACGTTTATTCAGATGTATTTATATACAGTCACGCCTTGGATTGAGAGCATAATTCATTCCGGAAATGCGCTTGTAATCCAAAACACTCTTATATCAAAACAAAATCCCCCCCCAAAAAAAATTTGTACAGAGATTTTTAATTTAAGCCGTACTACAGTACTTGTATTGCAAGACGTCGCTTGTATATCAAGTAAAAAAAAATAAATATAAATATTTTAAAATTTGCTTGTCTTGCAAAACGCTCTCAAACCAAGTTACTTGCAATCCAAGGTATTATATGTCTCTACTGCCCATTAGCTGAACCTCTCCTAGTTTCTCCTACTCTATGCATTTTTGTATGTTCTTCTCCTGATATGCACTTTCTTTTTCTTTTCTTTCTTTTTTTTGCAAGCAATTCCCCCTACTATAACGGCCAGTATCTTTTACTGCCTCTGCTAGAGGATACTGTGCTAGTGGAACAGACCACTAGCGCAACAGGAACTAGCAGTTCTTGAAATAAGCATGAAAATCAGCAGAAACGCTCATGTCCAGAACGGGATAAGTAATCAGAGCACCTTTCTGTGAACTCCGCTAACCTGCCCTGTTCTGGAAAGTATTATTGCCACTCATTTACAGTTGCTTTGGGAACCGCTGCTTCCTGGTGTGCTTGCAGTCCAATTCCGCTAGCACAGTATAGTATAGGATACTGCCCAACGTGTTTTATTTTACTTTTTATGTGTGCACGTTTTCCCTATTAAACACATGTGCAGTTTCAGATTAGCGAACTGCATCACAAAATTTGGGAAAGTGCACATATCGCTGTATAACCAGGGAAGGCTGGTGACTCCTATGTCAGTGGGGGCTCCTCATCCATTGCAGCTGTTATTCTGAGCTTTCTAGGAGCTATCCACGGTGCTGAACTCCCATCTCCAAAATAGGTTCACCACCATGGAGCACCAAGGAGCCTCCGCTGCTTATAACTGTGATCCAGTTCGTGTGTGAGAATCAGGAAGCGCAAATTTGGTAAGCTCACATTAAACTGCGAACCCAACTAATGTCTCAGAAGAAACCAATTTCAGAATTCTTTGGTAGGGTGTTTGTTTGTTTTGTTTGTTTTTAAAGGGACAGTTGCTCCACCCCCACACACTCCACACTCCATGAATTTTCAAAGCCACTGAAACATGCTGGTGGCCTGTGGCTTATGCTGGCTCAGCTTGTCTGAGCGTGGAAAGCTAAGCAGGGTCAGGCCTGGTTGTTACTTGGATGGGAGATCCCCTCCTCTAGTTTCCTGCATTGAGCAGGGGGTTGGACTCGATGGCCTTGTAGGCCCCTTCCAACTCTATGATCTATGAAATCTATAAGTTGTGATGTACCTGTAGGACAATTCCATAAGCTAATGGAAGGAAAATCGATGTGAAAAAAAAATATTTCCAAGCATTTGTTCTGAAGTATGCTAATAACAGAGGGTGTTGGGGGTTGTCTAGAAGAGAACATTTTTGGCAGCTTCCGCTTGTCACAGACGTCTGACAAGCTACACTTGGTGAAGTTTCCTCCTCTACAAAGCTAGAAGAAGAAGAGCCTGGACTTCTTTGGCGTTAGTTCATTCGACATATCTGACTGGCCCCATCCGGACAGCACAAGACTTCCTTTCCCAGTCTGGTGCCCTTCAGGTATGTAGAACTGTAAGTCTCATCATCCCTGCTGAGGATGATGGGAGTTGTGGTCCAATACATTGGAGGGCACCAGGTTGGGGAAGGCAAGCAGAAGACTTTTGCTAGTAGGAGAGCTTCTGGGCCCAGTGCTCTTCAACATTTTTATTGATGACTTGGATGAGGAGGTGCAGGGAATGCTTATCAGATTTGCAGATGACACAAAATTGGGTGGAACAGCTAATACTCCGGAAGACAGAAGCAAAATTCAAAGTGACCTCGATAGGCTGGAGCGCTGGGCTGAAACCAACAGAATGAAATTTAATTGGGATAAATGCCAAGTGCTGCACCTAGGGAGAGGAAACCAAATGCAGAGTTACAGGATGGGGGACACTTGGCTCAACAATACTACAAGTGAGAAGGATCTTGGAATTGTGGTAGATCACAAACTGAATATGAGTGCAAACAAAGGGCAGAAAACGTTCTCAAAGGACACCCCCCACCCCATTTTGTTGGATGACCTTGAGTTCTGGTATTGTGAGAAAGGAAGAAAAAAATACTATCTGCTTTCCGCACATCATGCATTCTTTTAGAAACCTCTGTCATGTCCCCCACTTTCCCCCTAAACTACAAAACCCTATTTATTTTATTTATTTCTTATATTTATTAATCGCCCATCTGGCCGGTCACCCGGCCACCCTGGGCAATGTACAATTAAAATAAAACAGTAAAACAATACAATAAAATATGATAATTAAAACAGTATTAAAAAATTCTTTTAAAATCCTAACCCACCCCATATTCCCGCCTGAACAGCCATGTTTTTAATGCACGGCGGAAGCTCATCACGGAGGGGGCATGGCGAAGGTCACTAGGGAGGGAGTTCCATAATGTGGGGGCTGCCACAGAGAAGGCCCTCTTCCTAGTCCCCACCAGCCTGGCTGCTCTGGCTGATGGGATAAGGAGAAGGCCGTCTGTGGCAGATCTTGTTGAGCAGCCTACTTGATGTTGCTGGAGGCGCTCCTTGAGATACCTCTGTCATGTCCCCCACTTTTCCCCTAAACTACAAAACCCTAAACAATATAGCCTTTCCTCACAGGGAAATTTCTCTACCCCACCCTTAAGAGGTTCACTATCTCATTCCTTCTATTCCCAATAATCAGGCTGTGAGTGCTGTTGCTTATGTAGCCAAAATGGCACCACCCATGCACAAGAGCAGAAGGTCTCAGCAGGCTCAGGAGAATCCCCAAGTTTGCAGAAGTACAAGAAATCGACAGGTAAAAACACCTCGCTCTAAGGCAGTGTTTCTCAACCTTGGGTCCCCAGATGTTTTTGGCCTACAACTCCCAGCATGCCCCAGCCAGCTATGCTGGCTGGGGCATGCTGGGAGTTGTAGGCCAAAAACATCTGGGGACCCAAGGTTGAGAAACACTGCTCTAAGGGGACCGAGTGTGCTCTGTGGGCACGGAAATGCTGACCGCTGTGGGGAGGGAGAAGCAGGAAAGAGGGAGAATGCAGTGGAGCGGCTAGATCCTTGAACAGCAGCATTCCACACTGTAACAGTTCACTGCAGGTCTCATTCATGTGCGTGTTTTAAAATCTAAATCGGTTCTGCTCCTCTTGTGATCCCTCTTGTGATGTTTTTTGCCCCGGGAGACGTCTTCACGTCTGCATTTAAATGTTGCTCTTTCGGAAAGAACCCTGAGAAATTGGGTTAGTTTTCTCCAAACTGGCCAGGAAGCCTCCGCAGTCAGGAAAGGATGTGAAGGCCACGGCACAGGGGGGGGGGGGGCGAGCCGACTGCCGATAAAACTTGACAAGTGGGCCGAGGACAGGAGCCTGGGTGCTTGCCAGGCTCGGGACCTTGAGAGCTTCTGGGTTAAGCCTGAAGGAGGGGAAACTCCTTTTCCCATAGCATTAAAATGAGAGGGGGAAAGAAATGTAGGAATTTGGAGTGTCTGTGTGTGTTAGGCTGCTTTCCCCAATCATCTTAAACTCATTTGGCACAGACCTGCAGATGATCAGCAAGAAAATATGCCAAGCATTCGTTGCCATGCTCATTTCGACAAGTATTTATTAGTTCACGAAACGCAAGCAAAGAATGTGCAGGACAAACATGGACTGGCCCCTCCTGCCTTTGCTACGACAGGCAAAGAATAGGCATCCATCAATTAATTGCATCCAACGAACATAACCCTCCCTTCAGACCTGTTTATATTGTGAATAACAAGAATAAGTCTTGTGAATAACAGCTAGGGTTGCCAAATGATGACTAAAAAACAGGTCTGGGCACAGAGACAAGAGCAGAAGCCTGCCAAGGTTTGATGGGTCAGGGGGCAAACCCTGGTGTTATTTTGAAGGTCACACACAGTGGAGGCCTGGAAGGGTTTGATGGCTCAGAGAGCAGGTCCTGCTAGGTTTTGGTGGGATGGTGCCAGGATGCATACATCTATGCGCATCAGGGCCTAATTGAACAAGATGTGGAGAGCCAATAGAAAACAAATGTAATACTCCCAGGCTCACAATACCTGACTTATTCAATGAAATACCTAATATTGAACCCAAGTGGTAGATCATTTGGGTGGGGCTTACAGACATACAAATTTACTTCCTTCTCCCAAGCTCAGCCTTCAAGCCAAGAACCTTAAATTAGGGATGGACAAATCTGACAGGTTTGCTTTCTTCCGCGTCCGAATTTTGAAAGAAATAATAGAATCATAGAAAAGTAGAGTTGGATGGGGCCTATAAGGCCATTGAGTCCAACCCCCTGCTCAATGCAGGAATCCAGGTCAAAGCATCCCTGACAGATGTCTGTCCAGCTGCACCTTGAATGCCTCCAGAGTGGGAGAGCCCACCACCTCCCTAGGTAGTTGGTTCCATTGTCTTATTGCTCTGACAGTCAGGACATTTTTCCTGATGTTCTTATGTTCTTTCCATCTCGAATCTGACGAAATGTGTGAATTTTGGAAAATTCTTATCAAAAACAAACCAAAACAGAATTCTCACCCATCTGCACCAGCCACATTCAATAGATGGGGAGGAGCATGTTGTACCTGCCTGCCATATAGCTGCTAAAGATGAGGAGCCTGTCAGAAAAAAAGAGGTGGCAACCCTAATTTCGGCACCACAACCATGGTTGAATGCATAGGCATTCAAACGCAGACTTTAAAGAGCCAAGCACTCTTGGTTTGGTTGGATGAACCTGTCAGTTTCTCCCACATTCAAATTGTTTTAATTTCAAGTTTTTTTCCATCCGGAATATAAAGAAAGTTGCAAATTCTTACCAAAAAGGAACTGAAACAAAATGTGAATGCATCCCTACGTAGCTTCAGGCTGCGGCCTAGCTTGGCTAACTCCCTGAGGTGATGGACGCAAATGTGGCAATATGAAGCCTCGCGATTGGCTAAGCCTGATACTAATACCAGGTATCTGGCCTTGCTGGTTGACAGAGTTGTACCTTTTGCCCATTGAATTCCAGCCACTGCCCTAGGTTGAAGAACACACAGGTTCCTAGTCTAGATATGAGTCTGCTGTATAAAATATGCAAGAGTTTACAGGCTCTAGCCAAAGGCCGCTACAGCCCGGAAGTAAAAGAAACCGAATGTCCAAAATATAGGAAAATAAATAAACAGCTATATTATGATGACATTATACAGCTCAGTGGCTGAGTATATGTTTTGCATCAAAGGTCCCAGTTTCTGTTCTTGGAACCTCCAGCTAGGGCTGGGAAAGACCCCTGCCTTGAACCCTGTTGCCAGTTAGTGAAGACACTGACTGGGTTCAGACAACATGATAACCCACACTCAAGGGTTGAGTTTGGGTTGAGTGTGGGTTGTCATTGAACTGTGGGTTGTTTCTGAAATGTGGGTTATCATGTTATCTGAACCCAGCTGCGCTAACAAGCCATGGCTTGTTAACCATGAAGAGAAACCATGGCTTGTTGTTGGGTTGTGAACTGTGGGTTGTTTCCCATGGTTTGTTATCTTGGCTGTGTTCAGACAACATGAATACTCACGTTTCAACAACAACCCACACTCATCCCCTGCCCCGAGTGTGGGTTATTGTGTTGTCTGAGCCCAGTCAATACGAGGAGCTAGATAGACAAATGGTCTGACTTAGTATAAGGCATCTTCCTATGCACCTCACTTACAAGTTGAAAATAAATTTAAAAATATTATTATTATTATTATTATTATTATTATTATTATTATTATTAATAATAATAATAATAAATTCCCCTTCACTTCTTATGAAAGGTATAGCAAAATATTTAGAACTCAAAAATGCCTCTAAAATGTTATGTATCAAATAACATTGGTCAAGAACACGAGGCAACCCATGAAATTACAATGGGACAGTATGTATCCTTTCATTGTTGTTATAGTACTCTTGAAAAAGAGCTGTGAAGCTACAAAGAAGGCAGTCCTTTTGCTAAAAATACAAACAGTTTTTAGAGCATCACTAGATGTTTCCTTCTTGTGTTTGCCTTGGATGTGGTTATGGCCTCCCACTGGCCTGGCCTGGCCTGGCCTTGACACAGGCTTTTAAGATTTTAAAGCAGGGCTAGGGAACATCTGACCCTCCAGATGTTGTTGGACTGCAACTCATCGGCCTTAACCAGCATAGCCAATGGCAGGAGGTGATGGGAATTGCAGTCCAACAACTATCTTTGAGGGTCACACGTTCCCCATCCTGGCTGAATAGGCTCCTCTTGGGCCTTAGGTTTCTATGGATGTTAGGTAGACATGACACAACCCTCTCTCACATGACAGCTCAGGCAACCAGTCACAAGGCTCCAGCCTGGAGCTGGGAACAGTGGGAAGCAGTAGAGCTAGGCTGTTCTATACTAATCACCAGAGCAGTTGCAGCTGGTTGATGGAATCACCACAGCTCCATCACTGGAATGCAGCCCCCAAGAGCTTCTCCAACACTGAATTTGGCCCTCACCTTGAAAGAGGTCTAACACCCCTGCTTTAAATTGTGTATTAATTAATTAATTAATTAATTAATCCTACACGCACTTATTTGGGAGTAAGCTCGGTTGAACTGAATGGGCCTTACTTCCAAGTGGACATGCGTAGGATTGTACTGTAGGCTTTCCTTTTGAGCAAGTCTGAAGGAAGCTAAAAGACAAAATTTCTCAGTGGGGTTGTTTTGCCACAGGATCCCCAAAAGGGATTGGCAAAGGTTCTTTGAATGATTTTCTGACCATAATAAATACTCCTCCAGGAAGTCAAAGCCAAACATGTTTATTGTAAAGTTGAGCCACAAGTACAACAATGCTCTCCTCCCCATTCCCCTGGTGGAAATCCCACCCCTTAGCAGCACAGTCACTGTTCAACCAACCCAAATGCTAGGTCCAGCAGCTCTCTGCCTGGGTATTGGCTTTCCACATTGGGCTTCTGCAAGGCTCTCTGCACAGCATCCTCTGCTCATCCTCGCTTCTTCCAGTTCTTCAGTACTCCACACGCAACCGACCAACCCACCACCACACCTCTTGGTCTGCACTTGCTCTTCTTAAATACTCTTCAAGCACCAAGCTTCTTGGGTTGCAGATCTCATGCTCCATTGGTAGCACCTGTGCTGTTTGCAGTGTCATCCCTCTGGCCAGCAGCCAGATCACATGCAGGTGAGTTGCTCTTGATTGCATCAGCTTGGCAAGCAGCCAAGTAACCAAGGCTGGTTGCTGATTCTTAAAGCAAACCTACTTTCTTAAAGCAAACCCAGAGCATAGAGGCAGAACTCTGTACAACACTCCTGTACTCCTCGCCATCTTCTGCAATTCCCATTACAGGGGTATCACATACCTTACGTTGCCAACAACTATAGATGGTAATAGAATCCATCTGAACTGGATTCCACCTCAAGTTTGTAGTTCTGTACTTCTGGAATGGTTTCCACAGGGCAGATTCCCAGTGACATCAGCTTAACTTATAGCCAACTCTTATTGGTTACAGAACATCATGACTTTATCACTTACCGTATGTGATCCCTGATTGGCTGGGATCATTCAATGAAGGAGTAAGAAGCCCTAACCAAAGGAAAGCATGGCAGCAAACAGGTGCAAAAAGGTGAGCATTTTCAGCATTAGGTTTCAGGAAATAACATCCTGCCACCGCCACGCACCCTTTCCCCCTCAAAAATCCAAAATATGTCAGAAGACTTATTCAATAAAGTTATTCATTCATTTGTAATAATTGACCAGAGTTCTAGTTTTGATTCCTTCCCTCTCCCCCAATATAATATAGGAGGTTGTCCTGAGAGACACTAATAGGGCCTTTTCAATCGTGGCCCCACACTTATGAAACTGCCTCCCTACTGAAGTAAGTATGGCCCTCAGTGGAGGCTTTCAAACCAGGCCTTGTTCGGAGTTGCCTTCTCTTAACATAAATGTGGCATTCTTGGATAAAATGGGGCTGTCCATTGTTTTAAAGTTTTTTAGCTGGTTTACCGGTTTGTTGTTGACATGTTTAAAGGAGTTTATTTTATTATTATTTTCATTGTCACTGGTTTCTGCTGTTTTATAGTTGGCTTTTGAAAGATGTTGTTGATTATATTTCATAATATTGTATTTATATCGTATATTGTATGTTTCTGTTTGGAAGTCAGCTTTGGAGGGTTGTGGGTTCAAACCGCCTTCCCCGGACTGCTGTCCTCTAGATATGTTGGGCTATCATCCCCAGCAATCCTGTCTGGGAATGATGGGAGTTGTAGGACAACACAGCTGGATGGCACCAGGGGGAAGGCTTCCATAGAAAGGTAAGTTGGTCTAAAATACCTAAATAAATAAGCAAGCAAACAAACAAACTGTCGAACTTAGGTTAAACCTACAGCACCAGAGGGGTCCATTTTAAGATTTACCGCCTTTTGTACCTTTCTTTGCATTATCAGTTCGCACCTTTCAAGGCCAGGGCTTAAACCAAGAAAGAAGAACAAACACTGACACTTGACATTCATGTTGGCACACAACCTATGCCTCTCCAGGCAGGAGTTGGACGGGACAAAAGCACAATGCATTTCCTCAATTTTATTACCCTTGTTCACTTCATGTCATGCCAGCAACGCTTGATCTAGGAAGCCCTAATCATGACACGCTGTTGTTTTTCACAGCCTTTCCCGAAAGATTTCCAATGCATTTCAGCGACTGTTCTCTAAGACGTTTTGCCTGGAACTCTTGAAGAAAACATCTCTCTCATCTTCCTGAGGGCCCGTGGGTTAGGTTGCCTTTTTCTTTTCCTTCTTTTTCCTCTTTTACATAAACGTGGCTGGGATTTGTTTATAAAGGACTAACTACCTTTTTGCCATTTCAACAATCTGTTTCCCTTCTGCTGTGGGGTTGTGTGAGCCGCCAGTTGTAAATCTGATTGTCCACCAATCATAAATAGTTTTCCTAAAGGGTAGCCATTGCCAAACATGATTTGTGGGACATTACAGCATGGCGGAGGGTGGTGGTGTATTTCTTCACAAGAAGGGCTCTTAAACTCCCATCAGATTCAGAATCAGACTTGTGAAGGAATCCTTGGGGCCTTCAGTAAACCCAACCTAGGGTGGCCATGTGTTATCTATCTATCTATCTATCTATCTAATCTATCTAATCTATCTAATCTATCTATCTATCTATCTATCGCATTTGT
This sequence comes from Shinisaurus crocodilurus, assembly GCA_021292165.1. Classification (NCBI taxonomy): domain Eukaryota; kingdom Metazoa; phylum Chordata; class Lepidosauria; order Squamata; family Shinisauridae; genus Shinisaurus; species Shinisaurus crocodilurus. The sequence continues at coordinate 8,807,822 of CM037880.1, read as the reverse complement.
ATACCACTCCATATCCAGACAGACTCCAGAGTGGTGAACAAGAAAAAGATAAAACAGATAAAAAACAAATAAAAACAATGCGTTAAAAAAAGGATAACATTAAAACCGTGTCTGGTCAGCAAGGAAGGCTTTCCGGGACAAAGACGTCTCCAGAAGGCACCAAAAACAATGTAGTGTCAGAGCCTGGCTGACCTCCAGAGGCAGGGAGTTCCAGAGAAGTGGAGCCACCACACTGAAGGCTCTTCTCCAGGTGAACTTCAGTCAAGCCATAGGTCCATGTAGAACCACCAGGAGAATGTCCTCCAATGACCTCAGTGACTGGGCAGGTTGGTAAGGGAGAAGGCGCTCTCTCAGGTATCCCAGTCCTAATTTGTTTAGGACTTTGTACACTAGTACCAGAACCTTAAAACTGGCCCAGTAGCAAATAGGCAGCCGGCGCAGTTCCTTTTACAGAGGACAGCCCTCGATTTGAAGAGCTGCCAGAAAACTGTCCTCTCTCTGAATGCATCCTCTATTTAAAGGGCTGTCCTGTCCAATTCTTCTTTAAAGATAAAGAACCTGTAAGTACTGTTGCCCACCCACAGTTAGCAATTAGAATAGCAGCAGACTGAACAGACAGGCACACGGATCTCCTGGTCACAGTCTTCTGGTTACCGGCGAGATTCTGCTTAAATTATCATCTTTATTTGTAAATTGGCATCTGTACATATGAATTAACATATACCAATTTTATGTAAATCATTGTCCTCTTTTTTTGCTGATGCATTTCCTCTCCTTTTTTTGGTGATTTGTAAATGGCTATCCTAGTCATGGACTGGTTGGGAGGCAATTGTCTGTACTGTACCACAAATAGCACAATCTTCAACCCATTTACAAAAAAGAAGTAAGGCCCATTGAGCTAAATGGATCTAGCTCCCTAGTAAATATGGTTAGGATTGCAGCCTTTGTCAGCCGGTGCTTTGAGTTTTCACAGTATTTTTATTTAACCACATTTAAAGCAACACATTTTGAGCTGGTTGCTCTTCATCAATGTTACTGCAGAATAAAAATACATTTATCCTTGTAGAAGTTACAATCCTTCGCCCACTTTCCTTCCTGGGAGAAAGCCCCACCGAAGTGAACTTAATGGGACTTACTTCTGTGTAGGCATGTACAGGACTGAGCTGTAAGATGGAATCATTTTCCCATAGATTCATAGATTCATCGAGTTGGAAGCATAATGGAAGGGGATGAGACGTAAGGGGGGAAAGCAGAAATTGCATTTAAGTGAGTTTCCTATTGAGAGTTGAACCCACGCAGTAGCAGCAACGCTGGTACACCAGAGCACTTAGGGAGACAAAGCACACCGCGAGCGAGCGCTTTTGTGGCTGTGCTGTCAAACTGTGAGCAGTTCATAACCCAGACAGGGTTTCTAGGTATTCTGCAGATGTGTGGAAATAAAAATATGTCAAGTGTGCCCAGAGGGTCCAGCCAAGCTTGCTGGATGCAAATGTAAAAACAAAACAAAAACCCAGATAAATAATCACAAAATCCAGCTTAGTCCAAAGGACCATTTGTCCATTTGTCACCCAGTGAGTTTCATGGCTGAGTGGGGATTAGAACCTGGGTCTCCCTGAGTACCAGTCGAGCACTCTAACCACTACACCACACCGTTAGAATAATGGGTCAGCCCTGGAGGTGGATATACCATATCATAATCATCTCAATTGATGAGTTGCCCTATAGACAAAGCTCTCACGATGGCATACATAATAAAAACAGATACTGTAAAGCCAATGATAAAGCACACTGAAGGATTGTTTTTAAGTTTTAAAGACTGCAACAATAATTTAAAATATTTTTAGAAGAAGAGGTAAATATCCAAGCAACTAAAGCATGGGGAAAGATTGTTTTAAAATGGAGCATTAGAAATAAAACAAGCAGCAGTTAAAATCATTTTAAAAGGCCTGGGAGAACAAAAAGGTTTCATAGATTTCATAGATCATAGAGTTGGAAGGAGCCTACAAGGCTATCAAGTCCAACCACCTGCTCAGTGCAGGAAACTAGAGGAGGGGTCTCCCATCCAAGTAATAACCAGGCCTGACCCTGCTTAGCTTTCCATGCTCAGACAAACTGAACCAGCATGAGCCACAGGCCAGTGGTCATTATAAACAATATATCCAATATATGCAAAATCAAAGTGACTATATTATGACATTAATTGCCATATAAATTGCCCCTTTAAAATAAAGAAGTACACTTTAATTATTTCTCTTAAAATCTGGTTTATAATCTACATCACAGAAGGACCATCACAAAATGAGCATAAAACCTATTTTTCAAACCATACAGTAATACCTTGGATTGCAAGTACCTTGGTCTGAGAGCGTTTTGCAAGACAAGCAAAAATTTTTTAAAAAATTGACTTGATAAACGAGCAAAGTCTTGCAAGACAATCGTAGGGATGTAACCGCTCGCCTCGAGCAGGAGTAGCGGGCCATAATTGGCCCTGCTCACGCCCACCAGAGACTCGCTTTGATATAAGAGTGTTTTGGATTACAAGCACAGTTCCGGAACGAATTATGCTTGCAATCCAAGGTATTACTGTATATCAATTTTTTGTTTTTATTTATTTTGTTGTTTAAATGTGTCTCTGTTCATTATAAGATGGAACTCCTTCTCAAAAGAGCCTATAGGCATTTTACAGTATAGTTTCAAGATACAAGGTTTAATTTATTAACATCAGGATGGGTTTTAATCTAGAAAAGAAGATTAAAGATCAAATATCAAAGAGATACTTGATGCCTTAGAGGGAGCCATATTTCAGCTACTTTGGAATTAAAATTACTAATACAATGGAGAGATTTAGTAAAAGTGAATCATGAATGTTTATTTAGTGAAGTGAAAGGGGATTTGAGGAGATGGCCAGATTCAAGAGCTTCATGGGTAGGAAAAATTTCAATCTTGAAACAGAATGCCCTCCCGGGGGATCGACACTAAAGCCCCTTCATTGTATCAGGGAACACTGTCACAGTATTCATGCAAAATGCATTTATCACTTTTGGGGCACATGCTAATGAATACAGCAGAGTTTCCTGTGTTGAAAACATGATCTTGTGTCACGCACAAATGCAACTGCAGGAGAAGTAGGAGGACTCGGAAAGGTAACACGTGCAGGGAATGGTCCTTTACGTTTCATTTGTGTGTGACAAATTTTTTTAGATCCATTAAGCCAGGGCTCTCCAACCTTGGGTCCCCAGATGTTTTTGGCCTACAACTCCCAGCATGGGAGCTGTAGGCCAAAAACATCTGGGGACCCAAGGCTTGGAGAGCCCTGCATTAAGCTTATGCCCACGTTTGCTGGTGCAAAGGAGTGGAGGTGTTTTTTTTTAAAAAAGTAATTCACAGCAGGGCCAGTGCAAAGCAGTTTGGCGCCCTAGGCAAGGTCAGATATTTAGCGTCCCCCCCCTTCCCACTTGAGCCAGCTACCGGGCCAAGGAGAAGGAGGGGGGCTGTCAGTGCTGCACTTACTTCCGAGTAGTTGCCGGAGAGGAGCCACCGCGTGCGCGTGGGGGAAGCGGCGGCGGCGGCGCGATTCCCTCTGTGCAGCTGCCGCTGCCGGTGCTGGCGTTTGGCCGTGCACGCACCCAGGGAGCCGGAGATGAGCCACTGCGACGCGTGGGGGAAGTGGTGGTGGCTGGCGGATCCCGCCCGGCTGCCAGTGGGCTGGCCGTGTCGCCGCAGGAGCGGACCGCCCGTGGCGGGAGTCCCTCTCTGAGCCAGCCCTCCGCCCAGGCAGGCGCCACTACAGCGCTCAAAAATTTCAAGGCGTTTCTGGCGCCCCCTTTAGCCATGCGCCCTAGGCAGCCGCCTAGTTCGCCTAATGGTAGCACCGGCCCTGATTCACAGCTCCTTCCCGAAAGCCAGAGCAAACTCCCCTCTCCCGTGCTGGCTTTTGCAGGAGTAAGCACCACCGAAGATGGTGTGATTTCCTTCTAAGTAGGCATGTATATGGGCGCATTCTCAGCTAATTGTTCCTCACCCAGCACTTGAAGCAATGTGAGGGGGTTGTGTTATTCACAGATTCACACCACCACACACGTGCATTAGCAAATATTGTTGTTTTTTTTAAAAAAGCCCCATAGGACACTTCCTTCTTGCAGTGCCACTCCACCCACCCAGGCCACCACCCAGCTGAAGCCACTCCTCCTTAGGGAGTTATGGTGAGCAGGGAGCTTACCTGCTCTCGGGGGTGCCCCGGAGCACCCCCGCCCGCTCTCGCCACTCGCAGTGCCAGGGAACCGGTAGTGACGCGACGGGGAGCCCGTCGCGTCACTTCCGGTTCCCTGGCGCTGCCTTTTTAGTGTAACAACCAGGGAAACCCAGCTTAAAATGACCGCGAATAGCAAACCGCGGCCGCTTTAAGCTGTGTTACCCTGATTTTTACGCTAAAAATGCCGCGCCAGGGAAACGGAAAAAGACGCATCCGGGGACCTGAAGCTCCTTTCCCCGGCGCATCTTGGATCGAGCAGCAGCCAGGTAAGTCATGAGAGTCTCGGGCGGGGGAGGGCGAGTAGGCTGCTTTCGGCCTGCTTTCAGCCCCCACTGAGACTCGCGGTTACATCCCTATGTCCTCCTCCCCCCAGAACAGTACCACAGATATAGCACACACTGAAATATATACTGTGGGGGAAATGCAACATCTAAAAAAAGTTGTGATATAACTGATCTGAAGAAATCTGGAAATATAATGGCAGAAATAGCATGAGGAGATCGGTTTGGGGTGTGCCGGCGTCATGTGACACTCCAATGAGTCGGGCATTACAATGCCGGTGAAAATCCCTAGTGTAGATCCACCTCAATATTACTATTTTTGTTCTTCAATATTCCTTTGTCAGTTTTTTTTTTTGACAATGTTAAATACTTGGCAAAAGTTATCCATGGATTTTTTTTAATGGTCAGGGGAAAAGACTATGCATAGCAGCTATTATATTCAATAGAACAATCCAACAAGGTGGTCTGGCATTCCCTCATTTAAAAATATCACGCAGTCATGTTAACTCATTTGAATGTTTGGTTTACCCAGGATGAAGAGCTAACATTAGAAGAACAGGAAATAAATATCCCATTACAAAATATGGTTTGGTATTGTAAAAAAGAGGCTGGAGAAAGATTAAAGTCTAATCCAGTCATAGAAATTCTGTATATAATATGGTCAGGCATTAAAAGGAAATTATCTCCAGGTTTATCACCGATGCCTGCAATATTTTATAACAAAGAGATATAGGACTGACCTTTTTTATGGGTAACACTCAGGCATGGGGAGAAGCAGGTATCAGCTGAAATGGTGATATGGTACAAAATGGAATAATAAAGACATGCAATGGCATTTCTGTTTTGATAGGTGGATGCAAACTATGTTATTTCCAGGGATGGGGACTCGGACTCGAGGACTCAACTTGTGCGTCGGACTGAGTCCCCCCTCTGACTCGACTCGGACTCGAGTCCCAATATTTTTAATGGGACTCGAGACTCGACTCGGGACTCAAGACCAAGGACTCTTCAACATCCCTGGGCTGTGCCAGAAGGAGTGGAGAGGAGCGTGATTGCCGGCGAAGAGCACATGGAAGCGAGGTGTGCCGCTGCTCGGCCACTATGGATGGCTACCAGGAGTGCAGCCCCAACAGTGTGTCAAGATTTATTTTGATTGATGTGTTGTGTACTTGGGAGAGGCAGAAGAAGGACCTGAGATTACTCTGTGTGGCTGCTCTGAGTGTGTTTCTGGTTCCAGCAAGTTCATCACCAGTGGAGCGGGTGTTCAGTGAGGGTGGAATTGTGATGAGATCTCACCGTTCCAGAATGGGGGCCAAACATTTAGAAAAAATCATGTTCCTCAAATGCAACATGGATAAGTTTTAGGAAGTACAGCAAGTTTATTTTTTAAAATCATTTTTCTAAAATGCAACCTTTCAGACATTTTGGGTTTGGCTGCCTCTGCCTGCCTGTCTGGGGTTCCCAGCCTCCTCTGCCTGCCTGGTCTCTTCTTGACCAGTTCAACAGTTGAATTGTCCAAGACAAAGGCCTCTGCCTGCCTGCTTTGGGGTTCCCTGCCTCCTCTGCCTGCCTGGTTATTTTGGGTTTGTCTGCCTGGTCTGTTCTTGCCAAAATCAGTTGCAGAGTTTTGAAATAAGAAGGCACACTTGTGCCTAGAATTTATTTAAGCCACACATTCTGAAGTAGCCTTATTTTGTTGGGGGGAAAACCCATCGATTTTAATAGGGACTCGTGGAGTCAGCTTTGGGAGTGACTCGTGACTTATGACTCACGAGTCACCATTTTGGACCAAGGACTCGGACTTGGACTCGAGACTCGGGTCCAAAGACTCGTGACTCGACTCGTGACTCGAGACCAAGGACTCTTCAACATCCCTGGTTAGATATTTCCAATATTTCTAGGTCCGGCATATTTTTAGCTCATTAATAAGTAAATATGGACCTCAAAGAAATTGTTCTGAATTTGGGGGGGGGGGGGGAAGTTAAACAAACCAAGTGTTTATCAGGGGAACTTTATAAATGATGAATGGAACAAAATCACAATATAACTCGTATTGAGAGAAATGGACAAGAGATTTAGGTCAAGAGATTTCAGCAGGGTCCTGGAAATGGATTTGGGAGAACATTCCCTCAGAATCCATATGTTTAAATCTAAAGGAAAGTTTCTATGAACTCTTCTTAAGATGGTACCTGACACCTAAAAGATTGAGGGTGCAATGCTATGCAGGTTTAGGCAGAAAAAAGTCCTACAACTCCCAGCATGCCCCAGTCAGCAGAGCTGGGAGTTGTAGGCCTTTTTTCTGCTTAAACCTGCATAGCATTGCAGCTTGAGTTGTATATATCCCAGCACAGATGATACATGTTGGAGGTATGGAGGAGCGAGAGCAGATATATTGCATTTCTTCTGGTATTGTCCAACTTTTGAGATCTTTGGGGGAAGGGTATTAGAAAACATCAATAAAATGACAGGATATAATCTGATTTATCATCCACTTATTCTTTTGTTTTTGGCAGGGATGTTGAAGAGTCCTTGGTCTCGAGTCATGAGTCGAGTCACGAGTCTTTGGACCCGAGTCTCGAGTCCGAGTCCAAGTCCTTGGTCCAAAATGGTGACTCACGAGTCCCGAGTCCTAAGTCACTCCCAAAGCTGACTCCATGAGTCCCTATTAAAATCAGTGGGGTTTTCCCCCAACAAAATAAGGCTACTTCAGATGTGTGGCTTAAATAAATTCTAGGCACAAGTGTGCCTTTTTATTTCAAAACTCTGCAACTGATTTTGGCAAGAACAGACCAGGCAGACAAACCCAAAATAACCAGGCAGGCAGAGGAGGCAGGGAACCCCAAAGCAGGCAGGCAGAGGCCTTTGTCTTGGACAATTCAAACTGTGGAACTGGTTAAGAAGAGATCGGGCAGGCAGAGGAGGTAGGGAACCCCAAACAGGCAGGCAGAGGCAGCCAAACCCAAAATGTCTGACCCTAACCCTAAGCCCCCACAACAACACATCAATCAAAATAAATCTCAACACATCGTTGGGGCTGCGATCCTAGTAGCTGTCCATAGTGGCCGAGCAGCGGCACACCTCGCTTCCATGTGCTCTTCACCGGTGATCGCGCTCCTCTCCACTCCTTCTGGCACAGCCCAGGGATGTTGAAGAGTCCTTGGTCTCGAGTCCCGACTCGAGTCTCGAGTCCCATTAAAAATATTGGGACTCGAGTCCGAGTCGAGTCAGGGGGGGGACTCAGTCCGACTCACGAGTCGAGTCCTCGAGTCCGAGTCCCCATCCCTGGTTTTTGGTGGGTTGTTGTTGTTTTTGGATATGTGAAGAATCGGTTACCGTAAGAAGATCAGGAAATTATCATTTCTTTACTCGTGGCTGCAATCAGTTATCAAGGGAAGCAAAAAGACGAGAATGGATAGAGAGGGTCTGGCTGCTGGTGTTTATGCTGAAACTCACAAATATTATTGGAATGAAAGAAGAGGAGAAGGGTAGACAAGGAAACAAAAGCTTTAATGGAAAGTGGCCTGCTTTTGTTATGTTTTGGAATAATAAAAGTACAGGACAAGATGCAACCCTATGATCTGTGAGGAACATTGCGAAGAAGAAAAGGTTATGTAAAGTTAAGAGGCAATATAAGCCAATATCAATTCAACTGAAATAATATTGTGAGCACAATGGAAATATCCATAAAAACCTATCCCGTATTTGTTAATATTTATTTAAAAAATTAAACATTCTTAACACTTTTTTTAAAAAAGAAAAAAGGCTCCTGCTCATCTTTCTTGTAGAAGTGCCTTCCAGTCTGAGGTAAACAGAACTCAGATCAGGCCAAATCCAGGGGCTACTCTCAAAGGATGACATCCTTGTACACAGAAATGACTCTCGGACAAGGAAGTTGGATGCAATCTTACTATGACTTTCTAATCTATACAGTCATGCCTTGGACTGAGAGCATAATTCGTTCCGGAAACGTGCTTGTAATCCAAAACACTCTTGTATCAAAACGAAATCCCCCCCAAAAAAATTGTACTAAGATTTTAAATTTAAGCCGTGCTACAGTACTTGTATTGCAAGACGTCGCTTGTATGTCAAGTAAAAAATAAAATAAAATAAATATTTAAAAATTTGCTTGTCTTGCAAAACGCTCTCAAACCAAGTTACTTGCAATCCAAGGTATTACTGTAGTATGAACTGGAGTCTTTATTTATTTATTTTTATTTATTATATTTATACCCCGCCTTTTTTCCTGCAAGGAGCCCAAGGTGGCTTACATAATCCTCCTCCTCCTCCTCCATTTTATCCTCACAACAACCCTGTGAGGTAGGTTCGGCTGAGAGTCAGTGACTGGCCCAAAGTCACCCGGTGGGTTTCATGGCCGAGCGGGGACTAGAACCCAGATCTCCCGAGTCCCAGCCCAACACTCTCACACCGCTACGCCACACTGGCTCTTTGATAGAGATGTTATACTTTGATAACATTGTGGGCCCGTCGCCGGGCGTCTCCCTCCCCCCCTCTGCCATTCGCAGACATTTTATAAGTGAAAAGGGTTGGACTACTTGTTCTAGCATTTGGAAGAATTACAGTACAGCAAGACAAGGGGAAGCCCAGTTTGGTTTGGAGTCTTTTTCCTGCCGACATTTTTGAACATTCTCAGTTCAGGGCGTAGGAAACAGCCTCTGTTGACATTATTCGGCTTTCAATGGCCCGACTCAAATGTACCGGGAAAGCCGACTTCATAATAAGCAGACCTAGAGGGGTTTACAAGCCCTGCCACTCCTCACCACCAATCCTCTCTTTTGTGTAATTTTAAGTCCGTACGACTGACATAGATGCTGGGGATGCTTTTTCCCTAAGTCAAGTGAAAAGAGCAGTCCAAACTTCCACATGTAATTAAGACAATGGAAAGGCCTAACGGGTACACTCTTTCTCTTTCCACAGTGTGAATATGTGGGTGCTGATTTCTCATCATGCCCCCAGCTTTTTAGGTTTGCCAAGGGCCAGCTCAGCAAACCACGGCAAGGCAGAGCCAGGGACATTGTGTTTTTTTAACTTTTGGTTTCTTTTCTAAAATACAGGCCTTTTCATGCCTGTATTGTTGAAATCTGTCTGTAGCAATCTGTATTCGCCAAGGTGTTCTCCAACCTTGGGTCCCCAGGTGTTTTTGGCCTACAACTCCCAGCATGTCCCGGTGCAAGCCTAAACAGAAATACCCTTTCAGTTTAAATGCTGTAAGGGTGCATGTTTAGACAGAAAAAAGTCCCACAACTACCAGCATGTCCAAGCGAGCCATGCTGGCTGGGGCATGCTGGGAGTTGTAGGTTGGGATGTAACCACTTGCCTTGAGCAGGGGTAGTGGGCCGAAATCAGACCCGCTCACGCCCGCCCGAGGTGAGCGGGCCTTACCGGGTCCCAGTCCCCACTCGCCTCTCCGCGGCGAGCTGCCCAAGCCGGCCGCGACGGTCCCTGCCGCGTCACTTCCGACTGGCCAGAAGTGACTGCGACGGGACCCTGCGCCGGCACGACGGGACCCGCGGAGAATCACTCCGCACCGCAGAGAATCGAGCGGCGGGGGGGGGCCTGCCACAGAGAGGTGAGGCGGGGCGCCCCCCCCCAGGTACGTGAACACCCCTAGTTGTAGGACTTTTTTTCCTGTCTAAACATGCATTGGATTGCACCCTAAACTGGTTTAAGTTTATCAAGCTCAATAGCAAGTGACTAGACCAGGGATCTAGATTAGACCCTGCAGATGTTTTGGACTATAACTCCCACAACCCCCAGCCAGCATGATCAATGGTCAAGGATGATGGGAGTTGGACTCCAAAACATCTCGCAGACACCAGGTAGCCTTCCTCTGCTCTAGGTGGTTGAGTAAAGTTACTGGCCCTACAGAGGAATGGATTCCAGGTGGGTACTGTACAGGGTACTGGTGAGGTTGATAAGACTCCACATAGGCCTTCTCCACAGGAGAAGACTCCACTATGGTTCATAGACCTACACCTGGAGTATGCCCTTCTATTGCCTTGGCCCACAGCTGCAGGCCTACCTGGTAGCAGGAAGCCAATTAAATTTTCCACAGTGCCCCTGATGTTGTGTCATTCCAAGGCATTTGGGAAATTTAAATAATCAACCCCGCTAAGGACCACCTTTTTCACTTCCCCACAATGTGTTATTCCCCTACTGAAGGTATCCTTCTTGGAGGAAGAGCTAGAGCTCCCAGAAACTGAGGGCACCCCAGATCAGACACTGTCACCAGACCACCAGGAGGAGCCTGGCCCCCAGGGGAGATGGCTGCAGATCCATCCCTGTGTGGTGAGGCAGAGGCTCACCAGCCCCCTGTGCCCCAGGAGCGTCATTGCCTCAAGTGGCAGGCCAGTAGGGCTCCTGTGAGAAGGAGTGCTAGTTTGCAAAGGAGGACTCCTCGGGAGAAAGCGATTCCTCATGAGTAGGGCTCTGGTCAGAGAGCTCTAATACAGTGTTCTCCAACCTTGGGTCCCCAGGTGTTTTTGGCCTACAACTCCCAGCATGACCCAGCCAGCTATGCTGGCTGGGGCATGCTGGGAGTTGTAGGCCAAAAACACCTGGGGACCCAAGGTTGGAGAACACTGCTCTAATATACTATAGCTGAGCCCTGGGTGGAGCTGAGGCGGCTCTGGTGATAAAAGCCTTCCGTCCTGGCCTCGTCAGTGCTGGATACAATGCTGTTCTTTCAGCTCCAGTGTCTTCTACCTTGTTGCCCAGACCTTGCCCTGTGATTGATACTCTGTGCTCCTGACCTCCTGCTTGACTCTGTTTCTGGACTGTCTAACCTGACTGCCTAACTGTGTTTTTGACCGTTGCCTGCTACCTTACCCCTCCTGTCACTCAGAGGCTGCTTCAGCCAAAGCAGGACACAACGTCCCAGAGATGTGCTATGTGGGAAATGAAAATGGAGAACCAGCAGTGTGGTGTACTGGTTAGAGCATTGGACTGGGACTCGGGAGATGAGGGTTCTAGTTTCCACTCAGCCATGAAGCTCGCTGGGTGACTTCGGGCCAATCACGGACTCTTAGCCTAACCTACCTCACAGAGTTGTTGTGAGCATTAACTGAGAGCCAGTGTGGCGTAGTGGTGAGAGTGTTGGACTGGGACTGGGGAGCTCCAGGTTCTAATCCCCACTCGGCCATGAAACTCCCCGGGTGACTTTGGGCCAGTCACTGACTCTCAGCATAACCTACCTCACAGGGTTGTTGTGAGGATAAAATGGAGAGGAGGACCATGTATGCCATGTCGGGTTCCTGGTGAGGAGAAATAAAGGTGGAATATAAATGTAGTGATATTAATATTAATAATAACTAATAATGAATGAATATTATGTTAAATGGCTACCCATCACTCTTGCTGCCCGGGGACACCGACATGGGGCGGGGGCACCAGAGGACACCCTGCGCAGGGTGTCCTCAAACCCGGAGCTAGCCCTCCCCTTTCTCACGGCTTCCAAGGGAGGAATAGCAAGTTAAACTCACAGCTGTGCACCCTTCTCAACTGATATGGTCCACAACTGTTTTGTGTACTCTAGTACAGTGTTCTCCAACCTTGGGTCCCCAGATGTTTTGGGCCTACAACTCCCAGCATGCTGGCTGGGGCATGCTGGGAGTTGTAGGCCCAAAACATCTGGGGACCCAAGGTTGGAGAACACCGCTCTAGTATCTCTGTACCTAGCGTAACACAGGAAACCTCTCTGAGTCCTTCGTCGGCAAAAGATGTAACATCTAAAACTGGCCACAAACCCCAGCTTGTGAGGGGAAATAATGTACTAACTTCCACACAGTCAATAGTTGGCGAGGCTTGAGAGAACCAGAGCCTAAATTGTACCAGCTGGAAAGGGGGTGGTGGTGGTGGCTTGAAATGTTTGGAACTGCGAATAAAATGTCAATTACCAGAAGAGGGAGGGAGAAGCTTTTTGCAGATGTCAACCGATCGGCAAGGAGCCATTTGCTTTCCCCTTTCAGAAAGAATGTGGCCAAGTCCCAGCCTGTGAAAGAGAAGAGCAAGAACAAAAATTATTTACCAACAGTTGCAGCCAATGGCCGTGTGTGTGTGTGTGTGTGTGTGTGGTGGGGAAAGAAGAGAATGGGAATCCCGACAGGTCTAAAACAATTCAAAAAAATATTCCCAGAGTAAATACTACGGTGTGGTGGGATTTATCAACCCACCAGGGGAAAAGAAATTGAATACATTTTTGGATTGTTTGTTTGTTTTGTGCTTTGGGGGCATTGCCAGGAAAGAAAAGGGACAGGGCCGTAGGGATATGTGAGGAATCTGGTAGGGGGGTGAAAATCTCATGGATATTTATGAATCGCCACCCCCACCCCACCCCCGCACCGATTCTGGTTCGCCAGCCCTGCGCTGGTGCCGACTCGCTATGAAGCGAATCGAGCCAGCTCACGGACTTCTGTCTCTGAGACAGGCTGCAGTTTGCATACCTTTTTTTAATGCGAAAGTAATTTGCACTAAATTGCATAAAGTTGCGCAATTTGCATAACTTACACAATTTGCATAAACCGGGGTATTTTTGTATGTTTTACACAAATAAGCACCCAAAAGGCATGTGGTTCTAGTGCATTCTGCATGAAATCAGCTGATTCTACACAAATTGCTTTTCAGGTGCATATTTCCACAAAACATGCAAAATACCTCGATTTATGCAATTTGTGTAACCTTACGCAACTTGTGTAACCTTACGCAATTTGCGCAAATTTCCTTAGCGTTTAAAAAAAAGATGCACACACTGTGGCCCATCAGAGACAGGAAGTCCGTGGAGAACATGTGACTCGGGCCTCGGCTCACTTCTGTTCATCAGGTCGGAAGCAGGCAGGAAGTCCATCAAACGAGCTGGACTTGCCAATGTCGGCACGTCTCTAGCGGGTGACACTGAAGATCCCAACTGCTTCCACTTGGTGAATGTCCATGTGCCTCACCGACTCGAACGCCAAATGCGGGCCGAGTTGTGTGTGTGTGTGTGTGTGTGTGTGTGTGTGTGTGTGTGCGCGCGTTTTGTGGCATCTGCTTTTAAAGTAGGCTGCAGTTTGCTTCTTCTTTTTTGTGCACACTTTTCTTGATTATACACATCTTGTGCATAACTTCCCCTAATCTGCCCATTTTTTGTGCACACTTTCCCACCCAGGATGAACTGCATTGGAAAGCTCACAAGCATGCATATTTTAGAACACGTCATGCCAGCGTGGTGGGGCGAGCCTTGCAGCGGCTGGCTCACGAATTCTTCGAGCTAGTCGATTTTCCTTCTCCCCCCTCCACGGACCTGCAATGTGAACCCAATTGAGCTGCGAATCAACAAGATCTTTTGCTCGAGGCTCGAGAGATAGCTCTCAGCAGACAGGTTTTAGCATCTCAATTGGTACATTCCTTTGTAACAAAAGTGTTACATTCCTAGTGTTACATTCCTTTGTAACAAAAAGGATTTTGTTACAGATTAGACATAATAATGTGGTAATTCTTGTGAGATGCATACCTTTTTTACAGAGGAATTTTTAATAAACTTAGAGCTTGTGTGGTAAAATATAATTTAATATATGATTTCTATATTATATAAACACATAACCTGTGAGTGTCTGCTTCTAACTCTGAATATAAACCCTAGTAGCTCCCCATGTCCTTCAGCAAGAAGTTCTTACATAAAGGAATGTAGTAACAGTGATTGAAATGCTAAAACCTAAGTCACAGCAGGAGCTAAGACACAGGTAAAACCTGTTTAAGATTGAAATGCTAATTTGAGAGCAGCAGGTCTGGCTAGGTTTGTAATGCAGATGTCTGGGAGTCGGGGGGGGGGGAAGGGCAGATTTTACGTTCGCAAAAATCCTTAATTTATGCTGAGTGAACAGAACAGAGCAATCTCGAGGCAAAAACCGCCATCGAGTTAAATTAGCACATCCCTAGCCAGCATGCTCATCCAGGACTGAGTCCTGCGTGGCTGTTGTTTTCTCATTCACCAGCCTGGCATTCAGCAGCAGCACTGAATAGGAGAAGGCTATCAAAGGCTACTAGTACTGATTGGCTTCCTCCAGTATCAGAGGCAGTATGCCTATGTACTCCAGTTGATGGGGAACATGGGCGGGAAGGTGCTGTTGCACACATGTCCTGCTTGTCTGATCCACATGTCTGATCCAGCATGGCTCTTCTTATGTTCTTAGTGCCTTCAACCCAGGGGGACTGTCACCAAGGGTACTCAGGCTCTCTGAAATGAGAGAGAGCTTGGGAGTGACCAACACCCTGTTGGGAGTGACCCACACCCATCATGATCTAACTGTCTTCTGCTGTAACATATCCCTCTTTTCTCTACTGTCCAATGGCCACTCCCTGTTTTCTGTTTCCACCTCCCTGTCCCTTTTTGAAGCACATCTGTCCCACCAGCCAAAAAAAAAGATATCCAGCTGCTCTCAGCTATGATGGTGGCTCCTAGTAAGTGGCACAGGAGGTGGCCATTTTTATGGTAGCTGCCATGATGCATTTCTCAAAATTCAGAAAACGCCTCACTACAGGGCGTCCTGGGGAAAACAAAATGGTGGCTGCCCCATTTCTCTCTCCCTCCCCCTTCAGAGTTTTGTCTCACCCCAAAATATAGTTGAAACAGAACAGCTGATTTCAAGGTGGATGAAATGACTGAGAAATGGCCCTGGTGAATTCGGTACAGCCATATTAGAAACAAACAAAAATGGTCAGAGACAATCCACCTGAATAGAAATAGTCATGGTAGTCCTTCTTAGCCTAGCTCCGCCCGTACAACACCCTTTCAACCCTCCTATAAGGCTTGCTGCTATTACAGGTCTGTCCATGTCCTACAGAGTATTTAATGGCTCACCTGAGCCATTGGCCTTTCTTTGAACTCTGGGAAGGTCAAGGTTGTAAGCAGGTTGTTGAATCAGAGATTTACAATGCCAACACTTTGTATGAAAGCTGTTGGATGAAAAATGGTAATCCAGATAAGGTCTTCCTTTGCTTGTAATTCTAGACAACAGTTTATCCCTCCAATGAGTCTGCTTTCATCTGGTAACACTGAGGTCCATCTAGGTTTTGTTCCCCCAAAGAAATTCTGGCACATCAATGCAGCATTAGAATTTGAAGTTAAGATGGCTCCCAATATCCATTGGCAAGCCTCCTGAATACTTCTGTTATGAACTTCCTAGGAAAGGTTATCCATTAACACTCATTAGGAACATAGAAGGACACACCCAACTCTCCTAAAAACAACATTCTTTTCCTAAGATATTTTGGGGTGGGGTTTTGGTGAAAATGCTTCTGAAAGGTCCAGGGAACACTATCCATCACTGACGGATATATATGAGCACATGAAGCTGTGCTGAAAACTGCTTACCTTGTTTTTTTTCATCTTCTTTTCTGTGAATGTCAAAAATTGCTTCCTGTTTTCTTTCGGCAGTTTTCGGCTTTAGTTTCAAACACATTCAGCTCCTTTCAACACTGTCCCACTTGGTGACATTCTCCTTCCTCTTCTTTACCCTCAAAAGCCTTTGGCTCATTTGCCCTCAGTCCTATACATTGTGGCGACCCATCATGACACTTCTGCATCCAACCCAATGATGTCACGTATACACGGAAAGAAAAATCATGTGGCTTGCCACAACCAATCGTATTAAGTGGCAGTGTGGGCAAATTAATCTGAGGACTGTGAGAGCAAAGAAGGCGGAGAATACCGTGCAGAGAAGAAGCAGTGACCAGAACCAAAGGGTGCCAATCAGTCCCAAAACAATGGACATGTTTGGTTGGAGCTTCTTCCCTTTTTTGTCCGTCTACTCCGAGCAGCAGAGACTCGTGACTCCTGTGTCAGTGGGGCTCCTTATCCATTGCAGCCTTTAATTCTGAGCTTTATAGGAGCTCTCCATGGTGCTCCATGGTGGTGAGCCTATTTTAGGGATGGAGTTCAGCACCATGGATTGCACCTATAAAGCTCAGAATAAAGGCTGCAATGGATGGGGAGCCCCAATTACATAGGCGTCACTGGTCTCCGCTGATTCCCTCCAGGGTGTCAGGGAGAGAAGGTTTTTTTCCATCAACTTCTTCCCCTGACCTCCCTTTTTTTTTTACTGGAGGTGCTGTGGATTGAGCCTGGGACCTTCTGTATGCAAAGCAGGATTGCACCTATAAAGCTAAGGTGCAATCTACCAAATGGCTGTGAAAACCTCACTGTCCCCACGAAACATGCTTGCTTCAGCCTTCATATATTCATGCTGTAGATCTGGTGGTCCTAAATGTTTCTGATGGCAAAGTGATCAATCTTTGGAACAGAAGCTTTCAGTCCCATCTTCTTCTTCTTCTTTTTATGTTGTTTTAAAAATCGATTTGTAGTGTGTGAAGTTAGCTTATCACCAAGAAGAGAGAGGAAAAAGGAAGACGAGGGGGAGGTATCTATTTTTTGCTACCTTTCCCCCCCTCCTGCAAAGAGCTCTCTCTGCCTCCCCGCTTCCCCCCCCTTCTTCAAAGCTTTGTTTATTTAAAATTAGGTCTTTGGAAACATTCGTTGGGAAAAGTTGAGTGGCAAATTCACTGGGGAGCCAGTCGTTCTCAGGGGAAACAGAGGCGGTCCACGTGTTTGTGAGTCACCTGGCCTGTGTTCTACTGCATGGACTCGATTGGAATAGGAAGTCTCTGTAGGAATATGCCACCCGTAGAAGAGACCAAGGGAAATCCTTGCCATTGTTTCTAGGCGTGCAAGCAGGCGTCAAGCGCTAAGTCGGGCATCAATTCAGGGGTGCCACACGTTTGACTCTGGTCGCTGGCATTGTGTTTGACCAAAGGCAGTAATCCAGAAACAGTCCTTGAAGCCAACAATAAGATCTACAATGTCATCATGCTCATGAAACACATTTTTTTAAAAATGTAAAGAAATGGTTGGCTGAAGGCTAATTTTTTAGTCACACCCACCGGCTGAGAAACAATTTTGACCAGGGGTTATCACCCTGCCCTTTTGCAAGGCTGACTGGAATGACCGTCTCTGACTTTCCTTGGCCTCATACCTATAGCCAAATAAACAATTCCTACCTGCCGACTTTGAGAAATAATAATAATCTAAAGGTGTTGGGCTCAGGCACCCCACCCCTTCTGCAGATACTGCAGACTTGCCAAGTCTCAGGGATTGACCTAAAATTTGAGGCGGCAGGGGGGTGGCAGCCGTTGACCTCCTTCTTGAGCTCTTCAGACAATGGACTAAAATTGCAGAGCGAGAGGACAAGGGCAGGGTCACTTCCGCTCGGTCAGGTGTTTTGCTGTTCATTCCACTCCCATATCCAGCAGGCTCCTCCCTGAGTCACAAAACACAGGCAGACTCTGTCCCTTGATCCACCAGGTACCACTAGGCTCCACCCCTACCTTACAAGCAGGTGGCGTCGAGAGAGCACCTAATGCAGGCCACATGCTGAAGCTAAGCAGGTATGAGCCGGGTCAGTGCTTGGATGGGTGACTGCCTGGGCGGCCCACATCTGTTCTCCTGCATTGAGCAGGGGATTGGACTTGAAAGTCTTATAGGTCCCTTCCAACTCTATGATTCTAAGTCCCCACCTGCTGATCCACCAGGCGCCATCTTTTAGCTCCAAGGCTCCACCCCCCGAGTTTCAGGGCCTTAGTCTCAGAGACGAAGAGGAAGACTGGGCATCGCAGAAGGCTGTAGTGGACTCTCTGCTGCATTGGGGAACACCCCTTCTCCCGTCAGACGTATGGCTCTGAATTATAGATTTCATAGATCATAGAGTTGGAAGGAGCCTAGAAGGCCATCGAGTCCAACCCCCTGCTCAATGCAGGAAACTCGAGGAGGGGTCTCCCATCCAAGTAACGACCAGGCCCGACCCTGCTTAGCTTTCCACACTCGGACAAGCTGAGCCAGTGTGAACCACAGGCCTTTGATATTAGTCACTAGCTGGGTCAAGGTGTGGGGGGAGCCCAAACAGGGAGGCAAAGGAGGCATTCAGTCCTCTCCACAAAGATGGCCTGAAATGGCTCTGTGTAGAATCTTTCTCCCTCCCGCCAGCAAGGGGCTCACCAAAGGAATGGGGTGGCAGCAAGGTTCCCTCGTGCTGCGAGACATCAAAGGGCGTGGGGAGCTCAAAATGCAGACTCTTCTCGCCGGAAAAGTCCGCCTCCATTCTGAGTTGGGTGCAAGCTTCTTGGAGCTGGACTCCACTCAAGAGGGAGTCAACACACCTTGCCTCTAACCAGGGGAGGCTGGCGACTCGCATTTCGGCGGGGCTCCCTTTTCCATTGCAGCTTTTGCAGCTTTTTTGTGGAGCTTCAAAGGCGTGCTCCACGGCGCTCCATGGTGGCGACCCTATTTTGGGGATGGAGTTCAGCACCCTGGAGAGCTCCTATGGAGCTCCAAATAAAACCTGCAATGGAAAAGGAGCCCCGCCGAAATGCGAGTCACCAGCAGCCTCACCCTGGCAACCACCCATGCTTTCCCTGTGGTGACAGTGTCTTTCTTCCCCAAGCAAATCAAGCCTTAATGTGGGGAAGGGGAGGAGACAGCAGGATGGCTCACTTCCACGAGCCCCGCAAGGCCTTTCTTTATGGCACTTTATTTCTTACCAGGAAATTATTGCTCCATGCATCGTTTCTAGCTAAGGAGAGGCCTCGCAAGTAAGTAGGATGGCCCCTTGTGAACTGCCAAAAAAGAGGATATCCATCGCCAAGAAAGAGGACAAAGGTGGCGGGGGGGGGGCACCCATTTGCATAAAATTTACATATGCTAATATATATGTATATGCAAACTTAGACAAAATTATTATAATTTAAATAGAAATTTATTTATTTATATTTATACCCCGCCTTTTTTCCTACAAGGAACCCAAGGCGGCTTACATAATCCTTCTCCTCCTCTCCATTTTATCCTCACAACAACCCTGTGAGGTAGGTTAGGCTGAGAGTCAGTGACTGGCCCAAAGTCACCCAGTGAGCTTCATGGCCGAGCGGGGAATAGAACCCGGATCTCCCGAGTCCCAGTCCAACACCCTAACCACTACGCCACACTGGCATACATCTCACCATAGCGGGGAAGAGTGTGACCAGGTGACCCATGTGCCTCGCTTGGTCTCCTGTCCTGGAGCTGTCGGTGGGCAACTTCAAGGCCCGGCCCGCTCTCCCTTCTTTAAACCAGACTTGGACTGGACAACCTTTCAGAAAGAGGACACCTTGAAAACAGAGGACATTCCGCCAGCAGCCCCTCACACAGAGGACTGTCCTCTGTGAAAGGGGACACATGGCCAACCTACTTGCAGGAGATGCAGAAGTGAGCCCTTTACCGCCAGAGAGGTTTCGGCTATTGGACAGTATAGAAATATAATAAACAAACAAACAAATAAATTTCTCCCCTCCCACTCCCTCGAATTATGACTTTTTTCCTGGGGAAGGCAGTGGGAGGGGGCAGTTTCCGTAACTGGACTTTTGAGCGTTTCTATTGAATGCTTGGGAAACTCTGAGAGTTGGGTTTTTTTTTTAGTGTGCTCCTGGAATCATAAAAAACAAACAAAAACATTGGTTTTGGGGTGAACCGGAGGGGGCCTGTCTGCCCATCGCTAGCTTTGGCTTTGTTTTCTCTACCTTCAAGCCTTTCAAAAAGCCACTGTGCACAAGTGACTTGTCATGTCGAAACATCTAGCATGGCCATAGAGCCAAAGTGACTTCCATGCAACATCCTATTTTGTGTGTGCCAACCATTTATGTCCCCCATCCTTCCTCCTCTTGGCAGAAAGGCAGCCAGTAACACAATGCACTCAGCTTTCAACTGTTAGCTTAAGGACCCTTTACATTAGAACAAGGCAAAGGTTAAGGCCATTCCGGGATTTTTTAAAGAGGAGTTTATCGCTGTTGAGAGAGATAGTTTCCTGAAAGTTGAAGCTCTAGTGTGGCAGAGGACATTTCATCACTGCATTCTTATCTGGCAGGCAAGTTATACCCGATGTGCAGCTAGAAAATGGAGTTTTAAAGGGCGAACTATCAATGCCAGAGGTTTTCCAGGTTAGGCAGGAAGTGCCCCACCACGCCCCACCACAGAGCAGTGTTGTATAGTGGTTAGAGTGTCAGACTAGGAAAAGGGGGACCTAGGTAATAGGTATCATTCGGACTTTTCACAGGGGACGTGGGAAACTTAGAGAGCAATCCTGTGGCCACTAGACAATGTTTGAAGGGGCTATAGGATGTGGAGGCTTTCCCCCTCTAAGTCAGGTTCTACTCTAGCTGCCAGGGCTTAGGATGGACAGAGGGCTCTGAGATAGGAGTCCTCCATCTTACGCGCATCGATCCAATTGGATTGTGCTCTTAGAGGGAGTAGAGCAGTGGTTCCCAACCTTTGGTCCCCAGAAGTTGCTGAACTACAGCTCCCAGCATCCCTTGTCCTTAGTCATGCTGGCTGGGTATACTGGGAGCTGTAGGCCAGCAACATCTGGGGACCCAAGGTTGGGAACCACTGGAGTAGAGAGACCTGTCCACTTCCCCTGGCTTCTCGGGACATCACGGAAGATCAGTGAGAGTATGTGAAGACACGACAGACCAAGAGAAGATGGATCAGCCGGCAGCAACACATTTAAGTGAAAACTAGAGTGAATTACCCTAATTAATCTCAGGGGAGGCGTGTAAAAACACTCCCCTACCCCCGCCCCAAGCACAACAAGTGGTACTCATTGTTTTTCTCTTTTTCAAAGCTTTTAGAGGCAACTTGATATATCGACATATCAAAGATGCTTCTCCCTAATAGCAATTAATGGATAAGCTGAGCTCCATTGCCTGTAAGCATTTCCATTTTCTGATCTGCATAAAGCCTGTTCAAAGGACTTCAAAAAAAAAAAAGAAGAAAGAAAAAGAAAGAAAGAAAACCGTATTCAAAGGACTTTTATCGGTTTTAATCAAAGCACTCCGAGTCTTAAGGGGAAGAAATATACCCACACCCAGGAAATCTAAAACCTGTGGGCAAGCCTGCCAAATGACAGAAATGGGAAGAAAAGATGCAGGCTTGGTGCGGAGGCACTGGCGACACCATCATCCCCATGTAGCCCTGGAGGCCTCTTATATGCCCAGAGAACGCTAAGCATGGCCTGGGGCAGGGGTCCCCAATCCCTGGGCCGCGGACCGGTCCCGGTCCGTGGCCTGTTAGAAACCGGGCCGGGACGCCCAGCTGCTGTGCTGGCCGGGACGTGCTGCGAGCACCCCACCTGGCTCTCGGGGTGCTTGCGAGCTCTGGAGAGCACCCCCGCCACTCGTCCCTCCTTTTAGGAAAACCAGAAGTGACGCAACGGGAGACCCGTCACGTCACTTCCCTGTTCTCCGGCGCTGCTCTATTTACGTAAATACCATCGTAAAGTACCTTAAAACGGCCACGAATAGCAAATCGCGGCTGTTTTAAGGTACGTTACCATGGTATTTACGTAAAAAGAGCAGCGCCGGAGAACCAGGAAGTGACGCACCGGGGACCTCGTAGGTCCTTTCCCCGGTGTGTTTGGGTCGAGCGGCAGCAGGCAAGTCCCCGAGAGTCTCAGGGGGGTGTCGACTGGGGCGAGTTCGACTCACTTCAGCCCCCTCGAGACTCTAGGATACATCCCTGCGGCCGCACAGCAGGAGGTGACCGGTGGGTGACCCACCCACCCCGGTCCATGGAAAAATTATCTTTTACGGAACCGGTCCCTGGTGCCAAAAAGGTTGGGGACCGCTGGCCTGGGGGACATCCCTAAACCATGTTAGGCCTTTACTTGCATGCTGTCTTCAGACTGGACTTGGAACCAATTAAAAATCAGTGAACGTAAGGGGAGGACTGCTGGATCAGGCCAAGGGTCCATCTCGTCCAGCATTCTGTCCACACACGGTGGCCCAACCAGCTGCCTGTGGGAAGCCCACAAGTAGGACATGAGCACAATAGTCCTCTCCTGCTCATGTTCTCCAGCAACTGGTATACAAAGGCATACTCAGGGGAGGGGGCTCCTCATCCATTGCGACTTTTATTCTGAGCTCTTATAAGATCTATCCATGGTACTGTACTCCACCCCCCAAAATAGGTTCACCGCCATGCAGCACCATGGATAGCTCCTATAAAGCTCACAGATAAGGAGTGCCACTGGCATACGAGTCACCAGCCTCCCCTGAGCATACTGCTTCCGATACCCGGGGGGAATACGTAGCCGTCAGGACTAGTAGCCATTGATAGCCTCCATGAATTTGTCTAATTCTCTTTTAAGACTATCCATGCTGGTGGCCATCACTACATCTCTTCTGGTAGCAAATTATTATTATTATTATTATTATTATTATTATTATTATTATTATTTACATTTGTTAATCACCCATCTGGCCGGCAACCGGCCACCCTGGGTGATGTACAGAGGCTAAAAACAAGATAAAATACAATTATAAACAAGATAAAATACAATAAAAACAAGATAATATACAATTAAAAAAAAAAAAATCTTAACCCACCCCATATTCCCGCCTGAACAGCCAGGTTTTTAACGAACGGCGGAAGCTTAGCAGAGAGGGGGCATGGCGGAGGTCACTCGGGAGAGAGTTCCACAATACGGGGGCCGCCACAGAAAAGGCCCTCTTCCTCGTCCCCACCAGTCTAGCTGCTCTGGCTGAAGGGACAAGGAGAAGGCCGTCTGTGGCAGATCTTGTTGAGCGGCCCACTTGGTGTTGCTGGAGACGCTCCTTGAGATAGACTGGACCGGAGCTGTATAGGGTTTTAAAGGTCAAAACCAACACCTTGAATTCGGCTCGGCAAGCAACTGGTAGCCAGTGCAGCTCCTTGAGCACTGGCGTGATGTGGTCCCGCCGGCGGATGCCTTTAACCAGGCGAGCCGCCGCGTTCTGTACCAGCTGTAGCTTCCGAACCGTCTTCAAGGGTAACCCCACATAGAGTGCATTACAGTAGTCTAGGCGAGAGGAGACCAAGGCATGAACCACTGATGGGAGCAGATGATTAGGAAGGTAGGAGCGCAGCTGCCGTATCAGATGGAGTTGATACAGCGCTGCCCGGCTCACAGCTGACACCTGAGCCTCCATGGACAGCTGGGAGTCTAGAATGACCCCCAAGCTGCGGACCTGGTCCTTCAGGGGTAAATGTACCCCATTCAGCACCAGGTCAACATCCCCTAACCTCCCCTTGTCCCCCACCAGAAGTACCTTGGTCTTGTCGGGGTTCAGTTTCAGCATGTTCCTTCCCATCCATCCAGCCACTGACTCCAGGCACTTGGACAGGGTCTCAACGGCCAACCTCGGTGAAGACTTGAAACAGAGGTAGAGCTGCGTGTCATCCGCATACTGATGACATCGCACCCCAAACCTCCTGATGATAGCTCCCAGCGGCTTGAGGTAGATATTGAATAACATCGGGGAGAGGATGGAACCCTGCGGCACCCCACAAGTGAGCAGCCGAGGGTCCGAAACCTCCTCCCCGAGAACTACCCTCTGGTACCTTCCAGAGAGGGAGGACCGGAACCACTGCAATACAGTGCCTCCCAAGCCCAACCCCTCCAGGCGGTCCAGGAAGATACCGTGGTCAACGGTATCAAAAGCCGCTGAGAGATCGAGGAGGACTAGAAAGGAGCATTCACCCCTATCCAAAGCCCTCCTCATATCATCCACCAAGGCGACCAAGGCCTTCTCCAGTCCCATGTCCAGGCCTGAAGCCCGACATGGGCTTCCATGGTTTCACTCTGCACTTTGTGAAGAAGTCCTTCCTTTTCTCTCTGTCCTGAATCTCCCACCGTTCAGCTTCAAGGGATGACCCCATTGGGTTCTGGTATTATGAGAGAAGGAGAGAAATGTCTCTCTCTCCACTTTCTCCAGGCCATGCATTGTTTCCTACAACTGTATACCATGTCTCTCTGTACTTGCCTTTTTTCTAAGCTAAACAGTCCCAGAGTAAGCCTAGAGAAGGGTAGCCCAACTAGGGAGGCAAAGCAGGGATGGTAAGTAAGTAAGTAAGTAAGTAAATACATACATACATACATAAATAAGAAACCGGTCAGCTGCTCAGCATGCTATGAGACAGCCTTCCCAACTTGGTACCCTCCATATGTTCTGGGCTACAACTCCCATCATTTGCCATGGTGGCCGGGGATGATGGGAGTGTAATTCAACACATCTTGCAGGGCACTAGGTTGTGGAAGTCTTATGCTGTGCTGAGCGGCATCACAAGATGATATTTCATGGTCAAGAGCTGAGCAGTTTCTAATTTTGATTAAGATCGGGCCCTTCTTCACCAGGTTGGGGAAAGTTGCTATAAGACAAAAAGGGTAGCACTTTTTTTAATGGGTCCAGGGTTTGGTCTTGAAATTGGTCCAATCAGACTGGAATCCAGGAATGTGTTGCCCTCCCTAGTCAGGACTGAGATGCATTGATTTCTTACCGTATTTCTTATTACATTTATATCCCACCTTTTTCCCTCTTGCAAAGAACGCAAGGCAGCATACGTACATAATCCTCCTCCCTCTCTCCATTATATCCCCACAACAACCCTGTGAGGTGGGTTAGGCTGAGAGTCAGTGACGGGCCCAAAGTCACCCGGTGAGCTTCATAGCCTGAATGGGGACTAGGAACCTGGATCTCCCAGTCCAACACTCTAAACACTACACCACGCTGTCTCTTGCCTAGCTAGTGTTTCTGACACCCAAGGTAGCACACTTTCCCCAGCAGGTTCTGAGAATTATTTGTATTGATTTGAACATTTACAAGCCACTTTTCAAACGAAGGAGAAAGGGCCCTCAAAGTGGTGTGCAGCAGCACAATGAAGCATACAATAAAATGCAATGGAATGCATAGTTGCAGGCATTAAACAATAAAGATCTTGAGTGGTGGGGAAAAAAACCGGGGTCAAAATTGGCAACAGAGTCTCACCATACACATTGAGCAGGGTGGGAGGGAACTAACCGAAACTGAAAGCATATTGAAATAAAGTGGTCTTCACAAGGCAATCAAAGGACTTAATAAGGAAGGGGCCAGTTGAGCTTCTTGGGGGCTTTGAGATGGATTCATAGATCATAGAGTTGGAAGGAGCCTACAAGGCCATCGAGTCCAACCCCCTGCTCAATGCAGGAAACTAGAGGAGGGGTCCTCCCATCCAAGTCATAACCAGGCCTGACCATGCTTAGCTTTCCACGCTCAGACAAAGCTGAGCCAGCGTGAGCCTGGTTGCTGCAACCAAAGTGAGAAGACTCTGTCCTACATTCCCACCAATTGCAATCCTGACACCGGTGGGGCACAGGGAGCAGCCTACCCCAAGCACCTCGGAGGGTGGCGTTCATGGCTAGATAGGGAGCTGTTGTCCCAGCAAGAGCCCAGAAGAGACTGAGAAGCTCTCAACATTGCTGCTGCCAGCCCCTCCCCTTCCTGGTCACCTGCTAGGTCAGTGATGCAAAATGGGTGGCCCTCAAGATAATTGTTGGACTGCAGTTCCCATAATCTCTCACCATTGGCTATGCTGGCTGGGAATGATGGGAGTTGCAATACAAGGACATCTGGCGGCCACAAGTTGCCCACCCTTGCACTAGGTCATTGAGTTGAATCCAGGTTTAGTCATACTTGGAGTAGACCCACTGAAAGTAATGTGATTTAAGTTCTTCATGACTAATGATGATTACTCTGAGTATGAGTAAGTCTGGATCCAACACATTGTTCACAACTGGATATTCTTTTCTCCCTTCTCCTGAGCATGGACTTCTTCCTGAGGAGACCCCCGGTGATAAAGACTCCCAGCAGCTAAGCGAGCACTCCTATGGCAACCCTCAGCTTCCCAATGGGTCCCCTGCCACCTTTGCTCTTGAGGTCCAAGAGGCAAATGGGGAGAATGAAGGCAGAGCTCAGGATGCAATAAGAGAGGTTATCAGTGCCCCCAGGAAAGATGTCCATGAGACGAGGTACTTTGGGCTGCCTTGGGATTATATTACTGACCTCTTCCAGATCCTCAGTTTATTTATTTATGTATTTATTTACAGCAGTTGTATACTACTCCATATCTAGACAGATTCCAGAGAGGTGGACAATAGAGAGATAAAACAGATAAAAGAATAAAAGCAATGCATGAAAAACAGAATAACATTAAAACCATGGCTGGTCAGCAAGGAAGGCCTCTCGAAACAAAGACGTCTTCAGCAGGCACCAAAAACAACACAGTGTTGGAGCCTGCCTGACCGCCAGAGGCTGGGAGTCCTGTAGAAGTGGAGGCACTTGTACTAGGCTTCTCTGTAGCGTCCCACACCTCTTCCCTAGAAGAGATCTCCCTGGGGTCATGGTTGAGCTGGATCTTGACCAGTGGGGCAGGATCATGTGGAATATTTATTCCATTCCTAAGCTGTTTAAGGGTGGGGATGAAGATTCCAAATGGATGGCAATCTGGCAACATGAGAATCAACCCTCTGGACCAGGAAAAGAAGAAGGGAAATTAATGCACCCAGCTTAATCTGATGAGGAACATTGGAAGCTGCCTTATAGCAGGTCATACCATTGGTCCATCTAGCTCAGTCTTGTCTCCACCGACTGGCAGTGGCGCTCCTGAGTTTCAGGCAGGAGGGACATTCCGTATGCAAAGCATGTGCTATATCAGCGAGCAATGAAGGCAATTACAAAATGAACAAGAACTAAGATGTCCTCTTTAGCCATTTGACCCTGTTTCGGAGAAGCAACACTCAGCCTTCTTCAAACTACACCCCAAGATACGAAACCACCACAAACATATCAACATACCTCTGGAAATGGGAACATTTTGTGCTTTGCCTACATACTGTCATCATAAAGTTCAGAATCCTTGTGTTATGTTATTCAGCAGAACGGCTGAGTTTTCTGAGCAAATGGGAGATGTCCGTGCCTATTCAACCTTAAGATCCATGAGGCTGCTGTGTTTTGGATCTGGTATAGTTGGCTTGGAGGGCCGTTAGGAGAAGCATCTATGATATTTCAAAGTGAGGAGTTGCCAAACAGATGCCAAGAGCCAGACTGATGGATAGAGGATGACCTTAGTATTGTTATAAGATTTTTGCGTTATACCCATGAATGGCTATGGGATGAATTCCACGTTGCTTTAGGTGGGGCTGCAAAACCTGGACTGTTAGACAAGACAACAAAGTCCTTGCCAAGGCATCAGCTGCTTTGCAAATTAGTCAAGATAAGCCAAATTTTGCACAGTCTATCTCTTGTCTTGTTTTTCTAGAATCCCCACGGTCCACCAATGGGCCTTAGATTTATATACCCAAAGTGCGGATTCAGCATCTCTTAACAGTTAAGGCAGAACTGATCTGTGCATGAGTGAGGCTGAGTGAGTATACATTCTTGCTTTAAAATGTGCTTTGCTGGATCAGACCAAGGTCCACCAAGTGCAACATTCTTTGCAAGAATCCCAGCAAGTAGTTGATGCTAGATTGACCACTAGAAATTAGCCAGTACTCCACCATTGGGCCATGACTGAACTTGTGTCCACCCCTGAAATAAACTAGATTGCTCCCATTGAAGCTTTTGCACCAGTCAGAGCCTACTGTTCTACCTTACAGCATGGCAATTTGAAAGATTGTGTTCAGCTATACATGTGCAGGTTTTGGCTTTCCAGACATTAGGTTGGATCCAGACTTAGTCATACCTAGAACAGGGATGTATGCAGTGCTTTTTTTCTGGAGAAAAAGGTACCGGAACTCTTGGATTACATTTCCTCGGGAGTAGATGGCGATTAAATTGTAATACAATTAATAGAAGAAAAGGTGCTGGAACTCAGTTCCGGTGAGTTCCACCAGAAAAAAAAAGCCCTGAATGTATGAGCCTTTTATTCATATTCACAAATGATGCGAACATGTTCTGTTCGCAACCTTGGATGTGAAGAAGAATGCAATTCTCGGGAAATTTTTCACAATTTCCTGAACTTCACTTGCATTCACAAATGTGCACTTCTGAATTTCTGCAAATCCCCCACCCACTCAAATCTGCATTATAACACTGTAGCCTATGTGTGTGTGTGTCTTTCCTGCCCCACCCCCAGCTGCTGGGCAATGAATCAGGGACCTGGGACTCCATTCTCATATAACACCCCATATATCTGTTTGCCACATTGTAGAAAAAGAGGACACCAACCATGGGATTGTAGTCCTGATTAAAATAGTGATGCTTTAGAGGTTTGGATGGCTGAAGGGATTATTTAGGAGGAGGAAATGGAGTATTTTATCTGGAAGGTTATCAGATCCACTGGAATGCCAGAGCAATAGCAATCAAGGAAATTTGGTGTTTCAGTGTGTTTATTATTGTGCATCTTATGTATAGGGGGGGACACACACAGGATATCCTTTTGCGAATGACTTTCATGTTTGAAATCTGGCACGAGCCTGAGCTTATCTCTTGAAGCTGCTAAACCAATGAAAACATTTCCCCTAAATCTTCAACCTAAACTGGCCTCCCTGTAGCTTTGGCTTCGTGTCCTGATATTTGTGGATAAGGTGAGCAATTATTTCCCTTCCACATGAGGCAGGAAAGCATCCATAAAGGTTCTCATCCAAAATTCCCCTTGGCTTTGGAGTTCCAGTTACCTGGGTTTGCTTCTGACTCGATCTGCCTCCCATTGTCAGAAGGGCTCCACTCACAAAAGGTGTCTGCCTGATTTTCAGGGATGTCCCCTTTCCCACTCAGCTCACCCTATTCAGCAGGGTCCCCCAACGCCCTCAATCAATCAGTCTTTATCGTGCGGTCACAGACCCAGCAAAACTCATGTAAACATATGAAAACAGTTTAACCAATGTGTAAGGTTACATAAACAGTATCTTAAAAAGCAATTTTAAATCAGAAGCAAGAATCGACCTACGTGTTCTCTGTGCAGAAAAATGGAACTTGGCCGCTAGCTCTGTGTCTGTGATGGGCTTGTTTGTATCAGCTAAAAAATATTTTAAATACCATCCCAAGGACCTGCCAGGGAATTTTCTCATTACTGGGCAAAGAAATCTGGTACGCTCATCCCTGTAGAAATCACATACAAAAAGAATATGCTCCAAAGTTTCAATTTCTTGTTCATTACAGGGACATAATTGGTTTTTGTATGGCACGCCATGATAGTGCCAATCTAAAACCGCAGACAGGTAAGCAATTGAATCTGGCTCTCGAAAAGACCTGCCAGTATTTTGAAATAGACAGATTACTCAGATACCTAGCACTTTTGGGAAATTCAAAATTCAAACCAAGGGTGAGCAAGTTTTATGGGCATTTGATATAGAATATTGAAGGTCAAGATCCTTAATCCGATTTTCTGAAGTAAAATTTGCTACCCTGATAGCATAAGCGTTAAGAAAATCCATAGACAGACACAGTAAGTGCAGTTTGATGGAAAAGGATTTAGCCCAGGAGCTGGTGGAAAGACCTTTCTGAAGAAGGTATAAATATCCTACAGAAGAATCTGCATATACCACTTTAGTCCAATATCTAAAAGTATATTGCCAGGCGGTGAATTCTAATGATGCCAATGCCTACCTCAAGTCTCAATCCTACTGCAAGAACACTTTTTGGCATTCCAAGAATAGATCTTTAAAAACCGGAGAGAACACTCTCAATACTTGGGTGGAATCCATGGATCCAAATTGGGATTCCATACAGCAGTTGAGGTAAGACCTTAAGCATACATACCTGGATGGCAGCAGGTATAAATTGACCCACTTTGGTTAAAAAAAGAAGAAGCGAGAAATGGCCTCAGTGGTATTCTGAGCTGCCTGTATAGTTGCCCTTCTATGGGCAATCCAAGAAAGATTACAACGGAACGTAATACCCAAGTATTTTAACTGTTTTAACTTGGTCGATGTACTGGCCATTGATTTTCCACTTACCGGTACTTAAGGATGCATGCCAAGCAAAGACCATGATTTTTGTTTTATCAAAGTTTATGGTCAGCTGATTGATCTTGCAATAAGACATAAATGCACGCATTAGGCGTTTATGGCCTACTTCGATAAAGACATCAGGACAGCATCGTCTGCATACAACGGTAAAGGGCATTTGGTCTCAGCCAATTTTGGTGGATGGAAATCTGATGCTAAGCAACACCCAATCAGGTCATTTAGATAGAGGTTGAATAACGTCGGGGCCAACATACAGCCCTGGTGGACCCCCCTGGTAGCCGGAATAGATCTTGTCAAATTCCCTGTGTACTATTTTCAGGGGCCTGGAAGGGCTGATGTAGTAGGATGAGGTGGGGAAGTCTGCTTCAACCCAAATATTAATCTGCTTCAGTTGCAAATATTGATCCAATCCGATGCCTTTTTTCACCACGGTGGAGCCATTGCAGCATTCTCCATTGTTCAGAGTGTTCTTAATTCCCTTCCCTCAAATTATATATAATTTTGGGCACATACCGTTCACCCCAGATTTCATTTCCTTCAGTTCAGCCATGCCTTCCCCCTACCACTGCTACGTTACCCAGGGCCGGTGCTACCATTAGGCCAACTAGGCAGCTGCCTAGGGCGCAGGGCTAAAGGGGGAGCCAGAAATGCCTTGAAAAAAAAATACAGCGCTCTCAAGTGGGAAGGGGGGGGCGCTAAATATCTGATTTTGCCTAGGGCACCAAACTGCCTTGCACCGGCCCTGACGTTACCTATGTGAATGTGGCGTGTATTGCTGAAATACTGTTGTTGTTCTTGTTTTTAAAAGCAGTCTCAATGTGATGGTTCATGCATGCTGGCATCATGATTCCTTCTGTATGGATGCTTGTGTGGATTGATAAAACATTGAAACAGCAAAAAAGCAAAATGGATGTAATTGTACACACAGTCAGGCCTTCCCGGAGTGAGTGTGCTGCCCGGTCTGTTTGTTTGTAATTATGTGCTGTAGTAGGCAGGGGCAGCTGGTGACTCCTATTTTGGCAGGGCTCCTCCTTTTCCATTGCAGGTTTTGCAGGCTTTATTTGGGGCTTCATGGGATCTATCCATGGTGCTGAACCCCATCCCCCAAATAGGTTCACCACCCTGGAGCACCATGGATAATCTCCTATGAAGCTCAAAATAAAAGCTGCAAAACCTGTAATAGAAAAGGAGGAGCCCCACCGAAACAGGAGTCACCAGCCTTCCCTGGTTTATACAGGTGGGTGAATGAGCGATCTTCAAGATCACCAGCATTCTCTGAACATCTCACCGCTCGTCTTGTGCCTAATTCCTGTCCGTACCTGTGATTGCTGCTTGCTCTGCATGAACAGGAAACTTGAGTGAATTGAGCAGCGACCAAATGGGTGATTGGTGCAAATCTCCCCAAACTTGTGCAAATTTCCCCCCCCTAGACTAAAGTAGGGCTGATATAATTTACTGAAGGAAATGTGCCCAAATTGAACTGGGAATCGGGAACGAGACGGACGCAAACGCGTATTTGACAACTGGTGAATATTTTTGGCGGACACGTGCTCACGTTTGGAGCTTTGAATGGGTCATGCTTGCATATTTTACGCGTAAAAAATAAATTCTCATGCATCTCTAATTGTGTTGTCGTCGTTTGGATTGATTTTACTCTTCTTATTAATTTTTATATAAACGTTTTAGCAATCGTTATGTATTTTAATTGTATTTCAGTGCATATAATAATGTATTTTAATGTTCTCAGTTTTCTTGTCAACCGCTCAGAGATTATTATTAAACATGGGCAGTGGTATATAACTCCATTAAATAAACAAATAAATAAATACATGCAGCTCTACGTGCAACCTCCTCTCTCACCTAGTGGGCCCCTGTGACATCATCATTGTCCCCCTCCAGTGGGCTCACGGCGACCATAGCAGTGGCGGAAGACAGCACATGGTGTCTGCATAGTGATCTGCAGCAGTCACATTGTCGTTGTTGTTGTATTATTATTATTAGTTATTATTAGTTGTTAGTTATTATTATTATTATACTGCCCAACAGCTGAAGCTCTCTGGGCGGTTTACAACAATCAATAGAATCATAGAATCATAGAATCATGTAGAGTTGGAAGGAAGGGGCCTACAAGGCCATCGAGTCCATCCCCCTGCTCAATGCAGGTGAGGAATCCAGGTCAAAGCATCCCTGGCAGATGGCCGTCCAGCTGCACCTTGGATGCCTCCAGAGTGGGAGAGCCCACCACCTCCCTAGGTAGTTGGTTCCACTGGCGTATTGCTCTAACAGTCAGGAATTTTTTCCTGATGTTTAGGTCGAATCTAGGTTCCTGTAACTTGAGCCCATTATTCCGTGTCCTGCAATCTGGGATGGTCGAGAAGAGATCCTGGCCCTCCTCTGTGTGACAACCCTTCAAGTACAGGAAAAGAGTGCTATCATATCTCCCCTCAGTCTCCTCTTCTGAAGGCTAAACATGCCCAGTTCTTTCAGTCTCTCCTCATAGGGCCTTGTTTCCAGTCCCTTTATCATCCTTGTTGCCCTCCTCTGAACCCTCTCCAGTTTGTCTACATCCTTCTTAAAGTGTGGTGCCCAGAACTGGACACAGTACTCAAGATGAGGCCCAACCAGTGCTGAGTAAAGGGGAATTATCACTTCCCGCGATTTGGAAGCTATACTTCTATTAATGCAGCCCAAAATAGCATTTGCCTATAAAACCTACAAAACCACTGCAGGCCATTTAAAATTTCCCACATTGCTCAGTGCCATGTTATTCTGGGGAATTATGGGGAATTCAAAACAGAGGGCACTGAGCAGAATGGGCAGGCAGGAGGCAGGGTGTGTGGCTCAGTGGCAGAGCCACTGCTTTGCATGCAGAAAGTCCCAGGTTCGATTCCCAGCACCTCCAGGTAGGGTGAGGAAAAATTCTTGCCTGAACCCCTGGAGATCCATTGCTGCCAATCAGTGTTGACAATACTGGGCCAGATGGACCCATGGCCTGACTCGGAATAAGGCACCTTCTTATGTATGTTCCTTTGAGGGCCAACGATCAAGGCTGCTTCTGACCCTGCATGCCGTTGTATCGCAATTCTTCGTGTATGGTGTTTTATCGATGTACAGAAGGCGTTAAAAACACACCACACAGAAAGCAACTTTGATGCAATCGGACAAGCAGCGGTCATCTCAAGATTGGTAATGTAGTTGGCCAGGGGTGGGTAGCGGAGTGTGGGGAGAGAAGACACAAAGGAACTGAAGGGGAAGGAAAGCTGATGCAAACTCTGCACGCTGCTCCACCTCTGGGATTTGTTTTAAAAACTCTCCTCGGAGTCCAGGAGGAGCAGAAAGCAGGGCAGAGGACTGAGCAAGATAAATGTTAAAGGAATGGAACAGAGGGACCGTCTCATCTCTGACTCATCATCTCTACTAAGAATGGACTGGATTCTCTGAGTGCCGGTCCTTATATAGCCAAAATGGCACCGCTCACGCACAAAAGCAAGCTGGGCGGGGGGGACCCTGAGGTTTGCAGAAATAACAAACATATTTAGGGGGGAAAGCCCTAAGGGAGGGGGAAGCAATCTAATGAGGACAGAACCTACTGAGTGGGCATAGAATGCTGGGCTGGTGGGCGGAATGAAGTATTCTGTAAAAGGGCATAGTTGGCTGGCTAGAACCCTGAATATGAGCACTCCAGGCTGCAACATTTTGTTGCAGGTTCCGCTTGTTAAATACATTAAGTATATAAATATGTTATACACACATGCATGCACACGCACACACATGTGTTAGGGGTGGAATACTATGCACGTTTAGACAGAAAAAAGTCCTTACAATTCCCAGCATGCCCTAGCCAGCATGGGTGACTGGGGCATGCTGGGAGTTGTAGGCCAAAAACATCTGGGGACCCAAGGTTGGAGAACACTGGTCTAGACCCTTCACAAATGTTGAATTTGTAGATGTGCTAAATCCAACATGTCTCTGTTGAAACTTCATCCAGCCAGCAGCAAAGGGGGAAAAAAGAAAAGAAAAGAAAATCAACTGGGAGCTCTGAGTGTGCTGCTGGGTTTATTTGTGGCCAATCATTTCATTCTACTTTTAGCCAAGAGTGGGAATTCTGAGTTCACCAAGAATTCTTTTTTTATGATTATGAATAATTTGGGATTCCGCTTCTGCCAAGTGGTACTGTAAATGCCACGATGGAAAACAGCAAAAACAGGGAGGGTTTTTGTCTATGCGTCCTGCTTGTGGATTTGCCAGTGTAGAATCTTGCTGGCCACGCGGACCTTTGGTCAGACCCAACAGGATCTGATTTTCTTTATGAAGGGTGGGATAAAATTAGGTCAGCCTTGCCCAAACTGATACCCTCCAGATGTGTTGGAAGTGCAACACCCATCATTCCAAGCCAGCTTGGCCAATGCCTGTGCTGGCTGGGAATTATGAGAGTTGCAGCCCAGCACATCTGGACAGGCCTGGTGTCAAGGGTAGGCATGGTTGGACACCTGCTGAGGGCCCATATCCCAGCAGGGGCCCACAAGAGCCCCCTGGACTTGTTCCTCCTCTGCACCATGGCAAGCTGCATGTTCAGCTGCCTCTCACTCTGGCCCAGACAACAGTGGTGGTGAGGAGCAGGAGCAGGAGATGCCCCGGCCTACCTACCAGGGATGGGGACTCGGACTCGAGGACTCGACTCGTGAGTCGGACTGAGTCCCCCCTCTGACTCGACTCGGACTCGAGTCCCAATATTTTTAATGGGACTCGAGACTCGACTCGGGACTCGAGACCAAGGACTCGTCAACATCCCTGGGCTGTTGACGAGTCTTCTGGCTGTGCCAGAAGGAGCGCGATCACCGGTGAAGAGTGCATGGAAGCGAGGAGCGCCGCTGCTCGGCCACTATGGACAGCTACCAGGAGCGCAGCCCCAACGATGTGTTGAGATTTATTTTGATGTGTTGTTGTGGGGGTTAGGGTTAGGGTCAGACATTTTGGGTTTGGCTGCCTCTGCCTGCCTGTTTGGAGCTCCCTGCCTCCTCTGCCTGCCTGGTCTCTTCTTAACCAGTTCCACAGTTTGAATTGTCCAAGACAAAGGCCCCTGCCTGCCTGCTTTGGGGTTCCCTGCCTCCTCTGCCTGCCTGGTTATTTTGGGTTTTTCTGCCTGGTCTGTTCTTGCCAAAATCAGTGGCAGAGTTTTGAAATAAAAAGGCACCCTTGTGCCTAGAATTTATTTAAGCCACACATCTGAAGTAGCCTTATTTTGTTGGGGGGAAACCCCACTGATTTTAATAGGGACTCGTGGAGTCAGTTTTGGGAGTGACTCAGGACTCGGGACTTGTGAGTCACCATTTTGGACCAAGGACTCGGACTTGGACTCAAGACTCGGGTCCAAAGACTCGTGACTCGACTCGAGACTCGAGACCAAGGACTCTTCAACATCCCTGCTACCTACTCACTGGTTCTCTGCTTGCAAAGCAAGCAACTGGCATCAGTGATGAGAAAGAAGAGGAGGAGGAGCAGCAGCTGGTGACCATGGCTGTGAGAAGGTAGACTCACCAAGGGAGTAACCCACTGATGGTGTCTTGCCCAACGGCCCTCAAAAACCTGCAGCCAGCACTGCATATGGAGGGTACCAGGCTGATTTAGGTGAATAGGTATCAAGACCTATAAGATGGGTCTAGGTCAGAGCTCTCCAACCTTGGGTCCCCAGTTGTTGCTGGCCTACAGCTCCCAGCATACCCAGCCAGTATGGCTAATGGCAAGGGATTCTGGGAGCTGTAGTCCAGCAACATCTGGGGACCCAAGGTTGGAGAGCCCTGCTCTAGGTTGTACCTTTACATCAGACTTGGAATAGGTAGAGACAGCTGTTGTCAAATAAATTTGAAATGATTAATTGGGGAGTGGGGTGGATCAAAAAATGAACAGACATGATCTCATTCTTAACCAATAATCCCTCAAACAAGCTAATACTAAATCTTGGGACCATAAACAGTGATACAGCCTCTATTTCTGTGTTTTTCTTTTCTCTCCCTGCTACTTTGACTAACCTCTCTTCCGTGACACCAGTGTAGATGGCTTTAAAAGGGGATTAGAGGAAATTCATGGACGATACGGCTCTCAATGGCTTGTCGTCATGGTGGGTATATATGACCTCCAGTATCAAAGGCAACATGCCTCTATATGCCAGTTGCTGGGAAACATGAGCAGGAGGGTACTATTACAATCATGCTCTTTTATTGCTGGCTTCCTAATGGTTGGGTTCAGACAACACGATAACCCACCCTCAAGGGTTGAGAGTGGGCTTGTCATTGAACCGTGGCGTGGATTGTTGCTTGAAACGTGGGTTATCGTGTTGTCTGAACCCAGCTGCACTACCACAAAACAACCCATGAAGAGTTTGTTGTTGGGCTGTGAACTGCGGGTTGCTCAGCCATGGTTTGTTATCTCAGCTGGGTTCAGGCAACACGATAACCCACATTTCAGCAACAACCCACAGTTCAATGACAACCCACGCTCAACCCATACTCAAGCGGGGGGGCGCTTCTCTGTGTCATCGGCGCAGGGATTCCGGCGACAGAGAGAAGTGCCCCCCTCTGCTGTCCGAGGAGCTCTCGGAAAGCAGGGGGGCAGTGCTTCTCTCTGTCATCAGCGCTGCCCTCCACTCCGCAAGCCTCCTGCCTGAGAGGTTTACTGTGCCTGTCCCACTCTCCACTGCTTCTCCGTGCATAGCGCAGTGGTGGAGAGTGGAAATGGGACCCCGCCTCTTGCCTGATGGTAGACCTCTCAAGGAGGACGAGGAAAGCTCCCGCCTCCCCATTGCGCTTCAGTGCATGAGCCCCGTTGGCACAACAGGGAGCCTTTGAGAGCTGTGGCAAGCTGAAAAATCGGCTCACAATCCCGGCTGTCAAAGAGAGGAGCCTCATTCCTTCCCACGGTGTCCCCTGGGGAGGAATGAGGGGGAGGGAGCGAAGCAACCACGATAAGCCTGATCATCTGCCGGGCTCGCCGCGGTTGCTTCACAGGCTCCGGCAAACAATCCTGGCAATTTACCACGATTGTTGCCGTGTCGTGTGAACCCGCCCAACCTTCTTCTATATACTTGGTGGAAGAATCAGTCGCCCATAACAGAGATTTTTACAAACTGAAACTGACGTACATATTTTTCAGAGCAGGATTATCAGTTCTGACAGATCTCTCCCCGAACACCACTCCATTCCTTCTGATCGTTAATCAGAACCTTGCCCATTGAGCACGGCCCAAAGTATACACATTACATTTCCTCTGGACTCTTTCCAGTCTTCCACTCTTTGGATGAGGAGGATTTAATTTCCTTCCTTAAGCACCAGAGGCAAACAGTATGTCCCAAGTCTGTGTCCCAGAGACTCACTTCTTTGAGGGCTTTTTATTTTATTTTTTAAATCAAAATCAAGACTTCCAGCAGTGCATCGCTCAAGAATCTAAAAAGGTCTCCAAATATTAATACTCTTCCGCAGGGAAGAGAGTGAGTGGGGATAATTGCAAAGTTCAGGGAACTCTAAAGATCTCTCCTTGAAAGAGGAGCACATGGATTAGGGGTCAGCAACTCGCAACCCCCAGAACAACTGCAGCCCAATGGAAGGGCGCCCCATGATTTGCCAACATGTAACTCTGGACTCAGGGTGAGCCTCCTGCTGCCTGTCTAGGGAACTGCTGCTTCTGTGATGTTACAGGCAACCCCATGCTAAGTAAAGACCAGTGGAGGCTGTGACTCCTATTTCGGTGGGGCTTTTATTTGGAGCTTTATAGTAGCTCTCCATGGTGTTCCATGGTTGTGAACCTATTTTGGGGATGGGGTTCAGTGCCCACGGAGAGCTCCTATGAAGCTCAGAATAAAACTTGCAATGGATTAGGAGCCCCACCGAAATAGGAGTCACCAGCCTCCCTTGCTAGAGACTCACGAGGTCGTTCTCTACCCATTACACAGAATAAGATGGCAGACTGAGCAGGTAGTGTGTTCTGGACTGTGCCACTTCAAGTTCCCATGGGTTTCTTATTTATGAATGCTTCCCTCCACACGCACACACATTTAGACTTCTTGCATGTCGACAACTACTATACCAAACGAAAAAATGTATTTTCTTCCTGATGTGCTAGTTTACAACAGGCAGGGACATATATGTGACTTTCACAAATAGGACACCCCCTTCCCCATCTGAATTCTGGAGAGGGACAGTCCAGAATTCTGCCATCTCAAGTTTGCCAACTCATTCTATGCAATAGGTAGAAACAGCTCTTACGGATGGAAGCAGGAGAGATGGAAAACGGGCGAATCTGGAGGATGTTTGATAAGCAACCACTGCAGAAGAATCCTGTTTCTTCCTGCAATGACCCAGAAACCATGTTACCACCCCATACGTTCCAGTCTCATGAATCTGTGTTGGGACCAATGCTTTTCAACTTATTCACAAATGATCTGGAATTAGGAGTGAGCAGTGAAGTGGCCAGG
The DNA here is from genome assembly GCA_021292165.1 of Shinisaurus crocodilurus. Taxonomy (NCBI): domain Eukaryota; kingdom Metazoa; phylum Chordata; class Lepidosauria; order Squamata; family Shinisauridae; genus Shinisaurus; species Shinisaurus crocodilurus. Next base: position 8,768,990 of record CM037880.1, on the reverse strand, counting down.
TTTGCTGACCACACCAAAGTATTTAGGGTGGTTAAAACGGAAAGAGCTTGTGAGGAGCTCCAAAAAGATCTCTCTAAACTGGGAGAATGGGCATCAAATTGCAAATGCAGTTCAATGTAAGCAAGTGTATAAAGTGATGCACACTGAGGTGAAAAGTCCCAACTACAAGTGTAAGCTGATGGGATCTGAGCTAGCAGTGACCAACCAAGAAAGAGATCTTGGGGTTGCGGTGGACAGCTTGATGAAAATGTTGGCTCAGTGGGTGGCTGCTGTGAGAAAGGCAAACTTCATGTTAGGCATAATTAGGAAAGGGATTGGAAATAGAACTATCAAGATCATCCTGCCCTTATGCAAATCTATAGTGCGACCGCACTTAGAATACTGTGTACTGGTCTGGTCACCACACCTTAAAAAAGGATATTGTAGAGTTGGAAAAAGGGCAGAAAAGGGGAACTAAAATGGCAGAAAAGGGGTTGGAGCAACTCCCCTATGAGGAAAGGTTACAACATCTGGGACTTTTTAGCTTAGAAAAGAGGTGAGTAAGAGATTTTTAAGGAATCAGGTTTTCTTGTTTTATAGCTTTACTGTGTACTAAAGTGTCTCTCTCTATTTTGTGTGCTTCTCTCATTTCCCTAATCTTGTTGTAAGATGCTACCAGAAATAAAACCTTGTCTGGGTTTCACCCCAAATGGGTTTTGTAGTACTCTGTTGGTTCAGTATCTAAATCCAGGTTGCAGAATTAAAGGCAAGTCCCTGAACAGAGATTCAAGTAGGATTGCAGAGACAGCTGAGGCTGGCAGTCTGGTACCTTGAGATCTCAGAGGGTCTTGGGTCCTTTGCCAGCAGGCAAGGGTGGGGTGGTGGCGGGTCAGCCAGCCCCCCCTTCTGGGCCACATGGTGGCAAGTGCTGGGTTCCTTCTGCAGGGAGGAAAGGGTGGGAGTCTGGCGGGCCAGCCAGCCCCCCCCCCCTTCCTCCACATGGTGGCAGGCTAAGGGGAGACATGATAGAGGTGTCCAGAATTATGCATGGTGTGGAGAAAGTGGACAGGGAGACATTTTCCTCCCTCTCTCATAATACTAGAACCCAATGAGGTCATCCCATGCAGCTGATTGGTAGGAGATTCAGGACAGATGAAAGGAAATACTTCTTCACACAGCACATAGTTAAACTATGGGATTCACTTCCACAAGAAGTAGTGATGGCCATTGGCCACCAATTTGGAGGGCTTTAAAAGGGGATTGGACAAATCCATGGAGGAGAAGGCTATTTATTTATTTATTATATTTTTAAATCGCCCATCTGGCCGGTCACCTGGCCACCCTTCCTGGAGGAGAAGGCTATCAATGGCTACTAGTCCTGATGTCCATATGCTACCTTCAGTATCAGAGGCAGTATGCCTATGTACTCCAGGTGATGGGGAACATGGGCAGGAAGTTGCTGTTGCACCCATATGCTACTAGATCAGTGTTCTCCAACCTTGGGTCCCCAGATGTTTTTGGCTTACAACTGTTGCCCCCAGCCCAGCCCTGATGACATGTGACTTGAGCACACTCAGCGTTTCCCTGTCCTCATTCCACTCCATTGGCTGCCACTTGTGGGAGCCGGGAGATACACCCGGGGCAGTTTTGGGAGAAGCTCTCAAGGGCTGCATTCCAGCGGTGGGCAGGGCCAAAGGGAAAGGAGGCAGGGCCAAAGCAAAAGGGGTGTGGCCAAAAATACCATCAGATTGGTCTTACTGCCAATAACTATGCCTTAGGAGAGACATTTAGATCTTTTAGAATGGTGGAAATGACATCACATCACATGAATTATTTGACTAAACAATACAGGGGAGAAGAAGGAGATGTGAGACAGCATATAGGCCATCTCTTCATGGACATGTGTGTGTGGTTTGGGCCCAGGTTTTCTAGAATGTTCTGAATGAGTAGGATAGGAACAGAAAGGTCCTAGTTTACAACTAAAATCTTCCCCCCCCTTTTTTCTTTTTAAATTTAGGGTTTTATTTCATCAACTGGAGATTATAGACTGGGAGTGTTGTGGAAACTCTTCTTTTCCATGCTTGATTACTGATGGAAAACAGATGGACTTAAGAAAAAATACACTGGAGAAACTGTTCAAGAACGTTTTCTCCTCGTGGAAAACATTCCCTCTGTATTTCTTCCAAGATTCAAGGAACCAAAGCTGCAGACGTGCTGTGGATGCAAGTTAGACCAACCTGCCCATCCTGGTGGTGCTGCTTACGACGATCTTAGCTGCACATGAAGAGAACGGTAGAGATTTATGGGAAGCAATTCGCCGTTGGTGGGTGTGAGACATCTTTAGGGACATGCAATGTGCGTTTCTGTCCTTCAGACACTGCTCTGCTCACCCCACCCGAAATCACGCCGATGGATACCATAATCTCCAACTTTGCTAATATAAATAGGGCTCTGTTTTCTCTTTGCTTTTATTCTCTGCCTACCAAGGAAACTGTGCATTCCAACCAGGGTTGGCATCCGGGTAGGCACGTTTGGGTGCTTGCTGAGGGCCCACACCCCAGCAGGCGTCCACTGGCAAGAGCTCCTCCACTTCACTGTTCCAACCTGTTTATTTTCTTGCTTATTATTCTGGCCCAGACAGTGGTGGTGGTGAGAAGGAGGAGCAGCAGATGCCACTGCCTACTTGCACACGGGCTCTCTGCCTGCTAAGCAAGCACGTGGTTGCAATCAAATGGTAGAAGGCATTTCAGCCGGCTCTCTGAAGAGCCCTCCTGTCTGTCCTCTGGCGCAACCTGGCAGCAGTAAAGGAGTGGATGTTGGCGGTGGTGGCAACCTGGCAGCCTTAAGAGGGTGGGGGTTGCGATGCAACAGCAGCAGAAAGAGGGTGGATGTTGGCACATGTGCTCTCCCACCTCAGGCGGGGGGGGGACAATTCTAGGGATGTGCACGTGGAGCTCGACTCACATTCTCGTGAGCCAAGCCAGGGAAGTGACTTCCAGGTTCTGACGCTACGTTGCTTACGTAGAAAATGGCATACGATACGTTAAAAACAGCCGCGATTTGTGTAATTTGTGCAAACTGCAGCCTAATTTGTGCAAATTGTGGCCGTTTTTAATGTATTTTACGTTATTTTCTATGTAAACAACATAGAGCCAGGGACCCGGATGTCTGGTGAACCCCTCAGCTGGCTCTCGTGCTCGGCTCGTGCTCGGCTTGCGCTTAGCTCAGCTCGCGCACCGCCAGTCGAGTGGCGGGTGGGTCGCCCACCCCTAAATTGGGGCTGAGATGTTGGGTTTTGCATAGGCAGAACGAGATTACCACCTGACATCGAGATTATCACCTGACCTGGTGGGTGTCACTTGAGTTCAAGTATACAAGGTCTCTGGTCATGAGACATAGTCTCGAGGTGATGTGACTCAGCAACCTTGGACAGGTTTTGGGATCAACATGTTGATGAATAGGTTATACAACTGGAGTGAGTAATATCCTATTTATAGGTGGTATAAAGCTAGCACACTTGCTGATTCCGTCATTCCTCACTCTCTCTTCCACTTGCTGTCTTGCTCGTCTCGACTCGACATGTCTCTTGGACTTCACTTCATCTAGCCTTACCACTGGGGTATTGGATTTGTATCTGCAATGATGTAGTGAGTAGAGATGCATTGCTTGCCTTAATCCCATGTAATTGGGTCTTACAAATAAACTCTTTAATCTTTATTAACTGCTGTTATCTCCTCCTTCCGTCTGCGTGACTGGGACTGAGGGTCATTAGCTAGGGGAGCTTTTGAACCCGGGTCAGTCCAGCTCTCACATGAGATAGGCAGTTGTGTTAGTATAGTAGTGACTGCTATTTTCAAAATGCTTTCAAATGCCGTCGTGACCGATCCTTCAGGAACCAGTGAACAGATAGGAAGAATGTAGGAAGCTGCCTTCCTGTTGCTCCATGTACTGCAGTATTGTCTACAGTGGCTCTCTCCAGGGTGGCAGGGTTCTAGCCCCACCTGGAGATTTTAGGGACTGAATTGGGTCCTTCTGCGTGCAAAGCAGTGCGCTCTACCAATAAGCCATGTGGCTGCTCCCTTGAACTATAAGATAATGGGTGCAAACCTATCAACCTGCCCCCTTTATCCCCTCTCCAAGGTTGATTTTCCAACCTTGGAGAAACAGCCGGTGTGGTTCTTTCTGCACCAGCTGTGAGGGGGGGAGGGAGATCGGGACACAGATTCCCAGCTCTGATTAGAGCTGTTTCCGACAATCAATATTAACAATGACGAGTGAATGCAACAGCCCTGAAATATTCGGGAGGTCAAGATGCGTACTGTGTGGCTCAGTGTAGATTATCTCGTGTACACACCGGCATTTAATTTAAAAGGCAGCCCTTCGTCGAATAATATTTCGAGGGGGCACTTATTAATCTTGCCTGAAAACTCTGATGGAGATAATGAAAGCCCACAAAACCCTCTTCTGTGTGTCGCCTTTCAGAATATAGTGAGATCATTTCATTTCAATTTTCCACAGACAATCTTTCCATTATATGCAGGGCGACATTAATTATGGAGTTAAAGTAGATTGCTTTCCGTGTTCATAAAGCGCCTTTTAACCTCAGGCTGTGTATGCGTCCCAGAACTCATCTCTGGATTTTCGAACCTGACCACACCTTACATTCATCCCATCAATGTAGGGTCAGCACACTGGTCAATCGACTGGTCAGATATTGACCACTTACTGCTTATTACTGGAGCACAGTCAAATACTCTCAAGTACAGTAATACCTTGGATTGCAAGTAACTTGGTTTGAGAGCGTTTTGCAAGACAAGCAAATTTTAAAATATTTATTTAATTTTTTTTTACTTGATATACAAGCAACGTCTTGCAATACAAGTACTGTAGTACGGCTTAAATTAAAAATCTCTGTACATTTTTTTTTTTTTTACGGGATTTTGTTTTGATATAAGAGTGTTTTGGATTACAAGCACGTTTCCGGAACGAATTATGCTCTCAATCCAAGGCATGACTGTATTCCAAAGATGCCACTGTGCAGATGGCAGCCAGCTTCCCTTTTAAATATTATTATGGTGCCCTTTTTTTAGCAAGGGCAGGAGAGAGGGACATGTTCCCCCTAACCCTGTAGCATTCCAGAGCAAACCTAGAAGCATAGCAATGCTTCTCTCACTGGAACCCGCTCAAGTTGCAATCCAAGCAGGAACCCAAGCAGCCATCAGTGGCAACTGTGGCAACCTGGTTTATTTATTTAAAATTACATTTAAATCCCACTTTTTTCCCCTCTTGCAAGGAACCCCCGACGTGGCCTACACAGTCCTCCCCCTCTTCATTTTATCCTCACAACAACCCTGTGAGGTAGGTTAGGCTGAGAGTCAGCGACTGTCCCAAAGTCACCCAGGGAACTTCATGGCTGGGTGGGGACTAGAACCTGGATCTGCCAAGTCCCAGTCTAGCACCCTAACCACTTACGCCACACTGGCTCTCCTAGTGGGTAGACTGTAGACCAAGACCAGGAAGAACCCAGCCAGGTTCACAACTTCACTCAGCCACAAAAGCCATGAGGCGATATTGGGACAGTCATCTACCTCGCAGGGTTGATGTGAAAGTAAATAAGAACTGTGTATGTTGCCCTGCTGCTCCCTTGGGGGAAGGGTAAAATAAAAATGTAATAAAGTAAATAATGCATTAAAAAAAAAAGTTAATGCCATTTCTTTGCACAATAAGAGCTATCTACCTTGGGCAGTATCCGGTGTTGGCAGTCCACCACTGCTAAACACATTGCGCTAGCAGAAAGGAATGTTAGTGCAATGTGTAGCTAGCGCAGTGTTTCTCAACCTTGGGTCCCCAGATGTTTTTGGCCTACAACTCCCAGCATGCCCCAGCCAGCTGGCTGGGGCATGCTGGGAGTTGTAGGCCAAAAACATCTGGGGACCCAAGGTTGAGAAACACTGAGCTAGCGCTTGCTAGCGCAACCCCAGAAACTAGCCCAAATTAGCACTTCTGGAACAGGACAAATCAGCAGAGCTCTCTTCTGCAAGCTCTGTTGAATTGCCCCATTCTGGAAGCGCTTGTTTGAACTAGTTTCCAGTTGTACTACTGGCATTTGTTTCTATTAGTGCCATGGAAGTGTTGGATACTGCCCCGTGTTTTTGTTTTTTTGTTTTGTAATTAGCATAAGCATCAAGCCTGTCGATGATTGTCTTCTTTGTCCATTATTTGACAATATTTGAGTGATCAATTGACCAAATCTTCATTGATGGGTCAAATGCCCAACCAATGTCAATGATAGCCGTACATTTTGTTTTAGATACAGAGTGGTTTTATGCATTTTGTAAATACATAATGGGTGGGTTCGCATGTCACACCAACCCATTGTGGTGATTTACCATGGCGGGTTGGTTGTCCCATGAAGTACCCATGATGAGCCTGACAGACAACGATGCAGGGGGGGAAGCCAGTGCCAACTGCCCCCCAAGTGCTGCTTGGGCACTTGTGGGGCGGCTGGCTCTGGCAGTGGCTAGGACTAGTTTGGGAAGAGCAGCAAAGGGTTTTTTTTGCCACTATTGCTGAGCGAGTTGATGGCCGTGGGTCTTTACCCACTGTGGGATCGGTTGCTCTGGTTCGGATGACACAACAAACCCACTGTGGGGAAAACAAACCCTAAAACAGTCCATGGGTTCTCATTGTGGGTAGTTTGAAAAAAATAATAATACCCATGGTGGTTAACCTGTGCTGGGTTCACACGACATGACAACCAACAGTTGACTGTTTTCATTGGTTGGTTGTTGTGTCGTGTGAACCCACTCAATATGTGGAATCCAGGCAGAGAATCTGGAAGGGACCACACAGGCAACGCACAGGGAAGCAGAAGTCATGGTCTAACTATTGCTGTTCATTTATCTCTGCTTATCTTCTTATCTCTCCTTCATTCTCTAATTATTCTGGCTTCTTCCCCTCTCAAACCCTAGGGGCGATTAGCCCTAAAGGAGAGATAAGATAAACAGAGATAAATGGCCAGAGAAAGGCAGCTAGCAGTTCTATAATCCCCTCAGTTCTCCATGTTCAAAAAGCCTGGTTTACACTTTGCTCCTTTTGATGGGATGAGTGTAACATGTAACCAGGCTGTTACCTGGACATTTTCCTTAGGTACAATGAGTTAGATCCAGACTTAGTCATACTTAAAGTAGACCCATTGAAATCAATGGGACTTGATTCAGCCCAATGGGGAAAAAAAACCAAAACTCTGAGTATGCACAGAGTCAGGAGGATCAGTTAGCCTTGGAAAATGCCTAAAAACAGTCCCCATCAGTATATTATGATGACTATTCGTTTTGTTGACAGGCAGCCCATCAACGTTTTAAATACACAAGCATAATTAAACAAAAAGCCGAAATCCCGTAAGATGTCAGCTGCCAGATGCTAGAGATTAAAAACCATTGCATGCCATCCACCAAATGTTGTCAAATACATGCAGTGCAAATGCAATCTTATACATGTCTATATCAGAACTAAGCCCCATTGTAGTCAATGGGATTTGCTCACAGGTAAGTGTGGAGGATTGCAGCCTTAGTGCCACTGCATGTCAGCTATTAAATTCTCGTACACCCCATCCTACATGGGTGCCTGCAACCCTCCGAACCCAGAGGATGATGGGCATCCTATTAAGTGTGGGGGGAGCGTGGCAGATAGGATTGCCGCCACACTCTCCTCACCCTCAAAAACATCTAGAGGAGTGTTCTCCTCTAGAGGGCCGATTTCTGCCATTTAGATGTTTTACACCTTCTCACGAGGAGGGGAGACTGAGGCTCTGTCTGGATTCATAGATTTCATAGATCATAGAGTTGGAAGGAGCCTACAAGGCTATCGAGTCCAACCCCCTGCTCAATGCAGGAAACTAGAGGAGGGGGTCTCCCATCCAAGCAACAACCAGGCCTGACCCTGCTTAGCTTTCCACACTCAGACAAGCTGAGCCAGCGTGAGCCACAGGCCTGATTCGTCATACGACAACGGTCCCTGCCCCCAGGAATAACCCCCCCGGGGGGAATCAAAGATGGGTCTTCTGTGTTTGGTTCCTAGCCAGAGTGGAAAGAACCGTGCTGGCTACGAAGTGGGTCAGCGGGCTCTCCGTGGTGCTGCAACCTCAGAAGGGATTTCTAAGGTCACAGTGGCTTCCATGCCCCATCCTATGGACCCGCAGACAAGGCCAGAGGGCCATAGGATTGCGTCCTTAAATGTGATCATATATCAAAGACCATTTTAAAATATCAAATATCTATCAAATATAGATAACAAATATGCAAAGAATGTTCAGAGCTGATTTGAATATTTGGGAGGGGGGAAAGATTGCCTTTAAAAATTCCCAGGGAAGGATTTTGAGAGCAAACATGTTGCAGCTCTAGCTTGCATGATTTTTAAAAAGTTCCCTGAAATCTATTTGGCACAGTGAAATCTCTCGGCTTCTTCCCTAAGTGTACACCCATAGATGAACTGCAAATAATTGTAAATAATATGTTAATGTGTTGCAAAATAATGAAAAGATCATTAGCAAGTGTCTATACCCAGCCCATCTGCTAAGGGAACACATGTTCATATCTCAGAATAAGATATGTAAAGCAAACAGTTGTTCATATATTTTGGAATGTTTTCGCAAAGGACGGGGCCCAAAGAGCTACTTTAGGTACTCTACGTTTCCCAGTGGGATGTGTGTTTTTTTACTTAACTTTTTTTAGCAGCAGACTCCAGTGCTGAAATTGCTTTGAAGAGGCCTTTTAGTTTCAAAAAGTGGTTTGCCATCTGGCATGAGGGAATGGTGATGGAGAAATATTTAAGTCCCCCTCAGGTATGCAGAACAAGCTGCGCTGTTCTTTGAATCCTGGCTAACACCTGAGCTGATAGGAAGAGGAAGAGCAGGTCAGAGATTATAGGCACCATTTCCCCCCCATAAGTAGGGCTGCCTTTCACCAGATCTCAATGCTATTGAAAGTGCCACTTCCTGAATTTACTTCTGTGGGTTCGCATCATTTATTTATTTATTTATTTATTTATATTTATATCCTGCCTTTTTTCCTGCAAGGAACCCAAGGAAGCTTACATGATCCTCCTCCTCCTCTCCGTTTGATCCTCACAACAACCCTGTGAGGTAGGTTAGGCTGGGAATCAGTGACTAGCCCAAAGTCACCCAGTGAGTTTCATGGCCAAGTGGGGACTAGAACCCAGATCTCCTGAGTCCCAGTCCAACACTCTAACCACTACACCATGCTGGCTCTAACTATTGGCCAGTCCCTGGGCCGGCTTGTAGCTCTTGCTGTCCCTTTTCTGTGGCAGGATGAGCTTGGGATGGGATCTGGATTGTACTGCCCAACCACCAGGGGCCGAAAGAGCCCAAGACCATAAGGAGAGCTGTGCTGGATCAGACCAAGTCCCACCTCATCCCACATTTTGTTCCCACAGTGTCCAACTAGATGCCTTTGGGAAGCGCACAGGCAGGACATGAGCGCATCAGCGCCCTCCTGCTCATGTTCCCCAGCAACCGATACTTCAATGCGCACGGTCCGCCCCCAAAGATATCTCTAATTATACTGTGCCTCTATATGGAATTTAATTGTAAGCTGTTTTGAGAACTACTTTTGGCAGAGACGTGGGGCATTTATGGCTGAGCTGAAAGTTCTCGCTTGAAAACATTCTGCTGCAGAAGGTGTGTGTGTGTGTGTGTGTGAGAAAAGCTGTGTGGGTGGGAGGAATTCAAGGGGGAAATTGTTTGCAAGTTTGGGGGGAGGGCTTATCAGGTAGCAGCAGCGGCTGCTTCCTCTTCTATTCATTAAGCCTGCCACTGAAAATTACAAATACTTTTTGCCAACCACGGCCACCACCACCCCCGACCCCAATTTACTGCCTGTGAATGGGGCAGAAAATTATTTGGTGGGGGGCACTTTCACTTGGCCCCAAATTGATGGTTCTGCTAAAGGGGAGTCAGAAAAAAAGTGGAGGTGGAGGTTTTTTTTAGTACCCCCCTATTACGGAGGTCTTGAAAATGTGAGGCCAAGGTCAAGTGCCTTCAAATTATGTGTCTCTAAAATTTGGGATGGGATCCAATGTCAAAAATGTTTAATTAATGAACTGCAGAATAGTGATGAGCCTTTTATGAAAAAGGGAATAGGAAAAAAATAAAATAAAGATTTTCATAGACATCTTTGCAGTTTGGGGAGAAACTGCACATTACCATGCAGGTCTGCTCAGCAGTAGGTCCCACACTGTGCTCAATGGAGCTTACTCTCAGGTAAGCATGTATCGGATGGCTGTCATCCTGTTGCTTCTGGGATGTGAACTGGTATTCCCACATTTCCAAGTATTATCTTCACAGGCCATAAATCGGTATTAAAGAAAATGAAAGCAGGGATTTTTTTTGGGGGGAAGCTTAATTCTATGCCAAGTACCACATTCTTGAAGGCTCCTCCTCCCTCAACTGCCACCACCACCAGCCATCCCAGCAGGCTGAGAGGAGGGAGATGAGAGGGAGCGCAGGGCCATTCCACCAGCCCTGCCAGGAGTATTAATATCCCCCCTTCTTCCCTCCCCATTCCTTTTTCCTTGTGTGTCGTGTCTTTTTAGATTGTATGCCTGCGGGCAGGGACTGTTCTTGTTAATTGCTGTAAACCGCCCAGAGAGTTTCGGCTATTGGGCGGTATAAAAATGAAATGAAAATGAAATGAAGTGCAGCTTCTGAGTGGTGCTTGACCAGGTATTCCCAGCCTTCGGACACCAGGCATGGTTGGACTACGACTCCCATCGTCCTGACCAGTGACCCCTTGTGCTGGTGATGATGGGAGTTGTAGTTAACATCCAGGGACCCAAAGTTGGGAAAGGCTGTGCTAAACCTTCCCTTGCATCTAAAGATCTTTGATCATCTGTGTGTGTGTGTGTGTGTGCGTGTGTGTGTTGGGTAGGAATGATGGAGAAATCCACAATGGACTCAAAATGAGTTTGAATTTCTAAGAATCCAACCCGCAGATTCCGCAGCGGACCATTTCCCCCTGAGTCGTGCCGATCCCGCCCCCCATAATTTTATGCAGATTTAGTTGTAGATAAATACAGAAAATAAAACAAAAACAAAAACAAAACACCAACCAAAAATGCACATTTCCTCCATAGGCTGAATGGAGTGACCGGCCAGATGGGCGATTAATAAATCTGACCGGCCAGACCGGCCAGATGGGCGATTAATAAATATAAGAAATAAATAAATAAATACACATCTTTCAGGGATTTGTGCATTTTTGGGCAATTTGCGAATTTGCTTATGAACGGATTCGTGCAAAACCCAATTCCGGCAATGAGCGGACGATTGAACGAAAGCCGCCTGATGATCGGCGAAACGTAGACGGAATGTATTTTACAACATCCATACTGAGCCCTAGTGGTGGGGTATTTTTTATTCTGCCCTCCCCCACTGAAATGGAAGCCTCTGGTTTCTGTGATGCACCATGACATGTTTTGGTTGAGAAGGTGATGAAGCTTCTCTGACATTACTTTTCATGGGTGAGCTCTTGATAAGCTTCTAAGGAACACTAAGCCAAGGGTGGGCACGAGGTAGATCTCCAGATGTTTTGGACTTCAACTCTCAGAAGCCCCTGCCCACATGGCCAATGGTCAGGAATGCTGGGAGTTGAAGTTCTCTCATTCTGGAGAACTACTGTCTTCTCACTCCTGTACTCAGGAGTAAGGGGGTACTCCGGAAGATGGGATCTCACATTGATCAAAAAGAACAAAGGGTCTTGTGGCACTTTAAGGCCTAACACATTTATGGTGCAATCCTATGCATGTTTAGATAGAAGAAAGTCCTACCACTCCCATCATCCCTCAGCAAACATGGCTGGCTGGGGAATACTGGGTGTTGTAGGACTTTTTTTCACTATTTCAATAAAATAGTTTGCTGTGTCTGCGTAAGCTACCCAAGACAGTCTTCAAGGGAGGTTTCATAATTTAGGGTGCAATCCAGTGCAGGCACAAGGTAAGCTAATTAACACATTGCTTGGTAAAAATCCGTTATTCCAATTCACAGTGATCAATATTACTTTGAGGTACTGGTCCCATGTTTAATGAATTGGCTCAGAGGTCAGTGCCTTTGCTGGTGTCATCAGGTTCTCATTAACTGAGATAATTGAAACAATATTGCACCACATGTACCCATAACTCCAGGAATGCATTATTGGCTTCCAGTGAATAGGCATCCAAAGAGATGAAGGCGATTTAAGGTAAAAAGAGAAAGGCCAGGTCAATGGGGATGAGGAGAAGGTCGTAATGGATAGGAACAGCCCCAAAGCTAATCAGGGTTGCCTACACTAGTGCACAGATGTGGGTTGGTCAACAGGAGATGTCCACCAATCATTTCAATATTTGCATAGAAAGTAGCATGTTCCAAGCAGCCAAATTTCTGGGGGGGGGGGAATACCCCCTCTGAACCTAATTTCAGTGTTGTTTAATGCCCTTTTTGTTCCCGGAGGTGCTGCCACTGCTGACACCATTTTCCTTCTTCTTTGCCCTCACTGTCCTCACCCTCATTTGCCCACACAGCCTCTGAATCTGATTGCCTGCAGTGATTTTCTTGACAAGCATCCATCATGACATCCTCAAGTAAAAAGTAGCCTTGTGAGGTCATGGACTCAAGTTACATGGGTCCTTGCAACCAAAAGGATTCAGCGGCAGTGTAAGTGAGGGCAAGGCAAGTGAGGGCAAGGAAGTAAAATGGTGCCAAAAAGAACTACTGCTACTACTGAGGGTGATGATGATTCTCCCTCCTAATTATCTCCACAAGGGTTAGATCCAGAATAGTGTTACATAGAGTGGAGTCACTGGAATCAATAGGACCCCTGATTTCAATGGGTGTACTCTATGTCTGGATCCAACCCGTGGTGTCTGGCCCAGGGTCACCCTGTGAGCTTCATGGCTCAGTGGGGATTTGAACCAGGGTCTCCCCAGTCCCAGCTTTGAACTCCATGTGACACTGGAGTAACAAAAGTAACATTTGACAACATTCATGCATCACACACCTGTAGTGTTAACTGACGCTGTTGCTTTCCATTCTTTTGTAATAATCAATTCTACACGGACATTGATATTTAAAAATAGCTATAGAAAGAGGCAAAAGTTCCGAAATCCTGACCCTTTTTGCCTCTGAAAGTAGCCAGGACTTGGCGACAAACTCCATTCTAAAATCGGCTAGAGGAAGCCCAGCCCTCTGGAATGTGGCTGCATGTGTGAACCATCGTGAGTGAGACATATGGGAAAGTATTTTCAGGTTTCCGCTGGTGCGGCACTGAGCAGATCTGACTCTTTTTTGAGGTTATTCTTAACACAGCAGGCTTCAGGAGCAGGGAACCCTTTTCTGTTGCATTTGCTCTCAAAATGGAGAGGAGCTCGAGGACCAGCAGAACCCACAGAACATTAAATGCAATCCACTTTCCATTCTGGATCAAATTCAGCCTCGGTGTTGCCCCATCATCTCAATTCAGGAAAGGACTGACGTGACGTGGTGGGCCTGATTATTCTGAGGTGATCTCTGAGGGTTATGAAAATGTATCAGGTAATGATTTTTATATTTTTTTAAAGGTTGTAAGAACACGAATGGGATCTGCAACAAAATGTTGCAGCGTGGAGTGCTCCTGTTCACTGTTCCAGCCAGCCGTGCTCTCCTTCGTGATACTCCGTTCTATCCTCCCCACACAACAGTAAGCCAGCATTCTGCGGCCCCAGAGCATGCTTAGTCCTCATTGGGCTGTTTTGGGGTCCCTCCCCCACTTCAGGTTTTGTTTTGTTTTTTTAAAAACATTTTTTTACTTCTGCAAACCTTGGGATCCCCCATGGCTGCCGATATATCTCTCTTGTGCATGGGTGGCGGCGATTGTTTGATGGCATTTCTGTACGCCAGTGTGGTGTAGTGGTGAGAGTGCTGGACTGGGACTCGGGAGATGCGGGTTCTAGTCCCCGCTCGGCCATGAAACTCACTGGGTGACTTTGGGCCACTCACTGACTCTCAGCCTAACCTACCTCACAGGGTTGTTGTGAGGATAAAACGGAGAGGAGGAGGAGGAGGAGGAGGAGGATTCTGTAAGCCGCCTTGGGTTCCTTGCAGGAAAAAAGGCGGGGTATAAATATAATAAATAAATAAATAAACTGCCCAATAGCCGAAGCTGTCTGGGGAGTTCACACAACAATTAAAACTATAAAAAGAATACAATATAGAAATTTAAAAGTTTAAAACAACGGTATGACAACTAAAAACAATAACCCCTTTAAAACAAAAACTGAACAACTAAAATGCCTGGGAAAACAAGAAGGTCTTCACCTGGCACCAAAAATACCTCAATGTAGGCAGAGGCATTGTTAGGGGGCAGCCCACTAGGGCTGGTGCCCCGAATCTTTCATTCGGAACCCCGAATCTCTGGGAGGCCCTCTGCCCCACCACCCTGCTGTCTGTGGGCACTTCCTGCAATACAGGCACAGGGGCCCTGAGGATCTCTGTCGCATAGGATCCCTCTGCACGAGCTGGCTTTTTGCCCACATGTGCTTCACCTCCTGCTACCCTCACTTTGAATCTTTCTTTTCTGAAATCAAATGCCCTCCTATCCCCTTCCCATACATCCCTTTTTACAAATAGGGGTGTCCTTAGGAGACAGGGTTCTTTGAACACACACACACACACACACACAGAGAGAGAGAGAGAGAGAGAGAGACTTTAGAGCATATGTAAATTAGCATGTGAAAATTTGTGCATTTTTTTTTTTGTCCTGTGGGCCTGAGGCCTGGATCTTTTCGGTACCTAGCACTGCCCCTGGCACCAGGCAAGCCTCTCTGGGAAATTCATTCCACAACTGGGGTGCCACAGCAGAAAAGGCCCTCTTCTAAGTAGTCGCCCACCTCACTTCCTTTGGCAGGGGCTCCTGCAGAAGGACCACTGAGGACGATCTTAGGGCCAGGGCAGGTACCATATATATGGGAGGAGACGATCCTCCAGGTAACCCAGCCGTTTAGGGCTTTAAATATTAATACCAGCACATTGAATGGGCTCCAGAAATGGACTGGCAGCCAGTGCAGATGTAAACGTACTGGCATGATTTTGACTATATAAGCAATGGCACTCACAGCCGGAACATCAGAAATAGAAGTAAGGATTTGTCATCTCTTTGCCATAACCATTCAGTTTTATGGTGTTGGGTTGTGGCTATACCCCAACATAAACAGCAAAGTTATGCATCACATCTTGGGATTGGACTATAGAAGTCTTGGTCTTTTAAGTGCCAAGGAGCTTCCCTAGCGAAGATGTATACTGACCTGTTGTTACCTTTGCTTTTATTCCAGACTGGTCCAAAGACAGATTAACTATTCAGCTGAAGTCTCCCCGGCATCAGCATCCCTTCCTTAAAGTTTCATCAGCTAAACTGGAGCACAGACCCAGCTGCACCTTATGTACTTTTTACAAGAAGTGGTCCTTATGGAAGCTAAACAGGATATGCATCTATTAAAAAGCAACGACGAGGACAACAACAAACCCAGCTGAATTTGAATGGATATCATGTGCCGAGGGCTGGCTTTGTTCCACACTTGATCAGCTCAGTTGAGAAAGTAGATGTCAGCATTTCGAAACCGGTGAAGAAGAACCCTGTAAAACTTTTTTGCAGAAGTGTTCAAGGGACCGATACGAAGTCATAGCACTCGAATTGCAGGCAGTAAGGACCATGATATGTCCACAGGGATGGGGGTTTTTTTGGTGTTTTTTTTCCTTAAAAGGAATCTCAGCTTTGGCAACCCCAGGAAACCCGTTTTGCAAATGAATTCACGCCCGCCCTGTTTTCATCCCTTTCTCTCTGACGTTGGCCGAGCTGGCTGGCTTGGGAAATATATGCAGGAGCCTGTCTCCCTGGTGACAGCGGAGGCAGCTGCCTTCTGAAAAATGTGTGTGTTAAACTGTGCGGTGTGAAATTAAGCAAATATTTCCTGGAGATTCATGTAAGAATGTTTTTGGGCAGCTATATATTTTTTAAAAATCATTTTCTTACATTTCCCCACTCTTTCCTCAAGGACCTAGGGCATAATGGAAGGATCCTTTCACCATTTGATCCTCAGGTCACAAGCACACACTGTGAAAAAGTCCCGGCAGAGACAATGGTTAGCCCAAGACTTTGGACTTTGTGACTAAGGCGAGATTTGAACCCAGATCTCTCTGGGCCACACCAGGCTGATTCCAGCTGCCTTTCTAATCCCCTCCATTAGCAATGCCAACTTGGCGTCACTCTCTTCCGCTTGTCCCTATTTTCAAAGAGGCAATTTATGACGACTGTATTAAAGTCCCTCTGAGCATATACAGAGTGTGTTTCCCTTGGCACTGAGCAACTGCAGCCTGCCCATCCCCAGACACTAAATAAAGGGGCAGGACTTCCTCCTATGGCAGCTGGTTGGGCTTTCACACAGGACGCAGCCATGGCACCTCTCTCAAGGGACCAAGGATCAGGGCGTGTGCAGAAATGGGTCCCGTTGACCACGGCCTGTGGCACGGGGGAACGGGCCCAGGCTGCAGGCCCATTTCCATAAGAAGCAACAAACGGAGCCAAGGCAAAAGGACTGAACCGGCGGTGGATGATTAAAGGTATTTATTTAAAGACTCTGTAAATTGCCGATTGCCAACACGTTTCGAACCTAAGTTCTTCCTCGGGGCAATTCTCTTTATCCAGGATCCATAGAATATCCTTGTTTCCATGACCTATGGGCTACATGTAGCTCTTGGCCACTCCCGGTGCAACCCACAATGCCAGTGGGCAACCCACGCACGTTTCCCTGATGGGAAATAAGAACTTTATGCTGCCGGGGAGAGGTTGCAAGGCCTGGGCAGGAAGCTGCTGTGTGATTCAGTCCTGCTTACTTCTGAGTAGACTTGAGAAGCTTGCCCTGCATACTTCTGAGTAGACATACAGGGGCTTGCTATTGCAGATGCTATTTGAATATGCTTCTGGGTGATTCAGTCCTGCTTACTTGTGTGAGCAGTAAAAGGTTCTCAACCCCAATAGTGGCAGTATGTGCGTACCGTGATGCGTATCCCTGGCCCCCCAGCAGACACTGAATGTGGCCCTCGGGGGCAAGAACGTTGTGCATCCCTGATATACAATATATAATTATGCAATACTTAGTGCATACTGTAGGATAAAATTACATTTAGAAATGCATACTTTGAGAGAAATTATGTTTAGAGCTGTGTATGTTATGACAAAATACATTCAAAATGAATGATTAAATATGCATATTTTTGCAGATTTTTTTTTTAGAAAAAGAATCACAGGTTAATGGTGGTTCAGAGCATTCTTCAGATGCAATGTAAGCTCTTCTTATTTTAGCTGAATCCATGCTCTTGGCTGGGATTGAGCTAGTCCCAGGGTGACTTATGGCTAGGCTGTTTTACATTTGACTAAGAATCCATCCTGCCATTTCTCTTCATTTTTTGCCTTGGAAACATGTTCCTCGCACAAGAATTAAATTAAAAAACAAACACTGTGCTCTGTACTCTATATCATGAGTGCCAAAGGAGATGTATATAGCACTTCATTCATTCTGATGAGCATGGCTGACCCAAGTACATTCCAGGTCACTTTGTAGGCCATGGCACCAGATTGGTGAGACTGAAAAATGCCTTCAAGTAGTCGCATTAGTTGACCACTCCCTCTTGCCCTGTTTTGAGACGAGAAACAAGAGAATTTTAGGGATGGGCGAAAAAAGTGATGCTGGGACATGCAAAGATTCTCCAAACACCAGCTCACTGCTCATCTCTCCTCAATTTGTGCTTGCATTTATTTATTTATTTATTTATTTATTTATTTCATTTTTATACCGCCCAATAGCCGAAGCTCTCTGGGCGGTTTACAGCAATTAACAAGACAGTCCCTGACTCCCTGCCTGCAGGCTTACAATCTAAAAAGACACGACACACAAGGGGAGGTTGGGTTTGAGGTTGTTGTTGTTGTTTTGTTTTTGTTTTTGCGTGACTGGGAAAATTGCACAAAACAAACAGCTATCTAATGTGACAGTTGCGCAAAAAAATCCCCAGATTTGTGCAGATTCCCCCATACACTAAAGCAGGGCTCTCCAACCTTGGGTCCCCAGATGCTGCTGGGCTACAGCTCCCAGAATCCCTTGCCATTAGCCATGTTGGCTGGGTATGCTGGGAGCTGTAGGCCAGCAACATCTGGTGACCCAAGGTTGGAGAGCCCTGCACTAAAGCATGGGTGAGTTAAACATTTGTGTATTTTTGGAAATTGGTGCAAAACCAAACAGGGAAATTTGTGCACATCAAACGCAACCACGTGTTCGAGAGTTTGCTAACGTTTTCAGCAGACGCATTTTCCAGCTAGCGCTCGCATTCAGGATGACAAGCAGGGCATGCTCACATATTTTGCAGCAGAAATGAAATCCCCGTGCATCCCTGCAAGAGATGGGCTCACACAGTACCTCCTATCCAAGGGCAGTGCTAGCTAGGTACTGAAAAGATCCGGGGCTCAGGCCCACAGGACCAAAAAAAAAAAAAAAAGCACAAATCTGCACATGCTAATTTATATATGCTCTAAAGTCTCTCTGTGTGTCTTTAAAACACCCTTTGCCCTAATGTTTAAAATGCATTAGAAGGGAGTTAGCAGAAAACACACCCTCAAGAGAAAGAAAGAAAGAAAGAAAGAAAGAAAGAAAGAAAAAATCCCAACTACCTCAAATAGCAGCAACAAACATCATCATTCCATTTTGGCATTATGGTTCAATCACAGTGTTGTTGCTCTTGTTTTTTTTTTTTTTTTAAATAAAGTACAATAGAGCCCACAAGTTTTTTTTCTGAGTGCAGAAAATAGGAGCTTGCAGGCTGGGCCTATGAACCACTTTGCACACTCAGAGATATCTAAATGTTAAATATTATTATTTATTTGACAAACTACTAACGAGAACAAAGCCACCATTGAGGCACCCATTTCTAAAGTGGGAGGGAGATCTTTAAAACAAGGAGTTTCCTGCACAATGTGGGGAAAGTAGGCTAAAAGTCACGTTTGGCTGAAATAATTGCATATTCCTCGCCAGTTTACCCCTTCCTACCATTTGTTGTCGCCTCTATATTACATTTTAGATGTAGGGATTTACGTGTGACTTGATTGGGGGGCGAACTCACCCCGCTTGCCCCACGGAACTTACCTTTTCCCCGGTTCGGCACATCTTCCCGGAGAGGAGCCGCGGAGAGGTACTTCCGGGTCCCCAGTGCTGCGTTTTTCACGTAAATTCCACAGAAAACCACCTTAAAACGGCGGCTGCGATTTGCTATTCGCAGCCGTCTTAAGGTGGTTTTCTATGGTATTTAAGTGAAAAAAATGCAGCGCCGGGGTCTTGTCGCGTCACTTCCAGGCACAGCGCCGGGACCCGTCGCGTCACTTCCAGGCTCTGGAAAGTCCGCCGGGAGCCTTGCTGCTGCCGTGAGAGGTGTTGAGCAGCGGGGGTGCTCGCTGAGCACCCGGCGAGCACTCCAAGAGGTATGTGTACATCCCTAAGCTGGGCAGGGAACTGTTCTCTTATACTTGATAAAGCACCATGCACATTGATGGTACAACAACAACAACAACAATAACAATAACAATAACAACAGTAGCAATAATCATCATGGGTCTGTAGATCAAAGTGACTTCAGAGCGGTCAGAGCCCTTAAAAGGGTAGAGCATCCTGGGGTGGGTGGCTAGGGTGTTTTTCTGCTTCCTTTTGTCTTCCAGCTAAAATTCAGCCCATCCAGATCGGGGCCATGGCATTGGGGAGACTTCTGGTCTCCACGTTATGCCTCTGTGATCTGTTATGGGTTATTAGCTGTTTCAGCTTGGTGACTGACAAGCCAAGTTGATACAAATACAGTCATGCCTTGGATTGAGAGCATAATTCGTTCCGGAAACGTGCTTGTAATCCAAAACACTCTTATATCAAAACGAAATCCCCCCCCCCAAAAAAATTTGTACAGAGATTTTTAATTTAAGCCGTACTACAGTACTTGTATTGCAAGACGTCGCTTGTATATCAAGTCCAAAAAATTTAAATAAATATTTAAAAATTGGCTTGTCTTGCAAAACGCTCTCAAACCAAGTTACTTGCAATCCAAGGTATTACTGTATACATAAAATAAATGAATAGGCATGCCTAGATGTTCAGCCATAGTTACCAACACACTGAATTAAAGGATGCAATTTTGCACAAAGAGAAAATTTGTAGTTGGGCCAAATATTATAACATGGCAAATACTGACAATATAGTAAGAGATAAGGATAAACACTTCATAACTATAGCCTTTTACCTATTATTGCAGGGAAATTTAGGGAGAGGCAGAACATAAGGAGGGTCAGAAAAGGAACATATAGATCTAGCATCAGAAAGAAAGTAGTACTTCAAACAGCAGAGTGAGATTTGAAGGCCTGAGTACAGGATACAGGAGAGCAAAGAAAAATACTGAGGGTTCAGCACCAGTCAAGGTTTTCAGTTTTCAATTTTGAGATCCAAACCCTGAGAGGGAGGAGAGTCATGGTTACATGACCGTTTGTTTGTAATGAAGACTTTTAATCCATGTTGTATTTATTTTATAATAATGTTTATTTTTATAATAATGTTGTATTTATTGTTAATGTTGTGTGTGTACACACACACACATACAAGTTGTATTTATTGATTTGGGGTTTTCTTTTTCCCCTCAGGCTTCCACAAATGCAATAAATAAATTCAAAGATTTATGTGCTTAAAATACTGCAGTTTTGTGTGTTTCCTCTAATAACTTTTGTACCTGACCATGCTCTTTGGTTGCCTGGCCATACCCTTGGCCACGCCCTCATGTTGCCTGGCCACACCCTTTTGATCACACCTTCATGTTGCTTAACCATATACCTCTTACAAATTCACATGTGTGTGTCCCTATTTTCATCTGTGAAATGTTGGAGGGTTTGCTATTGGGATCTGAAGAAGCTAACAGTATTTCAGATCAAATCAGAAAGACACTCCCAAGCTTGTGAGAGGCCCTTTAGCAGAAGGAAAGTCACTTAGGGTGCAATCCTACAAAGCAAAAAAGGCCTAAATCTCCCAGCATGCCCCAGCCAGCATGACTGGCTGGGGCATGCTGGGAATTGTAGGCCTTTTTTTTCTGTTTAAACATGCATAGGATTGCACCCTTAGACTGCAATCCTATACCTGGAAATGTCCCACTGAACTCACTAAGGTTTCCTTTTCAGTAGTCATGCATAGGATTGCATTGTTATGCTGAAATAATTGCTCTGTATTTTAGAATTACCACCCCATAGAGCATAATGACTCCCATTATTCTCAATAACCATTGGAAAATGGGACTGGCAGTTCTCTGCTCCTACTTTTTGCACCCTTGAAAGCCTTTAAAAGAAAAAAGAAAGAACAGACCGGTTTATTTAATATGCTGTCTCTCTGCATTCACTCAAAGGGGTGAATAAATACCACCGGAGCATGTCAAGAGACTCAATTAGTCCAGAGAGAGAGAGAGAGAGAGAGAGAGAAATTAAGATCAGGAAGTCTTGTAAAAGCTTTTGATTCTGGTTGGTTTCCTGCATCTCTCACTATCTGGAGAGGGAAAGAAGGAAAGATGCTATGCTAGGGGAATCCCACGCTGTCCTGATCACTCGGTCAAGAAGAATTTCTTGAAAGGCTTTTAAGAGCAGCAGCACAGCAGCAAGGCAGTTCAGAGTTTGCGAAGGAAGACAGGAGAGTGGAAGTTGTCAGGGCGGGGGAAGCCAGTGAAAGAGAGGAAAAAAAAAATTGGCAGGCAACGCGTGGTGCCTTGCATCAGTACAACAGTCAGCATCTCTGACGATGTTCTTTCCTCCTTTTGTACGACACCCCTTCCCTCCTCCAGACCACCCAAAGCCCTATAAATTATTGGAGCTCTCCCTTTCTTCCTCAGACTTCTCACTCTTCAGCAAAGAAGTCTGTTGAGAAAGCAAGTGGTGGGTGATAAGAGAGAGAGAGAGAGGGAGACAGAGGGAGAGGAGGACATACAAGAAGAAGAAGAAGAAGAAGAAGAAGAAGAAGAAGAAGAAGAAGAAGAAGAAGAGATGGCTAGCGAATTCAAGAAGAAGATGTTCTGGAGAGCAGTGATAGCTGAGTTTTTTGCCATGATCCTCTTCATTTTCATCAGCATCGGCTCGGCGTTGGGCGTCAGGTTCTCCGTGCCGCTGAACACGACCACGACGCCCCCCCAAGACAACGTGAAGGTCTCGCTGGCCTTTGGGCTCGCCATCGCCACCATGGCCCAAAGTGTGGGCCACATCAGCGGTGCCCATTTGAACCCGGCCGTGACCCTAGGCCTGCTGCTCAGCTGCCAGATCAGTATCTTCCGGGCCATCATGTACATAGTCGCCCAGTGCCTGGGGGCTGTCGTGGCCACAGCGATTTTGTCGGGAATCACCTCCTCGAGAACATCCAACCTCGGGCTCAACACGGTAAGAGGACAGTCCAGGTTTTCTCCTCTATTTCTCTTCCTCTGTGCGTGTGTGCGTGTGTGCGTGTGTGTGTGTGCGCGCGCTTAAAAATACTTATAAAACCAGTAGCCCTGCTCTTCTGAACATTATATTGATTTTAACAAAGTCCATATGCCCCAATTATATTGGGCATGATCTTCAGCACATTTAGATGGGAAAATCAATCATTTGGGCCATTGATTATATTGAAGCCAAGTCTAAAGTCTCTTTTGTGTATGGAGTGAAGTCTGTTTGCTCTCTTTTAAGCAATATTTGAATTATGCAATGGCAAAGTGGGCACACAAGTTTGAAGGAAGCCAAGTTTTTTTTTGTTTTTCCTTTTCTTTTTCCTGCTGGGCTTCCGTACTTTTAGCAACTGTGTGAGAAGGAAAGTTTCGGCAGGTGAAATGTGTTCCAGCTGGGAAGCAAAAGAAGCCAGGGCAGTTGTGCCTTTAATGATTTTTGTAGGAGAGGGCATTTAGGGGGAAACAGCTTGTCACTGTCAGGGAGGGAGAAGTTACAGTGGCTGAAAATTCCCTCTTTCACAAAAGTGTCCCAAGCTTGCCCTAGCTGGAAGTTCAGTTTGTCATCACACAGCTGTTAATGGCACAAGAGCGCCCTGCCAGATTAAAGTTGGCAACCCTCCATCCCCTTTTCTGAATCAGCGTCGCAATGGGAGTGGGTTGGGATGGAAGTAGAATGAGGGAGCCCCCTGAAGAGCGTCTTAAGGGTGCATGAACAGCATGTGAAGGGAAATCCTTCCATTTCCACATTTTATATGCCAGAGCTCCTGCGCTGGAAAGAGCTGTGTGACAGGCAGACATCCAACAGGGGAGCATTTCTCATCCTTGCTTTTTCATACCAGGGGAAACCTGTTGATTTTCTACCTATCCTGCAGTTCCTAAAGGCACAGGAACCAAGAAACAAAAAGGTAGTCCCGTCCCCCCCTCATTTTCAGGCGTTGGTTCAGATGGCTTTGGATTGAATGGATTCATTACTATGACAGGCTTGAAGAACTAAGAGCTTGACAGGTGCATTTATACCACCGGGGGAACAGTTCCCTTCGCACTGATCCAGCATATACAGTTGTAATTATCAGCAGGCAGCCAGGCTCAGCCTCTTACCTTCTCTAGCTGTGAGTCTACTACACCGCAGATATTCAAAGTTACCAAAGCAGTTTGGATGCCAGTTTGGGTTGCCCAGGCTAGTGTTTGAATGGACTACTGTAACTTTAACAGTTGCACCGAAGGGAGAATTATGCCAGACGCAGTTTTGCCCGGCCCAGTGCAGTAACGGAAGAAAGTTGGCCCCTCCAGTACTACACGTTTATGTTTGTACAAGGCGCACCTGCAACAAAATTTTGCAGTATATCCTCACCTGTGAACAGGGGTGCTGCTGTTCCGGGTGCCAGCCAGCCATGCCTTCCGCCTGGCCACTGCAAGGCGGAAGGTGCGCCTTGTACTGTTAGGGCGGTCTCCCCCAACCTGGTACCCTCCAGACGTTTTGGACTTCAACTCCCATCAGCCCCAGCCAGCATGGCCAATGGTCAGGAATGCTGGGAGTTGTAGCCCAAAAGGGAACTAGGTTGGGGAAGGCTGTGTTAGGGGCTCAAACAAGCCAATCCACACACCCTCCTCAGTTTCCCAATTTTCCTTTCCACTGACAGACACTGAACATTCCTTGATTCCTAAAGCTACTTGGTGAGTGGGGGGATGCTCCCTTTAGAGGTTTATTTTATTTCATTTTTTATACTTTCCCAAATCTTGGGGTTCCCCTGAGAATGGTGATCCCTCCCTCTTGTTTCTCACTTTCTCTGCTTTAGCTCTACGGACATAGGTGGAGTTTGCTCCTAGAGGGAGAGATGGCTTTGGTCTTTAGGTTCCCCATACACAACACTTGCCCATCCTCTGCAGATTCAAATGTACAGAACGATCCACTTTTACACTGTCGTGTTTTGCAGCTAGCGTCGCTGCTGCCGTGGCCGGCAAAAGGGAGAAGGATCTGGGTGAAGCCCTGAGCCCACCTAGAGTTTTGCACACACAGGACTAGAACCCCAGGCTTGTAGTCGCTATTAATCAGGTCAGGGGCTCCAATCAAAAGCTCAGAATGTGCTCTGATGTGCTGCCATGAGCACTGGTTTCTCCATTCTCTTTGCTGGAGGAAGATAGCTTGGATTCTGCCCACAAATTTCTCCACAAAGGCATGGAGCTGCCCCACCTGTATAGTGGTGAGAGTGTAGAACTGGGACTCGGGAGATCCGGGTTCTAGTCCCCGCTCGGCCATGAAGCTCACTGGGTGACTTTGGGCCAGTCACAGACTCTCAGCCAGCCTAACCTACCTCACAGGGTTGTTGAGAGGATAAAATGGAGAGGAGGAGGATTATTATGTAAGCCGCCTTGGGTTCCTTGCAGGAAAAAAGGCGGGGTATAAATATAATACATAAAATAAATAAAAATAAATATTTTATGTGACTTAAGGGGCTGTCATGGCACAGTCTGCAACTTCATGCCTGTAGATGGATTTAAGCAGTGAGCCCAGCTGTCCTCTGCCCATGTGAATGGGCTGGCTGGTGCACACTCAGGAATACCATGCACCCTGCTGGTACATGCTTGAGGAACCCCTCCATCCAACCACTCAAGTGTTCTCCCTCGCATTCAATGACAAGGGAATAACTGCTGTGGTTAGCTTCTGAACGCCGAACCATCTCTAGCAGTAGCTAGAGCTCATTCCCTGGAACGGGGTGGGCAACACATAGCACCTAAAAAAGGATATTATAGAATTGGAAAAAGGGCAGAAAAGGGCAACTAAAACGATCAAGGGAGCTGGAGCTGGAACTCCCCTATGAAGAAAGGTCACAGCAGCTGGGATTGTTTAGCTTAGGAAAAAGGTGAGTAAAGGGAGATATGTCATAGAGGTGTACAAAATGATGCCTGGTGTGGAGAAAGTGGGCAGGGAGACATTTTTCTCCCTCTCTCATAATACTAGCACCTTCAAAGGGGTCATCCCACGAAGCTGGTTGGTGGGAGATTCAGGACAGATCAAAGGAAGGACTTCTTCTTCACACAGCACAGAGTTAAACTAGGGCCTGCTACCTCTCTTGATATCATCGCTCACCTCTAGCATTCCAGCAAACTGTACCTTGACACATGTCATCCTTGCACCTCTTGTCTTGCTCACCTTCCTGGTTGCTACCACGGTCTCATCCTCAGGTTGGGAAACAGAGCATCCCTTAGCTGAGTGCCTGAAACAGGAGAAAACAGTGCTGCTGTTCTTTTGGGCATTCAGCCGCAGGGAGCTTCATTTCCAAGTTAGGGGGAGGAAGCAATAGCGACTGAGCAGGTACTGATTAAAGCTTCCTTATAGCCAGGGTAGGCTGGTGGCTCACTCCTACTTCGGTGGGACTCCTATCCCATTGCAGGCGTTATTTGGAGCTTTATAGGAGCTATCCTTGGTGCTGAACTCCAGACCAAAATAGATTTACCACCACGAAGCACCATGGATAGCTGCTATACAGCTTCAAATAACGCCTGCAATGGAATAGGAGCCCCACCAAAATAGGAATCACCAGCCTTCACTGCAAAGTTTACAGCAGTGTTCTCCAACCTTGGGTCCCCAGATGTTTTTGGCCTACAACTCCCAGCATGCCCCAGCCAGCGTAGCTGGGAGTTGTAGGCCAAAAACATCTGGGAGCCCAAGGTTAGAGAACACTGGTTTACAGCGTGCCACTGTATTTGTCCATCTGTTGTGACTGGCAGTGTCTCTCCAGGGCAGTGGTGTAGCGGGGCCAGGGCTTGCAGGGACACAGCACTTGCACTTTTTTTATTAGCAGGGACTGTGATGTCATCTGCCACCCCACTCCGATTCCCCTGTTACCTCTCAGCTTAGCTACAAATCCTCACTGGAGCTGGGCGGAAATGGATTTCTCCAGCAACACTGTATTGTCCCCTGTTGGAATGCAAATATGTCGGAGTGGCTGTTTCTTCAACGGGGCAATTAAGACCCACCAGCTTTACAAAAAAAACCCCGGCTCCTGGTGCAGATGAAACCTGCCAGAAGGTTTTTGTTGAGATGGATCAACCCAGCAGTAATTCTGGACTCTCCTTGTGGGGGGTGTCTGGGAGGTGTCAGGATGAGCACCTGCATGTCAAAATTTGCCATGTGTGACACCACTGCCCCAGGGTCTTGGCAGAGGTCTTTCCCCCATCACTTGCGCCCTGACTACTTAAGTGGAGATGGCAGGGATTAAACCTGGGACCTTCAGAAGGCAAGCAGGGGCCCTACCTCTGAAGTACGACCCCTCTCCAGGTGAGTGTCAGTGAGCAGGGCAAGAATGACATTGCTCTGTGGGATTTGTTGGTATGTTAGATGCAGATGTTAATATCAAAACAGAAGTGATGTGCCATGAGAGCCAGTGTGGCGTAGTGGTGAGAGTGTTGGACTGGGACTCAGGAGATCCAGGTTCTAGTCCCTGCTCGGCCATGAAGCTCACTGGGTGACTTTGGGCCAGTCACTGACTCTCGGCCTAACCTACCTCACAGGGTTGTTGTGAGGATAAAATGGAGAGGAGGAGGAGGAGGAGGAGGAGGATTATGTAAGCCACCTTGGGTTCCTTGCAGGCAAAAAAAGGCGGGGTATAAATATAATAAATAAATAAATGAGTTCCTCCTTTTTTTATATATTACATCTGTCTTCAGTCTCTATATAAGGCAGTTTCACATGGCTGCCGCAGGCTGAAATCCTACTTGCTTGGAAGCAAACCCCACTAAAACACACACACACACACACACACACACACACACACACTCGCTTCCAAGTCAATGTGGTGAAGATCTGGCTGGGACACCTAAGGCCGTTGCTATTCCACTACCATAAAAGAGCGCAGGATCAGGCTCTTGCCGACAGAGGCTTGCTCATTCCCTCCAAAACCACCATGGCAGAGAACTAGCCCACGCAGCAGAAAAAGTAGACCACAAAGGGCCCTGACGCCCAGCGACGTAGCCTCCCAAAAACAGCTGACCCGACTGACAATGGCTATTAAAGTTGTGTGGTCTGGTTTCCAAGGGTGTTGGCGTATGGATTCCCCAGACTGCACTCTGGCTCGTCATTAAAAACTCCGGCGCTCTGGGTTACCTCAGGATTGAGACAGCTCGGGAGGGGGCGGGAATTGCAAGCAGCTGCGTGAGAGGGGATTATTTTCTCTGTATGCCTTGCTCCGTTAAGAAAAAAAGGACACACCTTTAATCGTCGCTCTGCTAGGGCAATGCCAGTTGAGAATGGTTGCCCACAGGAGCTGGTACAAAAGCAACTTTGGGGAAGCAAAAGGGAATTGGAGAGAGGCAACTGGCTACTTTGGCTTTGTTTGTGGCGCTTTCACAGATATGTGGCCTCAGGAGGAGCCTCCGAATTGTCTCCAAATGTCACGAGAGGTGGAGATTTGGGCACAAACTAGGGGTGCTGTGTACAGAATCCCCCTTTAAAACATGTCCTAGTCTTTTTTGGGCCAGGACCGGCGCCAGCACCCAGTCGCCTTGAGCAGCTGCTGAGGCCCCAATGCCCCAAGCAAGACCCGCGGCTGACACCTGCCCTGCGCCCTCTGTTAAAAAAAAGAGAAAACAACAACCACTCTTACCATCTTCCAACGGCGGCCAACTTTGTTTCCGACAATGCCCGAGAAGTTCAGCTGGGTCATGTGGTGGGGGAAAAAATGGCTGCTGCCATAAAAAAAAACACCACACATGTCAGCCGCCATGTTTTTGTGGCGACTGCCATTTCGTTTGTACAACAGTGTCCTGGAAGTCAACAACTCAACCTCTGGGGGAATTTATCGGGGGGGGGAAATGACTGCTGCCTGGTGCAACCTCTACCCACAAGGTAACCCTCTGCCCTCCCCCCCTTGAAAGATAAGGACACACCAGATTGCCACCTCAGTCCTGGAGCCAAGCTGGGACTACACGTTACGTTAAGTGTGTTTTGAATTTGTGCCGGTGTTCTGTGTTTTTTTTTAAAATTCGCCTTAGGTGAACGATACGAGGAATTTTGTCGGGAATCCAAAAGAGTTGCAGGCAAAACCAAATGACACATTATGTTAAATGGGTTAACATTTAACCCCCGATCCAAATTGGGATCACGGTGTAGATGAAGAGGAGGTTGACTCTTCCCTCCCACATCTCAATCAGAATGAAAATCCCCCTCGGAAGAGGATATTTGCCGCTGGCAAGGAAGCCGCTAGGCTCCATCTAAGTCCAGCTAGCTTTCTGTTCACCAGCTGCCTGTGGGAAACCCACATGTAGGACTTGAGCGCAACAAGAGCACCCTCCCGCTCGTGTTCCTCAGCAACTGGTATATAGAGGCATAATTTGTGCTTCCAATACTGGAAGAAATATACAGTAATACCTTGGATTGCAAGTAACTTGGTTTGAGAGCGTTTTGCAAGACAAGCAAATTCTTAAATATTTATTTAATTTTTTTTTACTTGATATACAAGCGACGTCTTGCAATACAAGTACTGTAGTATGGCTTAAATTAAAAATCTCTGTAAAATTTTTTTTGGGGGATTTCGTTTTGATATAAGAGTGTTTTGGATTACAAGCACGTTTCCGGAACGAATTATGCTCTCAATCCAAGGCATGACTGTATAGCCATCATGCCTAGTAGCCATCAATAGCTTTATTCTGCATGAGATCAGGGGACAGTTGCAATTTTTCTTTCTTTCTTTTTTTAAAAAATCCTCACACATCTGAAAACCCATTTAACATAATGTGTAGTTTGGTTTTGCCTGCAACTCTTTTGGATTCCCGACAAAATTCCTCGTATCGTTCACCTAAGGCGAAAACCCTGACATTTGCTTTTGATTTCGATGTGGGTGAAATTTCTTTTCTTTTCTTTTTTCTTTTTAAAAAATATTTTATTGTAAACAGAACCCCCCAATAAACGACAACAACAACAAACCCCAAATGCAACAAATACATATAGTAACAGACAAAACATAAATGGACTTCTGATTTTCTCCACAGCAAAACTGAAGCAAAAAAGACTTTCCCTTACACTATAAATTACAAAGAAATCAGACCTTTCCCCCCCCCCCATTAATCCAAATTTTTGTTCTTACTCATCAAACCCACCAGTAGGCAAATCATTATTTTCTAAACTCTGAAAAAAAAAAGTCTATTAAAGGTTTCCACTCGGCTATAAACCTAGATGTTGACTTTTCTCTAATCGAAGACGTAAGTTTAGCCATCTCCGCCAACTCCAGCCTCTTCACCGTCCATTCTTGTCCTGGCGAAATTTCATTTCTAGAGAGATGGAAGAAGAAGGTGTGTGTGTGTGTGTGTGGGGGGTGATATAGGGTTGGAAAAGAGGGGGCTGCGGGACAGGGTGCTTGGAGAAGGGGAGGGATCTTGCCGTCGGCAATATTACTGCGCTGAGGGACAGACAGAAGCATGAAAGAAAAAAGAAAGGGTTCTCTGGAGAGAGAAAACACGGTCCCCCAATTAGCTCACCGCACAGAGCTTTCAGCTCCGTACCTGAATATAGAATGTCAGGCTCTCGCCCTGCATCCCGCCCGCCTCCATCTCCCCCTCCCGTTCTGTGACTACACACTCCTCCAATCCCACTCTATATTTATCCTGTTTCTCTAACTATATTATTAACTGTCCCTGGAGCCTTAACATTTCCACAGACGTGCAAGGAACATAAGAATATAAGAACTGCTGTCGTGCTGGATCTGGTCCAAAATAGCCGGCCAAATACCTCAGGGAAGCTAAAAGGTACGGTGAGGATAGCCCCTTCTAGGGATGGGTGAACATGTGATGTTCAAGCTCATTGAAGTTCTCTGAATTCTTCCTCGAAGTTTGTTTCGCCTCATTTGCGTTCCTGAACGTGAGTGTCTCTCCCCCCCCCCCGATTAAGAAAAAAGCATATTTTTTACAGTGCACATTTCCCCCCAATGGTAAAAAAATTGGTTTTTTTTTTTTTTTTTTTTTTTTAATGCACAGTTTCCCCTGATTGAAAATGTGCATTTTTGGAAGTGCAGACCTGCGCAAGTGTGCACTTTTGAACGCGAACGCAAGTTCGGGGAAATTGCAAAAAACTTCCCAAGAATTGTGTTCCTGCTTGTGTTCGCGTTCGGGGTTGTGAACGGGACATGTCTGCACGGTTTGTGAACATGAACGAAAGTCTGCTACATTCCTACAAGTTGTAAGTGGTTGCCAGGAGAGGTATACTGCATCTGAGCATGGAGGCTCTATATGATACAACAGGATACAATGTGTCTTAAAATATCAGCACATCCATTTGTAAACTGCATCTAAGCACTGGATTGAACAAAAAGGTTTTAAGTTGCCTTTCAGAAATAGTTGTTGGGGGGGGGGAGGGATCCCACAAGCATGACATGAGTGCTACAGCACCCTCCCAGTCATGTTCCCTGGCAACTGGTGTGCACAGTCATCCTGCCTCTGATACTGGAGGTAGCATAAAGCCAATCAGGACTAGTAATTGATAGCCTCCTCCTCCATGAATTTGTCCAATCCCCTTTTAAAGCCCTCTAAATTGGTGGCCATCACTACATCTTGTGGAAGTGAGTTCCATAGCTTGACTATGCTCTGTGTGAACAAGTCCCTCCTTTTATCTCTCCTGACCCTCCCACCAATCAGCTTCACGGGATGATGACCCCAGTGGGTTCTAGTATTATGAGAGAGGGAGAAAATTGTAGCAATGTAGCTCCAAGAGGTCAGCCAAATCTCTCTCGCAGCAGCCATGGGTGGACCCAGGCTGCGTCCTCTGCCTAGCACACAGGCGAAGGGTAGTTTCCAATGGTGTCGCAGAAGCGCTAGTGCGAATGATGTTGCGCTAGCATTGGCTGACGCTAGCATAGCGTCATCACGGCTAGCGCTGTGGCACCGTTAGATCCCACTGCAAACACGCACCCATTCATTCATCTACAGACACATCCATCCTTTCCGTTCTCTCTCTCTTCCCCCTTCTCTTTCTCTCTCTGCCGTGTCACCTTTATTTATTATTTATTATTTATTTATTTATTACATTTATTAATCACCCATCTGGCCGGCCACCAGGCCACCCTGGGCGATGTACAGTTAAAACAATACAATAAAATATAATAATTAAAACAGCATAAAAATTCTTTTAAAATCCTAACCCACCCCATATTCCCACCTGAAACACCATGTTTTTAATGCGCGGCAGAAGCTCATCACGGAGGGGGCATGGCGAAGGTCACTAGGGAGTGAGTTCCATAACATGGGGGCCGCCACAGAGAAGGCCCTCTTCCTAGTTCCCACCAGCCTGGCTGCTCTGGCTGATGGGATAAGGAGAAGGCCGTCCATGGCAGATCTTATTGAGCGGCCTACTTGATGTTGCTGGAGGCGGCTCCTTGAGATAAACTGGGCCGGAGCCGTGTAGGGTTTTGGCTCTCCACCCCCTGCCAGAGACTTGCCATCTTGTTTGGCACCACCGGCCTGCCGCGATCCAGCTGCCCCCACTGGTGAATGAGAGAGGCAAGCAGGGATACGCACGAACCGGCTCAGCCACGGAGTGCGGGGGTGGCTCGAGCATCTTCCCAAAGGGCGACATGCAGCTTTAGCTTCTGCGCACTGCGACTGAGCCCCTGAGCTTTCACATGCGCCAGTCTCCTTGCCGTTCTCCCTTATGCAGTGGTGGTGGCTGGTCTGGGATGGAACGGGAGATGTGGTGAGGGGGGCGCTGGCAGATGCATAAAAGAAAGGCTAGGGCTGTGTGAGGATTTCATTCAGGGGGTGGAAATCCAGTGGACTAGCTGGGCTTGACCCCCCCAAACTCTGTCTTTCCTCCCTCTTCCCTGGCTCAACTCGCATCCTCCTAAGTTGAGCCGGGGAAGAGACTGTTGGGTTCCCGGCGGGCCGCTGTTTACGTAGAAAATGCCTTAAGATACGCCCAAAGTGGGCACGATTTTGTGTAATTTGTGCAAATTGCGGCTGCTTTTGATGTATCTTAAGGCGTTTTCTGTGTAAACAGCGGCCCGCCGGGAAGCCAGAAGTTCGGTGCAGCAGCGGTGTCCTCTGAGCTGGAGGAGGGTCGGATGTCAGCGGATCGCCCACCCTTAAACAAAGCCAAAGCCTCCAACATGGATCCATACATTTTTTCCACTCCTTTAAAAACACCCTTCTGGAGGCCTTTGCAACATCCCTGTGGCAATGAGTTCCAGAGGTTCATTTTGCACGTGATGAAGTGCTTCCTATGGAAGGCACATTTCTAACTAGATCAAGCGCCCCTAGGATAAACTGGAGCCATCTATTCTAAAAGTGTATTCTGTCTGTTTGATGGTAGCTTCTGAGAAGCTTGTTGGTTAAATCAACGTACTGGCTGAAACAGACACACACAGAAGGAGACTGAACCTCCCTTTTTCTCTGACATATGCTTGGAGTTAGAGGTGGGAGAAGAGATCTCCATGGAAATTAGTAGAGCACCAGCTGTTGTTTTTCACTAAGAGAAAAAAAGGAGGAAGTTTACAAAGCCTAGAATGTATCTGTAGGAAAGAAAGGGATAGGAGGAAGCTAAGCTCAGCATGGGAAAAAACAATAGCGCAGCAGTCTGGAAGCAGATTTCCCAGAACTTATCACAATATGTTAGTCGGTGTGTGGTGGCGGCGGCGGTGTGTGTGTGTGTGTGTGTGTGTGTATGTGTAATCATCACTCAGCTTGAAGCCATCAACCTGCCCCCCCACTTCAAAATGGGACAAGTAGAAATGACATATGATTAAAAAAACAAAACAAAATATGGACATTTGCCTCTCATAACCATTGCTTAAGCAGCTGTGATGTTACAGAATGTTCACAAGCATTCTAATTGCTGAGGAGCAAGGGACATTCAGGCAATGTTGACATCTGGCAATGAAGGAAGAGGAAGATTGCTTGCAATGGGGAACGGGAAAATCTTCACATAAGATCTAGGGACAGATAGAGCTTTGTGATGTGGTGAGTCTGGGAGCTGAAAGTTAGGAGGGCTACATGCCAGAGAGCTAAGAGGGTAGGGAGAGCAAAGGATATATTTTTCTCTTGTCAGTCAACGTATGGTAAAGATGTGACAGAAAGACTGGTCTTTCAGGATGCCTCAAGGAGAGTCCCCTTCAGCAGGTCAGTCAAACTAGGCATGGGAAAAGTTGCGCTTCTTGAGCTTCTGCCTGCCGTGCACGTTCTCTGCCAAAGAAGAAAGTCGGCAACCCTAGAT
Organism: Shinisaurus crocodilurus; assembly: GCA_021292165.1. Lineage (NCBI taxonomy): Eukaryota > Metazoa > Chordata > Lepidosauria > Squamata > Shinisauridae > Shinisaurus > Shinisaurus crocodilurus. The sequence goes on along the minus strand of CM037880.1, from coordinate 8,735,265 downwards.
CTCAGCAATGGATACAATACTGGGGAATCTGTTTCCCAGAGAGACTCACCTCCAAATCCAAAGCCAAGTAGTTTTCTAGGACAACTCTCATCACTCATCCAGGCTTTTGTAAACTTCTCCTCTCCGATCTTCCATTCTATCACCCTGGTCTCCTCTCCTCTTTCTAGCACTTTGCTCTGCTACCCCAAACCATTCACCTTTCTTGTTGCTCTGATCACGTGGTACTCCTGCTTAAGTCCGAACACTGGCTTCCTCTCCACTCCAGGATCCTGCACAAGCTCTTGGTTCTTCTCCTCAAAGCTCTCCATCACCTGGTCCTCCCTTATCTCTATGCTCTTAGATTGTGATTCATCCCTACTCCTGACCATCTCTCCTCCAGCTCTACCACCATCAGTCGTCCAAAGGTCGCCCGGAGACCAAATCTCACTCTCTGAGGTTCCCAGTCCGGCCATCCGGGGTGCCCCAGAAGGCCATGGTCCCTTTCTCCTGACCACCAGTTGTTTGGTGGTTTCCTGGCATTTGTGCAGTTTGTTTCTCCTCCATTCTAAAAGGTTGAAATGCCTCTCATAAGACTTAGTTACAGGCAGCAAGACAAGAGCTTTAAGCTACAATGTGCTGGGCTTCTTGGCCCTGCTTCTTTCGCCTTTGGCCCCGGCCAACACTGGAATGCGGCCCCCGAGAGCTTCTCTGAAATGGAATTCGGTCCGCGGGCTGAAAGAGGTTCAACACCCCTGCTTAAGAGAGGCTCTTGCTGTGTGCTGTGCTTGGAACTGCCTCCCAGGACACTGGCACGACTGCTGCCCCTCTTACACCCTGCAGATCCCTCTTCCAATCCTGCCATTCCTGCAAAGCTTTTGACATGACCCCTTCGTTTCTGTGCCATGCTGGAACTCAGCCTGTAACCAGGGATGGGAGGATCGGTCTATTTTTCCGGTCCATGTTACTTACTTCCGCATATGTCCACCCATAAGTCTGTTCCATCCTGTTCCTGCATTAATCTGCGAATTTAGAGAAAGACCTGCATCAATATTCACATTTAAATCGTATTTTGAAATGCATTTTCTCTCACAATACATATTTCTGAAAGATGTATGTCAATTTTGTTTTTGAGCTGAGAATTGAGATGGAACATTTAGGAAGCGTGAAAGCTGATGGATAATCCCATTTCCATCTGCATTGAAATCACCACTCTTCTTTCGCCTGTGTATGCCTGCATTTCCTTCCTCTGTTGTTTCCTCTGTGTTGAAATTTTGAGTGGAAGTTCCTTGGGGCACGGACTGTTGTCCTCTTGTAGGGATTTGTGAGGATTTCATTTGGGGGGGTGGAAGTCCAGCGAACTTGCGGGGCTCGACCCGCCGAACTCCGTCCCACCTACCTTCTTCCCCGGCTCCACTCGCGTTCTCCAGAGCCGAGCCGGGGAAGTGACTTCCGGGTTCCCGGTGGGCCACTTTTTACATAGAAAATGCCATAAGATACGCCAAAAACAGCAGTAATTTGCACAAGTTATGGAAATTGCGACTGCTTTTAACGTTATCGTATCGTATGCCATTTTCTACGTAAAAAGCGGCCCACCGGGAACCCGGAAGCTCGCCGAGCGACTCACTCGGTGCGCTTCTGCTTTTGGCCCGGCTCAGTAGGTGCCGCAGCAGTGTCCGCCGAGCCAGAGGCGGGTCGGGTCCCTGGTGGGCCGCCCAACACAATCCTTTTGTATTCTTTAAAAAAACATGCATATTGATGGTGCTATATAAAGTTAATCAGATTGCGCTGGATCCAGACTGAAATTCATTGAAATCAGTTAGGCTTCATTGATCTTAACAGACCTACTTTAAGTATGACTAAGTCTGGATCCAACCAACCCACTGAGGTACTGCTGCTGTAGTTCTTAGTCTGCGAAGACCTGGCTTGAGATGGATGAATCTATCTAGTTCTGATCCATGTCACTTTCGCATGTATTCAGTCCTGAGTCCATTCGGTCCAATTTCCACATCAATCTGCAATTAAACACACACACACACACACACACTCACACACACACACACACAGACAGATACAGGACAATTCATATTTATTTTCGCATGCATTTTCTCCTCAGATATGCATTTTGTACGCAATTTCACCTAACGTATGCATGTCTGTATTCAACTTTCCCTAACAGACATGCAACCATTTTTTTTTTTAAAAAAAAAGTTTGGAACTGAACTTAAGACCGGAGAAATTCTCAAAGTTCGAGATGAACTGAATTTAAGACTGAAAAAATAAGAAACTGAAATTGACAGATTAGTTGATCCCTACTTTTAAGGTCAGGACCCTGTCCTGTAACGCACAGCATAATATGGAAAAGAGTAAGTCTGAGCATGTGAAGAGTGTCTTTCTCTCACCAATGGGTGATAATGTGCAATTGCCAGACAGCTGGGATTCAGGCCTAAGACATAAAATAGCAAGAGGGCTAGCTCAGGGGTCCCCAATGCAGCCCCCATGGGTGCCGTGGTGCCCACAGGGTCCGTCAACGGTGCCCACAAGGCTCTCCACTCCCTGCCCCCTTCAAAAAGGTATTTTTAATTTAAAAAAAAACAAACCTTGAAAAATGTTCAGGTGCCAGGTACTCCTTCCTGTTCATGAACCCGTTGCTGTTCAGCAGGCACAAAGAGAAGGAAGGAAAGAGTTGCTTTCTGGCCCCGCCCAATCTTCTTCCATCGGCACAGACCTTTTCCCTTTGCTCTCTCTGTCTCTGTCTCTCCACTCCCAGCGCTGCTACCTTGCCCCAATCCCTTTCCTGCGATTCCTTCCTCCCCACCCTAGCCTCTTCTCTTCCTCCCCACCCTACCTTCTTCCTTCTCCCTCCCACCTAGTTCTTCCTTCTCGCCTTCCACCCCTATTCTTCCCCTCCCCACCCCCAGCCTTCTTCCTTCTCTCCCTTCCCCTCCTAGCTCTTCTTCTCCCCTAGCCCTGCCTTTCTCTTCTCTCCACTCAACCCTTTACCTTCCTGCTTCTCTACACTCCCAGCGTTGCTATTTCTCTCCCATCCACCACCCCTTTACCTCTCTGTTTCCCCCTCCTAACCTCACTCTTTCCAGGGATGGGGACTCGGACTCGAGGACTCGACTCGTGAGTCGGACTGAGTCCCCCGACTCTTCGACTCGAGTCCAATATTAATGGGACTCGAGTCGGGATCGAGACATCTCGTAACATTGATGCCACCTGCAGGTGCTGCCTGGACCTAGTTGCAGTAACAATCCAAGTTTATTTTTTAAATCATTTCCTAATGCAACCTTTCAGACATTTGGGGTTTGGGCTGCCTCGCCTGCCTGTTTGGGGTTCCCAGCCTCCTCTGCCTGCCTGGTCTCTTCTTGACCAGTTCCACAGTTTGAATTGTCCAAGACAAAGGCCTCGGCCTGCCTGCTTTGGGGTTCCCTGCCTCCTCTGCCTGCCTGGTTATTTTGGGTTTGTCTGCCTGGTCTGTTCTTGCCAAAATCAGTGGCAGAGTTTTGAGATAAAAAGCCACACATCTGAAGTAGCCTTATTTTGTTGGGAAAAACCCAGACTGATTTTAATAGGGACTCGTGGAGTCAGCTTTGGGAGTGACTCGTGACTCGTGAGTCACCATTTTGGACCAAGGACTTGGACTCGGACTCGAGACTCGGGTCCAAAGACTCGTGACTCGACTCGTGACTCGAGACCAAGGACTCTTCAACATCCCTGACTCTTTCTCTCCCCGATACCTGTTTTCCTTGCTCTCTCTCCCCCCAGCACTCCCAGCCTCTAACCTCTCTATTTCTCCCCCCCCCGCACCTCGTTTGACTATCCAGGCCCCCAAGACAGCCATCCTACGACTTGCCACCTCCTCCATGGGAGCCATTTTGTGCTAGTGCTCACAGCACTTGCTTAAATTCTTAAACGTGCCCATGGGTCCAAAAAAAAGTTGGGGACCCCTGAGCTAGCTTCTGAGCAAGCCCCTTGAGACACGTCGACTCTCATTCCGAAAACGATCCGTTTCCATCCAGACTGTAACATGACAGGAAGGAAGCCCTTGAAAGTGCTGGCGAAAAGCACACACAAAAAACTCAAAACCAGCCAAGGATGATGGAAAGGCCAAGGGAAAGGTGCGGATGCCTTTTGAAGTGTTTGCTTGCTGCGGTCCACAGAGTGCCAGGCGTACCACTGGAATGATTGCAATGTGAAAAGAAAAAGGGAAAAGGGCCCATCCAAACCTCAATGGATTCAGTGGAAATGCCGTTGGTCCTGGGCCAGCAGCTAAAAAAGTAAGGAATGTGAACTTGGGCACTTAAGAGATTTGGCCCTTTAAGATGCCCAAGCAGGGCAAACATTATTAATGGAGAAAAGCTCTTTTCGTCAGCTCTCCCGTCAAGGTCTCTCGTCCAACTGCCCTCTTAGATGTGTACCAAGAGATGCCTCAAATGGGCTTGTGTGTGAAATAAATAAGTGGAGTGAAGGAGAGGGGGTGGGAAGGATATCAGCGGAGGCGGAAAAGAGACACAAAAGGGTAACCAAAAGGAGCAAGGGCTTGGAGCACCTTACCTATGGCAGAAGGCAAAGACTGTTAGGGGCTTTGCCGTTTAGAAACAAACAAAGAGATGACTAAATGGGAGATCACCAGACAGCAGTTTGTAAAGTTACGGGCGGGATTTGCAACCAAGTGTTGCAGCATGGGGTGCTGCTTTTCAGGGTTCCAGTCACTTCATTCCGTTTCAGCTCCCACCCAGTTTTCCATTCCGCTTCCTGAACCGTCAGCCAGCATTCTGTGACGACTGGGCACGCTCAGTCCTCAGTGGGCTGTTTTAGGGGTTCCCCCTGCCACTCTTAGAGGTTCTTTTCTTTTTTCTTTTTTTTTTTTACTTCCTGCAAATCTTGGGCGGTCCTCCTGACACCCCCTTCTTTTGTAGAGCTGGTGCTATTTTGGCGAGATGGACGGTGGCACTCACCACCCAGATGTCACAGAGAGCGGGACTGGTGAAGGGCGTGGAGAAAGAAAGTGGGCAGAGAGAGAAACTTTTCTCCCTCTTAATTCTAGAACTTGGCATCATTCAGTGATATGAATGAATAACTCTACTAAATAAGTCTTCCGAGCATTGCAAACAAAAAAGAAGACAATTTTTTTTAAAAAAAACAACACACCATTATTCATTCATTCAGTGATACTGAAGAGCAATAGGCACAGGACAGAACCCCCAAAATGTATTTCTTCACACAACATATACTTAACTGACGGAATTCCTTCCCACAGGATATTTAGTTATATGTAATGCTGCTGTTTGACATCGCTCAAGGCAGCTTACAACTGGCCATTAAAAACACAACACCATTCCCTCCACGCAGAAAGAAAGGTGCCAGGGTGAAGGGTTCAAACCCCCCCCCACACACAGTCTGGTACAATCTAGACACAGAACCAGGCCAAAGCATTCTTTAGAATTAGGGCACATGGAGGTGATGAAGCATTTTTGGGTCCTTTCGTTGTCGATCTATCTCTCAGTGGAGCGGTACGGAGCGGCAGGAGGGCAGCGAGAAGTAATGACTTTAATGCCATGCAGAGCACAGGAAAATGACAGGTCTGGAAACTCCGCCGGCGTTGCTAAGTTAGGAACACACTGTTTATGTAGCAAGATGAAATCCGTCGTTTGGATGACACATGGAGTTGTGGTCATGTAGGATACCATGGCAAATTTGGGACAAACAATACCGTTTAAGTCTGACTGATGGTGCTTCTCCATGTACAAATGCACTGAATATATCATCCCTTGTTTCTACCCCTGCCCCACCCATAACATGTCCTTGGTGATGATATTTATATTCCCCAAACATCAGGTTTACGCTTTGATCCATTGCGGTTCCATTTTGTTAAATGTTTGCATTCAGCCTCTGCTGTTTGACAAATGCTCTCCGGTCCATTAGTAAGTAGCTATTTTAGGACTGGGCATTTTTCTTTTTCTTTTTTAAACCCAACCAAATTCTCCACCAGTTCTGTCCAGACCAGCTGTCCCCAACCTGGTGTCCTCCAGATGTGTTGGCTGGCCATGCTGGCTGGGAACTAAGGAAGTTGCAGCCGAACACATCTGGAGGGCAGTAGATCGGGGAAGGCTGGTCTACCTACCATGGCCAACAGCAGCTCTCAAGGGTCTTACCTACCTTTAAACAGGAGAGGCGAGGAACTCAACCTGGGGCCTTTTGCATGCAATAAAGTATGCACTCAACCACTGAATTGTGGCCACTCCCCAACTTCCAAAGATGATTGATTTAGCTTCCTAGACCATGCCCAAGCTCCACTGCATTGAAGCCCTGTAACATTTTGCCGGGTGACTAACAAGAGAGCGGGGGAGGGAACATGAGAGAGGTTTCAAAAATGAAGCGTGGAATGGAGAAGGAGAAAGTGGATAGGGAGACACTTCCCCCCCCTCCCTATCTCATAATATTAGAACCTGGAACCATCTCATAAAATCCATTGGCAGGAGATCCAGGGCCAGACAAAAGAACGTGCTCCTTCACACACAGCATACAATTCATTTATGGCAGGGGTCCAAAGAAGCTCTTTCAGCCCAAGGGCTGAATTCCACTTTGGAGAAGCTCTCAGAGGCCGTATTCCAGTGGTGGGCGGAGCTGGAGGCAAAGGGGACAGCCCCCCCCCAGCATATTTTAGCTTAATGGCCTTACTGCAGTAACTAAGCCTTAGGAGAGGCATTTCAACCTTTTAGAATGGGGGGAAACTGCACAAAAGCCAGGAACGCACCCATTGATTGGTGGCTGGGGAAAGGGGACGGGGCCAAGGGAAGGGGGTGTGGAATTCTGGGACCCCTGAACAGCCAGATTGGGACCTCACGAAGGTCGGATTCGGCCCCCAGGCTTGAGGTTCTGCACCACTGATTTATGGCGATGGCCCCCAGCTTGCAGGAGCTTAAACAAACTCAGAGAGCAGGAGAAGTTTATCAGTAGCTCCTAGTCATGCTAGCCATACGGGACCTCTAGGGTCAGTGACCGCTTAAGACTGAATAATATCATTTACTGGGGAGCGACACTAGGGGAGAGCTATTGCCTTCACTCCCCACTAATGGACTTCCTGGAGGCATCTGGCCAGCCACTCTGCAAAGTAGGACGCTGGACTAGGTGAACTAGGTCTGATGATCCGGCAGGGCTCACCTTAAGTTCTTATGCTACTCTCTCCCCACCACCCTTATTTCCCCTATTGTAGCATTGCCTATGGCTGCCATTTGTTTTTATGAGGGAGAGTAATGGGATTCATGTGGGGTGAGGGTTAAAGCTGCTCCTAACGATCTCAGTCACTGCAAATCTGTACAGACACATCCCTTAAGAGCATAAGAAGAGCTGTGCTGGATCAGACCAAAGGTATATCATCTCGTCCAGCATTCTGCTCACACGGTGGCCAACCAGATCCCTATGGGAAGCACACAAGCAAGACATGAGTGCAAGAGCACCGTCCCGCCCATGTTCCCCAGCGACTGGTATTCACAGGCATACTGCCTCCAATACTGGAGGTAATATATAGCCATCGTGACTAGTTGCCACTGATCGCCTTCTCCTCCATGAATTTGTCTAAGTTCCCTTTAAAGCCATCCACGCTGGTGGCCTTCACGACATCCGGTGGAAGTGAATTCCATAATTTAACTATGTGCCGTGTGAAGAAGTACTTCCTTTTCTCTGTCTTGACTCTCCCACCATTCCGCTTCATAGGATTCCCCCGGGTTCTAGTACTATGGGAGAGGGAGACATTTTTCTCCCTCTGCTATCATACTAGAACCTGAGGTAGCCCTGTAAAGCTGAATTCTAGCCCTATCCGCTTTCTCTATGCCACGCATAATTTTATACACCTCTCTCATGTCCCCCCCCTCATCTTTTTCCCATTTAAGAAACCTCACATATTGTAAGCTTTCTTCATAGGGGAATTGCTCCAGCATTTTTTGAACATTTTGGTTGCCCTTTTCTGTACCTTTTCCATCTCCACAATTTTCTTTTTTTTTTACCAGAACTGTGCAGTATTCCAAGTGTGGTCACATACCACAGATTTCTGTAAGGGCAGTATGATATTGGCAGTTTTATTTCTGATACCTTTTCTAATTCGTATGGCCACACACGCCTCCCTTTTGCACAATCACATCCAGGTGGAGCATTGAGGTTGTGACCGATTTGAACCTCCTCTCCAGTCAGACTACCCTAGGTCCCAGTTCTCGGCAGCAATTTATTCCATTATCTAGCTACTAATGCAGCTGAGTTCAGTTTTCAGAACTCCATCAAACCAGGAGAAACACATTCGTTTTCCCCAAGGGTGGCCTGGTATCCATAAAAAAATCACCACTGGGTCTGTCATAGGGAAGATGGATCACCTCTCGGTATCTAAACAACAAACGTCTTTGTATATTAACAATGAACCAAATGTGGCAAACTTGACTGCAGCTTCCAAGCTTCTTAACGGAGCATCTCTTTTTGCACAGAAAATTTAAGGAGGATCGAGATGGAACTGCCAATCCCCCAAAATTCGGAGACTTTTATTTCCCCCTTATCTTTGTGAGAATCGAACGCCTTGAGTTATGTCCCCAAGATGTACTACAGCTGATTCATGGACAGGGTTAAGGGCTATAAAAATAGTCAGTGGCCGATAGGACAAGTTGTGCATGGAAAATCATCCACATTAGCCGGGTGGCCCAGTTGCCACTCAACCGAAACAGGATCTCCCGGCTTTGCAATCCTGGCACATTTCCTATGATATTGCAGATGCTTGTTTCTGGCTGTCCCGTGACGATCTAGCACAAGTATCCCCAAATGTTTTGGGCCACTGGGTACATGTGGAATTTTGAGAGACTGTTGTGGGTGTTCTCACAGAGTGGTTGCCATGGGAGCGCCTTGCCCACTCCTAAAATGGCTGCCATGGTGGCATGGCCAATCACAAAACACTCATTTCCCAGAAGGCAAACTGGCGAGACTAAAAGAAAAGTAACTTGCCCAAGAACTTGAGGACAAGGTGGAGGTGGGGCCCGAGCTCCAAAACACAAAGCCACTCTTTTGAACCCCAAAGATGGCACTGGAGGGCAGCCCTATGCTTTGCAGCATGCCTGCCTCCTAGTTATCTGTTTTTTTAATTAAAAAATCTCTTAAGAAATAAAGCAAAAATCAGGAGGGGCACAGAGCCTGCCAGGTGCCAAGAGAGGTGTCTTGCGGCACCATGTGGGAGACCCCAGATCGAGCATTTTGGAGTGTTGGTTTTACCTGACTCTTGAGAGACAACCCTCTCCCATGGGGAGGCACAAGGCTCTCTGGGTGAAATTCGCCTAGTCCTTTATTAAGGCCATCAAATGATTTTCTCTACTCTCATGAAGAGACCTGCCTATGTTCATGGTGACACTGAGGGAGAGGGGCCGTGGCTCAGTGGTAAGAGCACCTGCCTTGCATGCAGAAGGTCCCAGGTTCGATCCCCGGCATCTCCAGGTAGGGCTAGAAATCCCGCCCGAAACACCGGAGAGTCATTGCCGCCAGTCAGTGTCGACAAGACTGGGCTAGATTGGATCGAGGCTCTGACTTGAAATAACGGCAGCTTTCTATGTTCCTGTGTTCCTATGGTGGCTTTTCCTCCCAAGAACTTTCACTGGACATATGGAAACTCTCTTGCCCTGCCTCAACACAAGTCTCTGATGTTTCACCCAAGTAGGTGCCGCCACATTTGCTCTGAATTTTGCATCATGAGACGCTGGGGGAAGTGCTGTGAGCGCATGCTGTGAAACATCCTGAAAGCTCGTGTTTGTGCCGAGTCGATGATCAATCACGGTGACAGCCGAGAAGATGTAGCACTAAACAGATATTGAAATCTTTACTGCTCAGCCTATTAGTTTACACTTTTTAAAAAATTCACAATGTTAAAACCCTTCTGATTCATCCCCATCCATTTCTCCCTCACGCCATGAGAAAACATCCCCACAGGGATGAGACAATGGTATAAGCCTAAGTGAGACAATTCGGCAAATTGATTGGCCTTTGCTGGCAACACCGAATGAGAAATCCATAGAAATGCAGATATTTCCTGTCTGCCATTGGGCTTGTGCTGTCGCTTTTATATACTTTTAAATATAAATGGTATCATCATTCTTGTCTTCATAGTCTGTTTGGCACCGCTGTAACAGACGAAAAAGGGATTCCGAGTTTCTCACTCTGCTTGGGAGCTATTGGGTGTCTGTAGGTCAGGGCATTAGTTGATGGTGGCTGTGATATACAGGATGTTCTTTCTGAAGAGCCAGTTCACGCAATCGTTCGCAGCAAAAGGGTAAGGCTTCTTCCTGGATTGCACCACTTCAGGCTACAGGTGAAAGGCTCCTTGCTTCAATGCTCCATTAAAAACAAAACAAAACAAAACAAAAAACCCCACATCACACAAAGAAAAATTCTTCCTCACATGCTAGTTGTCTACACGCAGGGAAGTTGGTTTTTTATGGGGGATCCAAACTTGCAACTTGACCTCCACCTGCAGCCTACAGTGGTACAATCCAGGATAGCAAGCTTTGACCTACCCCCAGATTTTGCCATTTGCATCAACTGGTTATTACTGCAAGCTCAAACTAGGCATGCCAGTTGTTGAAAGATGCAACTCGTGAGCATGTGCCGAACACCCATAAGAAAGCTTGCTAGTCTTCCCAAATCTCTTCCTCGCAAAATTCATCAGTTTTGGAAGAGCCTCCAAATTCACCTCCAAATTTCACTTTGGGTAACATTCTGAGGCAACTCCACCCCCGACCCTACACACACACACACACACACACACACACACACACACACACACCTCCTGCAGCCTGAGTTGTTCTGCAGTCCATGAAAAGCTTAATTTCTTTATTCTACCAATTGTATGAACTGACCTTCGAGGATGAATGTGTGAGAAAATGTCGGCGAATGGTGTGTGGAAGTCATGGTGCCCAAGTTCTAAGATAGGAGTGGGCAACTTGTGGCCCTCCTGATTGTTTTGCCCGATAACTCCCATCAGCCCTAGCCAGCATAGCCAATGGTGAGGGATGAGGGGAGCTGCAGGCCAAAACATCAAGAGGGCCCACCCCTGTTCTAAGAGACGATCCAAATGCTCAGCAGGACATGTGCTACAGCCCTGATGGGATGGTTCCACTGACGACATGCATGGGGTTTTTTTTTTGCTGCATCTTGGTGTGCTTTCCCTCTTTCAATTCTCCCTGCACTTGCAATATGTCAAAGACAAGAGAAAGCTTTTCCAGATGTGCAAGGGAGATTTTTAACACCTGCTGGAGCTCAATGTTATAGGCTTTAAAAAAAAACCCCACAAACAACTAAAAACAGTTCTTTTTATGACTTTTTGTGTTAATGGTTTATTGAAGGTACAAGTTCTACTGGTACATGTAGAGATTCCCTCCCCCCCCCCCCAAGGTATCATTTGACATGCCATTTTAATTAAGTTGCTTTTGGTTTACATTGTTTTACTTTTGCTCTATTATTGCATTATGTTGCTCAGGGTCAACCGAAGACTTTTTTACTGCCTGAAGTAGAGTAGCAAATGGCACCCTTCCCCCAAGTCAGAAAATCACACAAGTACTTCTCCCCCTTCCTGGCAGTAACAATGCAACCGTAATACATTAAATATCGAACAATTTGCTGCCTTTTCATGACACCCAAAATCAGCTGCCTGAGGCGGCTACCTCGCTCTACCTAATGGTAGGACTTGCCCTGATGTTCCTTTGAGACTTATTGAGAAAAACAACTCAATGGATACAGAACAAAGCAAATACATTAAGAGGATCCAGTTGGCCTTTTCTCAAGAATGTAAGATGAGCCCTGCTGGATCAGGCCAAAGGCTAGCATCCTGTTTCCCACAGTGGCCACCTGGATGCCTCCAGGAAGGCCATAAGCAAGCAAGGGGCTTCATGCTATATCCACTCCAGAGCCTGTGCAGATGTCACGTCCCTCCCCTTTTCAGTAACCTACGGTAAGTACCATCCTTCTGGCTCAGCTTTTTTTTTGGCTCCAGAGGCTACTGGGTATCTGCATTTTGGCATCCCTCTCTTAATGTAACATATCTATGCAGTGGAATAACAATGCGATTGTGCCTTTCATGTGACTCCCAATGGGTCAGACCATGGGCCTATGTAGCCCAGTGTTGTCTGCTCAGAATATCAGAAGCTCTCCATGACTTTAGGTAGGTAAAAAGTGCTGCTACTCGAGATCTTTCTTTTTTAAAACTGGAGATGCCACGGACGGGACCTGCTGACTATTTTGCATGCAAAGCATGCGCTCTACCACTGAGTGACGGGCCCATACCAAAGTTTTCAGCCACTCTATCCACATGCGTAGGGCTTGCCTGGGATTCAAGCCAGGACCTCTCTCACCCTAAGCAATAACCGTACCCCCAAACCAGTGCAATCGCTGTATCTTTCCATTCAGGAGGATGTTAGGCAATGTGGCTCATGCATAGATGAATCAGCGTCACCACAAAGATTAAGGTTTATCTTCGTGTGTGTGACTCAGATCTTCATAGAGTCTTCTCCATGTGTTGGGAGAAAACAATGATGATGAAACCACCAATCCCAGCTTATATAAAAATTAATTATATCACAGTGAGCCTGCTACCTAGCCAAGGGCGGTTTTGATTATATAAAGAAGCACAATTGCATGCCATGGTATCATCCTGTGTAACAAACGAACAGCATAGTTCTTATTGTCATCTTCATGCAACGGAAACCATTTCCCCCCCCCCACTTGATATCCTTTGTAAAAAAAAAAAATCTAAGGGAAAAAAATATCTAGCCACTGGAGAAGAATGTAGCCTGGTATACCTTGGTCCAGTTTAATTTCCTGTTTCCTCTTTCTATCACTTTGTTTATAAGAGGCAGATAGAAAATAATTGCCCTGAATCTGAAATATGTTCTCGATTACTTGCATTCCTACTTAAAATTCTGGAAATGGAGCCACTAGTAAAATAAACCAACAAAAGCTGGAGCTTGTTTTCGTAACCAGAATGCAAAAGTTGCTGCCTTGGGGTTGTTGTTCTTGGGAGATAATATCTGATGTCTACAGCCTGGGTTTCCCTGAGGTGGCAAACCTGAAACTGGGCCATGTCACTTCAGGGACTGCAGGTGGCGGAGCTTACATGGCTGAGTGCTCCTCCATATTAAAACAAACAAACAAACAAACACACACATTATATGTCAGGGATAGAGGCTGTAGCTTAGTCTTTTCCCTGACATGCTTGTTTGCTGTGTGTGGAGAATTATTCTTGTATGAAAGAGCCTTTAGTCCAATGGACCTGCATCTGCTCTCTGTAGGGGATACAGCCTTGAAACAGGTTCATCACCTCCATGAGAAGACCTATTTCATCAAGATAATTCATCCACACCCTGGTTATGGTCCTTCACAGGTTGCCGCATGTTGCGATGGACTTCTCTTCTAGAACATCTGCATAGTGCTACTTCGCTCTCTTTGTTCAAATCCCTCCTCAAAATCCACCTTTTGGCATGGAAGCCTTACTTAACTTGCCACCTCCAGTCTTCGCCCCAGGCCAAAATGAGTCCATGCACCTGTAACATACATTTGCTCATGTTCATCCCTTCTTGTTATCCGTGCCTCTCCTTTCCCTTCCCTTCTGCTGTTCTCTTGCTCCTCAATCTAATTTTTGATTATAAGCTCCTCGGGTCAGGCACCTACCTTTTTCCTCTAAGCCCCATGGACACTGATGATGGTGGATAAATAATACGTTATAATCATTATGAACTCAACCAACAGGGATTTAAAAGAGAAACAAAAACACAACCCGCCTTTGTTTTTTTACATCTTTGATTCTCAAGGTTGTTGAATTAGTCTGCTTCTGTGTGTGTGTGTGTGTGTGTGTGTGTGTGTGTGTGAACCTCCATTTTTTATATATAGTATGGGGCCATAATGTAGGGAAAGCATAGCAATTAAAACTCAACTGCGTCTGCACTCCGGTGCAGCTGTGCTGAAAGCATAGGGTGAAGGGAAAGGAGATGTATTGCTAAGGAAAGACTTAGTGGTGCTAGGTTTGCACATGGTCAGTGGTTTGCAGATGTTGGTCAACCATGACAATACGGGTCCCAGAACCATAATCACCCCTTGCTCTAGAAAAAGGCCTTTTGTTTCCCCCCAAATTATTTTCATTTTAGTCTTGTAGGCTACCTCCCTAAATCAGGGGTGGGCAACATGCATTGCTGCATGCACTCCCCCCACCACTCCTAGTCCAGTCCCCATGGCCCCCCAACATCCCTGGATGCACCACTGAATTCGGTGGTGGTAGTGGGGTTTGGAAAAAAAGGTGATTTTCATGCCACAGTGTGCGTCGAAAAGGGTCAAATTTAGCTTGTAAACTACATCTGACCCTTTCAGTGTTATGGAGCAATTTGCCACTGAATTTTGGAAGCAAACCAGGAATTAAAAAAAATGGGGGCACCCCATAGAGTGTGGCCCATGGAAAGTCTGGGGGACAAAAATGGTCTGGGGAACCTCCCACACTTGCCCACCCCTGCTCTAAATGAAAGCCAGGTGATGCTGTAGCTTCAGATCTTGCTGGAGGTTTCTGGCTCTTTTTTGTGAGCAGCTCAGCCTCTTTTATGGTCCTTGAATGTGTAAGATGTTAAAGTGAACTTGAGGGTTGATATTAGGATAATTGACATGCAAGCAGGCCCAGGTTGGGAGATCAACCAGTCTAGTTACAGCTAAATTAAAAAGGTGTGTAAGACCATAAATGTAGCTGGATCAGACTAATCTCCATTTAGGCCAGCATTCTGGAACACATTTGTGGACTGGCCTTGCATGTTCTCCAGCAACATGTTCTCCACAAAGTATGCTCTTCATGATTCATCTTCCTAAAACAGATACATATGGATATAAATTATTGTTACTTTGTTCTTTCACTCCAAATGTTATGGCTCCACTAGGCTCACGTATGGATCTCGCTAGAGAAACAGGAAGAAACAAGAAGATTATTCAAGAGTTGATTGAATGAGAAGTTCAAAAATCAGGAAAATGACTCACAAGAGTAGAAAGTCAAAACATTCCACTGAGCACCCAGGCATTAAAAGACTTCTCCACAGCCATCAAAAATACTTATTGCCAGGAAATTAGACTTCAGATTCAGAAGAAGAGATTATTTTCCAGTTTTTCAAGCACTGATTTCCTGTGCGTTCTGTGTCTCAGCTTGGACATGAGATGAATTCAACATGTTGTTGAAATGTATGGCTTTGTCAATGCAGGCACCATGCAAGATAAGATAACTCACTCTTCTCTGATAAGTTTAATCTTTGAAAGGAATCTCCCATAAAAAAAACATACACATTCACCCACCCTGAATCTGGTCTCACACAATGCCATTTTACACTGACTACCTGGAAACTCGACTTGTTCTTTGTTTTGTTTTAAAGAAGTTAAAGTTCATCATAGAGTTGAATTTTTTCAATGGATCTGTATTAGTTGAATTGATATGGGGATGCAGTAGATGCCTGCTGTTTCCACTGCCCAGCATGAAGTGCACATATATTCATGGCTGTGCAAAGGTGTCCCAAAATGGATTTCCAAAAAGTTATTGTGAAACTGCACAACAAAACAGGGCACAATCCTATTTCCCGACCTTGCCTGGGGTGCCATAGGATTGTTCGGAGTCCCAGCTCTGAGGTCCTGAGAGCTCGGAGCTGGGACTCTGTCCAATGAATCGCTGCCCTGCCGCCCCCCCACAGCCAGCATGAAAAGAACCGCGCTAACTGCCTCCCCGAGGTCACAAAATCAGCCTCGGAGAGGAGGAAAAGGGGCATGCCGATGGGGAGGGAGGAGGTTATGGCTGACTGCTTATGCCGTATCCAAACGGTGCCCCCGCCTCCTTTCCTCCTCCTCCTCCTCCTCCTCCTCTGAGCTTCATCTAGAGCAGTGTTCTCCAACCTTGGGTCCCCAGATGTTTTTGGCCTACAACTCCCAGCATGCCCCAGACAGCCACCCTGGCCTGGGGCATGCTGGGAGTTGTAGGCCAAAAACACCTGGAGACCCAAGGTTGGAGAACACTGATCTAGATGGCTGAAAACAGCCGTCTAGATGAAACGCAGGGTGCGAGGCATGGCGGCAGCGAAGGTCGCCGCCACCACCACACCTCGCACCATGCATTGGATGGACGTAAGCCTCCGAGTTCAGTGGCTTCCGTACACTGAGGGCAGGGGTGATAGGACTGCACTCCCTGTGACCTTATTTCACACGCGATTGCACAATCAACCCCTTTTAAAGTTGGTCTATTCAGCCATGGAGCTCAGCAGCATGTGCAACAGCAAGCAGGTCTGCACGGCGAACTAATCTGAGCACAAATCTGCCCACTGCACAATAACATGTCAGCCAAGTGCGGCGTTTTGCTTGGAGGAAACAAATGTGAGTTCTGGCAATAGCAAGCTGCTTAGTAGTCCCCTTGGCTGGAGAATAGCACCTGCAAAAATTGCACATCCACTTTTCAGATAAATGCTCTGAACGTATGTGGTTGCTTTTTTGAAGACATGGGAATACCCTAGGGTAGGTTTTGCTGTCTTTTCAGATCCCTAAAACTGCTTTTAGGGATGGTTTACAGTGCCATTCTATGCATGTTCAACGGAACTCACTCCCAGGGAAGTATGTATAGCATTGCAGCCCTAGTCTATATCCAGATTGCACCTTTGTGTGTCCCGATTCAAACGACTTGTGAAGATTTTTCAGGACATGTTGACTGTGATCTTGAGGAATTTTATCTTTGCAAATTCTGATACAGGCTGACCTGTTCTGCACCTCCCCGGACTACTGTGCGGATCAGAACGTTTTGGCCTTCCTGAATGATCAGACACAGTTCTCATCATGAAAAACATACCAAAATATGTTTAAAATGTGTGTTTTGGGAGGGAACATATCTAGAAAAGCTTATTTTGAGAGAAAATATATTTAGAAATATGGCTTTAAATGCATCTTTAAATGTGCATTTTTCTGTATTTTCTGTATTTTTTTTTTTTAAAAAAATCACAATATTATGTGGAAATGGAACAGAGTGAAATGGAACAGAGGATTTATGAGTGAATACGTGAGAAAGTGGCATGAACTGGAAATAGAGTGATTTGCCCATCTCTATATGACTACACCTATGTTGAACTATGCTCAAGATGAGTTCCCTTTGCATAAATCTACTGAAAGCACATGACGATTTGTCATCATGGTTGTATGTGAAATGGCTTCGAGTTGGGTCAATTCACATGTCCAAACCAGGGTACTGGGAAGGAGGGTTGAAAATAGACTGGTGCAGAATTACTGGTGCAGAATTCAGCATAAGATTTTGGGTGTGGTTTTTTTGTGGGCTGAAAGGTAGATCATGTGAATATGGGGTGAGATAAATGTTTGTTGAAGCTATCCCAGTATCTGCTTTGGCATGTGCCAAATGTTGCACAGATCTGCATAGCCCACATTTTCAACCAACCTATATTGTTGTGTGAATTTGGGGCTTATGAGGATGTACGAAAGAGGTAACTGAGAATAGAAACAGGGATATTATGCCCTATGCAGGGGTAGCCAAGCTGACACCCTCCAGATGTTTTCAACTACAATCCCAGACCATTGGCCATGCTGACTGGGGCTGATGGGAGTTGTAGTCCAAAACATCTGGAGGGTTGCTTACCCCTGTGTCTAGTGCAATGGTTCTTAAAACCTGTGTGAAAATGGCATAATTAAGCATGTATAAGAGCCCTGGAGGAACTCGCTCAGTGTGACCAAAATATTTAAGGCTCCCTCCCCCTTCTTTCTTGAAGTAGAAAATGAAGGCTAGATGCTTGGAGCTGACTTTTATCCCCTTAGATACAGATGACCTTTTACATTAGAGAACAAACGTCTGGTTCCAATTAGCATGTTTCCTTGAAGAAGATGCCAGTAGTATGATGTGTCGGTGCAA
Source organism: Shinisaurus crocodilurus (assembly GCA_021292165.1). Lineage (NCBI taxonomy): Eukaryota > Metazoa > Chordata > Lepidosauria > Squamata > Shinisauridae > Shinisaurus > Shinisaurus crocodilurus. The sequence continues at coordinate 8,717,354 of CM037880.1, read as the reverse complement.
GCCGCAACAGCAGTCGCTCGTATCTGCTTGGCTGGCTTCATGTTTTTATGTTATCACCCAATCTGGTTTTGATTGGGATCCCAGTCGTGAGGACAGCTGGTGATGCAGACCTGCTGCCTTTCCCTTTTGCCAGCGTAAGAGCAGGTTCACACAAAACATGCATCACTTGATTACTTAGGCCTGATCTACACAGAGACAAGCTGCACTGGATGTTTAATGCGTAGCCTGCAGGAATGACTCTGCTTTTCCTTTAATGAATTAGAAGTGTGTGTCTGGGAGGGCAATGGATGGTTTATCCTTTCCCTCCCCACCTTTGAACCCCCCCAAAACTCAGCACCCCTCTCCTGTACGGCAAATAACTTTTCTTTTTTAAATCTCCCATTGGCACCAATGGGAGATTTTTCTTTCTTTCTAATCTTCTTAGCTATGTGAGAGGTCCAGGTTTTGAGGAGTGAGTTGTGGCTGGGGAGGGAACGGATAAACTTTTCCCGAACTATGTGCTGTGATCTTGATAAGGATTGTCCCTAGCCAATGCCTTTAAATACTTAAAGTAAAACGGCCTTGGTTGCCTTGGTGGATGATATGAAGTTGGGTAGGAGCGAATGCTCCTTCCTAGTCCTCCTCGATCTCACAGCGGCTTTGGATACCATGGACCACTGGTATCCTCCTGGACCGTCTGGAGGGTTTGGGCGTGGGAGGCACTGTATTGCAGTGGTTCCGGTCCTTCCTCTCTGGAAGGTACCAGAGGGTAGTTCTTGGGGAGGAGGCTTCGGACCCTCGGCCGCTCACTTGTGGGGTGCCGCAGGGTTCCATCCTCTCCCCAGTGTTATTTAACATCTACCTAAAGCTTCTGGGAGCTATCATCAGGAAGTTTGGGGTGCGCTGTCATCAATATGCGGATGACACGCAGCTCTGCCTCTTCTTCAAGTCCTCACCGAGGTTGGCTGTTGAGCCCCTGTCCAAGTGCCTGGAGGCAGTAGGTGGCTGGATGGGAAGGAACATGCTGAGGCTGAACCCCGACAAGGCCGAAGGTACTTCTGGTGGGAGACAAGGGAAGGTTGGGGGATATTGACCTGGTGCTGAATGGGGTGCATCTATGCTATGCTGGCTGGGGCATGCTGGGAGTTGTAGGCCAAAAACATCTGGGGACCCAAGGTTGGAGAACACTGACATAGAAAATGCCTTAAGATATGCCTAAAGCAGCCGCAATTGCATAATTTGTGCAAATCCTGGCTGCTTTTGATGTATCTTGAGGCATTGTTTATTTAAACAGTGGACCACCAGGAAACTGAAAGTCCAGCGAGCAGCGCGGCGCATGCCAGCTCTCAGCTTGGCTCAGTGAGCGCACCAGCGGCATCTGCCGAGCTGGAGGTGGGTTGGGTTCCTGGTGGAGATCACCCTAATAAAAGTAGCCCTACCACTGAAGAAGAGCTGTATGAGAATTTTGGTTTCACTCACAAAGCATGCAAGCATGACCCATTTGAAGCTCTGAATGTGAGCATGTGTCCGCCAAAAAATATCTGCAAATGGTCAAACATGTGCTCATGTCCATCTCATTCCCAATTCCCAATTCGAGTTGCGCAAATCTCCTCTGTAGACTGAATCAGCCCTGGCTTTAGTCTGTGGAGGAAATGTGCACAAATTTGGGGAGATTTGCGCATATCTCCTGTTCAATCGCTGCTCCGTTTGGGCAGGTTTTCTGCTTGCGCAGAGCAAGCAGCAATCGCAGATGCAAATGGGAATCGGGCATGAGGCGAGCGGCGAGGCTATGTTCAGAGAATCCTGGCAATCTCAAACATTGCTCTTTCACCCATCTCTTCACTGAAGGTGGTTCAGACGGTGCGTGTTTAGCCATTTTTTAGCGCCCCCCTCTGTGCGTGAGGGGGTCCGGAGCAAGCGCGAACCGCGCCCCCCCACACGACTACCTTCCCCCGCCCCTCTGTGGCTGTGCCCCGCTGCCCTCCTCTCCAACGCGGCCCCCACGCTTTTTTTTTTTGCCGGGAAATAGAACGGCTGTTTAGCCCTTCCCTGTTCACTCCGCCAAACACGCCGGGCTCCTAAAGAGAGTGTGGCGTGGCGCGCCGGGGGGGAGTGCCGTCACGGCTGCAGCTGGGGGGAGGCCGCGAGGGGCATGGGGTAGAGCGGAGAGAAGGCGCAGAAATCGCCTGTTCTACAGCTCGCCTATGTAGCTGGGTGTTTGTGGCGGTATGTGTGAACTCTCCATCCATATGAGCAAGTGAGTGCCTCTTCCGTCACTCTGAGAGAATTCTACCCTGTCTCGCTTTTCCCCACAGCTGGCAGGGATCAATCAGGCAGTTGGCAAAAATAATTGCGACTTTGCAGCTGGTGCTGTGTGTTCTTGCCACGACAGACAGGAGGCGGAACGACGTCTCTGGATCGGGGCCGTTGGCCATTGGCCTTTCCGTAGCCTTAGGGCATCTTCTTGCTGTGAGTATAAACTCTGTCTGGGGAAAAGTCTGCATATATTTGCAAAAGACTGCATATTCAAAAGTTTGAATATATCCTATATTCAACGGATATAGTCAAGACCTCATGGCCTCTTGGCCAGATGTACTGTGGCCTACTACTCCAGCCTTCCCCAATCCCATGCCCCCCAGCTGTGTTGGATTACAACTTCATAGAATTATAGAAAAGTAGAGTTGGAAGGGGCCTACCAGGCCATCGAGTCCAACCCCCTGCTCAATGCAGGAATCCAAGTCAAAGCATCCCTGACACATGGCCGTCCAGCTGCACCTTGAATGCCTCCAGTGTGGGAGAGCCCACTACCTTCCTTCACCCCCAGGCCGCATGGCCACAAACCATGTCACTGGGGATGATGGAAGCTGTAGTCCAACATGGCTGCAGGTTTCTGGGTTGCTGAAGAGTGCAGTACTCATTTTGCCTCAGGGCTGAGTATATACAAAGGAGGCTGGTGACGCCTGTGGCAGTGGGGCTCCTTATCCATTGCAGTGTTTATTCTGAGCTTTATAGGAGCTATCCATGATGGTGAACCTATTTTGGGGATGGAGTGCAGCACCGTGGAGAGCTCCTGTAAATCTCAGGATAAAAGCTGCAATGGATAAGGAGCCCCACTGGCATAGGGGTCATCAGCAGCCTCCCCTGAGTATATAATGGTATAAGGAGGAAGCTTGTACCTGACTCGGACTTATACCAGAGTCAGTGTCTGATGAGCCAGGAAGGGGGAGAATTCTCAAAGTTTTATGATGAAGTTCTCGGAGATATGAGGGGAAAGTGCATGCAAAAAATGCATAGATTGTGGGAAAAGCCACAAAGCAGCATTGGCATTCGGGAACACCACTTGCAAAAATCCATATATTAGGCCAACCTGTGTAAAAAAAAGTGTGCATATTAGGGGGAAATGTGTATGAATTTTTGCGCTGACTTAAAAAAAAAAAAGAAACATTGCAAACCAACATGGAAACGGGATGGAATGAACTAAATATGGGGGAAATGAGAAAATGAGAGAAACTGAAATGGATAGATTCATCCATCCCGTAGGAATGAGCAGCTGTTTGCCAAAGATGTCTTTCCCGGATCTCTTCGGAAGGAGATACCAGGGGCTGAAACGAGAATCCTACGCACATGCGGTCCGGTCTGGGCCGGTTGACACTTATAAGGATTGGCGTGGATTCATACAGCAGCGAGGAGGAGGAGGAAGTAGGAGGTGGCCAAAGTCAGAAGTCCACGCATGAGACGGTCAAGGTTACAAGCAGTGGAGGAAGGGGCAGGCTGGTGACTCCTGTTTCAGTGGGTCTCCTTTTCATTGCAGGTTTTGCGGCTTTTACTAGGAGCTTTATCAGAGCTATCCATGGTGCTCCATGGTGGCGAACCTATTTTGGGGATGGTGTTTCAGAACCATGGATAGCTCCTATGAATTTATTTATTAATTATATTTATACCCCACCTTTTTTCCTTCAAGGAACCCAAGGCGGCTTACATAATAATCCTCCTCCTCCTCCTCCTCCTCCTCTCCATTTTATCCTCACAACAACCCTGTGAGGTAGGATAGGCTGAGAGTCAGTGACTGGCCCAAAGTCCCCAGTCTGAGTTTCATGGCTGAGCGGGGACGAGAACCCGGATCTCCCGAGTCCCAGTCCAACACTCTCACCACTACGCCACACTGGCTCTGCAAATGAAAGCTGCAAATAAAAGCTGAAAAACCTGTAATGGAAAAGGAGCCCCACCAAAATAGGGGTCACCACCAGCCGAGTGGAGACTGGGGGCTCCAATGTCAGTGTGGTGATGTATCCACTGTAGGTTTTAGTGTGACCTTTAAAGGAGCTATCCAAGGTGCTGAACCCGATCCCAGGGGGGATTCGGCACCATGGACAGCTCCTTAAAAGTTCAGAGTGCAGCCCCGAGTGGATACACTGACACTGGAGCCACCACCCTCCACTGGTTACAATGGATCACTCCCAGGCACGCAACACATGCTGACAACCACTTACAGGGAGCCAGGCCTTCAAAAATCCTGCCCTGTCAGCGTGAGAGGGATGGTCGCTTAATGGAAGAGCAGCTGCATTGCATGCAGAAAGTCTCTGGCATCCTCAGTTGGAAGGCTCAGATAGCAGGTGGTATGAAGAAGAAGCACAGCTCTCTGCCTGACATCCTAGAGAGGCCCTGACCGATAAAAGTAGACAGCCCTGGACTAGATGGCTAAATATTCCCACCTGCTGCAAGGCAGTTTTCTGTCTTCTTAGACAGTGTAGGAGATTTTGGGGAGCCAAGAAAGAAACCCAAGGCTCACTGGCCAATAAATCAAGGTGTGAATAACAGGAAAAACGGCAATAGACTAAGAAAGTGAGATCATTGGTCAGTCAGGCGCCGTACTGCTGAGGCTGGCTGACCCCCGCCAAAGTCTCAAGTGGAGGCCCTCTTGCAGCTTCTCAGGGCTGAGCTATTCTGAGATCTTTTGAACTGCAGATGTCAGGGACTTTCTACATGCAGCTGGATATGAAATGACGATCCATTTATGCTTGGGGCATGTGTTCTGCATGGGCAAGGTCCTGCAGTCAAATGTCTGATTTCTGACGGTGCATGCGCCTCCCTTGTAAATGTCCTTCTCTTTGCCTCTCATAGATTGACTACACCGGCTGTGGAATCAACCCCGCCAGATCTTTTGGATCAGCTTTGGTTGCCAACGACTTTGGTCATCACTGGGTAGGTTTCAAATCGCAACACAGAACTAGGCGCGTGCTTATTCAAATGAAAGTTCCTCGTGGCACAAAGTTCAAACAGATGTGTGAGAGCTGCACAGTGGAGCTATGTGTGATGGTTTTCTGTACCATTCTGTAAGCGCGCATGGCCCCAATTTGGATTGGGACCAAGGTGCTCCAGGAGGGTTTTTCAAATCATTTCCCCCACTCATTTTTCCTGAACTCCCACCCACCACCGCGGAGAAGTTAAAAGAAGGGGGGGGGACTCCATTAGAGTCAATGTGGTGTTTCCCCCCCCTTTTAATCCCTCCCATGGGGTGGAGGGAGAGAAGAATTTTGGAATGAACCTCCCCCCACTCCTGGAACACCAGAGTCCTAATCTGAATCAGGAAGTTTAATTTTGACCCTTAGAATTTTTTGGCTGTTGTTTGTGGGTTGCAAGCCTTGGCCATGTATGGAGAGAAAACACCATAACATCATTGTGCTTCTCTTCTGTCAATCCATCCTTTTCTCGGGTGAGGACAAGTTGAGGAGCTCTCTTGTATGTATGAACGCTCCCTTGTCCACAAGGAACTGCTGTGTTGGGGGAAATGCATGCAAATCATTTGTTTATTCCTTAATTTGAAAGATCCGATTAAAAAATGACAACATTTCTGTGTGAGCTGCTATATCAAATGCACCTATTGTTGACCTTGCCATTTCAGATCTTTTGGGTTGGCCCAATAATCGGAGGGGCCACTGCCTCCCTCATCTATGACTTCATCCTAGCTCCCAGGTCCGGTGACGTAACCGACCGCATGAAAGTCTGGACCAGTGGCCAGGTGGAAGAATATGACCTTGATGCAGATGACTCCAGAGTGGAGATGAAACCAAAATAAAGGAGAAATAAGATGAGAAGAACAAGAAAAAGAAGATTTTTATCAGTATTATAGACTCTTTGTAAAACAACAAGCAGTTCTTCCAAATGTTTTTATAAGTCATTAGTGTTTTCCTTCTGTATTTTTTTTCTCCCATTCTTTCCAGACTTTAGATCTGTGGCTGCACAAAGAGAGAGAGAGAGAGAGAGAGGGAGAAAGGGAGTAAGGGTGGGGATGGAATGGTTATAATTTTGTGTGGACATGAACTAGAGAGATCTTCAGTAATGATTCTAGATGCCCAAATTTCTCTTTATCCAAAGGGATTGGCTGGCTTCTCCCAAAATAGATCGGCATATGACAGTGGCGCCTGTGTGAACAGCCTCCATGCAGTCAGAAATGAATGTTGAAGAGACTTTGCCCAAAGAGATTTCACTGGGGGAAAATGTCCTGAGTTAGGTGTGTGGCCCAGATTCTAGAAATGAGAAAGTTTAATAGAAGAGCCTGTCCTTACAGAACCTTCTACATTATTTGGTGGCCAACATCCGGATTGGATTCTGGATCTGTCTTCCACAAGAGGAAGGGCTCCGCTCCAATTTTGGGGGATTCCCCCCTCCCACCCGCACTGCAGGTCACTCTGTTCAGTAGTGTCTCCTGACTCTGACTGGGTTCAGACAACATGATAACCAACACTCAAGGGTGGAGTGTGGGTTGTCGTTGAGCTGCGGTTGTTGTTGAAAAGTGGGTTATCATGTTGTCTCACCCCAGCTGAGATAGCAAACCATGGTGAACAACCCATAGTTCATAACCATGGGTTCTCTTCATGGGTTATTCACCGTTAACAAGCCATGGCTTGTTAGCACAGCTGGGTTCAGACAACATGAAAAAACCCACATTTCAACAACCCACGGTTCAATGACAACCCACACTCAACCCATACTCAACCCTTGAGTGTGGGTTATCGTGTTGTCTGAATCCAGCTATTGTGTAGCATTTTCAGGGGGCAGGAGGGGCTGCCATGGGAAAGAGGGGGAATCCACTTCCATCAGTGTAGTTGATCCAGCATAAATCTGGATCCAACACTGAAGATTCTCGGGGATCGCGCTGTTCTCTAGAAAGCGGTGGCACTTGTAGTGTCACAAAAACAAACCCTCTTGCTGGTAGCCAGACTCCAGAACACAACTGGTGCCATTTAGCTCTCAGAGTTTCACAGCTGTGGAGTTCACAGGCTCTGGCATAGCCTTACTTACAAATGTGTGCATTTAGTTATTACATATGTGTTACATACAAAATCTAAAAAAGAGACGTATGGAATGTTTCTGTTTCTTACTATTGAAATAGCTTATTTTGCCCTTTGTGGAAAAAATAATTTTGCCCTTTGTGAAAAAAATATTTTTTTAACCATCCCTTGATTAAAATTTGGCAGGGGTCAAACTGGCCTTCCCCGACCTAGAGATCAATTTTTACTATACCATCAACCAGGATGTTCTCCTATTCAAGCTTAATTGAAATTAATGGAAATTATACAAGAGCTGTTGTGAAACTCCCATTTCTTCCCATGAGGCTCGAGGAGGAGAACTTGCTGGTGGATTGTGCTGTTAAACATTTTGTACATAATTAACTACATAGAACAAGCCAAACTTTATTCTTGTCCATTAACATGCAACCATCATCATGATATATCATTAATTCTGTAGCATGTAAAAAAGCTGCCCAAACCAGGAAATGTTTACATAGTTTTATACATATATATATACACACTCTGCCTGTACATAACCACTCATGTACCTATTTCTTAAAGAAAAGGGAATTATGACTAAAAACTGAATCAAAGAGCTGAAGTTAAAGCAAACATTTCCCCAAATTTTAAATCCATAAAATTTAGAATTCAGATTTGGAAAGAAATCATGTTCACATTTTTATTGTTTAAACTTTTGCCTTGATGGATATTTAACATAAAGTATTAAATATTGTCAATGAATTTTAAGCTATATAATATTAAGTATTAGCTTGCCAGAGTCAATGCATTTATCTACTGGTTTCTCTCCCACTAGCCATCCATCCTCCACTCCAGCAATGATAAAACACAACAATATACCAAATCGGGAATGTTAAAAAAACATAGAATAATGGTGTAATCCTATGCATATTTAAACAGAAAAAAAAGTCCTACAACCCCCCAGCATCTGTCAGCCAATAGCACCAATCCTATATCCACTTACCTGTGAGTAAGACCCATTGAGACTTCTTTCTGTGTAGACACGCATAGGAACAACTGTAAGTGCATTTAAATTTAAACGTTACAGCACATTTTAGTTATGAGGATGTATTTCTGATTTGTCCTCCCACAAATTCGTTTTAGTTTTAGGTCAGCAATATATAGAAGTGTCAAGGAACAATGATAAGTATTCATTTTTAAAAAAAATCCCACCCTTCTTCCAAGGATAGCGTAAATGTGTCTCTCTGCTCATTCATTTGATCTTCACAACATTCCCGTGAGGTAAGCTAGGCTGAGAGACAGTGACTAGCTCAGTGTTCTCCAACCTTGGGTCCCCAGATGTGTTTGGCCTTCAAGCATGCTGGGAGTTGTAGGCCAAAAACATCTGGGGACCCAAGGTTGGAGAACACTGGAAAGTCACCCAGAGAGCTCCATGGCTATGTGAGGATTTGAACCTGAATCTCCATAGTCCGACTTCACTAAGTACTGCAGTGTAAACTATGGTTACTCTACCACACCAGTTCAGTTTAGCTAACAAAAACTTCATAATCCCAGATGGGATCAGACCACCCCACCCCACGCATTGAAGGAAGCGTGAGGGGTGGTGGCGAGGCTACACAGGCTAACCCTGGCTCCCGCCACTCGTGCGTGCAGTGGCCACCCCCTCCCATGCTGTCTGAACCTTTTTCTGGTGTCTGAAGAGGTTGTGCATGCATTGTGGTGTACTCACGTACAGCTCTTCCACACGACTGAGATGCTCTGAACATACGGATGGCAGAAGAGGGCCTGTGACCTCTGTCTGTGACAAAAGTGGGACTAGCCTGTGAGACCCCACAAACCCCTCACATTCAGCTCATAGGGTAGTCAGAAAGCCCCCTTATCTCAGAAACCCATAGCAGACAGACCGGAGAGAATGAGGGACGCTTGAGCTTGCAGAGTTTCTCCAAACTCCACTTCGAAGCCCAGTTCACTCCTCATCGCGACCTGTTTTTTCCCTTCCTTTTTGTTCCGAAAGAGCACACAAGAATGGGAAAAGTGCATATTCCCCCCCCTAGTGACTAAAGCATGAACGTGTGTGTGTGTGTGTGTGTGTGTGTGTGTGTGTTGTTTTGTTTTGAAAACTGCACATCTTAAACTGCATTTTTTCAAAAACCCCAAACAAAAAACCAAACATGTATTTTTCAAATGCAGTTGTAACTTTGGAAACGTGTGAGCTTTTTTGGGGGGGGGGGGAGAATGAAGTCATGTTCACATTCCGGGTTGTGAACGGGGCAAGTCGCGATGATTTGCGAACAGAAACGAAATCCTCCTATATCCCTCATAGCGGAAGGAAAGTGCATGAGCATCATACGTTAGTAATCGTTTCAGAGAGTGTCACATTATCATCCCAATGAAACTCATGAGGTTTCATGGACAGGTCAATGTTTGGAAGCTATTAAAGAAAACAAACCTCGCACAAGCGTTAGACTGTACCTCTGAAACCCGTGCAGGAACTTGCCGTGTAGGCCCTACACCACACCCATCCTATAGAATCCCAGAGGCCCTATTCACACATACACACCCATGCTTCCTTGTAGTCTGTTTCCACAGTGCTCCATGTGCGCATAGATGAAACATTCATCCTGGGGGTAGGGAAGGAAATGGAATCGCATGAGGTTTTTCTACCCAAATTGTCACGCATGATGGATGACAGTGATTGGGTGGAAAGTACATGGCATTAAGGCTCTGCTGAATAGCTTTTATATTTGGATGAAAACCACAGCTCTCGAACAGATTAAAAACATGTGTTCCCCCCGATAGCTCTGCTTTTGTTAATCTCTCAGGCATAACTATGCAAAAGCAACCCCTTTCCCCATTTTTGCTAGCTAATAATACTGGGAAATTCAGGGACAACATAACACAGACGAAGTATATGATCTAAACGCGCACTATAGTTAAATGTCTGCTCCTAGAAACTTTCTTTTATTATTACGACGGGGCTCGTTTCTTTTTTGTATACATGCATATATATGTTTATAATATGTATATGTTTCTATAGAGAGACTAATGTGTTTTGTAAGGATGCAGAAAAAAAAGCACCACCCAAAGGTAGAAAATATACCGACACTGGAAATATAGAGGAAATTAACATGCACCATAGAACCGTAACAGTCTTTGTACTACTCATTGCTCCTCGAGTTAATACACACAAATGGTATCAAATGATTTGGCAAGCCATGGCCTTCACATTCACTCTCCCCCCCCAAAAAAAATCTTGAGGCAAAATTCTGTGGCAACTTAGGAACAAATGTGCCCCCTCCCCTGAGAAAATGTCATTGGTCTCACCGAAATTCTTTCCGCTTTCCTCAAAGATTTCTCAGATGTTTGGCATGAGGAAATTGTGACCGATTTTGGTCAAATTTAGCTTGAGGTGGAATTTGGCGGCAATTTTGTTAGAGGCAGAATGTTCATATCACCGCCCTAACTCCTCAGAAAAACAGTACTTTTTCAGGGTCAAAGTGATGGGCTTAGACATGGTTGCTTGTTCACAAATCTAACGTACTTGAATCTAAAGTGAGAAGGCATGTACATCTTCTTTTAACACCGTTTCCCCATCTTAACGTCCTGTCACTTCAAGCACTTTTCTCCTCAGTCCAGGTAACTTCCAGTTTTGGAACTGGGCTTGTAGAAAAATGCCTGACGTTCCCACCCCTTCCATGAGCAGTGAAATGGGGGTGGGGGCATTTTGGCCAATTTTCAGCAAGGCAGAAAGTTGAGTGTGGCCAAACTCACCACCCACCACCAGAATTCCTTCTGCTGGCACTGGCAGCCATCATTTTTTTCCTCAGACGCTCCTGTCAAAAAAGATGCTACAGCATCCCATAGCATCATTCCTGGTGCTTTTTGGGGTGGGGATGGCATGAAAGAACTCCAAAAATGGGTAGTAAACTTTGTCCCTTCAAACCCCCCCCCCACATTTTGCCTCCCACTCCTCAAAATTTGACAGTGGTAAAAGCCCCCCCCATCCCATTTGCCTCACCCCTAAAAAAATTGAGCTTCAAGCTCTCACATGAGAACTTCCAGCTCTTCACTAGCCAAAAGAGAAGTGGGTAGTCAGTCAGAGAAGGGTTCAGGTCCCCTTCCCTACATAAAAGTTAGATAACCCCCTTGCCTTGATTCATTCCTCAACAGGACAGACGTGATAACAACCAATGTGTCTGCCCCATCACCTATAGTTTGACTTTCACTGAACTCCGTTCACACATGCAAGCCTTCAGAACCAAGTACTGGCTGAGAAATCACGTGACGTGACATAGAAGCATAACGTGTAATCAGCCCACAGACTCAATGTTATATTAAAAGAACCTCACATATTTCACTTCAGATATAACAGTTGACGTATTCTGGCATTCATAGGATCCTATTCATGAAATAACACAGATCTAAGAGTGGGGTCGATGCATTTTCAGGCAATTCCACCTGTAGACCAATAAAGGAAACAAGTCAAAAAACTTCCTCGTTATTTCTTGAGTACAATTCACATGGCATTCTGTGCCATGTGCTTGTAAATGTGGCATGACTGGACTTGTGACCGGCATAAAAATAAAGAAAACTTGTTGTGCTCACAGCTATGGAGTGGCCCTGATGCTTGATTTATAATTAGTGGAAGTTCTAATGATCTTTTCTGTGGCCCTCATCCATGTAAAGTTATTTGTGCTTAACAACCATCCAATTCAGTGGGTTAGTTGTGATTAACTTAGTGGCCACCAATTTAAATGGGACTTAAATATGTCATCCAGAAAAACGAGTTGGTAGAATCCTGAGGTGACAGAACGGATGGTACCACTAAAGGCCAGATGTGAAGGACGCCATTTTTGTACATGCCCCTTGAAAGAAGTTTTTTTTTTTTTTTTTAAATGAAGATCCCTGTACGAATGTTGGATGTGCAGATTTTATTAAATTCATTCTGTCTCTGTTTGCAGATTGTCAGGCATCTTTCATGCCATCATCCACTCATTGACAGAACTTGGATTTTTTAAACCAATATCATTCTACTTGTGCTAATGTTCATTTGTGCAAGTACAAATTAGCACAAATCTCTCCGCCCCGCCCCCAAAATCCCACGAAACCCCCATCCCTCTCTGCAAAATCCCCATGACTCGGAAAAAGCCGGTCCACTGCGCAATCCACAGTCAGATTCATAGAAATCCAAACTCATTTGAATCTGTTGCAGATTCCCCTGACATCCCCTTACAAGCGAAAAACAAGTGGAACAAGGTCCTAGCCTAGCCTTCTCCTTACTGTGCTACTTTTCCACTTGTGAGGATATATATATTTTTGTATAGAGCAGTGTTCTCCAACCTTGGGTCCCCAGATGATTTTGGCCTACAACTCCCAGCATGCCCCAGCCATCCTTCTACTGCAGTGTTCTCCAACCTTGGGTCCCCAGATGTTTTTGGCCTACAACCCTACGAGCTACACTGGCTGGGGCATGCTGGGAGTTGTAGGCCAAAAACATCTGGGGACCCAAGGTTGGAGAACACTGGTATAGAGGAACACTGAAAAAGATGATCACACGCAGATGTAGTCTGAGGTGATCATGGGGCTTGACTCTGTGTGTCACTTGCAACTCGCAATCCATGGCTGGAAAAGATGCTACACACATAATTTGCTGCCAAGGAGGCCCATTCTGTGTTGACAAAGCCAGTGGAGGTTGGTGACTCCTATTTTGGTGGGGCTACTAATCCACTGCAGCTTTTAATCTGAGCTTTAGAGGAGCTATACACGGTGCTCCATGATGGCGAACCTATTTTGGGGATGGAGTTCAGCACCATGGACAGCTCCTATAAAGTGCCCAAATAAAACCTGCAATGGATTAAGAGCTCTACCGAAATAAGCGTCATCAGCCCCTCTGCCGCCTGCCCTGCTACCCCCTCCTCCAGTCTCCAAGTTACAACTTTTTTTGACTCGGGGAGGGAAGAGCAGGGAGTGCCAAGGAGCAGCAGAGGTGTGATGCGAGCCCCAACTTGAGGAAGAACCAATAGCAAAGTGGGTGGTGTCTGCCTTGAATTGGGGCTGTTCTTATTTGGGCAGAGGTGCTTACATTTTCAAGCACTCCTTCTTCAAATAATCACCCACTTTCCACTGCATTGCAGCATGTGTCATTCCAGGAAACAATTCCCTGGTCCCATGCACATTGACTGGGTTCAGACAACATGATAACCCACACTCAGGGGTTGAGTATGGATTGAATGTAGGTTGCTGTTGAACCATGGGTTGTTGTTGCTGAAACATTTATTTATTTCTTTATTATATTTATACCCTGCTTTCTTCCTGCAAGGAACCCAAGGCGGCTTACATAATCCTCCTCCTCCTCTCCATTTTATCATCACAACAACCCTGTGAGGTAGGTTAGGCTGAGAGTCAGTGACTGGCCCAAAGTCACCCAGTGAGTTTCATGGCTGAGCGGGGACTAGAACCCAGGATCTCCCGAGTCCCAGACCAACACTCTCACCACTACGCCACACTGTCTCCCTCAATAACATGAGTTATTGTGTTGTCTGAGCCGAGATAACAAACCATGGTGAACAACCCACAGTTCACAACCCAACAATAAACCATGGGTTCTCTTCATCGGTTGTTCATGGACAGCCTGGAGGGATGAGTCCAGTCTGGAATCTGAGCACCCTGCCTAGGAAGATGCTCCAAACCACACAGGTCAACTGCACATAGAGATGACGGTTCCCAGTTCTAGCCCCAGCGGTTCCTGACACCCAGTGCTTTTTTTTCTGGAGAAAAAGGTACCGGAACTCTTGAATTACATTTCCTCGGGAGTAGATGGCGATTAAATTGTAATGCAATTAATAGAAGAAAAGGTGCTGGAACTCAGTTCCGGTGAGTTCCACCAGAAAAAAAGCCCTGCTGACACCCATCTGCAATAGTGCATGTGACAGAATGTCCTCTAGGTCTTTCTCTCTTCAGGTTCCAGTCACTATATCAACGCTAAGAGCCAATTCAACTGTTACAAAAAAAAAGCATATAGTACAGTCCTCACAGGACTGCACCACTTCAGAATGCAGGTTGGGATCACATATTTAAATGCTTCTCCGTGTAATAAACATTCCCTGAACTAGAAAAACCAGCACATTTGGGAGAAGGCAAGATAGGCCTCTTCTTCCTGGTGTACTACTAGCTTTCTGCAAGAAGAGAGTTTTTGACCTGGGGGGCATTCAACCATGTGTGCTCTACTACCCACCTGCATTCTGCTGAAAAATATACCACATAGTGTGTGCCCCCCCCCCCCAGTGTTTCAGTCAGTTCTAAGTCCTTCCCACGCAGTGAGACCAGATGAAACTACACTGCAGGTGGAGCTTCATGGAAAACCAGCAAGCCTCACCCACACAACACTTTTTGGGTGACATCTGGTGGCCAAAATGGAGAGGGCTCTGTATTATGTAGGAAGGAAGTTCTTCACATATTTATTTATTTTATTTATTTATTATATTTATACCCCGCCTTTTTTCCTGCAAGGAACCCAAGGCGGCTTACATAATCCTCCTCTTCCTCTCCATTTTATCCTCACAACAACCCTGTGAGGTAGGTTAGGCTGAGAGTCAGTGACTGGCCCAAAGTCACCCAGTGAGTTTCATGGCTGAGCGGGGACTAGAACCCGGATCTCCCAAGTCCCAGTCCAACACTCTCACCAAGCTTCTCTCCCCCCCCCCCCTCGCCCAGTTAAGGAACTCTCCAAAATGTTTCTTCAGCATGGGGAGTGAGAGAAGAAGGTATGAGTGTGCTGATATCACTAGTAAACAGACCTTGGCCAAAATGTTTCAGAGTGTTGGGAATGTAGTAAGAACAACTTTTCTAAAAAAATCTGTTGTCTATCTTTTGTGCCCTGATCTTTGAAAATCAAGTGGCTTGATTCCACAGCAGAGACTCAAAAACAGATGATGTTCTTAAAAGGAAAAGGCGTAGCAATGAGTTTCAAAGGATTATTGTAGTATTTACATCCTGTGACAAGGACGGCGGGTATTAAACAATGCCGTTTAATAATTCCAGTCCATAGAACAAAGAGCTGGGATCCTGTTCAGCAAAAATACATCCTCATTTTATTAATAGTAGAAAAGTTGCATTAGAAAAGTTCCTTTTCTTGAAATCAGCTGGCGTGCATAGAGACCAGTGCAAAGCTTTCCATGTGATATTTTAAAATGTTTCATCGTGATTTATATATCTATATTATAAACCATACATGTATGGTTATGGACTCTGACTTGACTTTAAAAGGGGAGTAGACAAATTCATGGGGATTGGCTACATGGAGCCTCCAGCTCCAGATGCATTTCTTCTGGCTTTCCTGGAAGCATCTGTTTGCTGACCACTGTTGGAAACAGGATACTGGACTGGATAAAACTTCAGTCTCATCCACAAGAGCAATGTTTATTTTTTTGGTGTAATTTATTTACTACAGTTTTATTATACTACCCTTCCTCCATGTTCATAGATGTCATAGATTTCATAGATCATAGAGTTGGAAGGAGCCTACAAGGCTATCGAGTCCAACCCTCTGCTCAATGCAGAAAACTAGGGAGGGGTCTCCCATCCAAGTAATAACCAGGCCTGACCCTGCTTAGCTTTCCATGCTCAGACAAGCTGAGCCAGCGTAAGCCACAGGCCTGTATATATATTGCTCAGGATGGTGGCATGCATACCCCTTTTATCCTCATGAAAACCCTGTGAGGTAGGTTAAATTGAGATAGAGACTGGGTTCAGACAACACGATAACCCACACTCAAGGGTTTTTCAGCAGAATGCAGGTGGGTAGTAGAGCACACATGGTTGAATGCCCCCCAAGTCAAAAACTCTCTTCTTGCAGAAAGCTAGTACACCAGGAAGAAGAGGCCTATCCTAAATGTGCTGGTTTTTGTTGGACCGTGGGTTATCGTGTTGTCTGAACCCAGCTGTGCTAACAGGCCATGGCTTGTTAACCACAAACAACCCATGAAGAGAATCCATGGTTTGCTGTTGGGTTGTGGACTGTGTGTTGTTCACCACGGTTTGTTAGTGCAGTTGGGTCCAGGCAACAGAATAACCCACATTTCAACAACAACCCACAGTTCAACGACAAGCCACACTCAATCCATACTCAACCCTTGAGTGTGGGTTATTGTGTTGTCTGAACCCAGTCAGAGAGTGTGACTGGCCCAAGTCCAACCAGTGAGGTTTGTGACTCGGCTCAGTGGGGAATTAAATCTAAGTTTGGGTCTAATACATCTCTAAGCTTACATGTTTGAAAAGCAGGGTGCAGAGGTTTCTGTGTACCCATGGACCAGATATATTATATAGGGGTGGACAAACTTCTCATTTCTGGCTTCTCTCTCATTTTTTCAAACTTAAATTTGGTTCATCTCATACTCTGAGAATTTCTCCAGTCTTAATGTTGGTGGATCCTGAATGTTGAGAATTGGTTTTTTGGTGTGTTTTTTTTTAAATTTGCATGCAAATTCATAAACATTATTGTGCATATTTCTCCTAATACATGCATTCTGTATGCATCTTTGCCTAATGTACACATTATTTTGCAACCAATTCCCCTAAAATAATGCATTTTTGAACTTTATTTCCCCTAATATACATTTTTGTCTGCATGTTTTGACTGGAGAACTCCATTGCAAAATTCAGAGAAGCGCAACATTCAAAGTCTCAAACACCTTGGTGCTTTAGTTTCAGCAGCACTTGTACTAACTATCACTGATGAAGGTGGAAGCCAAACAGGGTTGGCAAATAGGTTTGTTGTTCTAACATACCAGGAATGTAGAAGCACTTGTAAAGCATGGAATGATGGTTGGGGGTGGGGGTGGTGAAGATAAATGCTCATTGTACTTCACAACTGAAGTTAGTTGTAGTTACTTCACAACTGAAGTTACCTCACATGGCCATCTGAGACTATCTAAGATGGTCATGGTTAGGGAGACATTTTTCTCCCTCTCTCATAAGACTAGAACCCAATGGGGTCATCCCATGAAACTGATTGGTGGGAGATTCAGGACAGATAAAAGGAAGGACTTCTTCATAAAGCACATAGTTAAACTATGGAATTCACTTCCACAAGATGTAGTGATGGCCACCAATCTGGATGGCTTTAAAAGGGGATTGGACGACAAATTCATAGAGAAGGCTATCAGTGGCTACTAGTCCTGATGGCTATATGCTACCTCCAGTATCAGAGGCAGTCTGCCTATGTACACCAGTAGCTGGGGAACTTGGGTGCCTTTGTACTCATGTCCTGCTTGTAGCATCCCATGGGCAGCTGGTTGGCCACTGTGTGAACAGAATGCTGAACTAGATGGACCCTTGGTCTGATCCAGCATGGCTCTTCTTAAGACCATCTAATACAGTGTTCTCCAACCTTGGGTCCCCAGATGTTTTTGGCCTACAACTCCCAGCATGCCCCAGCCAGCATAGCTGGCTGGGGCATGCTGGGAGTTGTAGGCCAAAAACATCTGGGGACCCAAGGTTGGAGAACACTGATCTAATACACATGACCATCAAAGAACATTCAATCCAGAGGATAACATTACCTTCCGATACCACTGCATGCACTCCCAAGTCTTTCTGCACATAGCGCATGTCTTCTTCCCCTTAGGCACATGCCCCCTCTCCATGCTAACACTATGCATAGTAGAGGGGAGGGTGCATTAACTCAAGGTTTGCACCTACATCCAGGGCACATAAAACTGGTGTGATCTGGGCATGTGGCATCCCTTTCTCTAGACTGCTTCTGTTACTTGAATGTATTTCTCACTGAAATCAGTGAGTTTGCCTCTTTCATACTTTTGTTTTGACACTGACTGGGGAATCATTTACAATCCTTGCCAGAGGTTCAGTTATGATGCTTCGATCTCCTAAGCTTATCACTCATTAACATTTCCACAAGGAGGAAGAAAACAAACTGAGAGCGGAAACTGACGTACATCGAAAACAGGAGTTGATGCATTTTTTTCTGCTGCAAGATAAGCTTGGCTTCCCTTCCCTTCTCAAATGACATATTTAACCACATCAAAATGTTTATCCTGCCCTTCCTCCAAAGAGCTCAGGTTGGTATATGTGAGTCACCTACAATGATTGGCCCAAGGTCACCAGGTGAGCTTTGTGGCTTACTGGGGATTTGAATACAGGTCTCCCTGATCTTTGTTCAATGCATTAACCACTAGAGCACACTAGCTCTTCATACCACTTAAAGAGTTTTGGTTAATGGGTGGTATAGAAATGTAATAAACAACAACAACAACAACAACAACCCTTGTCTCCACATTTAGTGCTGATATCCTCTTCTACATCACTCCTCCTCAGTGTTTTAGGAAGGCTTTCTTCTTTCTATGATTATTATTTTTCTGGGTGCCTTGCAAATTTATCCAGTTAAATCAGGGCTCTCCAACCTTGGGTCCCCAGATGTTGCTGGACTACAGCTCCCAGAATCCCTTGCCATTAGCCATGCTGGCTGGGTATGCTGGGAGCTGTAGGCCAGCAACATCTGGGGACCCAAGGTTGGAGGAACCCTGAGTTAAATGTCTACTCAGTTTGTTCTTTTAAACTTAAAAACAAAACTTTCTTGAAAAATGTTTTCAAAAACTTTATTATTTTTTTTTAAATGAAAAATTATTCTGGGGAGTGTGGGAGAGAATGACGTTTTGATGTCACATGTGCTAACCAATCAGTGCTGTGCAGAGATGACTTTTTCCTGGAAACCATCATAAGTGGATTCTCCTGAGCTGAGTTGTGTGTTCATTCCATAACTGTAAAAGCTCCTAGGAGTAAACATAGGAAGCTACCTTGTATTGAGTCTGAACATTGGTCCATCTAATTTAGTGGTGTAAACGAACCTGGGGGGGGGGGAGGTCCCGGTTCTCTGCCGCCTCGACTCTCCACGGTGGCGGCCACCCCACCTCGATCTTCTGAGCGGCGCGGAGCAGTTATCCGCGCCACTCGAGCTGCCATCGCCGGTCCTGTCGCGTCACTTCCGGCCCTGGAAATGATGCGACAGGACCCTGCGCAGGTGCAGTACGTAGCACGGGGGTCCAGCGCACCTGCGCAGGGTCCCATCGCGTCATTTCCGGTGCTGGAAGTGACACAACGGGACCGGAGTGGGCGGCTTGCTGCAGGAGGCGAACCGCCAACAAAAGCAGGTAGGCTCGTACGAGCCTCGTGCGGGCGTGAGCGGGCCGATTTCGGTCCGCTACGCCACACGAGGCTCGATGGGACATCGGTAGTATCATCTCGAATGACTGGCAGCTATTCTGCAGGAGTTCAGACAGAGGTCTTTCCCAATCCACCTACTGGAGATGCCGGGGATTGAACCTGGGACCTTCTGCATGCAAAGCAGATGATGCTCTATTGGTGAGCTATGACCCTTGCTTCTGTCCTTACTTCAGTGGCCCCTGAATTGCTTAAATTAGGACAGCGACATTTTGTTATTTGTTAAAAAATTCAACTCTTCGTAAAACCAGCTGAAGGTGTGGAGATTGAAACGGGAAAAGGTACCATTTATGGCACTGTGGACCAAAATGCATTTGAGTGCAATTCAAGAGTGGTTTCCCAGCACTAATTATGTCTGTATGCACCCTGAAGAATAACATGAACTAGGCAGGAAGTTTTTTTATTGTCTTCCAACACACCCCAAGAGCAACAGCTGCCCACTGATGCTTTTGTTAAAAATTAATATCATATTTTGTAACAATAAGGTTTTGAAAGGGGCGTACTCCCCCCCCTGTCCCCCCTACTTTGGCAGGCTTGCGTGTCAGGCTTAGATAAAACCAGGAAGCGCAGAAACAAAGACGGCAGCAATATACTGGAATAAGAAAGATTTGAAAAGAAAAGAAAAGAAAAGAATGGCTTGGGTTTGGTTCTCCAAGTCAGATGCATCATTTCCAACTTGGTTCTCACTGGAACAGAAGCTAAATTAAGAGTTCGTTAAATACACGAAGAATAGAAGAGCACAATGCAGTTGGATGCTCAAGGACAAAGAAAGCTTAATTCTAGAGCACATGTTTTGCATGCAAAACGTGCCAGGTTCAGTCCCTGGGATCTCCATTTAAAAGGATCATGACTTAGGGATGTGTGAAGATTTCTTTCGGGTGTGTGTGTGTAGAAATCCGGCAGACTAGTTGGGCTCGACCCCCCCCCCAAACTCTGTCCCGCTTACCTCTTCCCCAGCTCGACTCGTGTTCTCCCGTGTCAAGCTGGGGAAGTGACTTCTGGGTTCCCGGTGGGCCGCTGTTTACATAGAAAATGCCTTAAGATACGCCGAAAGCGGCCACCAACTGCATAATTTGCACAAATTGCAGCCACTTTTGATGTCTCTTAAGGCATTTTCTACGTAAACAGCGGCCCACTGGGAACCCAGAAGTCTGGCGAGTGGCGCAGTGCGCACCAGCTTCCGGCCCAGCTCGGCGGGCGCAGCAGTGGCGTCTGCCAAGCTGGAGGCGAGTCAGGTCCCGGCGGGTCACCCACCCCTTGTCGATATAAGAGGTTCTCTGCGTGTCAGAGTAGATAATACAGCAGGGGCAGGGAACCTCCTTTGAGATGGGGGGGGCATTCCCACTCACAAGGCCCTCCATGGGATGGATGACATCAGTGGGCGTGGCCATGGCCACTGACATCATTGCCCTGCCCATTTTGCCTTCCTCCGTTCTAAGAGAGGCACAGAGTTCCTTTCCCAGCAGGGAGAAAGGGACTCAGCTGGCGTACAGTGCGCGAAAGGACTCGGACGGAGTTGGGAAGAGCAGCCACTCCTCACAGGGCCAGCCAGCCAAGTCCCTGGATTTCCCCGCCCCTCCCGTTCCCTAACTGGGGATGACACCAGCCCCCCCAGCTGAAGCACCGGCTGGAGCTTCTCCAGCTTCTGCTTCGCCCAGGGATTGGCTTCACCCGCTCCGCACCTTAGAGCCCATGCTATGTGTGCAGATGTCCGTGGTTCAATCCCTGGCTTCTCCAGGTAGGGATCCTGCTGGGAAAGAATCCTGCCTGAAACCCAGGAGAGCTTGCTGCCAGTCAGTGTCGACAGTACTGGGACAGATGAACTGATGGTCTCACTCCGGAGAAGGCAGCTTCCTATGTTCCTGTGACATGGGGTGAGCGAAGCACTTAGCATGTCGCCCTTCCTCCTCATGGGGAGAGGGAGTGTTGGGGCCCCGGTCCTGCAATCACGCATTCTAGCACTCTGACACCAGAGACTCCAAATCAGCGGGATCCTTTCATTATAGCCAATCCCACGGCATAAGCCTCATGGCTACAGTCTTCAGAAATCATGTAGCTGATAGCATTTTGCTATAGGCTCTTGAAATAGTTCCACATCAAGGCAGGGGACCGGAATGTGTCCCTTAGGGACCAAATTCCCCGAAGTTCCACACCAAGGTAAGGGACCGTAGCCAATTCCCGCTGCTTCTGTGACAAGGGAAAGACTGGAGCCAATTCCTGATGCTGCTGCGACAAGAAGGGATCCTAATAGCAGGCCTGACTTACCCAGAAACTAGAAAAGCCATGTGGATCTAGCGTGATTTGCATAAAGTCAGCTGATTTAACACAAATTGCACTAGATCCACGTGCTTTCCCGGGGCTTATTTGTGTAGAACATACAAAATACCCTGATTTGCGCAAATTGCGTAAAGTTATGCAACTTTATGCAATTTGCATATCCTTACGCAATTTGCGCGAATTTTCTTAGCGTTTGAAAAAAGATGCGCAAACTGTGGCCCGTCTTCCAGACGGAAGTCCATGGAGAACCCCTGACTTGGTTCGCTTCCGATTATCGGGTTGGAAGAAGGCAAGAAGTCCGCCAAGCTCAAACGAGCCTGGGCTTCCCAATGTCGGCACATCCCTAGGCCGCCCGTGCTGTGAGTCTTGGCCTTAGGATCTGAGCAACTCCTAGCTGCTCCTCCGACAGAGGAAAGATCCAAGCCCTATTGCTCATGAGATAAGGGAAGGGATTCTAGAAAAGGCCCTGAACCACCATGCGCACCCGCACAGAGGTCAAGACCAACCCTGCCACTTGGCTTGGACCTTCTGGGTACTGTGAGTCCAGGCCTCTTGACAGTGAGCAACATGCTAAGTAAGGGGAACTCTCTTGTTATCTCTGATCTGTGATTGGAGATAACAAGAGGATTCCTCTCCCCACCTCCTCCCCAAGCCCGTTGTAGTTTGTGATCAGCTGAGACAAATCACCTAACTCTCCGTCTAGCAGCTAGGTCCTCAATCTGCCTTGGTCCCGGCTTCTGCAATTCTCTCAGAACTTTAGTCCAGTCCATTTAAACTGGACTCGTTGTGTATGTCCGCAGCCTGATCTTCTCCATACAGCAGTGCTCAGTTTAGGCACCAACCAGGATCTTTACAGTCTTAATATTGTCTTCTGCTTTGTATGTCTGACATGCCTCGGATTATTTGTCTTATATGAGCTGACTGAACCCATATTAGAATTTGCATAGTTCCTTATTATTGCAAACAAGTTAATTCCCCACGACCGATCATTTGTACAATTATAATTCTTGTGTAATAAATTTAAAAAACAAATAAACCCCCTCTCATTTGGAATGACCTGAATGTGTGGGAGTCATTGGGACAAATCTGCTACTGCCAAGATTCAAAGTTCCCTTAGATGGGTGTCTCTCGTCTCGGAACATATGTACACATGCCTGGAGAGGACATCTGGTAACAGTCATTTTGCAATTATTTTTTTTTACCAATTAAACCTCACTCTTGTTTCTCATATCGTTTCACCAGAGATCAAACAAAGTTGCACATTCCAATAACACAGTGAATAAATGGTGTAGCAACAAGCCAGAAAAGGGGGGGGGGGAATCAGGAAACGCTGCCTGAAAAATGTGTTCCTGGGACATATCCAGTCTAATGTCCCAAATAATAAATGTGTCAAAGGAGAGGTCACACAGTTCCGATCGCAGCTCTTACTGCTCAGATACCACGTCCTGCAACGATCCCTGGCTTGGCTTTCTAACGCAACGCTTTCACATCCCTCTGGCAAGCTACGGAGGATACATTTGTTGTGGAAATTCAACCAACTTCTGGATTTTGCGAGAGGCCAGAGCACCACAGTACATGCGGACATGAGTGCAGAATTTCGGGATAAAGCAGCATCGCTGTTTTTGACTCAAACCATCATCACCTTCCTCCTCCCACACCAAACAGTCTCCATTACATACATGGAGGTGAACTCGTCCCTTTATTGCAGTGTTCTCCAACCTTGGGTCCCCAGATGTTTTTGGCCTACAACTCTCAGCATGCCCCAGCCAGCACTGGGAGTTGTAGGCCAACAACATCTGGGGACCCAAGGTTGGAGAACACTGCTTTATTGGGACTGCGGCCACTAATCAGATTTTCTCTCTGAGTCACCCATCAGGGGGCTGCTGGCTTCTGTTTGGGTGGGGCTCCTAATCCATTGCGGCATTTATTCTGAGCTCTAGAGGAGCTCTCCGTGGTGCTGCATAGTGATGAGTCTATTATTATTATTATTATTATTATTATTATTATTTACATTTATTTATCGCCCAATAATCTGGCCGGCAACTGGCCACCCTGGGCGATGTACATAGGATAAAAACAAGATAAAATACATTTAAAACAATATACATTTTTTAAAATCTTAACCCACCCCATATTCCCGCCTGAACAGCCAGGTTTTTTAATGAGTGGCAGAAGCTCAGCAGAGAGGAGGCATGGCGGAGGTCACTCGGGAGAGAGTTCCACAGTACGGGGGCCGCCACAGAAAAGGCCCTCTTCCTCATCCCCACCAGTCTAGCTGCTCTGGCTGAAGGGACAAGGAGAAGGCCGTCTGTGGCAGATCTTGTTGAGCGGCCTATTTGGTGTTGCATCTACCCATGCCATCATGCATGAGAACTGATCAGGCCGCAGAAGAGCTATCCCTGTGGCTGTGTGCCCTGCATAAGTCAAGCCTCAGAATCTTGCCTACATATGCTGTTTTTCATGTGAGGAGTTTTAACTTGTAGTCGGGGTCTTAAATACCCAGTTTTAAGGCAGCGTGTCCTGGGCTGCCACTAAAGAGAGGGCAGCGAAAGGGTCTAAGCCACTAGGTAAAGATAGGGTATCACACCCACTAGGCGGGTAAGCTTTCCAACCTTGAGCATTTTCATCCCAGAGTAAATTTTCTCTGGGACAGAAGAAGAAGAAGAAGGAGGAGGAGGAGGAGGAGGAGGAGGAGGAGGAGGAGGAGAAGGAGAAGAAGAAGAAGAAGAAGAAGAAGAAGAAGAAGAAGAAGAAGAAGAAGAAGAAGAAGAAGAAGAAGAAGTAGTAGTAGTTGGCTGTAGCCTGCCCCCTTGTGTTCCACTGGAACCTCAGTCAGTGGAGTTCTATTTGTTATAAGCAGGAGGAGAAAGTGACGTAAGTGTAAATAATGGCGACATCCCATGCTGGGATAACCAGTGCTATATAAAGCAGGGTGCTTGTCTTACGATTTGAGAGACTCCGTGGCCTTTTCTTTTAAGGGCTCTGTGAAAATACAATCCTCCCACTACAAGCTCAGACCATTATGGTTGTTCCCCCACCTAGTGCCATGCCGAACATTTCTTCCACTGTAAAATTATTATTATTTTTTACAATGCTCATTCAATTTGATAGAAACGAAATAAATGGAGGGGGGGGCAGGATTCAAAGGAGAAGGCTTTCTTTTCTTTTTTTTGGTGTGGAATTCTCATGGGTCGGCTTCTTGTGCTCAACTTACTTACCGGGAGCTGGGTCCAGGATCTGCATTCTGCAAGAGTTAGGCACCTCCTGCAAGGTTCAGGGCTCCACTCATGGAAGGTCCCTCCACCCATTTTTTTTGGGGGGGGATCCCCCACTGCTCACCCCATTGAGCAGGGTTTCCTGACACTATTTGTAGCACTTTTGGGAGCTTGGAGGGGCTGTCGTGGCAAGGAGGGGGCAAGAATATCCTCTTCTATCAGT
The DNA here is from genome assembly GCA_021292165.1 of Shinisaurus crocodilurus. Taxonomy (NCBI): domain Eukaryota; kingdom Metazoa; phylum Chordata; class Lepidosauria; order Squamata; family Shinisauridae; genus Shinisaurus; species Shinisaurus crocodilurus. The sequence continues at coordinate 8,692,155 of CM037880.1, read as the reverse complement.
GCACTGGTTCCTGTGTAAATCTGAATCCAGTCCCCAGTGGCCAAGGGTGTGCGTGCGTGCGTGCATGTGTGTGTGTGTGTGTGTGTGTGTGAATGTCCCGTCTCTCTGGCAGTCTGCAGCTTCCCCAGCTTCTTGCACTTCAGTCAAAGCCCATGGGAAGACGTCATGAGATAATTCCTCTCGTGGGGCTCTTGCAGATCACGAAACGCAGGCAGCCGAGGAGGAAATGACTTGTAATAGAAAAAAAGGAGGAAGCAGAGCACCCCGTGGGCACCTTGCCATGATACAGCATCCTCAAAGACACCCCCAAAAGAAATCCTAAAGGGCATGACCCAGAATGAGGCAGAAAAACGGAAGCCCCTTTGGTGAGGGAACGAAACTTTCAGGAAATCGGAGGCCAGATTTCGGCACAGCACTGCCCTCGCCTCTCGCCACATGGCGGAGAAGCAGCGGCTATTTTCACAGGCGCAGGGCAGTTTAGAGGTGGTGGTGGGGAACCTCTTTCCAGATGATGGATTAGCAGGTCCGGGATAGGAACATAGCAACACTGGAGGCATTCAAGGTGCAAGCTGGACAGCCCTCTGTCGGGGATGCTTTGACCCGGGTTCCTGCATTGAGCAGGGGGGTTGGACTCGATGGCCTTACAGGCCCCTTCCAACTCTATGGTTCTATGATTCTATGAAAGCTGCCTTGCATCGAGTCGGACTATTCATCCTTCTAGCACAGTATTGCCGACACTGACTGGCAGAGGCTCTCCAGGGTTTCAGGCAGGGTGTTTTTTCCAGCCCTCCCTGCGGATGCCGTGGATCTAAGCTGGGGCCGTCTGCATGCAAAGCAGGTGCTCCGTACCAGTGTTCTCCAACCTTGGGTCCCCAGATGTTTTTGGCCTACAACTCCCAGCATGCCCCAGCCAGCTACGCTGGCTGGGGCATGCTGGGAGTTGTAGGCCAAAAACATCTGGGGACCCCAAGGTTGGAGAACACTGCTCTATACCACTGAGCTGTGGCCCATCCCTAGTGCATCTCCGGATGCCTATACGCCGGCATCAAGACTTAGGCACGTGAGGATACCTGCCAAGGGGGCCCACAGCCCAACAGGGGCCAACTGACAAGAGCCCCCTGGACAGGCTCCTCCTCTTCCATTGCAACCCGTATATGTAGCCAGTGTGGCGTAGTGGTGAGAGTGTTGGACTGGGACTCGGGAGATCCGGGTTCTAGTCCCCCCCGCTCGGCCATGAAACTCACTGGGTGACTGTGGGCCAGTCACGGACTCTCAGCCTCACCTACCTCACAGGGTTGTTGTGAGGATAAAAATGGAGAGGAGGAGGATTGTGTAAGCTGCCTTGGGTTCCTTGCAGGAAAAAATGGTGGGGTATAAATATGATAAATAAATAAACAAATCTGCTTGTTCACCTTTCTTGCACTCTGGCCCCGACTGTGGGGGTGAAAAGGAGGAGCAGCTGATCCCGTTGCTTGCTTCCTCACTGCTTCCTCACTGGCTCTTTGCCTGTAAGGCAAACAAGTGGCAGCAGTGATGAGGTCGAGGATGAGGCGAGGAGCAGCGGGTGACAATGGCAGTGAGAAGGCCGACCCATTGTGGGAAGGGTCCCATTGAGGGTATCTTGCCCGAGGGCCTTCAAACACCTGGAGCCGGCACTACATATACAGATGTCTGAATGGAGGAAACCTTTGCCGAGGGCACTATGTATGTATGTATGTATGTATTATATTTAATAAATACCTACAGGTGTTTATTAAATATAAGTAAATGAATTTATGTATTGTATTTAATAAATACCTGCAGGTGGCGTCGAGAGCACCTAATGCAGGCCACATGCTGAAGCTAAGCAGGATGAGCCGGGTCAGTGCTTGGATGGGTGACTGCCTGGGCGGCCCACATCTGTTCTCCGGCATTGAGCAGGGGGTTGGACTCAGTAGTCTTATAGGCCCCATCCAACTCTATGATTCTATGATTCTATATCCCACCTTTTTCCTGAGAGGAACATGAGGTGGCTTACATGGTCCTCCTCCTCCTCTCCATTTAATCCTCACAACAACCCTGTGAGGTAGGTTAGGCTGAGAGTCAGTGACTGGCCCAAAGTCACCCAGTGAGTTTCATGGCTGAGCGGGGACTAGAACTTGGATCTCCCGAGTCCCGGTCCAACACTCTAACCACTACGCCACACTGCCATGTCCATAACAGAGTCGTCCAAAGGGGTATAAGGTTTCTTTCTTAATTTCTGGCTCTGCTCCTGTGCCTTCGGCAGCATCCCAACATGTAGGAAGTAAGCAGGGGTAAAGTTTCACCTGTCTGTCAAAAGAAGAGGGGCCAGGCTACATAGTCAGTCCAGACACCCTCTCCAGCTCTTTCAGACCACGTCTCAACCTCTTTTTTCATTCTCCAGTAATGTTGTTGTTGTTTAAAAATTTTTTTTTCCAAAAAATGCTTTTCCGCACTAGCTGACACAAGCTTCTTCAAAGTACGGCACATGTGGCCCGAAGGCAGTGGAGGAACTGAAGCATTTATTCATTCACGTTGCCATTTGAAAGACAAAAAGCTCCCTTGTGGCAAAGGGAAAATGGAAGCAGCAACACTTGGCAGAGACAGGGAGTTTTTCAGTGCCTTTGCTGGGAAGTGTTTGGGACTCTCTCTCCACCCCTCCACCCAATTAGAAGCACACCGGTCGCGATCTGTTGAGGAGCGCATTTTTTGGGCCATATATAATAAGGTGTACAATGGAGGGCCGCGATGAAAGTGAACGTTTGGCGCTCGAGTTGGAGGGGGGAGGTTCGGGGTCAAAGGGAGCGGGGAACAGGTTTACCCATGTCACTGCTCTTCCTTTTAAAACATTTCCCCTACACAACTCTCAGGCAGGGCAGGCTGATTTCCCACCCACAATGCACAAGGAACGATGCTGAGACATCGCAAGTCATCCTTCTGAAGAGCTGGAGTGGGCAACTTGTGGCCCTCCAGATGTTTTGGCCTACAACTATGGGATGGGCTGCAGCTCCGTGCCGGAGCACTGGCTTGGCATGCAGAAGGTCCCAGGTTCGATCCCTGGCATCACCAGGTGGGGATGGAAAGATCTCCTGCCTGAAAACCTGGAGATCCACTGCCGGTCCTTCTTGACAATACTGGACTAGATGGACCCATGGTCTGACTCAGTATAAGACAGCTTCCTATGTAACTCCCATGATCCCTAACCATTGGCTATGCTGGCTACAACTGATGGGAGTTGTAGGCCAAAACATCTGGAGGGCCACGAGTTGCCTGCCCGTGCTGAACCAGGATTCTGGATCACAAAATGGCAGCCACCACTGAAAAATGTTGATGGGGTTGTGATGATGTAGGTCTGGATTCAGATTCAGACATACCTAGAGCAGACCAATTGAAATCAATGGGACAGCAACAGACATTTGCCTCTCCTCCGGTCGCTACCACCAAGGAGAAACCTGGAGGGCATAGCCACCTCTGCGATGCTCTCTGTGAGGTCTCCCTGTTTGTCATGGCTTACTCGTCCCATTAATATCAGTGGGACTACTACTCCAAAGATAACTAAATCTGGATCCAACCTATGGTTTCATTCCAGGGGCATTTTTTTTTAGGGGACGAGATGCCAGCTGCTTGAAGAGCCAGTGTGACGTAGTGGTGAGAGTGTTGGACCGGGACTCGGGAGATCCAGGTTCTAGTCCCCACTTGGCCATGAAGCTCACTGGGTGGCTTTGGGCCAGTCACTGACTCTCAGCCTAACCTACCTCACAGGGTTGTTGTGAGGATAAAATGGGGAGGAGGAGGAGGAGGATTATGTAAGCCACCTTGGGTTCCTTGCAGGAAAAAAGGTGGGGTATAAATATAATAAATAAATATATAAGAACACAATAAGTTCCACCCACGCCCAATGTCCAACTATTAAATTTCCGAAATATTTGAAAAGACAGGCTATGAGGTTGTGGGGGAGGTCTTTTTGGCTCAGCACTAGTATTTCTATGGGGAGATAAAGCTAACTGCCAGCTAACTAGAGATGAACAGATACACCGTGGCTGGTTTCCACAGAGGTCTGCCATTTTTCACAGCCAAGTCCATTCTGTGCCAGGTTTCATTCAGATTTTTAATTCCGTGTGTGTCCCTAAATCTGTATGGATTGGGGGGGTGGGGGGTGGCACTTTTATAAAGTGTGAATTTTTGTGCCTCTTTTTCAAACTGCACGTATTTTTCCATGCATCTACCCGTTGACTAAAGCATGTTTATGCACATTAAAATAAATAAATAAATAAAGTGTGCACTTTTCTTTGTGCAAAAGTGCGTGTTTCATTGGACACTTTGTAAGGTGCAATCCTATGCAAGTTTAGACAGAAAAAAGGCCTACAATTCCCAGCATGCCCGGGGCATGCTGGGAGTTGTAGGCCTTTTTTCTGTCTAAACTTGCATAGGATTGCGTCCCCAGTTCATTGACTACGTCAGGGGTGCAATCCTATGCATGTTTAGACAGATATAAATCCTGTAACCCCAGCATTCCCCAGCCAGCTGAGCGGTTTCCGTCCAAACTTGCATAGGATTGCACCCTTTGTTACTATAATGTAAATTGAAATACAGTACATCTCACCATAGTGGGCAACACTATGGCCAGGTGACCCCATGTGCTTGCTTGCATAGGCTACTGTCCTCAATATACCAGCCCCACTCAACATGCTGTGTCATCTACTCTGTAGGACGCTATTTATAGTGGGCTCAAGCAATCCAATGCAACAGAAATGCTTCTCCACTCTTTAAAAAAAGGAACACCGAAGCAACCAAATATTCAGTTCTCTTACTGAACCTTGGAGAACAGAGGGCAAACTATGCCTTGCCAAGTCTTAACTGCCCAACTGTGGCCTAATTTCTCTGGGACTTGTCCCCACCGGAGTCAGCATGGTTACTTTGGGGAAGAGACATTCTTTGGAAAGAGGCGTCCTTTTAAAAAGAAAAGAAAAGAAAAGAAAACACAAAAGGCTTCTTTTGAGGCCCAAGTGTGTGAGTAACTGAGCGGCCTTGACTTTCCTCTGGAACGGAGAAAACTCAGTGTGTCCTAGGGAGATCTCTAGGAATTAAAATTCTCCCTTTGGCTCTTCTTTTCTCTTCGGAGCAGGAAGAGTTGCCAACCTCTGGCATTGCTGAAATCTTTCCTGGCATCTGTTTTGGGAGGCGGCCAGTGGGGTTGGTTCCTAATCTGTACAGAAAGCTTATTTTTCTTTTTGTAACAAAAGAGGGGGGGGGGATCACCTCCGACACAAGACGTGAAAGCCAAAGAGAAAAAGAATTTGACCCGCTTGACATTACAAGAAGTCAAAGAAACAGCAGTTCAAATGACTCCCCATATTATGCCCTCATCCATTTCTAGATTCCAAAGCAACCCACATTTTGGTGTTGACATCACTTTGGTAAATACTATATATCAGAGAAAAGAAGAGGACAGTGGTTTGTGATTGCTGGCTGGGAAATGTCATTTTTAAGCATTTAAATAAAAAAGTTGAACAGTACAATCTTATGTATCTATATCTTGACCCTCAGTAAGTCCCACTGTGTTCAATGGAACTTATTCCCAAGTAAGTGGGTAGAGAATTGTAGCCTAAAGCTACAATCATATGGAAATGTTTTGTGGAACAAGTAATCCCTGTTGTATTTAATGGGTCTTACATCTGAGTAAATATGCCTAGGATTTGCAATATGGAAGGTTGCGGAGTCCTGTCCTTACCTACCAGAGAGTAAACATAATTGAACTCAGCAGGACGTACCTCTTTAGAGCTGTAAAGCAACTCTAAAAGCTTTTGCAGAAGCATACGAAAAACTTGGTCTCTCACTTAACATCAAAAAAACCAAAGTGCTTCATCAGCAAGTGCAAGCCAATCCTTTGGTGATGCCATCTATCCAGCTTGGCGGGACAATACTGGAAAATGTCAATCATTTTCTCTATCTTGGCAGCTATCTTTCTGTTACAGCTAACATCGACAGTGAAATCCAGCATCGTCTGAGCTCCGCAAGTGCCGCATTTTCTCGAATGAAACATAGAGTGTTCGAGGATCGGGATATTTGTAAGAAGACCAAAACACTGGTTTATGAAGCCATTGTACTACCAACTTTATTGTATGCCTGCGAAACATGGACTATCTATAAACGTCACTTCCACCTCCTTGAAAGGTTTCATCAACGTTGCCTCCGGAAAATCCTGCAAATTACTTGGGAAGATAGGCGAACAAATGTCAGTGTACTGGAAGAAGCAAAGACTACTAGCATTGAAAAAATGATCCTTCAACGCCAACTTCAGTGGACCGGTCATGTTGTTCGAATGCCTGACTGCCGTCTCCCAAAGCAGTTACTTTACTCCCAACTCAAGGATGGAAAGCGGAATATCGGTGGTCAATATAAGAGGTTTAAAGATGTTCATAAGGCTAATCTAAAAAAATGCAATATAAACATCGAAAACTGGGAAGCTCTGGCCCATGAACGATCTAAATGGAGGTTGGCCTTTCACAAAGGTTCCATGGACTTTGAAAAAGCCCGAATGCAAGGTGAAAGGGAGAAACGTGCTAAGCGAAAAGCACATCAAATGAATCCTTTACAGGACCATCTTCTATCTGGTAACCTGTGTCCTCACTGTGGGAAGCTGTGTGGATCTAGAATTGGCCTCCACAGTCACTTACGGACCCATCGCTAGAGTCTACACAATCTTCTTTAGAATTTCCTCCTTTTATCCCGGAAGACAATCTTACTCGGTCACGAGTGATCGCCTGATGATGGTGGTTAGAGTGTCAGACTGGGACTCGGGAGATCCGGGTTCTAGTCCCCGCTTGGCCATGAAACTCACTGAGTGACTTTGGGCCAGTCACTGACTCTCAGCCTAACCTACCTCACACAGGGTTGTTGTGAGGATAAAATGGAGAGGAGGAGGAAGATTATGTAAGCCGCCTTGTGTTCCTTGCAGGGAAAAAGGTGGGGTATAAATATAATAAATAAATAAATTGCACGCCGAACCAATTTTGGGTGAATTTTGATTTTCGTGTGGGAATTTGCTCTTGTGAAAATGCAAGGGAGAACCTTTTGTTGAATAGCTACGCAAATGGGACAGAAGATTTGATAGGTTTTCTCTGCCTTACATCGAAGTCCTAGACACCTTAGACTGCAGGGCACAGCTTAATGAGAATAAGGACGTTAGACTTGTCTGTAAGTCTGAGCTTGTCTGTAAGCTTCCTTCCAATGTAACTAGAACAGCCGTCCCCCAACCTGGTGCCCTCCAGATGTGTTGGACTGCAACTCCCATCATTCCCAGTCAGCATGGCCAACACATCTGGCCAACACATCAGGTTGGGGGGAAGGTTGAACGAGATGCTGGGGCAGGGTGGGGTGGTCACAAGTCACATGGGTTACAGGGAGACCTCAGAGAGAGCATCTCAGAGGTGGCAATGTGGTAAAATATAATTTAGTATGTGATTTCTATATAATCACATAACTTGCAACAAATATTTTTTATGCTTTTATATGCCCTCCAGGGTTCTCTTTGGTGGTAGCGACTGGAGGAGAGGCAAACATCTGTCGCCCACAGTAAGAATCAGGGGAACATATTGGCGTGTGTGGGGCTTAGATTTTTTTCACAGGAGGCCTCGAGAGAACGTCAGCCCTTCACTATGCCCTGCCACGCTGTGTGGCCACTTACAAATCACCCCCAAAAAGAAGAAATGCATCCCCCAGAGAGAGGGGCAGTGTTTGGGACAGGAGGGGTGGAGGCCACGGAGGAAGCCCAAGCCTCCTTCAGCTGAAAGGGCAACCTCCACACCCGCCAAGGGTTGCCCAGCCCTGCCTTATTGTCAAGAAAACCCTGCATTCGGATGAGTTTTCGTTCTCTCTTTCTGTTCTTACAGATATATGAAGCTGCCTTGATACCGACTCGGACCCTTGGTCCATCTAACCCAGTACTGCCAACACTGACTGGCCAGTGGCAGCAGTGGTAGCAGCTCTCCAGGCTTTCAGGCAGGAATATTCGGTAGTCCGTCCTACCTGGAGCCAGTGGGGATTGAACCTGGGAAGTTTTGCATGCAAAGCAAGTGCCCTATCACTGAGCTATGGCCCGTCCCAGTCCACCCACTCCTAAAACAGCAGCCACCACACATTTTTTTTTTATCATAAGGGGGTTCACTCACAAAGGGTCAAACAGGGTTACAGTTGATGCCACTTTAGGCTAAGAACAACAGAAGGCAAGTACCTGACATGTTTTTTTTTGTTTTTTTTTAACAATCAATACATTAACCTACCTAACCTTACCTAACCTAACCTAACTCACAGGGTTGTTGTGAGGATAAAATGGGGAGGAGGAGGAGGATTATATAAGTCGCCTTGGGTTCCTTGCAGGAAAAAAGGCGGGGTATAAATATAATAAATAAATAAATAAATAAATAAAAAACCAAACCAAACCCAGATGGACTACCAAATAGCAAGAGCTTACAATTATCCAGCGCTTTCTCCTTCTCCTCCTCTTCCTTCTAGAACTCAATTTAGTTTAAGTTTTTTTTAGCTCAAAAAAATACCAATTTGGCTAATTGAAGAAGGACAGTGCCATTCTGGAGACAGAAATCGATTTTTAAAAAAATCCTCTGCCTTCATCCTTCCACGTCACAGAGAGGAAAGGATACGTGGAAACTCTTCTGGTAGCTGGGATATTGGTGTTACAAGAGAAGGAGATGGCTGTGTGTTTCTCTTGGCCATCTATATCCAGTCTATCATCCTCCACGTTCTTCAGCAAGCAGGCTGGAAGAAACCCAATGCTTACCTGCAAATTGCATTTCAGGCTCTTCCTGAAACTGTGAAACATCTTCGCTGTCTTGTAACAACCAAAGCAATAACATTTCTTGATTTAATGAAATATTTCTATCCTGCTGTACAACAATAAGATCTCCAAGGCAGTTTACAAATCAAACTATACTGTATACTGAATCAAAGCAAAATTGCTGTTGAAAGTCCATACACATAAATCAGCATAGAGATAGCAAGAATTACATATTCCTGCATGTCTGGGGGCGGGGGCGAGGGTGGGTGGGTGGGGGAGCAAAGTGTTGACCTGACGCCTAAAGTCCAACAGCATAGGTGTCTGGTGGTTCAGTCTGGGGAGGGTGTTCTACAACTGGTGCCACCACCGAGAAGGCCCTGAGCTAGACACCCACCTCACCCAGCCCAGGGCCTCCTTTGAGGATTGTTATCAGGCAGCTTCATAAGGGAGCAGGCATTCCTAGAGATACCCTCTTCCCAGATCTAGAATGCTGGGTTAGAGATGCACCAAGAATCAGGACTGAAAATGCTGGACAAAATGGACCATTTGTGCGGCTCAGCTTAAACTGGTTCCTTGCGTCCTTGTATATTTCAGGATGGGAGATGCCCAAGAAACAAAGAATACGCAAGACGTCATCTTTTATCCGGACCAGCAAACTGCAGGATGCAAACTTTTGAATTATACAGAGTTCCTCACTATGCTGGATGTTTAATCATAGTGGGCCCTCAAGGACCCAGAAGAAACTGTACATTGGCTCAGAAAACGAAGGGCAAAATGGTTGTTTCCCCTTTAAAATGGCCACGATCCAGTCAGAATTGAGGGTTAACTCTGGGTGATGTTGTTTTTGTTACTGTCGAGCTCTTATCATGACCTGAACTGTGGTTGTTGCTTTACGTTTTCCTGCTATTGTGACTCCCTTTTGCTAGAGGCTGAACTAGCACTCTGCCTTTGTCTTTGAGAGCCAGCAAGTCGTAAGTATCTCGCTGCAGTGGTTTTTGTTTTGTTTTTTTAATCACAAGATCCATCATTGCCTGAAACACTTTTCTCCCAGCTCGGTTCACTTCCAGTATTGAAACCACAATGCAGGTGGGAATTGGGGACCACAGGTTTGGCTCCACTCACCTGTGTGTGATCCTTTTGATGTCAAAGTTGAACTGCTCATTCTCTGCATTAAATGTGAACAGGGAAGGTGTGTGTGTATCACGGTCGTCTAAACTAGGTACGGGTGGACAAGTGATTTTTGCTGCTGATCTCCCAGGTTCTCCAAACACCACCTTGAAGCCTGGCCCATTTCCTGCATTTGTTTGTACTATTTATTTATTTATTTATTTATTTAATACATTTCTATACCGCCCAATAGCCGAAGCTCTCCGGGCGGTTTACAACAGTTAAAACCATAAAATACAATATAATATAAATGTAAGATTTAACACTACAAATTAAAAAAACAAACAGCAAAGCTAGCGGCAGCAGTTCAAGTTACAATAACAGAGTTAAAAACAACTACAAGATTAAAATGATTGATTAAGATGCCTGCAAGAATAGAAAGGTCTTTGCCTGGCACTGGAAAGAGTACAATGTAGGCGCCAGGCGAGCCTCTTTGGCGAGCTCATTCCACAACCGGGGTGCCACAGCAGAAAAGGCCCTCCTCCTGGTAGCCACCTGCCTCGCTTCTTTTGGCAGGGGCTCTCGGAGAAGGACTGCTGAAGATCTTAGTGTCCGGGCAGGTACATATGGGAGGAGACGATCCTTCGGATACCTTTTTGTTTCATTCTAGCGGAAAAAGTGCACATTTCGAATGTGAAAAATGAACATTTTTTTTTAAAAAGCACACTGAAAATGCACACTCTCCCTCCCCATAGAATAAAGCATGAAAATGTGCATTTGGGGGGGGGGGCATGAATGCAATTTTGGAAACTTGTGAGCATTTTCAAAGAACATGCTCTCTTCCTCGTGTTCGCATTCGGGGTTGTGAATGGGACATGTTAGCATGATTGGCAAACATAAATGAAATTCTTGTATGCCTCTAGCCTAAATGTGGTGTTACCAAAGCTTGGATAACTGTGGCTAAGTCAGACAGACTCAGGAAGGGTCACAGTTGGTGCACCAAGCATAATTGTGTCAACGCATGCTTCTATATAAATAAATTATTTATTATTTAATTAGTTTATTATTATTTTCTTGCAAAGAACTCAAGGTGGCTCTACATAATCCTCCTCCTCCTCCTCTCCAGTTTATCTTCTCAACAGATAACCTATGAGGTACGTTTGTCTGCGAGTCAGCGTCTGACCCAAAGTCACCCAGTGAGCTTCATGGCCAAGTGGGGACTAGAACTAGTACAAAATTATGCATGGTGTGGAGAAAGTGGACCTGGAGACATTTTTCTCCCTCTCTCATAATACTAGAGCCCAATGGGGTCATCCCATGAAGCCGATTGGTGGGAGATTCAGGACAGATAAAAGGAAGGACTTCTTCACACAGCGCATAGCTAAACTATGGAATTCACTTCCACAAGATGGAGTGATGGCCACCAATTTAGACTGCTATAAAAAGGGATTGGACAAATTCATGGAGGAGAAGGCTATCAGTGGCTACTAGCCCTGACTGGCTATATGCCTCTTCCAGTATCAGAGGCAGTGTGCCTATGTATTCCAGTTGCTGGGGAACATGGGCGGGAGGGTGCTGTTGCACTCATGTCATGCTTGTGGGATCCCATGGGCAACTGGCTGGCCACTGTGGGAACAGAATGCTGGACTAGATGGACCCTTGGTCTGATCCAGCCAGGGATGGGGACTCGGACTTGAGGACTCAACTCGTGAGTCGGACTGAGTCCCCCCTCTGACTCGAGTCAGACTCGAGTCCCAATATTTTTAATGGGACTCAAGACTCGACTTGGGACTCGAGACCAAGGACTCGTGTTCCTCAAATGCAACATGGATAGGTTTTAGGAAGTACAGCAAGTTTATTTTTTAAAATCATTTTCCTAAAATGCAACCGTTCAGACATTTTGGGTTTGGCTGCCTCTGCCTGCCTGCTTTGGGGTTCCCTGCCTCCTCTGCCTGCCTGGTTATTTTGGGTTTGTCTGCCTGGTCTGTTCTTGCCAAAATCAGTTGCAGAGTTTTGAAATAAAAAGGCGCACTTGTGCCTAGAATTTATTTAAGCCACACATCTGAAATAGCCTTATTTTGTTGGGGAAACCCCCCATTGATTTTAATAGGGACTCATGGAGTCAGCTTTGGGAGTCACCATTTTGGACCAAGGACTCGGACTCGAGACTCGGGTCCAAAGACTCGTGACTCGACTCGTGCCTCGAGACCAAGGACTCTTCAACATCCCTGGATCCAGCATGGCTCTTCTTAGGTTCTTTGGTTCTTTGGTTCTTAACTCAGGTTCTTTGGTTCTTAACTCAGATCTCCCGAGTCCCACTCTAACCACTATGCCACACTGGCTTCTATTCACTCGCATGGCTAAAAGATAAATGGGCTGCATTGGGAGGCTCAAATCAGGTGCCCTGTCTTTGTCACTGAGTAGCTCGGCCTCCACTGATTTGGGCCTTTCAGGGAGAGGAATTCAGGATTTGTCCAGGTTCAGAGAGACACATTGGCCAATCCAACTTTCCCTGTAACATAAAAGGTTCTCTTCTTCCCAGTCATAATCAGAACATTTCTCTAGTAATTAAGAATAAGGCGCTAGAGGAAACTAAAGTTTTGTGCTGAAAAGCTCGAGTCTATCCCATACGGGAGAGAAATGAAGAGCTGGTAATTTTGGCTTGTTGCCTTTGTGTAAATGGTTAAAGAAATAAGCCCCTGGGGGCAGGAATCAATGAGCTGCCCAGGTCAATAAGGGAAAATTGAGCAATGGATGTATTTGCAAGGCAGCAGGAAGAAATCAGATTAGCCACGTGGGGGGAAAGGAAAAAGAGAGAGATAGCGGCCCATCACAATTCCATAAGAACTGAAGACATTAAGCATTGGATCAAGCCCGCCAGGAAAGGAAACGAATGGTCCCAGGACAAAAATGTTTGATTAAACAGCCTCTGTTAAGGAATAATCTAATTGCCTCCAGCTGCAGTGAGTGAAAGGAGGCGAAAGGAACCACCCGTTGATGTTTTGTCTAAGCCAAACAATGCTGCTCGGGAGATTATTTTGGCCATGGCGCGGCCTGCAGAAACGATACCCACACTAATTGGCAACATCGCCTGCAATGTGCGAGGCTTTGCTGGGGGGGAAAGTGACTCTATCAGACAGCATCTGCTCAAATGGATGCTGTGTGTCAGCAGCACTGAGGGATATCAATTAGCACACCGGTAGTGGTCGAGATGTAAGTGGACTACAGCGAGGAGAATGAGGTTGGATATCCATGCGCAGCAGCATGAAGGGGTGTGTGTGTGTGTGGGGGGCAAGGCATTAAAAGAGGCTGTAGGGGTGTGGAATCACAGATGTGAACGCTCCCCTACATTAGATGACGACGACAACAAAAACAGCCATGATGACCCTTGAGTGTGGGCTGTTGTGTTGTCTGAACCCAGCCAGTGTCTACAGGATCCCAGCTAAGCGCATAGTCTACTTTCCAGCCTTCCCCAGTGTGGGCCTTCTGTATGTGTTGGACTGCAACTGCTATAATCCCCCAGATGTGAGTGTGTGAATGGATGGAGGATGAATGGCTGTGGGTAGTGGTGGTGTGTAGTGTGTGTGAGGGGGGGGGAGAGAGAAAGAGGGAGAGAGAGAGAGAGAAGGAGAGTGTATGGGTGGTGATCCAGAGTGAGAGAAAAAGAAAAGAAAAATTGTGAGTTTTGGTCAACAATGAACTGAAATGAACTTCTCACCCATCTCACCCTCTCATGTAGCTCTTAAAGATCAGGAGCCTGTCAGAAAGAAGAGGTGGCAAACCTAACGTAGCACCAACATGCTTGAATACACAGGGATTCAAACCCAGACTTCTAAGTGCTAAGCGCTCAAGGTCCCCTGCATGGATGAATGGATCTGTCCATTCTTTGTATCCCTATCATCATCATCATCATCATCATCATCATCATCATCATCATCATCATCATCCCACCTTTTTTTACTCCAAGAAACCCAAGGTTCTCGACAAACGGTTCCCCCTTGATTTTCACGGGGGCAAATTCCCACACGAAAATCAAAATTCACCCAAAATCGGTTCAACGTGAAATTTATTTTTTTTATTATATTTATACCCTGCCTTTTTTCTTGCAAGGAACTCAAGGCGGCTTACATTATTTATTTATTAATTTATTTATTATTAATATTTATTTATCGCCCACCTGGCCGGCAACCGGCCACCCTGAGCAATGTACACAGAATAAAAGCAATAAAATACATTTAAACAATATAAAAATTTTAAAATCTTAACCCACCCCATATTCCCGCCTGAACAACCAGGTTTTACATAATCCTCCTCCTCTCCATTTTATCCTCACAACAATCCTGTGAGGTAGGTTAGGCTGAGAGTCAGTGACTGGCCCAAAGTCAGTCACTGAGCTTCATGGCTAAGTGAGGACTAGAACCTGGATCTCTTGAATCCCAGTCCAACACTCTCACCACACTATGCCACACCGGCTCTCTGATTATGAAGATATTTGCAAATTTGGCTAAATTCTTATTAAAAACAAACTGAAACAAAATTCTCAGCCATACCTTATTATTATTATTATTATTATTATTATTATTATTATTATTCCGCCCAACAGCTGAAGCTACCTAGTGAATGGTAGAGGACAAACACCCCCTAAAGGGACTGCTATGAATGTCCAAAGCTGATGTTCCCTCTTCCCTGGGGGTGGGGCGGATTTGGCCCAAGATCTAGCAGTTACCGACCCTATTTAAAAGAAGAAGGTGGACATTCTAAGTCAGGGGTCCTCAAACTTTTTAAACAGGGGGCCAGTTCATTGTCCCTCAGACTGTTGGGGGGCCGGACTATAGTTTGAAAAAAATATGAACGAATGGATCAAGTAAAAAAAAAAGGACCCGGGTCCTTTTTTTTTACTTGATAAAATGGAAAGTTATTATAAATTAATAATAAATTAATTATACATTAATTTGCTGTCTAAAATTGAAATACATAAAATTTTAAAAAGGTATAGAAAGGCTTGATTTGCACACTGCACATATCTTATTCAAACTCAAAAAACGAAAGCCTCATTGCATTCCTATGGCCACTAGGATTCCTTCCTCTTCATTTGTGTCCCAGAGAGCAGACGCAGGTTGCAGCAAGAATCTTGAAGGACCCCCTGGCAATAGTTATATATCTATACCAGCCTTCCCCAACCTGGGGGCCCTCCAGATGTGTTGTCCTGCAACTCCCATAATCCCCCAGCAAGCCATACCACAATTCCCATAGTCCCCAGCCAGCATGTGATGAACTACAACCTGGCAGCCTCCAGATGTGTTGGACTACAATCCCCATAGTCCCCCAGCCAGCATGTGTAGAACAACAACCTGACGCCCTCCAGATGTTGAACTACAACTGGCTGGGGGGGGTATGGGAGTTGTGGTCCAACACACCTGGAGCGTGCCAGGCTGGGGGTCCAGCACAATTCCTATAATTTGGAGGGCGTAAAGTTGGCGAAAGCGGATTTCTACGCACAAACCGCGCCCACCCCCCGCCCTTCCCAAGAGAATGAGAAGCGACTCGAACCTGCCCGCTCCCTCTCTGAGGGACACCCCCCACCATGGCCTGGCCCTCTTCTCACTCGCAACGGGGGTCCAACGCCTTCCTCACTCCCTTAGCCACGCCCCCTCAGCAAAGCACCTGAGCCGCGTCTCTGGGCGAGCAACAGGGGCGCGCTGCCTTTCTCCAATTGCTCGCTTGGGTTTCCTTCCTCCCCGTATGGAGAGGGGCCCAGGAAAGCGGCGCCAGCAGCCGGCGCTCCTCCTTTCTCCCCTCCAGCTCGGAGAAACCTCAAGGCTGGCTCTGCCACCCCCGCCCGAGGGAAGTTTCATATTTTACCTCTGCCCCGCCGCTCGCCTAATTGCAGCCTCTCAAGCTGCCGCTGCCGTGCGCCTCTAGTCACTTCGAGCGCCGCGCTCAGAAGAAGGCAGGAAAGGTGCAGCCCCCGCCCCCTGCCGGGCAATGTGCGCCATGTGCACCATGTGCCTGCACCATGTGCGCCGCCGCTGCCAGAGCCGCGTCATCCTGCTGCGCTCCGTCGCGCTGGACCCCCGCGCTCTGTTTTTGGCAGGGGAAACCAGGGCAACGGGGCTTAAACAGCCCCGTTGCCCTGGTTCCCCCCGCCAAAAACAGAGCGCGGGGGTCCAGCGCGACGGAGCAGGGTCCCGTCGCGTCACTTCCGCCGCCGGAAGTGACGCGACGGGACCAGCGCGGGAGGCTGGCTCTCCCTGGAGAGCGAAGAAAAATTGGCAAGCCCGCACGGACACGGGCTGACCCAGTTCGGGCACGGATCGGCCACCGGGCCGGATGAAAGGGCACGCCGGGCCGGATCCGGCCCACGGGCCATAGTTTGAAGACCCCTGTTCTAAGACTTACCCCACGGGTGTGGCACATGAGTTAAACTCCAGGGTGTGTGCTTTTAACAGGAGAAGAGCCTGTAGTCATGTCAGATCCTGGTTTGCACGTACAAATAGCAGGATGAATGTGTGCCTGGCAAGCTCACGCTCCACACATCCGTGGAATTGATCTGCTGATTTCCACTTCGTGCATCTGACAAAGTAGGTTGTGCTAAAAGCCCACAAAAGCCTGTCTGTTAAAAACAACAACAACAACAACAACAAAGTCTCTCGAAGGAGCTGCCGGGCTCACTTCTTTTCTCAGAATCAAAGGCTAACATCGTTCTTGACCCGTACCTGGGTGAAGAACTGTGGATTGTACCTGGGCTGGCCCAACATGAAAGTGTCAGAGAAACCCCCAAGTCTGAGTCTGCAGCATCTGAAGGGGGAACGAGATGGCTACAAGAAACGCAGATGTGCCGCAGAAAATGGTAGCCCCGTGTCAAGTTCCTGCTAGAGCATGAGTACTGAATCTCAGGCCTGTGGGCTAAATCCAGCCCTCCTGGGGTCCCAATACGGCCCTCCACGGTTCCCTAATGGCCATGCCCCCTTTCCCACATCACCAGGTGGTTCCCATTTCGTTCCTGCCCCTAATCATTTGGTGATTTCTCAGGCAGCTTTTGCAGAGTTTCGTCCCCATTCTAAAAGGTTGAGATGCCTCTCCTGAGGCTTAGTTACTGGCCAGAAGTGCTTCAAACTGGTAAAATATGCCGGCATTTTTCATATTTTTGGCCCCACCCCCTTTTGCCATTGGCTACGCCCACCACTGGAATGTGGCCTCCAAGAGCTTCTCTGAAATTGAATTCAGCCCTCAGGCTGGCAGAGGTTTAGCACCCCTGCACTAACGTGACAACCAATCAGGATGGGACATGGCTGCCAGATATGATTCCAGGCAGGTCCCTTCTGGCCAGGCCTTGGTTCAGACTAGAGCAGTGTTCTCCAACCTTGGGTCCCCAGATGTTTTTGGCCCACAACTCACAGCATGCCCCAGCCAGCTACGCTGGCTGGGGCATGCTGGGAGTTGTAGGCCAAAAACATCTGGGGACCCAAGGTTGGAGAACACTGGACTAGAGGGACATACCTACGACACACACACCTGAGAACAACATGAAGACAGGCCTGCTGGGTCAGTCCAAAGGCTTATCTAGCCCGCCCAGCCCAGCCAGGGATGTACGGATGACGGATGTTGTGAAATCCGCCCCATCTACGTTTCACGGATTGCCAGGCGCTTTCGATCCATCGTCTGCTCGTTGACCGAACTGGATTTTGCGCAAATGCGTTCGTATGCAGATTCGCAAATCCCCGGAAATGCGCAAATCTGGGGATACGCTAGTCCCTGAACATGTGTATTTTCATGCTTTAGCCTATGGGGGGGGTGGTGGAAATGCACGTTTTTGGTCCGTGTATTTTTTTTGATTTCCTGTATTTTTCTACGACTACATTTGTGTACAATTACGGAAAGTAAGAATCAAACAAACCCTGATTCACAAGTCCATGGAATCTTCGCGACTGGGAAAAAGCTGTTCCACTGCAGAATCTGTGGGCCGGATTCTGGCAAATTTGAACGCCTTTGAGCCTGTTGCGGATTTCTCTGCTATCCCTAAAGCCCAGCATCCTGTTTCTCACAGTAGCCCCAACTGGATGCCTGTTTGTGAGTGTTTCCCCAGTTGCAGGTACCAAATTCCCAAGCTTCTAAATACTGAAAGAGCAGTTTGAGGGTTCCTTATTCCACCTTCTG
The DNA here is from genome assembly GCA_021292165.1 of Shinisaurus crocodilurus. Lineage (NCBI taxonomy): Eukaryota > Metazoa > Chordata > Lepidosauria > Squamata > Shinisauridae > Shinisaurus > Shinisaurus crocodilurus. The sequence goes on along the minus strand of CM037880.1, from coordinate 8,674,097 downwards.
AGAGGGAATATTGGACTGCCAAAAACCACTGGCTTGAAGGGTGTGTTTCTCCTGTTCCTGGGCAGCCTGGGAATGCTCCGTGGTACCTAGGAACATAAGAAGCTGCCTTATACCAGGTCAGACCAGCTCTCCAGGATTTCAGACAGGGATCTTTTCCATCACTGGATCCCTTTAATGGCAGATGCCAGGGAGTGAACCTGGGACCTTCTCTGCCACTGAGGAATGGGGGCCTCTCCTTTTTTCACTACTTGATTCTCAGCTGCCAGCAGTGCTTGGCTGCCCATAGACCAGATCTGAATTTAATGGTTTATCTCCAAATGGGAATTTTATTTACAAAAATGATCACAGTACAAAATTGTAAATTTGGATTCATTTATTTCTTTCAAGCCAATCTGTTTCAATGCAGAATTTGAATGGCTTATGTTGACCTAAAAATCCCCTTATGCCTTGGGACCATGTACCTGAAGAATCCGCTACCAACATATCAACCTGCCCATACACCAAAGTTATGCTCTGAGGTCATAGCCTCTTATCCAGGTGCCATCAGGGACAGGGCCTCCTTGGTGCTGGTCCCCCCGCTTGTGCATCTGCATTGCTATCCTTTGGTGCCAGGCAAAGATGTTTCTTCTCTTTTCCCAGGCTTAAAAAAAAATAAAATAGTGCAGCTCTGCCTTGAGTTACAATTTGTGCTGATTTTATCGATGGTGGTATTTTGTTGCTTCCTATAATGCTATTTTTGATGTAGAATGTATGTAAGTCATCTTGTGGGCTATAAATCAAATCAATAAATAAAATTAAGCAAGTCAAAACAGAATTTGAGGATGGGGCGGGGAGTACCAGATACAATTGACCACCCACATTTGCAAGGAGTATCCCATGATACTACTGACTGAGGGCATCTTTGTACAAGCATATGAACTTAAGAACGTAAGAGCCATGCTGGATCAGAGCAAGGGTCCACCTAGTCCAGCAATCTGTTCACACACAGTAGCCAGCCAGCTGCCCACGGGATCCCACCAGTGGGATATGAGTGCAACAGCACCCTCCCACCCCCACCACCCATGTTCCCCAGCAACTGGTGTACCTAGGCATACTGCCTCCGATACTGGAGGTAGCATATAGCCATCAGGAGTAGTAGCCATTGATAGCCTTCTCCTCCATGAATTTGTCCAGTCCCCTTTTAAAGCCCTCCAAATCGGTGGCCATCACTACATCAAGCAAGGCTGTGTATGGACATACAGGGGGACAGGAATAGATGTCAGCTTTTTTGCTTCTCCCCCTCACATGCCATGGACACACATGGACCCACCAAAAACCCATGGACACACACTATGTGTCCTCATAGGACACACATGGATCTTGATCTTGAAGAAGGGTACATATGTTCTGTCAGTACATATGTGCTATCAGTGTGCTTTCATAGCAGTCCTCCTCCTCCTCCTCCTCCTCCTCCTCCTCCTCCTCCTCCTCCTTCTTCAAAAAGACAATGCTTATTATGTTCCAATAAGAAAACCATTTAATAACTCATACAACAATCATTAACTAAATTCATCAAGGGGAAGGGGTCACATGCCATAAAATCAATAAATTCTATCATAAAATCTTATCTTTAAAAAATCTATCATAAAAACGAATAAGGGTTTTTTTTTTCGTGTTCAGTTACATTATTAAAATGTATCTTTCCACAGCTCTCCATGGGTTTTTGGTGGGTTTCTCCTCTCTCATCCTGTTTGTTAATCAAACTGACGAAGGCACACCATATTTCATGAAATGAATCTGATTCCTTTTGTTGTCTTTGCTCCCAGACCAGTCTAGTCAATTTGTCTGCCAATGTAATTGTGCATACAATATTATATCATGCTTTTACCAACCAAATCTTTAGAATCCTTGCAGCACTTCACAATTAACAAATATGCTACTACAAAGTTACAAACCAATTTCCTCCAGACCTCACTGTCCTATAATGCATATAGCTGACACAGAGGACATCAAATCCGTCCACGTTGTAAAAAAAGGGAATGTCAATAGGAGCAGTATCTCATGGACCCTATCAATATGAAAATTAGCATCACTGACACTGAACTGGCCTATTTATAACTTCCATGCGGGAGGGACATTTTTGCATAGAAACATGCAGCCAGAAGGCGCTGCCTCAGTTGTACTGACCTGGCCCCTGGCCTTTGGCCATATCAGAAACAAACGTAATAAGTGAGCCACGATGTAGCCAGCCAAACGTGTAGATGGATTTGTTTCCTGAGTGGAGATTTTCACAAAAATAAATAAATGACCGCTAACCAGGTAATTTGTATCGTTTCCATGGCTGGGCAGGGACAAATCTCTCCAGGTTCTGCTGCTGCATACAAAATAGTCCTTGCAGCTAGCAGACTTCAATCAAGGCCTCAGAGGGCTTTCTGGAAGCGAAGGCTGACATTTCTCACCCGCAATCTAATTCAATCAAAGTTCTTTAGGAAAAGAACCGTGTGTGTGCATTCACACACCACATGTGCATCCATGCATGTGCGATCTCTCTCTCTCTCTCTCTCTCTCTCTCTCTCACACACACACACACACACACACACGGTCATCCTAACACAATAGGCAGAGTCTAAGATGTGGGTGCAACTACATCGCCCTTCAGTTTTCTAAGCACTGCCTCTGTTCTCTTTTTTCACTCTGGCTTCTGCCATCAACCTGGGGCCACTGGGGAGGTGGCGGCACCCCCCGCTTCCCAGGAGTTAACATCAAGCCAAGGCGAGACCAAACTGGCTCATCCATCAGGCAGAGAAGGAGCCGTTGCAGGGAGCTCGCTTCCCCCTCCCAGCCGGACAAATAACGCTCGGCCCCAACGGCCCTGCTGGGACTGCAGAAATAAGAAGGCTCTGTTTACTGCTCTGGGGAAAGAATTCCCTGGCCCCAACCACTGGCCAAAGGAACAGGAGCCTCATTCAAGCGAGAGCACCAGCAAGGGAAGATCGCACTGGTCCGAAGTGCATGTAAATGCCCGCTGATAGGTCACCACCTTGTTCTGACCTTGAAAAACCAATCTCCCCCCTTTCCCAGTCCCCCCCACTTCCCCTCCCTTGTGTGTCTTGTCTCTTTAGTTTGTCAGCCTGATGGTGCTGAGCCCCCCTCTCAGTCTCTCTCATTGATGTGAGCCACTCTGGGAGGCAATAATTGTCCGAGAAGCAGGATCAAAATGCAGTAAACAAGTAAAATGGGAATTCATTCCAGGCAGGGGTGGAGAATGGGTGGCCCTCCAGATGTTGTTGGACTGCAACTCCCATCAGCCCTAGGCAGCATGGCCAATAGTGAGGCACGATGGGAGCTGTAGCCCAGCAACATCTGGAGAGCCACCCACCTGCTCCCCCATCCCTGCCTTAGTTCATTCATTCGGGTGAATGGCGCAAAAGTGCATTCACAAGGGGCTGCAAGAAGGAACGTAAACAAAGTGCCGTAGCAAGGAAATCCCTCCGGTGGAGGGGAGAGCAACCCAGTTCTTTCCCATTCCAGCCCCAGTTCTCCCAAGAGTTCCCACACACATTTTTCTTGACTGCCTTCCTTTTTCCTCATTTGGTTCATATATGTATCTCTCTCTCTCTCTCTCTCTCTAGAGAGAGATTGGGGAAAACAAAGCAGGGAGAAAAACCCTCAAGCAGTGAGCACAATTCCTCTACCCAAAACGAGAAAATGGTTAGGGGAACAAAATTAATTTTGCATTGGGCAGCATAATAGCTTGAGCCGGTTCCATACTCCCTCTTTCTCTTCCACACACAAGGCCTGTTTCTATTTGTGAAGCACGGCTACCTTCAGTCAAGTGTTATTTAAAGCTTCCTTGTCAACATTTCCCCGAATTAGTTACCAGTGTCTCCTTCTACTGCTCATCAAAATCCATCTGCCCATTTTTAGACAGAATTCAGGGAAATGATTGCCATCAGCTACACTTCCTGCATGTTCAGAGGGCGGCGGCGGCGGGGGGGGGGATAGCATGGCAGAATATCCCCCCCCTCCGCAACTTCACTATACTTTGTGACCTAGTGTTAACATAAATCCAAAGAGAATCAGTCTTCTTTGCGATACTTACCATGGGCTAAGTGTCACCTGCTTTCCTTTTATGCTAGAGCTTGCCTCCGTTTCAGTAATGTTTTGGCCACTTGAGCATCAGCGACGTTGCTGAAATTCGGAAGACTAACATCATTGACTCATATAATGCTTGTCTCCAGTCCAAGATGAGCCTCCTGATGACCCAAGATTTCTACTCTGGCTTGGATAGTAATCAGGGCCGGATTAAGAGCATTATGGGCCTGGTGCTGAGGATTTTGGTGGGCCTTTTTATGGAAATAAATAAAATGAAGATGCAATTTTATATTAAAACAAATTAAATATTTTAATTACCATTAAAGTGCCAAAACTCAAAAACTCCTGCAGCTCATCAGTAAGGGTCTTCCCAATTTCCCCCAAATTATTTATTAAAAAAGAAAAAGCAGCCACAACAAAAAGCCAGGAAGCTTTGCTTGACCAAGAATAATTGTGTTGTTCTTGTTGCTTTGTTTTTGTTTTTTTGTTAAACTAGCATTTGAACAATTGAGCTGCGAATTAGAAAGATCTTTTGCTCGAGGCTGGAGAGAGAGGTCCCTTCTAAATCTGAATATTACAGACCCTAGCAAGCCCCCCATGTGCTTCAAAGAAATGTAGTAACAGTGATTGAAATGCAAAAACCTACCGAAATGCTAATTTGAGAACAACAGTTCTTGCTAGGTCTTGCCTCAAGCCTGTAATGCAGATGTGCTTAGAACACCTTTCTAATCTTGAAAAAATCATTAATTATGCTGAATGATAACGATCAGAGCTAACTCAAATCGTGCCGCGCGTTCCTATATTGTGGGCCTGTTTTCTGTTATGGGCCTGGAGCTGCCGCTCCAATCGCCCCTATCTTAATCCGGCCCTGATAGTAATCCAAGAGGGAGGACCCCTCCACTCACCCACTCATGCACTCGCCCGAGGGCTCATAGGTTCTCCCTCTCTCTGGTGCTTTGAACATTGCTATGGCAGGAGCCCAGGTGCAGTGGAACCTGGGAAATGTAGTTTCCCCCCACAGCACCTGACATCCTTTGTATGGATATCCGGCACCCTGGAAACAACAGGCGAAAGATTTATATGACCTGAAGAGAAACCAGAGTAGGTAAACCAGATTTAAGTAAGTGACTAAACTGAAGGATTTAAATTAATAGAAGAAGGGGTAGCGAGGAGGCTGGATCTGGGAGAACAAAATAGGGTTATATGTACAGTAATACCTTGGACTGCAAATAACTTGGTTTGAGAGCGTTTTGCAAGACAAGCAAATTTTAAAATATTTATTTAATTTTGTTTGACTTGATATATAAGCGACGTCTTGCAATACAAGTACTGTAGTACAGCTTAAATTAAAAAATCTCTGTACAAATTTTTTTTGGGGGGGGGATTTCATTTTGATATAAGAGTGTTTTGGATTACAAGCACGTTTCCGGAACGAATTATGATCTCAATCCAAGGCATGAGTGTATTGGTAATAAATTAGTATTAGTAATAAGTTAGAAGGCATGTATGGAATTCTGAAAAAACTGAGTCTAAAATGTTGGGGGGAGGTTTTGGTGAAACAATGGGAAAATGTCATACAACTTTATTAATATATGAGTAGAAAAGACCTAATATTGCTTAATGCTTATAATAGAAGAATGGTTAGTGAAGACAGTGGGTTAAGCTGAGAGGGTTAGACTTTCTTTGTTATTTTTGGAATAATGAACAATAATTGATCACAGAGATAGAAAGTATCTTTTGGTCCCGTAGCGACGGGAGCACTATATAAGTTTTATGCATGTTATTTTAGTTGTCTTATCTACTGTCTGAAATTTTCTTTAAAATAAAATTTGAAAAAAGAAAAAAAAGAAAGAAAAATGTTGGACAATAGAAAAAAGCGACGTATTTTTGTATCTATAGAGTAAGAGTAACTATTGTTACTTATATTTGCTGTGGAGAAGATCGGAAGTCCATTTTAGTTTAGTTTGCTGTTTGTTCTGTGTTTTGTAATGTTTGCGTTTTAATTTTTTCAAATATATTTTTTTTTTTTAAAGAAACAACGTGTTCTAGGACTCCTTGTGCCAGTAACTTGGTAATGTATACTTTCCAGGGCACTTTACATCCATGAAAATATTGGAAAATTATATTTCCTAGGCTCCCTGGCACCTGGGGTGATGCCATAGAGCCTTCCAGCACTGCTGCCGCCATCATTGCCACTGCCATAAGGCCAGGTATTTGGGGAAAGGATGATGGGATTTGGGGAATGTGGGTAGGCCTTGGGAGCTCATGGAGGGGCTAGCAGGGCCCCGGGTTAGAGCTGTTTGTGCTCCTGATGATGCTTGAACTGGGCTCAGAATTTGTCTTGAAATTGTCTTATTTACCAGAGTGTGTGTGCATGTGTGTGATTCTATTTTTTTAAATTTATTTAATACATTTTTATACCACCCAATAGCCGAAGCTCTCTGGGCGGTTTACAACAGTTAAAATCATAAAATACAATATAACATTTAAAGAGTTCTTTAGATTCTAAAGAGTTCCACTTGCTGAGCATCATTATGTATTGAGCTGGCTTGCACGTCTCCCGCCATCTGTCTTAGGCAACTTCATAAGCTCGTCTGAAACTGTGGATCAGGGCTACATTCCATCCATCCAATTTCCACATTGGATCACGACTGTAGTCCGCATGGACATTTGTACACGTGTTTTCCAAACATGGACATTTTCTCTGCGCGGTTTCCCCAAATGTATGCATCCGCTTTCTGTGTTGGGGCGGGGAGGGAGGATACCCTCAAATCGAGCAGTGGCACATTCAGCAGCTGGAGCCCTTCTATCCACAGAAGGCAGATCCTGGATCCAACCTAGAGTCTGGGTGAAAGGGTGACCAGCCAAAGATCATCCACTGCACTTAAATCAGTTAGGATTTCAAACCCACACCTCCAAAGTTCAAGCCAAGCAAGCACTCTACACCAGCCGTCCCCAGCTTGGTGCCCTCCAGATGTTTTGGGTGACAACTCCCAGCATTCCCGACCATTGGCCATGCTGGCTGGGGCACTTGGGAGTTGGTCTATCACATCTGGAGGTGGCCAGGTCGGGAGAGGGCTTCTCTACTCACTATAGCACGCCGGCTCATAAGGTAGCCCGAAACGATACAATTGCTTCAAAACAAACAGCTCCCCCAATTAGTATTAATTTCCTGTGCATGCCTTGTGCAGCTAGCCCTGGGCTAAATGAGTGCAGCAGGTAACCCAACCATTCTTCATGTTGTCATTATGCTTTTTCACATTTTGGACGGAGGGACTGACCATCTCTCTCTGGCAGCGAGTGACAGGTTTCTCAGAACAGAACGTGTAGCGCACAGGCAAACAGGCGGGAGACAAATCAATCCCAGGCTAGAGAATTATTAATAAGATTGAGTCTCTTTCCCCCGCCCCCAATACCTCCAACTCTCCCCAATAGTCTTGGCTGTTTGTGTGCCAAAAGACAAACGCTTCAGATCAGTGACAGGGAATAGAGCAGAGGGGGATTCTCTGAGTGGGATCCTTCTCGATTTCCACGACATGGACTCCAGAAACCCACGGGACTACCACATCTTCTTCTTCTTCTTCTTCCTATTCTTCTTCTTCTTCTCGTCGACTTTGCCATCTCTCGTAAGTACAGAGCCCGGAAGATTTGCCTCTGTTGTTTTTTTGTGGATTGGCTGCTTCTGCCGGAACGGATGCTCGTGCGGGTGGAACCTGAATCTTTTCTTTTGGGGGTGTGGTTGTTGACGGGTCTGAAGAGGCGCAGAGAGGTGCTCTGCGCGCTTTCTTTCAGCTGTCAAGTTGTGTGCCACTTAATTTGGAACGTTTGATGTGAATGAGAAATATACTGCTGAGCGTGCTAATTTTTGCTTTCCAGATGTACTCGAGTTAAGAGGAACAAATGGGCTGGGGCAATACCCCACCCACCCCCACCCCCGTCCAACAACCTTGAGGGCTTGTTCTGACATAATGACAGAATAGGGCTGGGAAAACAGTGTGTCAGAATGAAGTGGTGACTGAATGATTTGCTTATAATGGAAGGGTCAGAGGTAGAGCACAGGTAGAGCACAGGCTTTGTGTGCAAAAGGTCCCAGGTTTAATCCCTGGCATCTCCAGGTAGGGCTGGTAAAGATTCCTGTCTATTTTTATTTATTACATTTGTTAATCGCCCATCTGGCCGGTCACCCGGCCACCCTGTCTAGAAGCCTGGAGAGAAGTTGCCAGTCTGTGTTGACAACTCTTAGCTAGATAAGAACCTAAGAACCTAAGAAGAGCCCTGCTGGATCAGACCAAGGGTCCATCTCGTCCAGCATTCTGCTCCCACAGTGGCCAACCAGCTGCTCACGGGAGACCCACAAGCAGGACATGGGTGCAACAGCGCCCTCCCGCCCATGTTCCCCAGCAACTGGTTAGATGGAGCAATGGTCTAATTTGGTACAAGGCAGCCTCATCTGTTCATTTGCTTAGGGGCAGATAGCTCAGTGGTAGATTACCTGTCTTGCATGCAAAAGGTCCCGGGTTCAATTCCCGGCATCTCCGGGAAACACACCTGCCTGCAACCCTGGAGTGCTTCTGCCAATCAGTGTCGGCAACACTGAACTTGACGGAGCAATGGTTTCACTCAGTATAAGGCACCATCCCCTTTCCTTATGTAGGCTGAATATTTGAAATAGACATAAAATAAACAGGGGGGAAACGCCAGTCTGTGCTGCAAAATCCGTGCCTTCTCCACTCCACTGTAACAGTTTCCATCTGAGGTGAAATGAGCTTGAGGAGAAATGGACAAGCTTGTAAGAACTCAAATCAAGATTCTTTTTCCTAAATTCTATTTCTTCCCAATGTAAATTAGGGATTTAAGTTGGGGAGGGAAGTTTTGAAAACATTCAGTATACAGTAGCAAGTTGGCACTCGGCATGGTGGATTGCTTTAAACTTCATCATTGCAGCTCAAGGTTTCACTTGTTCGGAGTACACCTCAGACTCAGAGGTGAATTTCAAAAGTAAAACGTGAGTCATGCATGCCAGAGTTCAAACGTTTCAATTGGAGAGTTCGACAAATGTTGGATATGTGTGAGATTTTGCTGGAGCACTACTTTCCATCTGTATCCTCCCACAGGAATGATTAAAACAAGGATGTCTCAGGTTTTCAGTTTTGATTTTCAGTTTGAATTTTGCCAGAATATGTAAATCCTCTCAATTTAGCCTTCCTAACCTTCCAGATGTTTTGGACTACATTTTCCATAAGAACATGAGAAGAGCCCGTGCTGGATCAGACCAAGGGTCCATCTAGTCCAGCATTCTGTTCACACAGTGGCCAGTCAGCTGCCCATGGGAGACCCACAAGCAGGACATGGGTGCAACAGCACCCTCCTGCCCATGTTCCCCAGCAACTGGTGTACGTAGGCATACTGCCTCTGCTACTGGAGATAGCATGTAGCCATCAGGACTAGTAGCCATTGATCGCCTTCTCCTCTATAAATTTGTCCAATCCTCTTTTAAGGCCCTCCAAACTGGTGGCCATCAGTACATCTTGTGGAAGTGAATTCCATAGTTTAACCACCTTTTCTGTGGTGGCCCCCAAATTGTGGAATGGCCTCCCTAGAGAGGTCCGCCTGGCACATAATTTGCTGACTTTCCAGTGCCAAGCAAAAAAGACCTTTATATTCTCCTTGGCCTTTTAAACTGCCGTTTGCTTTATTCTTAATATGTGCAATGCTGCATATTAAAATTATCTTCTCTGTTTTCAGTTGTTCACTTATTTATCACTTTTAATGCTGGACATCTGTTGCTACTTTTAAAGTAATACTTTTTAATGTGTTTTTAGTATTGGTTTTTTTTTAGCAGTGGTTATAGTCAGTGCTTTTTTTCTGGAGAAAAAGGTACCGGAACTCTTGGATTACATTTCCTCGGGAGTAGATGGCGATTAAATTGTAATGCAATTAATAGAAGAAAAGGTGCTGGAACTCAGTTCCGGTGAGTTCCACCAGAAAAAAAGCCCTGGTTATAGTGTTTTTGCTTTTACTGTGTATGTCACCCTGAGAGCTGCGGCTATAGGGCAACTCATAAATTGAGATGATGATGATGATGATGATGATGATGATGATGATGATGATGATGCATAGATTTCATAGATCATAGAGTTGGAAGGGGCCTACAAGGCCATCGAGTCCAACCCCCTGCTCAATGCAGGAAACTAGAGGAGGGGTCTCCCATCCAAGCAATAACCAGGCCTGACCCTGCTTAGCTTTCCATGCTCAGACAAGCTGAGCCAGCATGAGCCACATCATCATCATCATCATCATCATCATTATTATTATTATTATTAATAATATTTTTTAAAAACTTCCCCCAATTTGTACTGCAGCCAATTAGATTAGGGGTACAGTCCAATGAGGCAGCCCATCGCCCCCCAAACTCGGACGATTATGGGCCTCCTATGTAGGGTGGGAGAAGTGAGCAGGGGGTTGGACTCGATGGCCTTGTAGGCACCACCTTCCAACTCTACAGTATTCTATGATTCTAAGTGTGGAGGCTGCGAAGCAGCTGGACAGCCGATTTCAGCTATCTAACGGTGGCACTTCAGAGCAGGAGGGAAGGAGGCTGGGGCACCTCCAGGATACATCGGATCTCAGTGGCACTGGTCTCCTCCCAACCCCGCCCTGCCCCTCCCCAGCCCACTAGACCCCTTCTCCAAGGTCGCTTTTGTGACCTCTGAGAAGTAGCCAGCACAGTCTCTCCATGCCGGCTGCGAGGTGGTGGGGAGGGCTTGCTCGGAGTAGGAATGTGTGCCGAGCTCGATTGGGGGTGGTGGAAATCCAGTGCACTCACCAGGCTCGACCCCCCCCCCCCAAGCTCTGCTCTCGGCCTACCTGCTTCCCTGGCTAAACTTGCATTCTTGTGGGCCGAGCCGGGGAAGTGACTTCCGTGTTCCCGGCGGTACCCTTTTTACGTAGAAAATGGCATAAGATACGTTAGAAACGGCCACCATTTGAGCAAGTTACGCAAATCGTGACCACTTTTACCGTATCTCACGCCATTTCCTATGTAAAAAGTGTACCACCGGGAAACCCGGACGTCCGGGGGAGCGCCTCAGCTGGTGCTCGCTTTTGACCTGGCTTGGCAGGTGCAGCGGCATTGCTGAGCGCCCAGTGAGTCGGGTGGTGGGCAGATCACCCACCCCAGGAGCACGGAGTCTCAGCTCCGACATTGGAGCCGTTTCCCGACGTCTGAACTGGGACTCCGAAAAATCCTGTGGCCTTCTCGATGCTGTCTAGGGGGCCATAGGATCGCTCTGTAGGAGTGGCTGGTTTTTGAAATAAAGGTGTGTGAATCAACTTCTGGGCTGCACAAGTCTCCTAACCCCTCCACAAATGGCCCAATAAGTACTGAGCAATCTCAGCGGGTGCAGAACACCGATGGACTGTCGCTGACTCAGTGGGTGGGAAAGAAACCTGTGGGTTTCTTCATGCGGCTTGGAATGAAGTATCCTGGAAAAGGGCCCCGAACAGGAGGACTCCACACTGTAACGTTTTGTTGCAGTTCCAACTTTTCTGTAATCTGTTGACATTCACCCCCACCCCAGCTTTGAAACCTTCGGCGGGGGCCCCTTCTGACACCTTTCTAAACATTTCTGAAAGAACAGGAGTAAGGGAATAAGAAGTAGAGGAGGAGAGCATAAATATGGCGGAAGGGGGATGCAGATGAGCCCTTCAGAGATTGAGATGTTTGGTTTTCAATCACGGCGTAGGTGCCGTGCATCGAAACAGCGAAGCGGCCGCACGAGCTGCAGAGGCGTTAAATGTGTGCCTATCTTGTTCCTTCACTGTTAAGGTTTTGATTGAGGAGAAAAGGGGGAGTGGGATAAACAAGGGCGTGGGTAGCCTTTGACATCTGCGCTGCACGCCAGGGGTGAGAAACTGAAGTATATTTGCTCGCAGTAGCCAGCAGAGGTTTTGATTTTCAGCTCCACATCTTCGTCTGATGCGAGGTGCTCACTGCTCTAAATCGAGGGTGAGGGGGTGAGGGAGTCGGACATCTGTTGCAGGAGGACAACGGGAAGTTAGAGTTGTGATACAGCACATGTTTATTAGCATCTGGTCACCAAGCCCAGTTTATCCATGCAGCAGAAGCAAACAGTCATGCTTTTCCTGGACTCTCTGTAATACCTCAGATTGCATGTTTGAGTTGCCATCCACAAAAACAAAAGAAACAAAAAGTCCTGCTTCCCTTTATATAGAAAGCTAGCTAGTCAGGGCAGGGATGTATGAGAAATTTGTATCAGTTCATATTTATTTATTTATTATATTTATTATATTTATATCCCACCTTTTTTCCTGCAAGGAACCCAAGGCGGCTTACATAATTTTCCTCCTCCTCTCCCTTTTATCCTCACAACAACCCTGTGAGGTAGGTTAGGCTGAGAGTCACTGACTGGCCCAAAGTCACCCAGTGAGTTTCATGGCCGAGCGGGGACTAGAACCCGGATCTCCCGAGTCCCAGTCCAACACTGTAATGACTATGCCACACTGGGTCTCGCTTTTTGATCAGGATTTACTGAGTTTTTGCACCTTCCAGAAGTCTGCACCTTCTGGAGACGGAACATGAACTGATACACAATCTGCAGTTGAAGTCCATACATTTTCAAGCTTGCAATGTGATTCATTTATTTTATTTTTATTTTATTGGGTTCCTTTTTTCCTGAAAGGAACCCAAGGCGGCTTACATAGTCCTCCTCCTCCTCTCCGTTTTATCCTCACAACAACCCTGTTCTACATTCATAGACACGCCCCCCCAAAAGCATTTGACAGCATGCATACATTCAAAAAACATGCATGAAAAAAAAATCTGTACTTTTGAAAAATGCGCACAGATTTACTTTAATCAGTGGGAGAAGAACGCATACATTTCAAAAATGTGCGCAATTGGTGCATACATTTAAAAATATGCACAGAGATACTCATAGATTTTAATGCAAAAAGAAAAAAAAAAACACAAGTTCACAATCTGATGAAGACTCGAGTCAGACCAGCTCCTTTGAGATGGAATTTGGAAAACTTCAGCAAGCTCGAGTTTTGCTGATTCGAACATCTGTAATTCGGCTTGGCCTTCTCCTTGGCATGCTGTTTTCCTACATGGAAGGCTTTTCGTGGGGGTGGGTTGTGGTACAAGGGGATAAAAATGACCAGGACAACACGGAGAGCACAGAGTCCTGAGACAGGAGGGTTGGAAGAAAGTCAGAGGAAAGGAGGAAAGAGATAGTTCAGAAGTCGCCGTGGTAAGAGATCTATCGACTTGAAATGAACAGCTAAATATTGTCTGCAGACAATAGTGCAGACAATATATTGTCGAATAGATTTCATAGATTTCATAGATCATAGAGTTGGAAGGGGCCTACACAAGGCCATCGAGTCCAACCCCCTGCTCAATGCAGGAAACTAGAGGAGGGGTCTCCCATCCAAGTAATAACCAGGCTTGACCCTGCTTAGCTTTCCACACTCAGACAAGCCTAGCCTTCCCCAACCTGATGCCGTTCCAGATGTGTTGGACTACAATGCCCATCACCCTGGCCAGTATTGGCCTTGCCGACTGGGAATGGTGGGAACTGTAGTCCACCACATCTGGAATGGCACCAGCTCAGGAAAGTCTGGTGTAGGAGGATTGGAACATGAATGTGGGAGACACACGCATTAGAATGATTGCCTTCCGCACGCTGCATGAACCTCCCCAACCCCAAAACAACAATACAGAGATTGTGAAATCTTGCTGAATATTTATGTCTCTGGTATGGAAACAAGCTGAATGGAATAAACCCGACCACCTGTTCAGGAGGTCGATTTCAGCATGTTTTGATCTTTCTGGGTTTATTTCCCCCCCCTCTCCTCCTCCCCCACCCACCCCCTTAAAGCGAACAAATCGATAGGTTGTGACATTCTGCCATGAATTAGGAAAGAGAAAAAGGAGCAGAGAGGCTCAAAGGAGCGAGGTATCAGCAGCCTTTTATAAGGACGTATCCACACATATTCACAAGTCGCGGGGGGCTGAAGTGAGGCCGAAATCGGCCCCGCTCGGGGGCCCCGAGACTCACACACCTTACCTGGCCGCCGCTCGCCCCACCGCTCCATGCCGTCATTTCTGGCTGCCAGGAAGTGATGATGCGACGGGACCCCGCGCCACGTTTTTAGCACAAAAACCAGGGCAACCTAGCTTAAAATGGCCACAATCTGCTATTCGCGGCTATTTTAAACTGGGTTGCCCTGGTTTTTGCGTTAAAAATGTAGCGCGGGGTCCCGTCCCGTCACTTCATGGCAGCCGGAAGTGATGCAATGGGACCCCGCGCTGCCGGCGCGGTGGATCGAGTGCCGTGGAGATTCGGGCCTTCGGGGGGGGTGCTTGCTGAGAAAAGGCGAGCAAAAGCGAGCACCCCTCCAAGGTAGGATGCAAACCCCTACTTTTAAAGTGAATTCGCACATCACATAATCTGTGTATGTCTTCTGGGTCCCAGTTTGGTGATATATTACTATGGATCACAGCACCCCAGGTGGTCCAAAACTGGTGCTGCTTTATTTGCCCAATTTTGAAATGAATATATTTGCCCGATACAAAATGGGGTCGCTTTGAGGAATGGATTACCAGCCATATGAAGCTTTCATAAACTTGCAGGATTAAAAGGCTGTGCTCTCAGGAAGGAAATTCCCCTGGACACCCGACACTCTATAGACACCCGACGCCGAGCCATTATTTTACAAGAGGCGTTAAATGTTTCCCTGTCATAATGATAGACTGTGTGTACCTTTTCTACCACGTTTCAGTTGATATATTTCTGTATATTATTCACGTTTTCTTATAAAGATGTATGAACAGGCTTTCCATTTCAAGAAAAGCATTTATTTATTTATTTTTAAACAGAGTTTGCAGACTCTTGACAAAGTCACTATATGGTGACTTTTCCCTATCATTCCTATCTGGCAAAGTTTCCCCTCTTGTGATCAGAGTAATATCATGTGAGAGCCAGACACGGTAATTGGCGAAACCCCTTTTCGGTAATTGGCGAAAGCCCTTTTCAAACCTTCATTCTGGACAGAATGAACGTGCGTGAGAAGTTTGGCATGTTCTGCCTTCAATCTGCCTTCATTACAAGTGGGATCTGCAGCAATTTCCCCCAAGCCTGCTGGCCTAGGGATGTGTGAGGATTTCATTCGGGGTGGTGGTGGAAGTCTGGCGAACTCGCCGGGCTTGACCCCCTGAACTCCGTCCCTCCTACCTGTTCCCCCAGCTCGACTCGAATTCTCCTGAGCCGAGCCAAGGAAGTGACTTCCAGGTTCCTGGTGGTACGCTTTTTAAATAGAAAATGGTGTGAGATACACCAAGAATGGCCACAATTTGTGCTAGTTATGCAAACTGCGGTCACTTTTACCATATCTTACGCCATTTTCTACGTAAAAAGTGTACCACCAGGTACCTGGAAGTTCGCTGAGCAGCTCGAGTGGCGCTCGCTTTTAGCTTGGCTTGGCGGGCAAAAAAAGAAGAAAGAAAGATAACTTTATTCCGGATTGTGGGCTCTGATTGCACATTTACAAGAGCACCAGAATGGAATCACAGAATAACTATTAATTGCTATCTGCTAATTGATAATTGAATAATAGTGTGATTGTAGTGAAAAGTATAGTGAACTCATACATGGTGAACACAGGGCAAGAGAAGAGGAAATGTATCCTTTTTGAAAAAATATATATCATATTTTCTCCCCTTTGATATGTTTTCTTTTATAACATGAACATAATGTGGTATTGTTGTGATTTTTAATTGCATGGAAATGACAGAAACAGTTTCTGAGGAGAGAGACGGTGAGATTGTGCCCATGCATCCGAGCTATTTCATCTCCCTCTGTTTCTAGGGACTCGCACAGTCTCGTCCAGAATGCGATGTCATAATGGAGTGGAAGAAAAACGAGAGCGAATGCTTAAGGAGATCCATCAGCACATGAATGAAACAGCAGGTACCTTAAGAGCAGGAGTGTTTGGGAAATGGGACACTGGAGAGTGGGGGGACTCAGACAGACAGACAGACAGACACACACACACACACACACACACACACAGACTTTATTTCCATATACTTACACACCAGGGGTGCAGAAGCTCTTTCAGTCTGAGGGCTGAATTCCATTCTGCAGAAGCTCTCGGGGGCTGCATTCCAGGGGTGCGTGGGGCCAAAAATTAGAAAGCAAAAAAAAAACACCACACACACAAAACCCCATAGAGATGTTACCACAAATATCAGGGGGCTGAAATGAGGCCAAAAATCGGCCCCGCTTGTGCCCCCCCAATATTTGCGGGCCTTACCTGGCACCCGCTCGCCCCTCCGCTTGAGCCGCTGCGCCTACTGCACCAACAGTGCAGGGTCCCGTTGCGTCATTTCCGGCTGCCAGGAAGTGATGCGACAGTAGTGGTGAATTACGTACCTTTGGGGGGGGCTGCCTCGCCTCACCTCTCCTCTCCTCGCATGCCCCCCCGATGCCCAATTCTCCATGGCACGGAGGGGCTCTCTGCCCGCTTTCCGCGCCGCTCAGGCAGCCGCGCAACCCGCGCGGACTCCCATCGCGTCACTTCCGGATGTCTCCAAGACAGCCCCTGAAAATGCTAGAGAGTCAGGAAACCTTGCTGAATGAGGTGACCTGTGGTGTGTGGGGGGGAGGGGAAACCGCCAAATCAGGTGGAGGGACCCCCTGTGAACAGAGCTCCTCCTCTTGCAGAAGGCAGATCCTGGATCCAACCCACAGTGTGATTTTTTTTTTAAAAAAAATACCTTTACAGTCATGCCTTGGATTGAGAGCATAATTCGTTCCGGAAAAGTGCTTGTAATCCAAAACACTCTTATATCAAAACGAAATCCCCCCAAAAAAATTTGTACAGAGATTTTTAATTTAAGCCATCATCATCATCATCATCAGGCGATCACTCGTGACCGAGTAAGATTGTCTTCCGGGATAAAAGGAGGAAATTCTAAAGAATTGGGTTGGGTTGGGTTGGATGGGTTGGGTTGGAAGACGCCTGTGCGTGAAACTGTTTTATGTGGGGAGATCGGTGCACAACGAATCACCACACAAACTTGACAGAGTACGGCAGAGATCCAATGGCACGGTTACCCTGACGATTGGAAAACCATTCTCTGCTGCAGCCTTCATCCGCCTTCACAGCCGTTGTAATTTAGGTTTAATTATCTTCCGCCTGTTCTGCCGTTGAGGACTTTATGTTTTGGATCGTTCTTTGTCTGGTTCCTCTCCCCGGACCTTACCGCCATGGGTGACCCTACTGGGAGTACATAGCTCCCGACGGCATTGCTCACAGGATTCATCGGAACACGCAAGCCCACTCACCACTTCAAGGTGACGATCCGGCCATACTACAGTACTTGTATTGCAAGACGTCGCTTGTATATCAAGTAAAAAAAAATTTAAATAAATGTTTAAAAATTTGCTTGTCTTGCAAAACGCTCTCAAACCAAGTTACTTGCAATCCAAGGTATTACTGTATCTTGATTCAAGCCACATGTCATAGAACTGAACCTATTGATGTACTGTAATTCATCAGTTTCATGTTGCAGTGTCCCTTTGGAGTTCCTTGGTTCAAGAATAGCCGCTTTACTGGTGCTGCAAGACTCTTTGTTCTTTTAGCTGCAAGAGACTAACATGGCTACCCCTCTGGAAACCGTTAGATCTGGGATATTGAAAGAAGTCCACTGTTGTAGGGATGGGTGAAAAGTTTGTTCAGTCCATTTTTTGATAAGAAGTTCACAAAATCTGCAAATTTCTTCATCAATGGAATGAAAAGAACTTGAGATTTAGTTGTTGTTTTTTTCCAAATCAAATATTGGAGAAACGGAAACTGACAAAGCTCTGGTCTTTGAGTGCTCATCTCTTCAGAGTCTGGATTCGAATCCCTGTGCATTCAGCCAGGGTTGTGCTGCTGACTAAGGTTGCCACTAAGGATGTGTGAGGATTTCGTTCGAGGAAGTCCAGTGAACTCACCAGGCCCCCCGAACTCCGTCCCACCTACCTGCTTCCCTGGCTCGACTTGCATTCTCCCGAGCCGAGACGGGGAAGTGACTTCCAGGTTCCCGGCAGGCTGCTGTTTACGTAGAAAATGCTGTAAGATGCACCAAAAACAGCCGCAATTTGCACACGTTACGCAAATTGCAGCTGCTTTTAGCACATCGTACGCCATTTTCTACATAAAAAGTGGCCCACTGGGAACCTGGAAGCTCGCCGAGTAGCTCGGCGTGTGTCCGCTTTTGGTTTGGCTTGGCGGGCGCAGCAGTAGTGTCCGCTGTGCTGGAAGCAGGTGGGTTCCCTGGCCGGCTGCCCACCACTAGTTGCCACCTCTTTTTTCCTGGCAGGCTCCTCATCTTTAACAGCTACATGGCAGGCAGGTACAACATGTTCCTCTCCATGCTGGGGAATAGCCGTACCTGTTGAATTTGGCCAGTGGAAATGGGTGAGAAATTCATTTCTGATAAGCGTTGACCAAAAATTGGCATATCTGGGACAGGAAAGCAGGAAGAAGCGAAGCTGATAGATTCATCCATCCCCAGGGAGAAGTCGGCTTCCCGGTTTATTCCAGGGGTTGGTGCGATGCGATTTGCCTTTGTGTTCCCATCTCCAGGCATGGGGGAGGGGAAGTGAGTTTTCAACATGCAATTTTCCCCCCCTTTGTGAGGTTGCAAGAGAACATGGGACCAAGTACTGTGCTGGCCGGATACAAATCCTGGACAAACACTCACCTTTACCTGCCCGGGTATCCTCTTCCACTTCACACAGCAACCAGGTGAGGAGGAGGTTGGTGGTTGCAGGTGACCCGGCTGTGTTCCATTTGCCTTTGGGCATCACCAACATCCATGCTTCTCCATTCCAAGTCCTTTGCCCTTTGTTTCTGAACATGTAGTTCCATACTTCCCCCAGTGCTTCCAAGGGCAATGCGAGCATCGCATGTTGCATCTTACAGTTTTGTTGGAGGTGGGATAAATGGAAGGGGCGTCCTCCGGGTTACCTCTAAATGGGTCCTCTGTGGTGGTCCTCTATTCCAGTGCTCCGTTAGTTGGCACTAGGGGTGGGCGATCCGCCGAGACCCAACCCGCTTCCGGCTCTGTGGATGCCGCCGCTGCACCTACCGAGCCGGGCCAAAAGTGGACACGCGCATCACCACTCGTTGGACTTCCGGGTCCTCGGCAGGCCGCTGTTTACGTAGGGGATGCCGTAAGATACGCCAAAAGCAGCCACAATTTGAGAAAGTTACGCAAATTGCAGCCGCTTTTGGCATATCTTATGGTATTCTCTATGTAAACAGCGGCCCGCCGAGAACCCAGAAGCCGCTTCCCCAGCTTGACTCAGAAGAAGGTAAGGGGGATGGAGTTTGGGGTGGGGGTGTCGAGCCTGCCCAGTTTGCCAGATTTCCACCTCCCGAATGAAATCCTCACACATCCCTAGTTAGGGATGTGCGCGGAACTCGATTGGGGGGTGGAAGTCCAGCAAGCTCGCCAGGCTCGACCCCCCCCCCCCGAGCTCCACTTACCCTACCTTTTCCCTGGGCCGACTCGCGTTCTCATGAACTGAGCCGGGGAAGCAACTGCTGGGTCCCCGGCGCTATGTTGTTTACATAGAAAACGGCCTAATTTGTGCAAATTAGACCGTTTTCTACATAAACGACGTAGCGCCAGGGACCCAGAACTCTGGCGACCACCTCAGCTGGCGCTCGTGCTTGGCTTGGCTTGGTTCATGCACCACGAGTCGAGTGCCAGGCGGGTTGTCCATCCCTAGTTGGCACAGCCCAAACCACCAACATTTCTTCGTAGCAGAACACTGCTAAAGAAGAGACCATCTTGGATTTAAGAGAAGCCATCTAATTTTGCTGACTCTACTTTTCACAGGCTTGGTAAAAAGGAACTGCACAGCTCAGGGCTGGTCTGACCCGTTTCCGCCATATTCAGTAGTGTGTCCAGTGGAAGAAGATGTTACTCTTGGTGAAGTGAGTAGAGCTGAATGAACGACGGAAAACACTCCCCAGCATTTGAGGGAAGGAGATCAGTGACACCTACAATTAGTTAGAGGAGGTTGGACAGGAAGGAATTGTGCTCCATAGCTGTGGCCTTGATAGGGATGTGTGAGAAATTTGCTCAGTTGTGGTTTGTTCTTTAAAAGTGAATTTACCCAGTTTGCAACCTTGCAGAATGAATGCAATTTGCTGTTGGAAATCTATACATTGTTGAGCCTGTGGCAAATTACACACACACATGAAGGCATTCAACGACATGTGCACATTTGGAAAATGTGGTAAGGATGCACACAAATGCACGTTAGGTCAATAGATATATTTTTTAAATTGCTTTATTGTTTATATCTTACTAGCTGTTGCACGCGGCTTTGCTTGTGTGGATTTTAGGATTTGGGACGTCCCACACACAGCAGTCATTCAGTCAGGCAGTCATTTTAAAAGTTTCCCTCCCTTTTCACTCCCTCAGAGAACATTCTAAATGGCCTAGGGGAGATTTGCATACCCACCCCATTGGCCCCTGCAGGAATTCATACGAACATTCTAAGTGTTGTATGGGTTATTTGCATAACTGCTCCTATTGGCTCCTGCAGCAATTATGAGGTGAGGTTGATTTGCATAAATGCTCCCCTGTTGTTTTGCCCATAGGAGATATGAGAGTGGGGAGATTTTGCCCCCTTTTTTCACCCCCTTAGGGATGGAATTTCCAAAAATCCTTCCTTAGTGGGTGTCTATGTCATAAAAACAATGTCCCTTCAAAATTTCACGTTCCTAGATTAAATGGTTTGAGCTGGGCATTGATGAGTCAGTCAGTCAAGTCAGTCAGTCAGGACTCCTTCTTTTATATATATAGATGCTTTTTTCATGTATAGTGAGTACAGCACCTGGTGAAATTGGGTTATTGGACAGTTTAAAAGTGTAATAAATAAATCAGATAAAAATGAAATCCCAAAACACACACGCCTAAAAATGTACACCGAAAAGGCGTACATGAATGTGTACACTACAAAAATGCATTATGCATACAATTTTTTTGTACAGATGTGTGTGTGTGTATGCTTAAAAACAACTGCAAGCTTGTGCAGAAATGGAATGGAATGAGCTTGACCTCCAAAAATTGACAGCCCCAATGGGACCAAGATTGACAGATCTGTCCAAGCCTACTTAAGGGCACAATCCTATGCATGTTTCGACAGAAAAAAGGCCTACAACTCCCAGAATGCCCCAGCCAGCATAGCTGGCTGGGGCATGCTGGGAGTTGTAGGCCTTTTTTCTGTCGAAATGCATAGGGTTATGTCCTTATGATAACTCCACAGCTAGGCTTTGCTTTCCGGCAGAGCCTACTGGATTGGCACATTTGTGGTCAGGGAAGGAATTTTCTCCCTAGTATTTGGCTACCCGAATTATTTATTATATTTTTCTCCCACCCTTCATCTCAGAAACTCAATGGGACTTAGGTTAGTCGACCAACTTGTCCCATTGATTTCAGCGCATCTACTCTTAAGTGTAAGCCAGTCTGGAGCCAATTGATGATATTTTGTCTCAGCTGTAGAAAATCACAGAGTCGTGCTATCCTGATTGGCAGTGCTGTGCACCCCTACGCATGTCTGGTCAGACATGACCTTTATTGAGCTCAACAGGACTATCTCCCAGGAAAGCGTGTACAGGATTGCAGCCAGAATGTTCTCAGCTGTGTTCTAATGTGCACAGCGATCTACCCCGAGCTGCTAGAGCAGTGTTCTCCAACCTTGCGTCCCCAGATGTTTTTGCACTAACGTGACAACCAGTCAGGAATGGCTGCCAGATATGATTCCAGGCAGGTCCCTCCTGGCCAGGCCTTGGTTCACTAGAGCAGTGTTCTCCAACCTTGGGTCCCCAGATGTTTTTGGCCTACAACTCCCAGCATGCCCCAGCCAACTACGCTGGCTGGGGCATGCTATGCTGGGAGTTGTAGGCCAAAAACATCTGGGGACCCAAGGTTGGAGAACACTGTGCTAGATAGACCTAGATTGGAAACTGGGGGTGGGTCGGTGGGTGGGGAAAGATACAGAGCATGAGAAAATAATGAGCAGGCTATTTCCTCTCTGCGGAAAATGTTGCTTTTTCTAAAATCTAGTTAATGTGTTGGTTCTATTTCCACAGCAAATGGTTTTCTTTTCGACCGTCAAAACCATCTACACAGTGGGCTACAGCATCTCTACCACTTCTCTTGCCATCGCAATCATGGTCCTCATTGCATTCAGGTACGTCCATAGGAGCCTCACAAGCAGAATGTAGGGCGGGAGAATTGCGCAAATGAGGAATGTTTGGAGTTTGGCGATTTCCTTCCTCCCGACTCATTTCAGTAGTGCTGAAATATGCGCTATGTATTATTATGACTTAAGGCACTAATCCTACGCAGGTTGCGGCCATTTTTTTTTTTTAACGGATACTACGCTCTACTCTACGTAAATGGCGCAGAGCCGGAGAACCCGGAAATCCGGTGAGGTGCCTCAGCTGGTGCTCGCCGGAGGCTTGGCTCGGCTCGCGTGGTGGGAGCGCTTGCCGAGCACCCCGCGAGTCGGGTGCCGGGGCTGGGCGCCCATCCCTAAGTAGGCCAGTATTGAGATCCCCGTATTACAGATGAGAAACTGAGGTTGAGAGAGAGAAAGACTAGCTTGCTTTAAGGCAGGAGTGCAGGACCTCAGGCCTGGGGTGGCCAACTCTGACCCACCCGAGGTCCCAATCTAGCACTCTGGGGCCATGCCCCTTTCCACGGCCACCGATTGGCGCTTTTCGGCAGTCCTCACTCTCTGCTCTAAAAGGTTAAAATGACTTTCCCTAGGCTTAGTTACTGGCAGTAAAGTCTTTAAGCTAAAATAGCATTGGTATTTATTTATTTTATTTTTTAAAATGGTATTTGGGCCATGCCACTTTTCCTCTCGTCTCCACCCACCATGGGAATGTGGCCCCCAAGACAAGACAACAAGAGCTTCCCTGAATTTGGTCCTCAGACTGAAAGAGGTTCATTGCTTAGTGCCGGCTCTCAGGGTTTTTTTTGGGGGGGGGGCGGGGGGACTGGGCAAAATGCCTCCCATGGGCGCCCTCCCTTAGTGAGTCTACCTTCTCACCACCAGTGTCATCAGCTGCCAGGGAAGGCTGGCGAGCGGTGACCCCTATTTCGGTGACCAGCTTTTCTCTGGAGCTTCGTAAGAGACATCCGTGGTGCTCCGTGGTGCTGTTTTGGGGATGGTGCTCAGCACCGTGGGTCGCTCCTATGAGGCTCCAAAGAAAACCTGCAAAACCTGGAACGGCAAAGGAGCCCCACCGAAATAGGAGTCACCAGCCTCCCGTGCCAGCTGCTCTCGCTTCTCCTCTTCCTCTTCCTCATCATCACTGCCACTTCCTTGCTTGGCAGGCAGAGGGCCAGTGAGCAAGCCGGCCGTGGCATCTCTCGCTCCTCCTTCTCACCACCACTGTTGCCTGGGTCAGAGCAAAAGGCAGGTGGACAAGCAGGTTGCCATGGTGAAGAAGAGGAGCAAGTCCAGGGAGCTCTTGGCAGTGGGCCCTGCTGGGTTGTGGGCCCTCAGCAAGTGGCCAACCATATTTGCCCTTGACCCTGGCCCTGTACAACACCCCTTCTTTAAGGACATCTCATGGGTTCACTTCACGGCAAAGGCGGAGTTCAAACCAGGGACTTCCTGAGATACTCAAGCTGCAGTTGTCAAGTCACTTACCTGGGAGTAAGTCCCCTTGAACTCATACTATTTCTGAGGTAGCCTCCTATGGCTTCTTCTCTTCCTGTCCCTGCAGGAGACTCCGTTGCCCCAGAAATTACATCCACATCCACCTCTTCCTCACTTTCATCCTGAGAGCTGTTGCCATCTTCATCAAGGATGCGGTTCTTTTCCAAACGGAGGACCCTGACGCTTGCGACTTTTCCACGGTATGTTGCAGAAAACAGTGACCGGCTGAATCTCTCGCTCCCATAATGCAAAGGGCCCTGCCATGCCACATCCACATGTGTCAGCAGGGCTGTTTTCTCCTGCTTGCTCCATCCCCTAACACATAACTACACTTGACTCTTGGGCAGGTTATGGGAGGAGGTCCATAAGAGATCTCCCATAAGAGAGCCACTCTGGCATAGTGGTTAGAGTATTGGACTAGGACTTAAGAGAACTGAGTTCTAGTCCCCACTTGGCCATGAAGCTCACTGGGTGACTTTGGGCTAGTCACTGACTCTTAGCCTAACCTACCTCACAGGGTTGTTGTGAGGATAAAATGGAAAAGAGGGCTAACCATGTAGGCTAGCCCATTGGAGGAAAGGTGGGAATGGTCCAAGGTCACGCAGTGAGCTTCATGGGCCATCGCTGAGTGGAGATTTGAAACTGGGTCTATTTAGCCACAGTCCAACTCTCTAACCACTACAGTACACTGTACTCTCTAAGTTGAATATGCACTGTGTGAAGAAGGTCTTCCTTTCATTTTTTTCACTGCTATGTCCCTTCTGTCCCATTTCCATATAGTTTCTACCTTAGATTGCAATTTGGGGGGGGGGGGAGATTTCGATGTCTAACTGAGTTTCAGTTCATGTTTAGGTTTGGGAAATGGAAATTTGGTAAGTTCACATTCAAATATGAACCAAACAAATTTCTTATCTATCCCTATTAGACTCATCCCAGGCGTTGTATAGACCAAATTCAAATGGAAAACTGAGGGTTACATGGATCCAAGAGATCCAGATCACTTTGGGTCACTCCAGGGTAGTTTTCCCCCATTGCGACATTTTGACGTTATTTTTTTCACAACAAGCGATACCACATGAATGAACCGGTTCATTCCCCTTTCTGTTCCTTAGACCGAATGCAAGATCTCGGTGGTTTTCTGTCATTATTTCACAATGACCAACTTCATGTGGCTTCTTGTGGAGGCTTTGTACATCAACTCACTGCTGCTGTCATCCTTTCCCCATGGAAGAAGATATTTCTGGTGGCTTGTTCTGTTTGGCTGGGGTGAGTAAGGGTGAGACTTACAGCATCCTCCTAACCTTGTTTTCAGTTTGAATGGGCATTCCTAGGGTGCAGAAACAAGCGCACTGTCCGCGAGACATCAGCATGCTGAACCCAAACATTTTCTCCTCTTCCCAAAAATCTTTTAGCTGTTCTGCCAGACTAGGAAAAGTGGTCTTGGCTGTCCTCCTCATGGGTGGGAGTGACACATTTCCGTACTGTCAGTGGAAGCTGGCCCCGCCAATGATAGTGGGGCTGTGTATCCACTCTGGATGTCTGGCTGAACTTTAAAGGAGCTATCCACGGTGCTGAACCCCACCCCCAAAATAGGTTTGGCACCGTGGATAGCTCCTTGAAAGTTCAGGCTAAAATCTGGAGTGGATACACAGCCCCCCCCACTGCACACTATACTGCCATCAGGTGAGAAAAAATGTGTGGAGAGTGGAGAACTCTCTACCTCTGCCTTCCCATACATTAGTTCCAGAGACACTGGTCCCAATTCAAGGACCACTTGCATGTCCCCCCGCAGAAGGCGACTGAGCTTTGAAGGAGCCAGGAGTAAATGAATGCATTCATTTGAAAAAATATATTTATTTATTTATTATATTTATACCCCGCCTTTTTTCCTGAAAGGAACCTAAGGCGGCTTACATGATCCTCCTCTTCCTCCTCTCCATCTTATCCTCACAACAACCCTGTGAGGTAGGTTAGGCTGAGAGTCAGTGACTGGCCTGAAGTCACCCAGTGAGTTTCATGGCCGAGCGGGGACTAGAACCCGGATCTCCCGAGTCCCAGTCCAACACTCTCACCACTATGCCACAATGGCTCTTAATCACAGTGTCCTCTACTTTTTTGACCCTACAGGTGTTCCAACTTTTTTTACCACATTGTGGATATTAGTCAAGGTGTACTTTGAAGACATTTCGTAAGTAATGCCTGCTTTTCAAATTCATAAAAGTGTGTGTGTGTGTGTGTGCATGCGTGTGTGTGCAGGAGACTGGAAGGTGATCCGAGGCTTGTACACATTCTGACCTTCCTTGCCCTCTAGCCTTGCATGGTGGATCATCTGGGACTCATTTTGTTTCTTCTGCTTGCCTGGTGTTGCAAAATTAGTGTGTGTGCAGGGAATGCAGCTGTCTGATAGGCAGATAGTGCAGGCTTGAAGGAATCAGAGTAATCATGAGCCAGGTGAGGCTGGGGATATTTTTTTTACACCCCATGCTGTGTTGGTGATCTTCCATCGCATGTACAAATAGGGCTTTCTTTCTTTCTTCTTATGTTTATATCCCACCTTTTTTCCTGCAATGAACCCAAGGTGGCTTACATAATCCTTCTCCTTCTCTCCATTTTATCCTCACAACAACCACCCTGTGAGGTAGGGTAAGTCGAGAGTCAGTGAGAGTGGCCCAAAGTCACCCAGTGGCCCAAAGTCCCCTGAAAATGCACATTTCCCCCGTAGGCTAAAGTAGTGAAAATACACTCTCTTTTATTGAGGATTTGTGCATTTTGAGTGGGAGATTTGTGCATGATCGGGAGTGTGAATTTTCCCAACTAAGAATTTGCACAAATGCATACGAATGCATTTGCGCAAAATCCGATTCCATTGATGAGCGGATGATGGAACGAAAAGTGCCTGACACAGTCCGCAAAATGCAGACAGAACGGATTTAACAAAGTCCGTACAACTCTAGACTGATCTATTGAGAATAGAGGTCTGTTCAAAATAATTCCTGAAACTAATGATCAGGTATTTCATAAGGACAATAAAGATGGCTGATGATTTAGGAAGTGCCTTAACAATACAGGATGCATCATGGTAAAGAAGATAGAAAGAACGAAGCCTGCCTCCATACTTACAATCAAAGAATCTTCTCACAAACAAAACAAAGAGCCTTCCCCCAACCGCTACAAAACTAGGGATGTTTTGTGGAGCTCAATTTGGGGATGGAAGTCTGGCGAACTCGCTGGGCTTGACCCCTCCCCCCCGAGCTCCGCATGACCTACCTTTCCCCAGCTCGGCTTATGTTCTCGCGAGCCGAACCGGGGAAAGCGGCTTCTGGCGCGACATTTTTTTACATAGAAAACGGCATAAGATATGCAGTTTACGTAGTAGAGTATAGCCAAGGTATACATTAAAAATGGCCGCATTTATGCAAACTGCGGCCATTTTTAACCTATACTGCGCTATATTCTATGTAAACTACGTAGAGCCGGGGAACCCGGAAGTCCCGCAGGCACCTTAGCTGGTGTTCACTGGAGGCTCGGCTTCGGCTCGTGTGTCGGGAGCGCTCGCCAAGCGCCCACCGAGTCGGATGCCTGGCTGGGTGCCCATCCCTATAAGAGGAATGGGACACAAGGAGATGGATACATTTGACAAAACAGTATTATAAAATGGTCATATATGCTGTTTTACATTAACTGTAGTGTGCTCTTTCCAGGTGCTGGGATATATACCATGGATCTCCTTACAGGTGGCTCATCAAAGGACCTATTATACTTTCTGTTGGGGTGTGTACCATGTTTCGAGTTCTGTACATATTAATGGGGGTCCTGTCATAGGGATGGGTGAGAAATTTGTTTGATTTGCATTACAGTGCGAATTCACCAAATGTGCACTTTCCAAATCGAAATATGAATCAGAACAGAGTTAGATGTGGAAATCTGTACTTGCCTGTAGTTTGCAATGCAGGTCGTGTTTTGTTTTGTTTTTTTTTAAAAAAGCATACAAAAATGTGTCCATTCAAAACATTGTGCACAAAAGTGTGTACCTTTGAAAGAGAAATTTGGGGAATCGTGCACAAAAATACCTCATTCAATGGAAAAATAGGATGCAAGACATTTGAAATAGTGTGCACGAATCACTTGAAAAAATGCGTACACGAAACGTGCATATTTAAAAAAGCTTCACACAAACTATGTGCAAATTTAAATGCAGACTAAAAACAAAACAAAACAAAGCCCAAACCATTTACAATCCAGTTCTGAAATGGGATGGAAGGAACTTAGCAGTGGGAAAATGTGAACTGAGCTAGACAGAGTCACCAAATGCCTACTTTCATTGCAGTGTGTGTGTGATGTTATTTGACTGTTTTGAATCACTTAATTCACTGTCTAGGACAGTGTTCTCCAAGCTTGGGTCGCCAGATGTTTTTGGCCTACAACTCCCGGCATGCCCCGGCCAGCATAGCTGGCCGGGGCATGCTGGGAGTTGTAGGCCAAAAACATCTGGTGACCCAAGCTTGGAGAACACTGGTCTAGGAATTAACTTCTAATTCTCTCTGAGGTGGTAGGCCTTCCTTCTACATTCTGCAGGGGTGTGTATTTGAGGGGGCGGGGCTTTCACGCAATGGAATGCTCTTGCATTCAGTTACATTCCTGAACATAGAAAAGGTGATGCAAAGGAGAGAGTCCTAGCCTAGCCTTCTCTCCCTGACACACTAGTTTTCTATACGCAGGCTTGCACGTGACGGAAAAGAGTGGAGAGTTTTTGAAGACCACTTTGCAAACTCAAGTGGAGAAGAGAGCAAGTTAGGGACGTAGGAAGCTGCCTTTATGCTGAGTCAGACCATTCATTGGTCCATTTTGCCCAGTCTGGTCGACACTGACTGGCAGCCGTGGTTCTCCAGGGTTTCAGGCAGGTGTTCTTCTTGCCCTTCCTGGAGATGCTGAGGATCGAACCTGGGACCTTCTGCACGCAAAGCGAGGGCTCTACCGTTGTGCTATGGCCCCTCTTCATCCAAGAGCAGACAAACAGAAAATATATATCCAAAGATGGTTGGAGTCTTAGTACTCGTGACAATGATGGGGAGACCAAGCGGAGGCTAAGCTATTACAGTAATACCTTGGATTGCGAGCATAATTCGTTCCGGAACCGTGCTTGTAATCCAAAACACTCTTATATCAAAGCGAGTCTCTGGCGGGCATATATTTATTTTGCAAACTGCCCTGGAATCAAATTTGGTGGACAAATGAACAAACAATATAATACAACAAAATAAATTTTATGTTTTGTTAAGGCTAAATGTGTTTCTCTCTCTCTCTCTCTCTCTCTCTCTCTCTCTCTCTTTCTTTCTTCCCCCACCCTTGCTCCCTGGTATTTCTGGGACAGGTCAACTTCATTCTTTTTATCAACCTCATCCGAATCTTGCTGAAAAAACTGGACCCAAGACAAATCAATTTCAACAACTCATCTCAGTACAGGTAACTGCTGATATAAAGAATACCCTCAAATGACGATGTTGAACAAGGGGGCTTCGGGGAGGTGAGGTTTGAAAATTGCATGGCATGAAGACACACACACACACACACACACACACACACACAGATGTTTCTCTTTCTCTGGGAACATTAGAGCTTGGGGCCATCCAATGGGCAGTTGATTCAGGACAGACAAACGAAAGTACTTCTAACAGCATACATCAAAATACAAGGAATTCACAGATGTGCAATGTTCACTTGGTGAGATGAGGGTTGGGAACACCATCTAGTGGCCATCGCTGGTGCATAGAGCAGGGGTGTTGTGACTTTGCTTCCTTTTGCCCTTCTACTTTCTCACTCCATAATAGACGTCTCTCTAAGTCAACTCTGCTTCTCATCCCACTGTTTGGAATGCATTACATCCTCTTCAACTTCCTTCCTGAGTATGTCAATGCCGGAGTCCGCCTCTACTTGGAGCTCTGTATTGGATCATTCCAGGTGAAGTATGGAATTATTAAGGGAGATGTGAGATGTGATGAGGGATGCAGTGCTCCTAGGCAGTGTTACCACTGGTGAGCTTAGGTCAGGAGGTTCTTTCTCATTTTAAACCCAAATGTACCTCCTTGCTGCTTGTCCTACACTCAGATCTGAGATTTGAATGGTTCACTCTTCTGTTTGGGAGTGTTGTTTAAATATCTGAAACCCACCCATCAGCACATCCTGCTCCACTTTTGAGCTACAGCATCAAGTTTAGGTACACATTGCTGCCTTACACCAGGTTGGACTATTTGTCCCTCTAGCCTGCTGTTGACTACTCTGATTGGCTCTCTGGGGTGTTAGGAAGAGGTCTTTGCCATAAGCTGCAGCCTGATCTTTTTTAACTGGAAGTGTTCTGTGCTGATGCTGGGAAGTTTGGCTCGTTTAAACTCAATGGACTTCCTGCCCACTTCTGATCTCATGATTTGGAAGCGGGCCGAATTGGGGTTTCCCCCCGCAGACTTCTGTCTCTAAGAAGGGCTGTGGTTTGTACATTTTTTTTACGCTAGTAAGGAACTTCGCGCGAATCGCGCAATTTGCACAATGTTTCGCAATTTGTGTAACATTACGCAAATTGCATAAATCACAGTATTTTGCACATTTTGCGCAAATCAGCACCCGAACAGCGCATGGCTTTAGCACAATTTGCATACAATTGGCAAATCGCACTAGATCCACATGCTTTGTGTGCACTGCTTTGTGCAAAATGCGTTGCACAAATTGCGTAAAGTTGCTCAAATAGTGCGATTTGCGCAAATCTCCTTAGCAGTTAAAAAAATTGCACAAACTGTGGCCCATCTCAGAGATGAAGTCTGTGAGCTGGCTTGACTCACATCATAGCGAGTTAGCATAGGGTTGGCGAACTGGAAATTGGTGGACTGAATTGTGAAAATCTGTTGGATTTTCACCCCCCCCCTTATTGGATTCCTCACACATCCCTAGTTGAAATTATTTCAACACCGGCAATGGGACAGCATCCTCTACTGCAGCTGATGGCAGCAGGCAAGCTTAGGGGGTGCAAGGTAGGCTGAGTGGCACAGACAGCTCTGCCCTCTATACCACACCACCATTCCCTGCCCCTCAGCCTCTGCCACCTGAGGCAGCCACTTTCACTCTGCCTTATAGTAGGGCCAGCCCTGTGCTTTGGGAAAATGCACCCATTGCCCTCTGGACATCCCATTTGTAATCCGACCACATCTACAACTAAGATTGCTCTTCGCCTTTTATTCTTATATTTCACTCCAGAAAGGGTTTTATATTACTCACTGTTACCTTGTCCAAGCTGGACACCTGCTCTTGATCTATTTCAGCCTTCTGGGGACTCCAGATGTTGTCAGACTGCAATCTCCATCATCCCCAGCCAGCATGTCCAATGGACAGGGACGATGGGGTGGTAGTCCAACAATACCTGGGGAGCCCCAGGCTGGGAAAGGTGATCTAACTGAAGACTGAATGCTCTGACTGCCAGAGTTTTCCCCTGGATGTCTTGGCTAAGGTCTATTCCTCAAATCTTTCCACTAGAGATGTCGGAATTGAACCCAGGACCTTGTCCTTTATCACTGAGCAATGGCCTTTTCTTGTGTGGCCAAGCTGTTCAGTGGACAGCAGGCCTAAGTTCAAAGAACATCCATCAGCCTTGCTGGGTGCTATTCTAGATGGCCTGCATATTTCTTTTCTTTGTATTGGCTAACAGTTAAACTTCTGTGCTTTTTCTGATCCAGGGCTTCGTTGTAGCTGTCCTATATTGTTTCCTAAATCAAGAGGTAAGGCAGCTGCATTATTTTGCCTTTACTGTGATTCCCATGACGGCCACAGAGCATAAAATATAGTGACGCCGAATCCAAACATGAACACTCACCTCCACAGAGATGTGGAAGTTAATAGCACCATCATAGTGTTGTATACATTTTTTGGTTTCAGTTCACAAATCACTCAGCAATGCCGTGTTTGCAACCCGGAATGCAAATGTGAGGGTGTGTGTGCATATTCTCCAAAAATGTTTGGGAATTTCCAAACTTGCATTCATAGATTTATAGATTTCATAGATCATAGAGTTGAAAGGAGCCTACAAGGCTATCGAGTCCAACCCCCTGCTCAATGCAGGAAACTAGAGGAGGGGTCTCCCATCCAAGTAATAACCAGGTGTACTTGTTTAAAAAAAATGCACTCGTTAAGAAATGCACATTTTAAAAAATGCAGTTTAAAGTGCACATTTTTTTAAATGTGCACTTTAAAAAGTTTGCTTTTTTAAAAAAAACACAACCCTGCATTTTCGTGCTTTAGTAAAAAAAAATGCACACTTTTCTTGTTTAAAATGTGCACTTTTCCTATTCAGACAAACAGGGAAAAACCAACAAAAAACCCAGCCTGCATATGAGAACAGGAGCAAGCCAAACCAAGCATGGATGGGAAGTTTGGAGAATTTTGGCAAACTCGAGCATTACTGGTTCTCATCCCTAAAAATTCTTCCTTTCTTTCATCATGTGGATGTGGCCCTCTAGTGGCAACAGAAATGAACGCTTCCCCCCCCCCAACTTTAGCAGGATGCTGGAACCCAGTGTAGATGGTATGGGTGGGCCATTCTGTGGGACCCGCCCCACTTCCAGCTCGGCAGATGCTGCTGCTATGCCCGTGGGGCTGGCTGAAAGCGGGTACGCGCCGTGTCACTCGTTGGACTCAAGTTATGTCAAAAACAGCCTCAATTTGTGCAAGTTACACAAATTGCGGCCACTTTTGGCATATCTTAAGGAATTTTATACATGAACAGTGGCCCTCCAGGAACCTGGAAGTCACTTCCCTGGCTCGACTTAGGAGAGCACAAGTCGAGCTGGGGAAGAAGGTAAGCGAGACAGAGTTTGAGGGGTTGTGAGTGACTGGCCAGTCCGCTGGATTTCCACCCCCACCCCCTGAACGAAATCTTCACACATCCCTAGAGCTGGGTTGCAAGAACCCAGGATGAAGCTGGTAGAAGGTGGAGAAACAAGAATTACTCAAGCTTCTGATGATACCATGCATCCAAACTTCCTTCAGCTTTTAAAACTAAATTACACATGCATTTTGGATATTTTTTTTCCCCCCACTGAGGAATTTCAATCAAATTTTATCAGGAGTTGAGAACTGGGAATAACAAACTATAATCCATACATTTCAGCTGACTGGTCCATCCCTTATGGACTGTGTTATTGTATAGTAATGAATGTCACTTCCAAAGTTTTCTTCTCCTTTTCTGGCTGTTTTAGAAACTAAAATGACAGCTTTCCAGTAACTGCGGGTCTTTAACTTTCAAGGTACAAGCGGAAATTTGCCGGAAATGGCGTGGCAACAGTTATAGATTCATGCCTGTTTGGAGGAAGAGGACAAGGTGGTCCATGCCATCAAGTTCTGGCATCAAAATGACAAGCTCTGTGAGCTAGGGATGACCAAAAAGATGAAAGAAGGGCATAGACAGAAGACCCAGAATTCTAGAAAGAAAGAAAGAAAGAAAGAAAAGAAAAAAAATTCACCCAGATTCATCACTAAGTTTGAGACTGGTTCCAACAGCCATCTTCATCTCTTAAACTCTTAAAGATGGCAGGTTTCATAGGAAGGGATGCTTCACAGGTTCTCATCTGAATGTCTCAGATTTTGCAGTTCAGAATTGTCGGGTCTGGTTTCTCAAGCTGAGCTGTTCACTCAGAATTCTTTAATGTCTGAATTTTGTACAGAGTCCTGTTTGCTGTTTGTTTCATGTTCTCATGGGGGAGGGACCATAACTGCTTTAGATGCATGAGGTTTCAAGCTCACACCCTGGCATCTCTCATTAAAAGATGGAGATGGACTTCTTCTGAGAGTGGCACCCAGAAAGCATCAATGGCTCAGCAGTCTGACTGATTGAAGGCAGCTTCCCATGTTCCCCCTCAATATTACAGATACACAGAAACACATGGATAAAACGCTGCCAAAAACCGCATCTTGGTACAACTGTACATACAGTTTCATTACGATTAAGGATGTGTGCTGCAGAGCTCGATTGGGGGGTGGAAGTCTGGCGAACTCACTGGGCTCGTCCCCCCCCAAGCTCTGCTCGCCATACCTGTTTCCCCACCCTGGCTCGACTCACATTCTTGGCCTTCTCCTCCACGAATTTGTCCAAGCCCCCTTTAAAGCCATCTAAATAGTTGAGTGTGTGTGTGTGTACTAAGCGAGCTAGCATCCTTGTTCTCTCCCCCGTCATGTGTTGATTATTCACAGGACCAGAATGCTTGAGTCTGGCTATTATGGACATTCTGTTGAAACACCTCCTCAGGACAGCAGGTGAATCAGAAAGATAGAAGGGAGACAACTTGTTTTTAAGCCTGGGGACACATGAAGGTGGCTTATGGCGGGTCAGACAGTTGGTTCATTTAGGTCAGTATTGTTTGCTACAACAGGGAGCAGTATCTTGGGCAAGGCTTCCTCCTAGATCTGCCCACTGAAATCCATTGACTGGAGATACCAGGGACTGAGTCTGAGGGTGTTCTACATACAGATCATCAGCTCTACCGCTGAGCTATGGTCTCTTCCCCTAAAAAGCAAATGAGGACCAGAATGGAAAAGGCTTCTTGCCATGGCTTTCGTACTCAGTAAGCAGTTGCCTCTATCCAGTGAGGCTTAGACTGGGACCTAGTCATGCAAATAGTTTTTATCATCAACATCCCTCATTCTGGACTGTTTGTGTGAAAGTCCACGCGCTGGATCAGCTCCCCCACATCATGTGCAACAGTGTTGATCGATTGATTAAGGAAGGGGCTGGTCAAATCCAGCCAGAATACATGTTGCTACCATCCAAGCTGACTGCACTGGCCATCCATCTATTAGGATGGTATGTCGATGCAGGTTCGTGTGTGCAGCATTGCATCCTGGGATCCAGCCCTGTGCAAGTTTGCACGTGTAGGCTTAGTAATGTTTTACTGCTGGTCCTAGTGGTGAATGGCTGTGCTCCTCCTACCCTGTGGGATGCTCTAGTTCTCACTGAAGAGGTCAACCTGTGTCTGGACTGTAGCACTTATGCCTGAAGGTGGGGGCTCACATGATTCATAACAGAAATCCAAAACATTATTGAAAACCTGTTTTGCCCCTTCCCAACATGCTACTTGTGTGTGTGTGTGTGTGTGTGTGTTGTACAGGGGAGAGTTTGATTATTTAGCCCCCACTCCTATTTGCAGTCTCAAATGGTACAGTCCAGACACAGGTTTACCATCTCAGTAAGTACTGAGATGCTTGAAAGAGCATGGATGGTTGCAGCCCCCGAGCACAATGGTTAATCAAACCATGGGTAGGGATGTATGAAAAAATCGATGGGGGGGTTGAAGCAGGGGCGAACTCACCCTGCTTGACCTCCCGAAACTTACCTTTCCCCAGCTCGGCTCACGTTCCTTGTGAGACGAGCCGGGGAAAGGAAGTTCCTGGTCTCCGGTGCTACTCTTCCGGGTCCCCGGCGCTACGTATTTTACGTAGAAAACAGGGGGGGAAACCACCTTAAAGCGGCCGTGATTTGCATAAGTGGCACTTATGGTGGTTCCCCCTGTTTTCTATGTAAATTGCGTCGTGCTGGAGACCCGGAAGAGTAGCGTCAGGGACCCGGAAGTCCCGTGAGCGGCTCGGCGACCGCATCAGCTGGCGGTTTGCCAAGCAGCACCGGAGCGATTGCAGCGGGGGAGATCAATGGGTATCCAGCGCTCAGGCAAACAGGTAAGTTCACATCCCTACGGATGGTCCCAGAGCAACAGCCAAACTCCATCAGGGACAAGCAAGGATACAGGAGACATCACTGGAACGAGAAAGGAAAAAAGCTCACGGCAAAACGGGCAGCAGAGCAAATGGGCCATCAGGCCAAATGGTTCAGGGACATCAAGGCAGAGAAAAGGAAGGCGGAGCAGCAAGAAGTGCACAGCCAGAGTGGGAGTTCTACCAGGAACTGTTGATCAGTCATAGAATCATAGAATCATAGAAAAGTAGAGTTGGAAGGGGCCTACAAGGCCATCGAGTCCAACCCCCTGCTCAATGCAGGAATCTAGGTCAAAGCATCTCCGACAGATGTCTGTCCAGCTGCACCTTGAATGCCTCCAGAGTGGGAGAGCCCACCACCTCCCTAGGTAGTTGATTCCATTGTCTTATTGCTCTGACAGTCAGGAAATTTTTCCTGATGTTTAGGTGGAATCTGGGTTCCTGTAACTTGAGCCCATTATTCCGTGTCCTGCAAACTGGGATGACCGAGAAGAGATCTTTGCCCTCCTCTGTGTGACATCCCTTCAAATACTGGAAGAGTGCGATCATATCTCCCCTCAGTCTCCTCTTCTGAAGGCTAAACATGCCCAGTTCTTTCAGTCTCTCCTCATAGGGCCTTGTTTCCAGTCCCTTTATCATCCTTGTTGCCCTCCTCTGAACCCTCTCCAGTTTGTCTACGTCCTTCTTAAAGTGTGGTGCCCAGAACTGGACACAGTACTCAAGATGAGGCCTAACCAGTGCTGAGTAAAGGGGAATTATCACTTCATGCGATTTGGAATCATAGAATCATAGAAAAGTAGAGTTGGAAGGGGCCTACCAGGCCATCGAGTCCAACCCCCTGCTCAATGCAGGAATCCAGGTCAAAGCATCTCTGACAGATGTCTGTCCAGCCGCACCTTGAATGCCTCCAGACTGGGAGAGCCCACCACCTCCCTAGGTAGTTGATTCCATTGTCTTATTGCTCTGACAGTCAGGAAATTTTTCCTGATGTTTAGGTGGAATCTAGGTTCCTGTAACTTGAGCCCATTATTCCGTGTCCTGCAAACTGGGATGACCGAGAAGAGATCTTTGCCCTCCTCTGTGTGACATCCCTTCAAGTACTGGAAGAGTGTCTGCCAGAAGTGTCTCTCTGCTTGCCTTCATGGGGCTGCTAAGTGACGTTAAGTGGCCTCGGTTCAGCTTGCCTTCTGCAGCAAGGCCAGGCTGAGGAGGAAAGATTCCTTACAAACTTGCTTCTGGGCATAAACAGCTGCACGGAGCAAATAGCAGGGAACTTTAGGCCCGCGGGAGGTTGTTGAATGTCAGCGCCAGTGAGCCCAAGCCAGCATGGCCAATGGTCATGGCGGCTGGAATCATGGCTCAGTGGTTGAGCACCTGCTTTGCATGCAGAAGGTCCCGGGGTTCAATCCCCGGCGTCTCCAGGTAGGGTGGGGGAAGCTCCTCCTGCCCGGAACCCTGGAGAGCTGTTGTTGCCAGTCAGTGTTGACAATACTGGGCAAGATGGACCCATGGTCTGTCTCAGTAGAAGGCAGCTTCCAATGCTCCCGTGAGCCCAGCGGCATCAGGAGGGTCACAGTCTTCTCATCCCTTGAAAAGCAGGGCATGGCAGAGAACAGCCATTCCCTTGATATCAGTCTCCATCACCGAGCAATCAGAGGATGCTGCCTCCCACTAGTGAGATGTAATGTTATTGTTTTTAACATCCTAAGTGTCATAGCTCAGTGACGGAGCACTGATTTTTGCATGCCTAAAGGCACAGTGCCGAACCCCAAGCACTTCCCGTGAAAGGGTGTCAGGGGACTGAAATTGGAAAGAGCTGCCCTTCCCTCCATGAGAGACTTCTGTGAGTTGTAGACAACCAAGTGTGGCTGCTACTGTCTGGGTAGAGCAGTGTTCTCCAACCTTGTGTCCACAGATGTTTTTGGCCTACAACTCCCAGCATGCCCCAGCCAGCTTAATTCCCGACCTGGCTGGGGCATGCTGGGAGTTGTAGGCCAAAAACATCTGGGGACCCAAGGTTGGAGAACACTGGGGTAGAGCGATGGTCTTGCTCAGGGTAAAGTAGGCTATAGCAAAAACAGGAGGCTATGACCCAAAACAGACCTCACTTTGCTCCTTCCTAACTTGGATTAATGAATTCAGTGGAGTGATGTCCTCGTTTGGAGCCCTTCCCTGCCCATCTCTGCATCGTTGGCTGCCATGGAGGGACATGCGCAAACGCAAACACACACACACACACACACACCATGCAATGACATCAAATCATATTTCATTAACACATGTTCCAGGAGGAAAGAGGCGGACACATGCCTGCTAAGTGTTACTATCTATGCAGGCTTCCATTTTGGGCTCATCCCCATAAACACTTCGACAATGTCATTGGCATTTCAGAAGCCATGTCCTGTGGCTGATGGTGGCACATGGGCATGATTTACCGGGTCACAGGCTGGGGGAACCAGAGGGTTTATGGGGCAGGTATCGTGTTGGGGGCCCTGCCACAGCCTCACACATGCCTCACAGGGGGCAGCGGCAGGGCTAACGTCATGCACAGGAGCTGAGGCAAGGAGCTGCTTTATGGGAACTTTGGGCAAATTGCCTCAGTTGCCTCTTCCACTCTGGGCAGCCCTGGGGACAGACATTTTGAGAACATTTCTGACAGCTTTCAATATATCTGAGTGTTGAATAAATCTTCAGCCTGGTCAACACATGCTATCCCACCCACCTCTCACCCCCCGTGAAGTGTGGAATAAGAAGCTATCATCTTCATGAAGTCCGTAGAAAAATGGACTCCATGCTCAAGTTGCCATAGGAACGCCGTCCCTCACAGTTCTCTTCAGGGGGGCTCCTTAGCTTTCTGCAGGAGGGGATGTGATGTGATCACTTACCATAATTTAGGAGGGCGTTTGGGGTTAATAGAGGATCTTCATCTGGCGGCATCAGAAAGAAAGAAAGAAAGTATATTTAACTGTCGGGAAGCATTGGATTTATCACATTAATGCAAATATCTGAGGAGAGAGTTCCCCCATGTTGTCTGGGCCTTATATAATGTGTGAGCATGACGTGTAAGGAGCGGGTCGGGAATTAATTCAGAGGCCTTGTCAGATTAAAACCCCAAGGCAATTAATTGAGTTTAAAGCCCAGACAAAAGAAATTACCCAGCTTCAATATGATTACTTTCCCACCACGATGCGAAAGGACTAAGTGCCTGACAGTGCTAAGAACAATCTGAATTTAGAGAGATATCTCCAGGGCCCTCGGGAGTGTCAGTTTTAAAATGCAACACAATTTGATTTGTATATTTGAATTAGCATAGCATCACACCTCGAATATCTAATTATTGACAGTTTCTACTTCTTTTCCACTCCACTAGAGTTGCTCTGACTTCAGTGTTGGTTTAAATCTGAGAAGGCTGGTTTGGTTTAGCTCAATTGCAGCCGAGCCAGGAGCTGATGAGACACTGATAATTTACCATTCATATACAGCCCAAACCTACACGTACTTAAATTGTGAGTAATTCCTGCTGTGTTCAGTGGAGCTTACTCCCAAGTAAACATGTTGACGATTGCAGCCTAAACCCCGTTGAACTCAATGGGTCTTCATTCTGAGTAAATTTGAGTAGCATTGTGTTGTACATCAAGAATTTAATAAAAATTGTGAAAATCTTACTCATCTTCTCTTATAGAAAATGTATGTCTGGCATGAAATTTAGAAGACCATTCCAAATGCATCCCGCCCCCCTTTTTTAACATTTTGCTTGTGCACATGTATCTTATGGTTACTCCAGTTTGTGAATAAAGACGCTGAACATTACAAACCGAGTTTTTCTCTTCTGTTGCTTTCTTTTTTCATTATGAGAAACGCGAGCTACCTCTTTGGCATAATTTAAACGGTATCATGAAAACTGTCTCTCGTTCCTGTGGGTCTTTCTCTTCCCTCCATGCAACTTTCTGAGCTGCTGGGTGAAGGTCTAGAACAGGAGTGGGCAACACACGGCTGCCCCCTGAAACAGGATTTTTTAGAAACAAAAAACACAAAATGGCAATTCTGTAGCGGCTACACAGGGTGCTAAAATGGACACATTTAGCTTGTTTGCAAGCTAAATGTGTCCATTTTAGCACTCCGTAGTAGCCACTACACCAAATTCTGGTGACAAACTGGTGATGTTTACTGCATCGTCTTCATCTTCTTCTTCTTCATCATCATCAAATAATAATAATAATAATAATAATAATAATAATAATAATAATAATAATAATAATAATAATAATTCTCCCCTTCCAGGGTTCTCCATGGGCATGGGGTCCAGGTGGGGAAAATGCCCCCTGAACCTCCCATAGTTGCCCACTTCTGGTATAGAAGGATCACAAACATTCCAGCTGCGAGGGGTGCCATAGCGGCAAAACGGAGAATCGTTTTTGCCTCCGATTTTGGCCGGTGAGGTGGGGTGGCGTGGTGGTCACATTTGGCCACTGCCAGCTGGAAGTGCTCAGTGTCCTCATGGTGGGATTGAAAGGCAGCAGTGGAAACTGGGAGAAGCTGGGCACGGCTGCTGGTTGGCCAGCCCGGATAAGCTGCTCTTTGTTTTTCGTTCTTTGGGGTTGTTGTTGTTTTTCATGCAAGCAGGGTTTTAATGTTTGGCGCCCCTCTGTCTTTAATTCATTCTGCTGCTTATATCTTTTTTTTTTTTTAAAAGACACTTTTTTTTTAATGATAGGATCTTTTCTTATGTTTTCTAACTAAGGTTTACTGTTTTAAATTGCTCACTTGATGGCTCTTGCTTCATTCTGATCTGGTATGCCACGCTGAGCGCAGTGCCTTGGATCCAGAGAGCTCCCATGAGTGGAACTATGCTCAAGGGAGGCTTCCACTGGAGGAAGTGGGGCAGGGGCAGTTTTCACTTATCCTTCCTTCCCCTGTAAATCCCTGCACCTATGAAAAGATGCTCCAGAGGGCTGGGGAACACTTGGGAACAGTGTGGGAGGTGGTGGTGGTGGTGGTGTGTGTGTGTGTGTGTGCATGTGTGTGTAGTAGGGAGAAAGGGGGGAACTGGAAAAACAAAACAAACTAGGCATGGATGAATTTGTCAATTAAGGTTTTTCTCAGTTTCCCATTTTTTTCCCAATTATAAGATTAGTTTGTCTCAAACACACACACACACACACACACACACACACACACACACACACGTGTTTGCATGAACATTTGTACACATTTTTTGTACACTCGTGGATGGGTCACTCTGGATCCAACCCCGAAGGGTTTTTAAAATGTATTTTCAAAAAGGAGGTCATAAATAAGTGAAACAAATAAATAAATGTCATAGTCCAGCTGAGATCCATTGCTGTTTATCCCCGGCGAGAGCCTTCCTGGCATCACAATGAAAGCTATGCCAAATATTCTTTAATTTCAATGTACAGTTTGAAAAGAGCACATTTAATGCAGCCAAGCAAATGACCGTACTCACCTTGACAAGCATTCAGATTATTTCAAGGATCCTATTGCTACAATGAATGCCCTCTTTTGTCTTCCTGGCTTCTGCTGCTATTTCAGGTGCCATTTTCCTTCTGCTTTGCCCTCACTCTCCTTGGCCTAATTTGCCCTCACTGCTGTTCAATCCTATTGGTTGTGGGAAGCCACATGGTTTTGCATACCAGTGCCTGGGTCAAACCATCACATCAGACATGGCACCATGAGTCATGACCTATTTGAGAAAATCATGTGAGGAACCAATAGGACTAAACAGCACTGTGGGCAACTAAAGGAGGGGGTAGTGAGGGCAAAAAAGGAGGAAGAACAGCATTAAAACAGCACAAATGTAATTGCAGGAAGTGCAGAAAGCCACTGAAAA
The DNA here is from genome assembly GCA_021292165.1 of Shinisaurus crocodilurus. Classification (NCBI taxonomy): domain Eukaryota; kingdom Metazoa; phylum Chordata; class Lepidosauria; order Squamata; family Shinisauridae; genus Shinisaurus; species Shinisaurus crocodilurus. Next base: position 8,632,667 of record CM037880.1, on the reverse strand, counting down.
TGGAAGGCACTTGTGAATTTTGACACCCATAAAAAAGGAAAGAAAGGAAAAGGAACACAAAATGAAAGAAGTCATTTTGGCTCAGCAATACCTCCCACTGTATTTCCCAAAGGAAAGCAGCCTTATAAAGGCTTTCAAACTGTTCAGAAAAGGGTAAGTGAACCAATTATACAATGCAACGATGTTGAGATCTCCGAGACACACTTAACTTCTAAAACACCACTGAGATATATATTTCATAGATTCATAGATTATAGAATTGGAAGGAGCCTACAAGGCCATCGAGTCCAACCCCCTGCTCAATGCAGGAAACTAGGGGAGGGGTCTCCCATCCAAGAGATAACCAGGCCTGACCCTGCTTAGCTTGCCACACTTAGACAAGCTGAGTCAGCGTAAGCCACAGGCCTGTTCATAAAAACTATAAATCATCTCCAGTGTCCATACTGCTTGCGAATGTCATTGCATTGCTGCTGCTGGAGGGGACATTCAAACTATGCTCCTCCTTGTGCTTCTCCTTTTGCTGCAAACTCACTTATTCATCCTCTCCATCCGACATGGTTGGATTTCCCTCTTCATGCATGCTGAAGGCTGAGTTGATCTTTCATAGGAAAACCAGATGGCATCTAATGTTTATCTGATTTGGCTTATAAAGGCTGTTAGATCTTCTCCACCAGCCTCTCAAATGACAATATTTCCCCCTAGAGTGGATAAAAGCAGCCAAAGACACAACTGGAGGAACCTCTTCAAAGACTGCCAATATATTTTACAGGTGGTTAACAATGGTGTGTGTGTGTGTGTGTGTGGTCCTGAAGATGCATTATTAGTTATTAAGCATAAGGGGTGTGTGATAGATGGATGTTTAAGAAGTGGTGGATACAGAAACACCTGCCTTAGACTGAAATTACAGTAATACCTTGCATTGCAAGTAACTTGGTTTGAGAGCGTTTTGCAAGAGAAGCAAATTTTTAAATATTTATTTATTTATTTTTACTTGATATACAAGCGACGTCTTGCACTACAAGTACTGTAGTACGGCTTAAATTAAAAATCTCTGTACAAATTTTTTTTGGGGGGATTTCGTTTTGATATAAGAGTGTTTTGGATTACAAGCACGTTTCCAGAACAAATTATGCTCTCAATCCAAGGCAAGACTGTACTTCAAAGGACTCGATCAATGCTCAGTCAACAAGCACAGTTAGGCATGCCCAAGGAATGCAATACCTGAGACGTCCAATACAAACTGACCCGATCTGCACCTCCCAGACTAATGCTTGGATCAGAACCTTATTATCTGCTGGCTTTTGGGGATGTATGAGGATTTCGTTTCTGCTCACAAAACATACGAGCATGCCCGTTTGAAGCTCTGAACATGAGCACAATTGTGAGCCCATGTCGCTGAAAATATTTGCAAATGGTTGAACACATGCTTGTGTTTGTCTTGTTCCCGATGTCCAGTTTGATTTGTGCAAATTTTCTAATTTTCAGTAGAGTGAATCAGCCCCGCTTCGGGCTATGGAGGAAATTTGTGCACATTTGGGGAGATCTGCACAAATTCGGGGAGATTTGCACGGATATCCCACTCGATTGCTGCTCAATTTGTACAGATTTCCTGTTCATGCAGAGCGAGCATGATCACAAGTGCAAATAGGAATCCGGCATGAGACGAGCGAAGAGATGATATCTAGGGAATCCTAGTGATCTGGAACATCACTCATTCACCCATTCCTAGCTGAATGTTCCCATGCAGTTCTCAGTTAAAAAAAATAAAATAAAAAAGTATCAAAATATGTTTAAAGGCGCACATTTTGAGAAAATACATTTTAAAACAGATATTTAAATGTAGATTTTATGTGGGGTTTTTTTTTTAAAAATTGCAGATTAATACAGAAATGGAGCGGACTTATGGGTGAGAATGTGTGAAAGTGACACAGGCCAGAAATAGAATGGATTTGTCCACTCCTACTCACAGTATGCTAAAATAGGAAAATTGGTGGGTTTGTCTAATTCTGTATGTTTTAGTAAGTGGATGAGCCTTGATGGAGTCAAGATCGACACCGAATAAGTGTGAGCAGCTCCATGTACCTAAAGTGAAGTTTGAGGTGAATCCAGAGAGTCCTGTTTACTTTGGTAGACATTTGGTGTCTAAAAAATGGGATAAAAATACAGTAAATAAATGAGAAATGCTTTTTGAAAGTGCCATACCAAAACATGATGAACCGTTGGAGTTCCAACAGTGCTACTGTGTTGCCAAAGCAACTGAAAAGACGTGGTGCTGAAGACAGTAAAACCCAAAGGCAAGTTATCTCGAGGAAGCTGCCTTTGTTTTTCTCCCCAAATGGCAATGCTCCTTGAGTTTTACAGGCACAAACAGGAAACCTGAGACAATCAATTTCTTTTAAAATGTACTATGTTCCTTTCCAAATCAAAGGCAGTCGATCACAACCATTCTAAGAGTACAAAGAACCATCAATCTTCCAATCTTGTAGCAAGACTGGCCTAGGTTTTCCACACTTCAGAGCTGAAATAAAATGTGGAATGCATTTTGGCAGATGTTTTCTGAATGTGAAATTTGACTCTCCTCAATTTGAACTTGGGATGCGTGAGGAATACATTTGGGTGGGGTGGGGTGGAAATCTGTTGGATTTCCTCAGTTAGTCCCCCAGGATTCTGGGTTTCTGTCCATGCGCTGGTGCTGACTCGCTGCAGCTCAAGTTGAGTCAGCTCACAAACTTCCCTCTGTAAGATGGACCATGATTTGCATTCCCTCCCCCCCCCAAAAAAAACCACAATAGAATTTTCGCAAACTGGTGCCGGGAAAGCACATGGCTTTGACGTGACACGTGAGTAGCACAATTTGGCAGGGATGTTGAAGAGTCCTTGGTCTTGAGTCACGAGTCGAGTCACGAGTCTTTGGACCCGAGTCTCGAGTCCGAGTCCGAGTCCTTGGTCCAAAATGGTGACTCACGAGTCACGAGTCCTGAGTCACTCCCAAAACTGACTCCACGAGTCCCTATTAAAATCAATGGGGTTTCCCCCCAACAAAATAAGGCTACTTCAGATGTGTGGCTTAAATAAATTCTAGGCACAAGTGTGCCTTTTTATTTCAAAACTCTGCCACTGATTTTGGCAAGAACAGACCAGGCAGACAAACCCAAAATAACCAGGCAGGCAGAGGAGGCAGGGAACCCCAAAGCAGGCAGGCAGAGGCCTTTGTCTTGGACAATTCAACTGTTGAACAGGTCAAGAAGAGACCAGGCAGGCAGAGGAGGCTGGGAACCCCAAACAGGCAGGCAGAGGCAGCCAAACCCAAAATGTCTGACCCTAACCCAAACCCCCCACAACAACACATCAATCAAAATAAATCTCAACACATCGTTGGGGCTGCGCTCCTGGTAGCTGTCCATAGTGGCCGAGCAGCGGCGCGCCTCGCTTCCATGCGCTTTTCACCGGTGATCGCGCTCCTTCTGGCACAGCCAGAAGACTCGTCAACAGCCCAGGGATGTTGACGAGTCCTTGGTCTCGAGTCCCGAGTCGAGTCTCGAGTCCCATTAAAAATATTGGGACTCGAGTCCGAGTCGAGTCAGAGGGGGGACTCAGTCCGACTCACGAGTCGAGTCCTCGAGTCCGAGTCCCCATCCCTGCAATTTGGACAAATCATGGCTTAGTTGCTGTTTGCAAAAACAAGAGAGAGAGAGAGAGAGAGAGAGAAGTCTCAGGTGCCAGCGGAAACAGTTTAATTTCCAACACATTTCAGTTAACACCTTCATTGGGGGCCCCAAAAGTTTATCCCAATATGATAGAAAAGAATTCTTTGGCTCACAAATTCAGAACGCCCTCCCTCTGCCCTCGCAGCCGGTGTGGTTCTTTCCTCGCCAGCTGTGGCTCAAAGTCACAAGACCGGCTTCAGAACTAGTGCTGGGTGGGCGTTCTGGGGGGGGGGGTAGGGTGTGGAAGAGTGGGGAGGGAGGGATGCCTCAGCCTGTCCTCCTTGCAAGCAGGTGCAAAAGACTTAGATGGCTGGAATCGCCCCTCTAAGTCTTTTGCAGGGCAGGAAAAATGCAGGGGTGACCTTTGCCTCCACGCTACTTCTGTCCTCCATAGCAGTGTTCTCCAACCTTGGGCCCCCAGATGTTTTTGGCCTACAACTCGCAGCATGCCCCAGCCAGCGTAGCTGGCTGGGGCATGCTGGGAGTTGAAGGCCAAAAACATCTGGGGGCCCAAGGTTGGAGAACACTGCTCCATAGCATGTCCATAATTCTCCAAGTTCGGAGGGTTATGGGCAACCACACTGGATCGCCCTGTAAATGACATTTCAATGCCATTCTTAAACCATTCATATGGTTTGGCTGGTTGCTTGAATGCTTTCTTGTTACCTTCTCTGACCATTGATAGCATTCCCTATATGCTACTACTACTATGTCAGTCTCCAAGTTAATAATATAATGTTATATTATATTAATGTTCTAACCTACCACACAGGGTTGTTGTGAGGATAAAATGGAGAGGAGGAGGAGGAGGATTATGTAAGCCGCCTTGGGTTCCTTGCAGGAAAGAAGGCGGGGTAGAAATATAATAAATAAATAAATAAATAAATAAATGTTTTATGCGGAGATAATATCATCTTTAGGCACTCTGTTTCAATTAACTCATGGATTTGTTTCAATTAAAGTACCGCGTCTGTGATCTTTGACACTGGTCATACTTTCCTGTCTGACCCACTGGGTTTCCGAAAGGGAATTCAAATGCAGATTAGGCCACTGAATTATCAAGTCCTTCAGCTGCAATGAGACAAAACACGGAATGTACTTTGCTTGGCCCTGAAATGAAAAGCCTCTCTCCACTTTCCTTTCTCCTCGGCTAGCATATCTGTAATTGGTCTTGGGACTTTAAATTATATGACAATTTTCATCAAATGACCCATCTTCTCCCTCACAAATGACTCGGGGTCAGGCTTTCAAGGGCTGCTGATTTGGGTTTGATAATAGCTCTTGATTAAAGGCATTATGCTCCCTGGAATAATTGGACGGTGATTTCATTTTTGAGTGCCTCGTAATAGCAACCTGGGACATATGAGTGTGGACATGGGGTAGGTCCTCCATCCAACGAAATAATTGCACCTCTTCAATCAAGTGGAGATGCAGACTCCAGGTCGCATCTGGGTTCCGGTTAGTAGAAATGGTCAGTGCGGAACCAATTCCTCACAGGTAATATTCACTTTGGCTACTGCATAATTGATTCCCAACAACCTGATCTGACAGATGCTCGACAGGTCCTTGCTTCCCACCGTTGTTTTTTTTTTTTAGTTCCAAAAATAGCTGCAGAAATAGTTTTATTGGACTCCTGTTGGGCTAACATACATGGCCGGTAGGCTGCGTGTGTGTCGCTTGAAGGGTTACAATTTGGGCAGTCATATATCATAGAACCAGAGAGTTGGAAGGGATCTTGGAGGTCATCTAACCCAATCCCTGCTTGATGCAGGCTCTTCAATGTAGGAGGAAGCTACAACTTCTTTGACAAATGGCCATCTTGACTCCGCTTAAATACCCCCCAACAATGGAGATCCATCCCATCATCTCCCGTCCCGAGGTGGTCTATTATTCCACCACCAAGCAGTCAATCAATCAATCAGGCGATCATTCGTGACCGAGTAAGATTGTCTTCCAGGATAAAAATTTACAAAAAGGAGATTTTAAAAGGAGGAAATTCTAAAGAAAATTGTGTAGACTCTAGCGATGGGTCCGTAAGTGACTGTGGAGGCCAATTCTAGATCCACATCTCACTGTTAGGAAGTTTATCTTAATGTTCAGCCGAAACTTGCTTCCCTGCAAATTCCAACCATTGGTTCCAGTTATCAAAACTCTGTTTCAATCTCTCTGAGTTCCTGACAGGGTTCACCTAGCAAAGCCTCTGCCCCAAGTTGGTGGCAGTGTGATGTAACTTAGCAACACATGGAATCCCCTTCACCTCTTGCAAGAAATGTCATTAGTCCTATTAAAACTCTTCAATGCTTTCTTTGAAAGATGTTCCACTTGAGCAGCAATCTGTACATTTGCTTCCAACTTTATCAGCAGGAGAAATTCAATGGCAACTGAATGGCTGGGGGTGGGGTGGGGGGGGTAGGGGAGATGCTTGTAAGAAAGGAATGAATCCTCTGCCATTTTTGAGGTGTATGTGGTGAATTTGGGGTAGAGATGCAGAATTCAGCAATCCAGCATGGCTCTTTCCCCAATAGCCCCCAACAGATGTCCGCCACCCTCCCCTCAAGCTCCTGAGAATGATGCTACATCATAGAATTCTAGAACTGAAGGGGACTTGTAGGCCAGGAGTGGGCAGAAAATAGATTTCCAGATGTTTTGGACTTCAACTCCCAGCATTCCTGACCATTCACCATGCTGGCAGGTGCTTCTGGGAGTTGAAGTTCAAAACATCTGCCCACCCTGCTCATCTAGTCTAATCCTACCCTGCTCGATACAGAGCATCCAGAGCCAGGACATCCCCAAGAGGGCCAGCCCAAGAAATTTCACTGCCTTAGGTAGAGCAGCAAATAGCAGCCGCAGCCACCACCCCCACCCCCACACACAAACTAGGGATGTGTGAGACATTTGCTATATTGATGGGGTTTTTTTTTCTTTTACAGCTTTACCCAATTCGCACCTTCATAGCCTTTCAGCAAGCCGAGACAGAGTTGCGTACAGAAATCCACATTTTTGCAAGCTCTCAGAGGCACAAAAAATGTGCATAAGAGTGGAGGGGGGAGTGCTCATTTGAAAAGATGTAAACATCAGATGGTATTTCTGCAATGTAAAGTACCGGGGGGGGGGGGAGATGCAGGCGACTTAAGAAAAATGTGTGTGTTTGAGAAGGAGAGAGGGAGGCAAGGATGGCCCCAAGAGCCTGCTCCTAGATGGACCTTCTGGCCCTCCCACCACCAAGGCCATCTACCACCAGCTGCCCCGTGGGAAGGTTTCCAGGAGAGAGAGAGAGAGAGAGAGAGAGCGGCAGGCATGGAAGAGCTCAGGGCCTGCTCCAACTAGACTTTCTCTCCCCTCCTCTTCCGCCCCACACCACACAGGGCCATCGACCATTTATTCATTTCTTAAATTTGTATCCCGCTCAACTCGCAGATGCCCTCGGAGTGGTTTACAATCACAACCACAACCTGCCGAAAACAATAAAAGATCAACCAGAACAATCAGTAGAGTGATGAAAATATCAAAATATTCATTCAGTCATTTGAGGTGCAATCCTATGGATGTTTAGACGGGGGGGGGGGAAGGCCTACAACTCCCAGCATGCCCCAGAGTTTTTTTCCTGTCTAAACGTGCAAAGGATTGCATCTTTAAAGTATTTTTATGCATTGTATATATGCAAGTATATATATCCACCCCCATATACTGGTTAGTTTACAATATCTATCCTTAATTTAACGTATACTGGGTGGTTTCAAATCCTCAACCCTCACCAAATCTCAAGGCTTTACTATATTCATTAAGCAAAGACTACTAGCATTGAAAAAATGATCCTTCAACGCCAACTTCAGTGGACCGGTCATGTTGTTCGAATGCCTGACTGCCGTCTCCCAAAGCAGTTACTTTACTCCCAACTCAAGGATGGAAAGCGGAATATCGGTGGTCAATATAAGAGGTTTAAAGATGTTCATAAGGCTAATCTAAAAAAATGCAATATAAACATCGAAAACTGGGAAGCTCTGGCCCATGAACGATCTAAATGGAGGTTGGCCTTTCACAAAGGTTCCATGGACTTTGAAGAAGCCCGAGTGCAAGGTGAAAGGGAGAAACGTGCTAAGTGAAAAGCACGTCAGATGAATCCTTTACAGGACCATCTTCTATCTGGTAACCTGTGTCCTCACTGTGGGAAGCTGTGTGGATCTAGAATTGGCCTCCACAGTCACTTACGGACCCATCGCTAGAGTCTACACAATCTTCTTTAGAATTTCCTCCTTTTATCCCGGAAGACAATCTTACTCGGTCACGAGTGATCGCCTGATGATGATGATGATGATGATGATGATGATGATGATGATGACTATATTCAACTACCCAGTATACATTAAATTAAGGATAGATATTGTATATGGGGGTGGATATGGGGGTGGATATATATCCTTAGGAGTATCTTGCAGGGTAACTCCCAAAATACTTAATTAATTGAAATAGCCTTGAGGGAGCATTAATTGGTGCTGCTGAAATGATTTACAGCTGTCAGTATAGAGCATATATACATGCATGCAACAGTATGGCAACTAGAGGATTTAAGCGTAATAGCAACCCACATAAGAGATAATGTAAGTAAAATATTGGGATTTGTGGTGGTTGACTGTTTTGCAAATATGTTTAGCAACACTGCAACAAATGTTCTTGTATTATAGAATGTAATGATACTGATACAGCCTGCGACTATCCTTCAGACCCTTGATAAAGGCAAATATGCATGAAACAAAGAGTTCCAAACCGGTTTCTTGTTGGGGAAAATAAATGAGGATACGGTGAATATCAGGATTCTGGAAACCATTCCAAGGAGAAATAATGCTTTAAGCCACTCAGAAAGAAAAAAGGAAGAGGAAGGCTTATTTGAAGGCCATCTCAAAAAATAAGAGTAAAGGCTGCAGCAGCTCCATAAAGAAAAAGAAAAAACAGGGGAAGGTTTTCATTGATTCTATAAAGCACAAGTTTGGTGGATGCTAAACCCCTGAATTGTAGGGGGGGGGGTAATTACCATTGGTTATTCCTTGCCCCGGCTGCTGTAGTGAGGAGATGTGCCAAGCTGGAGCAAGGTAAGTCGCGGGGAGCTCGTGGAAGGGGTCGAGTGGGGCAAGTTCGCCCCGCTTCCACCCCTCCATCGAACAATTCGCCTATCCCTAATTGAATGTAATCTGGTCTTCAAAAATATAGATCATAGAGTTGGAAGGAGTCTACAAGGCTATTGAGTCCAACCCCCTGCTCAATGCAGGAAACTAGAGGAGGGGGGTCTCCCATCCAAGTAATAACCAGGCCTGACCCTGCTTAGCTTTCCACACTCAGACAAGCTGAGCCAGCGTGAGCCACAGGCCTATTCCTTCCAGATGACCTTCCCTAAGAAGCCCTTCAATTTGTAACCTTTTAAACAGGAGTGGCTATTAAGTCACTAAGCCACTAGGTGGCAGGCAGTTGCTTGAAACTGGGCTGGTATTTTGATTGTATCCATCCAGGGTGGTTTAACAGCTTTTGCAGCAACATCTTTAAAACTTTTTTTTCTTTTTTTCTTTTTTTTAAGGGATGAATAGAACTCATTGGTTGTTCTGCAGGTGCATTTATTGGGGCTCTGGTTGATAGTCAAATAGGAATCCCAATGATATGTGAATCCTAAACTAGGGATACAGTGTTTATTTTTCTTTTTGAAATTGCTTTCTTAAAATACTGACATCTTTGTAAATTACGACGACTGTAAAAGATGACTTGAAAAGTTTGTTTCTGCGTGGTATGCTACTATGCATACGTGTTAATAATAGCAAATCATATCCCGTCCAAGGCCACCCACACAATCTCTTCAGGCAGGGGCATCTTACAAAATAATGCAATGTTTATATCTAGATGATTAGAGTCATCTAAGGCGCATATGTTTCCACATGCAGGAAAGTACAGAGAAAAAAAAAGGGGGGAGGTGAGACAGTACTTCATGTACACATATAATTAATTTCTAGTCCAAAGCACTCCATGAAAAGGGCTCCAAATCTGAAGAAGCACATCTTTGCTTCAATTCTGGTCGAGTGCCATTTCCTTGGATGTGAGTTCAGTCATCTGGTTACAATATGGGACACAATCTATAACTGTCATTTGGAGGCAGTGTCTGCTTTACATCTCTCTCTCTCTCTCTCTCTTTCTCAATCATCATCTATCTGTCATGCTCCATCAGCAATGTCCACAGTATTTTACAGATGAACATAACGGGGGCGGGGGAAAGAGTAGGTCTGGCAGCAAGGGTAGGCATAGTTGGGCAACTGCCAAGGGCCCACACCCCAGCAGGGGTCCACTGACAAGAGCCCCCTGGAGCTGCTCTTCCACCATTGCAGCCTGCTTGTTCCCCTGCCGCTTGCTCTGACCCAGACCACGGTGGTGGTGAGAAGGAGAAGCAGGAGATGCCACGGCCTCCTTGCTCACTGGCGCTCTGCCTCTCAAGCAAGCAAGTAGTAGCAGCGATGAGAAAAAGGACAAGGAGCAAGAACGGCTTGAAGCAATGATGGCGAGAAGGTAGACTCCCTGATGGAGTGGGCACATGGAGGGTGTCTTGCCCAAGGGCCTTCAAAACCCTGGAGCCAGCACCATCCCTAGGAAAGAGAGGCCTGTTGGACCAAAGGTCCATCTAGTCAAGCACCCTGTGTCCCACAGTGGCCAACCAGATGCTTCTAGGAAGGCCACATGAAGGACATGAGGGCAATAGCCCCCTCTCGCTGTTGTGCAGCAACTGGTATTCTATGGCACACTGCCTTTGAATAAAGAGGGTTTGTATAGCCCGCCATCAAGGCTTGCAGCCCACCAGACTTCTGTTCTTCCGTGAATTTGTCTTAAGCACTTTCACAGCCACCTATGCCTATGACCTTCACCACATCTTGTGACGGTAGAGCTGAGACTGAATTTCTCAGAAGACATTTTTCTGAGAAAATATCTGAGATTGTTCTTTTCTCACTTCCCCCTCAAAAAAGGGCCACTCCTCAGAGCTTTCGGAGAATTTTCTCCACGATTTGTTGTGGCAGCCACCATTTCTCCCCCACAATGCACTGCGATGGATGCTAAGTCCGGGGGATCGTGACAAAATGGCGGCCGGGGTGTCAACACAGCTGCTGCTGCCACTTAGGAACACAGGAAGCTGCCTTATACCGAGTCAGACTATTGGTCTATCTAGCCCAGTATTGTCGACACTGACTGGCAGTGGCTCTCCAAGGTTTCATTGGTCCATCTAGCCCTACCTGGAGATGCCAGGGATTGAGCCTAGGACCTTCTGTATGCAAAGCAGGTGCTCTACCACTGAGCTGCAGTCCCCTTTTTACTTGTAATGGCAGCAGCAAAAAAAAATCTGGGCCAAACTGAGTTCCTGCCATGGCTAATGGTGAGCCCCCACTGCCGAGAAACTGTGGGAGAATTTCTGCTCCCCCTGGAGAAATTCAGTGAAATGGCCGCCTCAGTTCACCCGCCCACAACTAGGGTGGGGAATTTTGAGATGCCAATTCCATATAGCTCTAGTGATGTGCAACGTGACTACTGACTTCCTTTTCTCTCTGCCGAATCTCCCACCATTCAGCTTCATTAGATGACCCTGAGTTCTTCTATTATGGGACAGGAAGACAGTATTCTCCCCATCCATTTTCTCCGCCCCATATGTAATTTTTTAAATAAATCTCTCTCATTCCCTTCCACTTAGGGCACAGTTATATGTATGTTTAGACAGAAAAAAAAGTCCTACAACTCCCAGCATACCTGAGCGCTAGGAGTTAGAAGATTTTATTTTCTGTCTAAACATGCATAAGATTGCGTCCTTAAGAGTGCAATCCAATGGGGCCGTGCATAAACCTTGATCATCCCAGTTTGCAGGACACGGAATAATGGGCTCAAGTTACAGGAGCCCAGAGTCCATCAGGAAAAATTTGCAGTTTGCAGGACACGGAATAATGGGCTCAAGTTACAGGAGCCCAGAGTCCATCAGGAAAAAATTGCAGTTTGCAGGACACGGAATAATGGGCTCAAGTTACAGGAGCCCAGATTCCATCAGGAAAAATTTGCTGACTGTCAGAGCAATAAGACAATGGAACCAACTACCTAGGGAGGTGGTGGGCTCTCCCACTCTGGAGGCATTCAAGGTGCGGCTGGACAGCCATCTGTCGGGGATGCTTCGACCTGGACTCCTGCATTGAGCAGGGGGTTGGACTCGATGGCCTGGTAGGCCCCTTCCAACTCTACTTTTCTATGATTCTCTATGATTCATCCCATGAAGGATGGGGAAAGCAGCAGAGGCAATCTCTTCCCCGCTCATCCCACCCTGCAAGTCAGCTAGATGGCTGATTTCAGCCATCTAACTGTGGCTCTTCAGATGGGGAGGGAAGGAGGCTGGCGCGTCACCAGGATACATCATCAAATTTGCAGTTTGCAGGACACGGAATAATGGGCTCAAGTTACAGGAGCCCAGATTCCATCAGGAAAAATTTGCTGACTGTCAGAGCAATAAGACAATGGAACCAACTACCTAGGGAGGTGGTGGGCTCTCCCACTCTGGAGGCATCTAACTGTGGCTCTTCAGATGGGGAGGGAAGGAGGCTGGCGCGCCACCAGGATACATCATATTCTGGCGGGCTTGTTCTCCTTCGCTCCCCTCTGCACAGCTTCCCCCCTCCCCCTCCCCTCTACCCCTTCTCCAAGGCCACTCTTATGACCTGGGAGAAGCAGCTGGCACAGCCCTTTCTGCACTGGCTGTGAGCCTGGGGAGTGGGTTTCGAGTGTGGATCCCCAGATCCAAGGCCGGCCCGGAGCTCTTTTTCCGACCTCAGATCTGCGAATCCAAGAAAATCCTAGGGGCCCTAGGATCACTCTGTCCATGACCTTTCTTAGAACTCCCAGAGGCCCCAAATGTTGTAGATGTTTTCCTCACGGGGAAGGTCCTCCCTGAGTTAGTTAGTTTATGCAAAGGTAATATGGGATTCATTTGGACAAATGCAATGAAACATACCTAGGCTTTGTTTGTGTGTACATACACCTTAGGACAGTATTCTCCAACCTTGGGTCCCCAGTTGTTTTTGGCCTACAACTCCCAGCATGCCCCAGCCAGCGTAGCTGGCTGGGGCATGCTGGGAGTTATAGGCCAAAAACATCTGGGGACCCAAGGTTGGAGAACACTGTCTTAGGAATTCTGGTAGAGACAATTTAAGATACTGGCTTTCTGGAACAAAAATCTGGAAGGGGATCTTTAATGTGTTGACACCAGCCGGAATCAGGTGCATGAACTGTTTCCAGTCTGTTCTGATCTGGTATCCAGTTGGGGGAAAATATCCAGCACAGAAAAGTAGCTCTCTGCCCGTAAAATAATAATGACCAAGATGCTCATAGTTGCCGTTGTCATGGCAAACTCAATAAAGCTTCTGAAACACTTCAAACATTAAAAATGTTACGTGAACCCTGGCTCTTTTCTGCTTAGAGCTGATCTTTGCCTTTCAGACGAAACACACAAACAGGTGGTTTGGTTGTCAGGACTGCAGCACTTGAGACTTCTTCAGGGAAGATGATTCATGTGGCCATCCTTCATGTACCTGTTCGGGCCAAAAGAAAATGGAAGTAGGGCATTTCAGGGAGCAGAGACAGGTCCACGTTTGTGCACGTGTGCGTGAGGTGAAGTGATTCTCAGGTTTAAACTTAAAGCTCCACTTTTGGATATATGGCTAGTCAAAAGCTGATCAGGGAATAGGGAATCAGCCTGTGCTGGATGGGTTTACGCTCCCCCCCTGAAGACCCAGGCTCACAAGGTGGGTGTACGTCTGGATTTGGCCCTGAACCTGGGTGCCCAGTTTTCGGCAGTGGCTGGCTAGGAGAATTTTGTTTATGCTTGGAAACAAGAGAGCGTGCCCAGTTTGAAACCCTGAATGCAAGCTCGAGCAGGAGGACGCATTCTTCGAAAATGTTCACATATTCTCGAACATGTGCTTGCATTAGAAAAATATAAAGTTCGCAACTGCCCAACTTTGAAAATGCACCATTTAGCACTGTAGACTATGGGGGCTGGTTACAGGGAGCATGCAACTCCCTTGTTACAAAGCTTCACTGGTTCTGGTCAGTTTCCAGGCACAATTCAAAGTGCTGGTTATGACCTATAAAGTCCTATATGGCTTGGGACCAGGCTATCTGAAAGACCGCCTTCTCCTATATAAGCCTGCCCAGGTCTTAAGATCTTCGGGAGAGGCCCTTCTTTCAATACCTCCACCTTCAGAAGTGCATTTGGTGGTGACGCACGAGAGGGCCTTCTCAGTGGTGGCTCCCAGACTGTGGAACTCCCTGCTGAGGGAGGCTACGTTCCTTCCTTCTCTGCTGTCCTTCTGTCGGCAGGCAAATACCTTTTTATTCAAGCAGGCCTTTGGTGTATAAGCAGGTCTGTTGGGTTTGATGATGCTTTCATAGATCATTGAGTTGGAAGGGGCCTACAAGGCCATCGAGTCCAACCCCCTGCTCGATGCAGGAAACTAGAGGAGGGGTCTCCCATCCAAGTAATAACCAGGCCTGACCCTGCTTAGCTTTCCACGCTCAGACATGCTGAGCCAGCGTGAGCCACAGGCCTGTATTATCGTTGTGTTTTTATTGTGTTTTCATGCATTATTTTATTATTGTTTTAATCAAGTTTTATTTATGATTGTGAGTTGCCTTGAGTTCCTTTTTTTTTTTTTGGTAACAATGTAGGGCACAAATAAAATGAATGAATGAATGAATGAATGAATAAATAAATAAATAAATAAATAAATAAATAAATAAATAAATAAATAAAATTCATTATAGGGATGGTTGAATCTGTGAATTTTGGTTTCTCATTTCTCCAATCTTAAATTTGGTTCATCCTCAACCTTGAGATTATTATTTTTTTTAACTTTGCCTGAAAATTCATAAGCGCTTTTGTGCATATTTCTCCTAATACATGCATTTCTGTGTGTGTTGTTTGCAGAAGATACACCGTTGTGCGAGCCATTTTCCTAATATAATGCATTTCGAATGTCATTCCCCCTCCCCCAATACACGCATTTACGTATGCATTTTTTTAAATTAGAGAATTTCAGTGCAAAATTTGGAGAAGTACAAAACTGGGAGGATAACGGAGTTTTAGTTCACATGGGGGTTTGAAAGTGCAAGATCAGGTAAATTTGCATTAAAACAAATTTCTCCCTCATCATTAATATTTAAGTAAAGTAGGGTCAGGGTTAGGCTCTGAAAGCACATGATTACTTTTTTCTGTCTAAATATGCATAGGGTTGCACCCTAAGTTATGGAATTGTCTTGTGTAGCGTATACGGAGGCTTATGGAAGGCTGTCTCGTGTAGCTTATACGGGCAGAGCAAACTGATTGAGCTATCCACCAGGACTCCAAGATCCCTTTCCTGGTCAGTCACCAGCAGCTCAGACCCCATCAGGATTTTTGTCCCAGTGTGCATCAATTCACACTTGCTTACCATTTTAATGCCGCTTGGCCCCTCAGTTGGGAGAGATCCCTCTGGAGCTTTTCACGATCCCTTTTTGTTTTGCTTTAACCACCCTAAATAATTTTGGTGTCATCATGAAACCTGACCCCTTCACTGCTGACCCTTAACTCCAGAGCAGTGATGAACAAGACAGAAGGCACCAGAAGGCACCAATTCAGATCCTCAGGGGACCCCACTCCTTACATCTCGTCCATTGTGAGAGCTTGGGTTGGGCAAATGTGCCAGTTTCACTTTCTCTTACATTCACTTTTATTAAATCTCAGATACTTTCTCTCCTGAATATGAACAACTTTGCAGATTTTGGTAAATTCTTAACAGGAATGAACTGAAATGGAATTCTCTGCCATCTGCACTGGACAAATTCAATAAGTGCAGCTATTCTCAGCATGGAGAGGATCAAACATGGCCAAATGCACAAGGATACAAACCCAGACCTTTAAAAGCAAAGCACTCAAATCCCTGGGCCTGGATGGATGAATCTGTCAGTTCTGGCTTCTCCCAGATTTCATTAAAATGAATGAATGAATGAATGAATAAATAAATAAATAAATAATTCTCAAGTTCTTTTTTGTTCTGAATATGGAGGACTTTGCAAATGTTGGTAAATTCTTATCAAAACTGAACTGAAATGAAATTCGCACCCATTCCTAGGAGAACTGAACATTTAATCCTACTCTCGGCTTTCTTTTTTCTTTTTAACCAATTATCAATTCATAAGAGGACCTTTCCTCTTACCCTACAACTGCTAAGTTTGCTCAGGAGTCTTTGGTGAGGGACTTTGTCAAAAGCCTTTTGAAAGTCCAGGTAAACAGTGTCTACCAGACCACCCCTATGTAAATGCTGCTGACACTCTCAAAGAACTCTTAGAGGTTATTGAGACAGGACTTACCATTGCAGAAAGCCATGTTGATTCTTCTTCGGCAAGACTTGTCCTTCTATAAACTTGATTATTTTATCTCGAATAATGCTTTCCACTAATTCACCATGGACAGATGGTAAGTTAGCCAGGCTCTAATTTCCTGGATCCCCCTTTAAAAGTTGGTGTTACATTGACAACTTCGCAGTCCTCTGGTACAGAGGCTGATTTTAGGGCTCTTGCATATTTTTGTTAGAAGATCAGCAACTTCATATTTGAATTCCTTAAAAGCCCCTGTAAGTGTGGGCTCACAGGATTGAAATGCTTATCCACACACAATAAAAATAATAATTAAAAAAATCATTGCATATAGATGTCCGGCAGAACTGTTCTGGCCTGGCTTTCTCTGTGACATGGCACTGCTCCCTGAGAGTCGGACTTGGGAGTTTTTGATGTGGGGGGCACATCCACACAGGTGTATTCTCAAGTTGCACATACCCAGGAGGACTGTACCATGTGCCCCCTCCCTCTCTAGCAGAACATGTCGCTTGGTCCTATCTTATGAGTCTGATCTGTCTTCTTTGGCTGCCTGATGTTACTAGAATGAGTGTACCTTCGGTTGTAGGCAGCTCTTGAGGGAAGGTGGCTGAATACCTTTCAGATGATTTGTGAAAGGAAATGGGAAGGGAGAAAGCTTTCTGCATGTGAGTTGTGAATTAATCAAATTAAACCATGCTCTCAGCAGCCATTGAAGAGACGGGGAGAAAAGGGAAATGATTGCCGTTCCAATAGTCTCTCCTTTATTAAAAAGTGATCTTTAGTCTTCTTTCTCCCACCCCACCCTCCTCTCCCCAAAGCTTTTAAAGCTCAGAGAGGTAAATTAAAATCCAGCCAGCAGTTAAAAGCTACTCAGACTCTGTTACTGAACAAGAGACAAAGTGCACTCAGGAAATTAGACCCATTAAGAAAGGCAAAGAAATGATGGGGAGAGGGAACCAAAAGCGGAACATTGCCTCCTTCACCCCAAAATGGATAAATATGTGTGGAGTTCTGTAATATCATGGTGGAGCAAGACCTGACAATAAGCCAAGGCTCAGTGCAATTACATGCCATCCGGTCGCTGATTTGCCCCTCCTCTCCTTCTGTAGCGTGTCATTACAGAAGCGGGTCACATGACACCATCCCATTGTGTGTTTCCTGCCCCACCCCCAGCAGAAGCCACAGCCAATAATGAGGAGAATGGCAGAGAAACAAACATGATGAAGTCACAACATATTTTATATTATTATTATTATTATTATTATTATTATTATTATTATTATTATTATTATTATTATTGTGTTTTTAATGCATTTAGTTTAGGATTATAGGGCAGCGTGATCCAATGTAGCTGCCTGTAACCTCTGACCTCGCAGGATTACGGGCAACCAATGGAGGGCATCAGGAGCACAAAGGCGAAATGCACCTCTGGGCTCCTCCCACCCTGCAAAAGACTGAGATGGCCGATTTTGGCCACCTAAGACTTTTGCCCCTGCTCACGAGGAGAGGAGGCTGAGGCACCGCCAGGATGCACTGTATTGTGGCAGAGCATTGCTCCACCCCTGCCCACTTCCTTCCCGCCCACAAACTTCCAGCTCTGACATTGCTCTCGGAGCCACAGTCGGAGTGGTTCTTTCCGCACCAGCTGCAAGGGTGGAGGAGGAAGGGTGCTCTGAGGCTGGAGCAGAGATGTACCGCTCGGCCTCTAGGGTCCAGAGACTCGCGGGCCTTACCGGGTCCCGGGGCTCTCTCGGCTCTCCGCGTCGAGCCGGCCGCGCTGGTCAGAATATCGAGGCGGGGGGCCCCCGCCACCACGGAGAGTCGAGCCGGGGGTGATGCGAGGCCCCTCTAAGGTGCGTGAACACCACTAGGTTGTAGTCCTAGCTCTGCCTCAGAGAGCATTTCCAAGGTTGGAGCTGGGACTCCAAGCTCTCCTATGGCCGGCTAGACTCTGTCTAGCGGTCATAGAATTGCACCCTGAACCAAGTGTTTATTTCAACATTTTGGTTCACCTTGAGTGCCACTTCTTGGGTGGAAAGGTGGAGTATAAATGAATGACTGAATGAATGAGTGTTATTTGGGGGGGGGGGCAGGGCAAGGATGGGAAATATTTCGATTTCTTGAGGCACTGCCCTCCCATCCCAGTTATGCTACTGGACGTGAACTGGGCTAAGGACAAATCATTGGAAGCCATGTTTCGCAGGGAGGTAATACAGAGGAGGTGGTGAGACTTAAATGCCCTCAGCTTCACACTCTATAGGGTTGCACAAGCATTTCGTTTCAGTTGGCCAATCACTTGAAAATGCCCTAAAATTAGGGATGCATGTGGAGCTCGATGGGGGTGGTGGTGGTGGTGGAAGTCCGGCGAACTTCCTGGGCTCGACCCCCTGAGCTCCGCTTGCCCTACCTTTTCCCTGGCTCGACTTGCGTTCTTGCGAGCCGAGCCAGGGAAAGCAACTTCTGAGTTCTGGCGCTAAGTTGTTTGCATAGAAAATGGCATAAGAGACGTTAGAAACAGACTCATTTGCAGAAATGACGGCCAAAAAAATGTGGCCGTTTTTAACATATTTTACGCCATTTTCTGTGTAAACAACGTATAGCTGGGGACCTGGCGGTCCGGTGAGCACCTCAGCTGGCGCTCGCGTTCAACTTGGCTTGGCTCACATGGTAGGTGTGAACAGGAACACGTGTTCTCTGAAGATATTGCAAATTCCTGATCATGCGTTCTCATGTGCAAGATGTGGGCTTCGAGCGCTGCATTTTTAAAGTTGTGCCATTTTAAAAGTTGTACACATTTTTAAAGTCTTTTTTAAAAAAGACTTTAAATCCGCATGTGTTTTTCTACAGTTGCGGATTTTTAATTTGTACGTTTTCATGCTTTAATGGGGGGGAAGTGCATACTTTTAAGAATGCACACATGAAGATAAGCACAACTTTTAAAATCCACAACTTTTAAAATCCACAACTTTTGAAAAATGGCACACTTTCCCCATTCAAACAAACTGAAAACAGGTCACACACGAGAACGGGAGTGAACCAAACTGAGGATTTGAAGTAAAGTTTGGAGAATTTCAGTGAGCTCGAGCCTCCCTGGTTCTCCCATTCCTACAAAACACAGACCCACCTTCCCCCGCCCCACATTCCCTGTTTGGCGCACAAAGATGGCAGGCAGGTGAACAAAATACATGTGCCTGCCCTGCCACATGTCTACTTTGGCCATGAGAGGACATGCTGGGACACTGGGGAGTCCCTTGTTCAAATCTCATCTCTGCCTAGTAGGGGTGCAAACTTTTTCAACCACTGCGTGCTCCAGTGCTTTGAACCAGCGTTGTGCTGAAACGGCCTCTTGAAATCCTCCACCCTATTTGTGGGCAGAGAAACTGGGGAAACAATTTGTGGTGAAGCTCAAGACCAGAGATCAAAAGTGCAAAACTGCCAGCCTTAGCTCTGCCGTCTTGACACACTGAGTCTCTCAGGGCCTTGCCCTTGTCTATACACTGGATTTAGCACTGAACCTCAGAGGAACCACACACTCCGTGTGGGGTAAAACCGGGAAGGTTTATTCAAGGTAAACAGATTACAACAAAAGGTGGGAAACGAGGGAAGAGGGAGAAAGGTGGGGAGACACTTTGGTACATACACAGTAGAGCTACAAAACAACAAAAGCTAGTTCCTTTACTATATAACTACCCAGGCCTTACTCCTTTACCTGGGTTTTTTTTTGTCCTCTTCAGGGCTTGCCTCAGCAAAAGCCCTCCTCCCGCGAAAGCGTGCAGACAACAACAACCCAAAAGCCACGGCAAGCAGTATATATCCCACCCACCCACATCTTTTTGTAGCTTGGCTGCCTTTGGCCAATCAGGATGAACTTCATCTGGGCCAGGTGGAGGAGAGGTGACCCTTTGATCTTGAACAGAGTGCTTGGGCCCCATTTGCATGATGGGAGACTCTGAGGCGTCTAGAGTCTTCAGAAGAATATACTTTTGCATAGGATTCCCCACCTCCAGCTGGGATTATCTTGTTTACACGTGTGGAGAAGGTGTGTGTGTGTGTGGTGCAGGAAACTCTGACGCTTTTTTCCTCACACAATTCTACCAAATTTCTCCAGGGGGAGGAGAAATTCTCCACAGTTTCTCACACAGGTAGAGCTCGCCTTGACAGGAGTCGTCACACAGCTTCTTTCTTTTCTTTTCTTTTCTTTTCCCCGTAAGGGTTTTTGTTTTTGTTTTTTTTGTGCTGAAGCAACATTGTCAGCTGTGTTGGTAGGCTGGCCTCCGTTTCGCACCCTCCACAATGCAGGTGTGAGGGGGGGGCAGTGTCGTGTCCAGCTCCAGGGAAGAGGCAGAGCTAGCGCCGAGGCAAAATCTGCCCTCCAACTTCCTGAACATTTTCTTCCCCCACCAACGAGGCTTCTGTTTTTCTATCTCATTCTTGGGGTGTTTTATCATTCATTTTTGTGGTGGTTTTGAGCTTGCACCTTATCTCCACTAGCTTCCCAGGCTGCCTGTACTGCTACAGCTGAAAAGGCCCTATGGGAGGAATTGCCTCACGATGCCTTCCCCTGGGCTTGAACTGAAGTGTAGGAAGCTGAGGAGGCTACAGGCTACCAGAGAGATGATCATACAATGAAAGACTCATGCCCACTCCTTGGCCACTGCCTAAGTCAGGTTCAGACAAGAACGCCAAATCCAAACCATGAAAATTTCTCCGAAATTTCTTCACCACTTAATTACTTTTCCAGAGCAATTTCTTTTCTTTCTTTTTAAAAAATAAATAAATTTTATTTAGTTATTATAAACTACATACAAAACTATAAAACACAAACATACAACTAAAATAAATCATAAGGTGCACCCCCACCCACCCACCTAGGGACCAACTAATATACATCCATCCCCTTAATCAATTAAATTCCACATTCCAAAAAGATAACATATACTGACAAGGCATACTCCCCTTCCCCTGTATTAATGCATAGTCTAATAATTGATTCCATATATCCATAAAATTATTCTTCTTTAACTGTCCCTTTTTGCATTTCATACTACAAGTTAGTTTATCATTTAGGGCTATATCCCAAACTTCCTTATACCAATCAGTTATTAGAAAAACGTGTTGTACTTTCCATTTCCTCGCTATCATTAACCTAGCCGCAGTTAACAAGTTTACAATTAGTTCCTTTGTATTTTGGGCACAAGTGACTTTATTGCTTATTGATAACAAAGCAAGTTTAGGACAGACTTCTAGATTAATACCAATAATTTCCGATATTTATGTAAAAACCTCTCGCCAAAATTCCAGAACATTTTTACAGCTCCACCACATATGAGCATATGTACCTTTTTCCTGACATCCTCTCCAGCAAAAAGTAATTTCTTTTCTGTCAGATTGAATGGGAATGGTCAAAAACAGACGTGGGAAACATTTTCAGCACATTGCTCTGAACATCCGCTTGACCTGCAGACGTCAGTGTGGGATAATGCTTAGCTTCTGCTTTCTGCAGACTGAGCTGCCATTAAAGTCACACGAATAGGACAGGGCATTCCCCAAGACCCTCCTGTCAATTGGCAATCCTACCTCAGCCATAAATTCACTTGAACTCCATCGGCAAACTGCGGCATACTCTGCTTCATTCATTTCAATATAGGGCTAAGAAATACTGAGTTAAGGCATGTGAGGACTTTAAATACTTTGTGCTGTACAAATACCATGTTTGCCTCTTCCTCCTCCTCCTCCTCTTTCATTTTCAGTAAGGCCTGGCTCCAGGTTTGAGGCACTCCCTGGTAAAGAGCCCTCTGGTGGGTTCCTCCTACATAGGTGACCCCTCTGAATGTATCTGGGGCATCATGGGTAATTAAAATTGCAGGCAGCACACAGACCCAGCCACCTGGAGCAATGGGGGGGGGGGCAGGGCCAACATCAGAAGTGGGCCCCCGACAGCTGGCTGAGGATTCCAGCTGTTGATGCTGGCCTTGATTTCAGTGCTATCTTTTTTGCTATAGATCACATGGCATGCAGGATAAAATCCTTGGCACTAAATTATCTCTTGCACTAGAAGATTGGGGAGGGCATCTCAATTATTTGCATCTTCCCTGCCTTCCCTTATGCATCTGTACCTCTCCTGATGAATGCCTTACAGCAGTGTTCTCCAACCTTGGGTCCCCAGATGTTTTTGGCCTACAACTCCCAGCATGCCCCAGCCAGCACTGGGAGTTGTGGGCCAACAACATCTGGGGACCCAAGGTTGGAGAACACTGCCTTACAGGCACCGGGGATGATTTTAGGGGGGGCTCTTTTTATGCTCAGACTTCATAGATTATAGAGTTGGAAGGGGCCTACAAGGCCGTCGAGTCCAACCCCCTGCTCAATGCAGGAAACTAGAGGAGGGATCTCCCATCCAAGTAACAACCAGGCAATGGGAATTTAGCAAGCTGATGTTATGATTCTTGCTCTAGCGTCCTCAGCTTTTCCCCACCCTCTGCTTGCATGAATGGGGCAGAGGAAATCAGAAAGAAATGGGCTCTTCTCCAGTGATATCTGGAAGCCACATGAACAATGCTTCAGATGAGGGACTCTTGATTTGCGTGAATCAGCCAGCTTGTTATCTACACAGCTAAGAATAGGAAATTGCCCATCTCCTTCTACAGACAGCAAGGCAGGCGTTCAACAAGGGGGTTAAACCACTGCAGAGGACTGAAGGCTTTGGAAGGCTGTGACGGTTTTATTAAATAATAGTCAAATGCTCTTAGTTATGATGAGCAGAGGGAATAGAAATTCTGCAGGCCTGCATCATCTGTTTGTTGGAAACATTTTCTGTGTCACTCTCCAGGTTTACAACTCCTATGGGGGCTTGCAGTCAAATATTTAAAACAATTAATACATTAAAAAAAAAAAGAAGCAGCAAAATGTTCCTGAAATAGAAGAACAGACCAGAGAAGTAGGGATTTCTCTCTGGGGAGGCATTCTGTCTTTGAGGAGCCTTGTGAGGGATCCTGTTGTTTATTTGTTTATTTATTATACAGTAATACCTTGGATTGCAAGTAACTTGGTTTGAGAGCGTTTTGCAAGACAAGCAAATTTTTAAATATTTATTTCTTTTTGACTTGATATACAAGCGACGTCTTGCAATACAAGTATTGTAGTATGGCTTAAATTAAAAATCTCTGTACAAATTTTTTTGGGGGGATTTCATTTTGATATAAGAGTGTTTTGGATTACAAGCACGTTTCCTGAACGAATTATGCTCTCAATCCAAGGCATGACTGTATTTTTATCCTGCCTTTTTTCCTGCAAAGAGCCTAAGGCTGCTTACATGGTCCTCCATGTAACTCCATGGAACTCTGAGTATCACCAGGCAGCTGAATCTAGCCACCCTTTCAATTGCCCATAATGCCTTTGGCTTAGCATCATTCTGGTGCATTTCAGGAAAATTAAAGGGTGGTTAGACCAAGCTGCTGAGCATTGCTTGAAGAGTTGCCACCACAGCAAGGTAAGCCCACCAGGGTCCACTGACAGAGGAGGGGGCCACCAGAGGACAGGTTGCCCTGGGCTACCTCAAACCTGGAGCTATCCCTGGCTGAGTGGCCAATGTCCTGGAGCAATGTAGTGTCACTGTGGGACATTGTGTGTGATCACAATGGCTGCCCTCTGGGGCACTGTTCACACTGCCAGAAGAGGAAGCCCAGAGCAGCGGTGTCAGCAGTGGTGGCCCCTTGGCAGCTGACCAAG
The DNA here is from genome assembly GCA_021292165.1 of Shinisaurus crocodilurus. Lineage (NCBI taxonomy): Eukaryota > Metazoa > Chordata > Lepidosauria > Squamata > Shinisauridae > Shinisaurus > Shinisaurus crocodilurus. The sequence goes on along the minus strand of CM037880.1, from coordinate 8,608,824 downwards.
GACGGTGCTGGGCCTGCCCCAAAGTAAAAATAGGGATTAAAAATCAGGATGGTGATTACCATGGGTAAGGACCATAAAATAAGGATTGTTCCTGATAAACACAGATAGTAAGAGCAACTGGAACACAAGTGGGACCTGTGATAAAATGTTGCAGCGTGGAATGCTCCTGTTCAGGTTTCCAGCCAACCATACTCTTTTCCAGGGTACTCCATTCCAGCCCCACATGTTTTCCATTCTGCCCAATAGTAAGTCCTCATTGGGCTGTTTTTGGATCCTCCCTTAAGTTTTGGGTCTTTTGTACTTCTGCAAACTTTTGCTTCCCTCAAGCTTTCTGATACCTCCCTGTTGTGCATGGATGGTGCCATTTTGGCTACCAAAGGACTGACATGTGGAGGACTGAATTCCCTACTGGAATATGCGATATGCACTCCCTACTAAAATCTCTTTCCCCTACCTTGTCGAGAGATGCATGAAAATATAATCTGATAATAAATATTCAATGAACAAGAAACTGCCTAGTAAGGCTGGAGACGCTCTTTGAGGCTGGGGTTACTATTGGTTGCTCACTCTACCTCGAGAATAAAGGAGAATTCTGAACTTCACTAGATGCTGTTGGCTAGAGGTGGACTAATTATTAACTCTCATATTAAAGTACTTTCTCAGGTGCAGAGAGTGAAAGACAAACGCCCAGTTAGGAATGGAGCACAGCTAAGGGGAGAAAAATGCAAAAACGTCTTTTCTTTTCCAGGGTTTTCCCTTCGCCTTTGACTCCTTGTTTGAGGTTAGCATTGGGTTCCCACATCTGCACCCAGAAACAGGCAGTCTCTCAAAAAACCTCCTCAGATCACAAGCTCCCATGATAATGGGACATGTGAAACACACCAAGGAATGCGAAAGCTAAAGTCCTCTCGTGCCTGGATATAACTGCAGTCATGATCTTGAAGCGCTATTAGAGATTTCTACTAGGGATAGGCACCCAGTCTGGCACCCAACTCGCTGGGCGCTCGGCAAGCACTCCCACCACACGAGCCGTGGCGAGCCTCTAGTGAGCGCCAGCTAAGGTGCTCGACGGACTTCCGGGTTCCCCGGCTCTATGTAGTTTACATAGAATATAGCGTAGTATAGGTTAAAAATGGCCGCAGTTTGCGTAAATGCGGCCATTTTTAATGTATACTTCGCTATACTCTACGTAAACGGCATATCTTATGCCATTTTCTATATAAAAAATGTGGTGAGAGTGTTGGGCTGGGACTTGGGAGATCCGGGTTCTAGTCCCCGCTTGGCCATGAAATCACTGGGTGATTTTGGCCCAGTCACTGACTCTCAGCCTAATCTACCTCACAGGGTTGTTGTGAGGATAAAATGGAGAGGAGGAGGAGGAGGATTATGTCAGCCGCCTTGGGTTCCTTGCAGGAAAAAAGGCGGGGTATAAATATAATAAATAAATAAATACACCCAGAAGTCGCCATTTTCTATGTAAAAAAAAACATGGTGCCAGAACCTGGAAGTCGCTTTCCCCAGCTCGGCTAGCGAGAACGCGAGCCAAGCCAGGGAAAGGTAGGTCACACGGAGCTCGGGGGGGGTCGAGCCCGGGGAGGTCGCCAGACTTCCATCCCCCAATCGAGCTCCACACACATCCCTAAATTACCTTGATGCTAAAAATTGTGTGTGTGCATGTGCATTCTTTTTTTATTTATTTATTTTTTTATTCTAGACTGTATAATGGTTGCAAATGTTTTCTTCAAGCAAAGAACAGCCGTAACTTGCCTTTTGTGAACCAGAGGGAGCTACTGCAACAGATAAAAGAGAGCCAGTGTGCCGTAGTGGTGAGAGTGCTGGACTCTGGGACTCGGGAGATCTGGGTTCTAGTCCCCGCTCGGCCATGAAGCTCACTGGGTGACTTTGGGCCAGTCACTGATTCCCAGCCTAACCTACCTCACAGGGTTGTTGTGAGGATAAAATGGAGAGGAGGAGGAGGAGGAGGAGGATTATGTAAGCCGCCTTGAGTTCCTTGTAGGAAAAAAGGTGGGGTATAAATGTAATAAATCAATCAATCAATAAAAGGAATCGGTTTCATAGATTTATGAACCACACGCTCAGCCTACCAGGCGGCCAGGGCAATACACAATAGAACAGGGTTGGGTAATGTGCAGCCCATGGGCCCCATGAAAAATCAGCCATTTTAGCGCTATAAAGCACTAAAAGAGTCAAACTTAGCTTGAGAACATGCTAAATTTGACCCTTTCAGTGGTCCATCGTGGTTCGCTGCCAGATTTCGGTGAAAAACCTGTCTTCCCATCCCCAGCACCGTGTGCACCCCACCGCGCCCCACAGAGTGCAGTCCATAGGTGTGTGTGAAAATGGCTCCCAGACCCCCCCCCAAAGTGGCCCACCACTGCAATAACACTACAATAAAAAAAAAATCTGCATCACAAAAACAGGAGTAAACACTCAGTACAATAAAATTAGAGCGTTACAGTCAGGAGTGAAATAGGATGGGCAGGTTCATAAATGAAGAGGCTGCCCTATGCTGGCCCCAAACCATGGAGGGATCTGTAGGTTAAAATCAGCCCCTTGAGTTGTGCGTTATTTTCTTTGTATTGTTTAAAGATTTTTAAAATAAAAATATTATTAAAATCAGCCCCTTGAGTTGTCCCCTGAAACAAACTGGAAGCCAGTCAAGTTGGGCTAAGACCAGTGTTACATGGTATATAGAGTTCACACGAAACAGAAGTCTGACCACTGGAATTTGCACAAGCGGTAGCTTCCTAACACTTTAAGGGCAGCCTCCAAGTAGAGTACAGTATAGTCGTCTAAATGAGAGGCAGTGTTAGTGGGTGGCCCACTAGGGCTAGAGCCCTGAATCTTTCATTTGGAGCCCCGAATCTCTGGGAGGCCACCTGCCCCACCACCCTGCTGTCCATGGGCACTTGCTGAAAAAAAGGCACAGGGGCCCTGATTATCTCTGTTGCATCTGATCCCCCCTGGATTAGGGGGCTTTTGGCCCGCATGTGCTTCACCTCCTGCTGTCCCCACCCCTTGAATCTTTCTGCCCGAGATTTTTTTTCTGAAATCAAATGCCCTCCGCTCCCCTGTCCATACACCCCTTTTTATGAATAAGGGTATCCTTAGGAAACAAGATCCTTTAAAACACACACAGAGTTTAGAGCATATGTAAATTGGCATATGCAAATTTGTGCATTTTTTTTGTCCTGTCAGCCTGAGCTCTGGATCTTTTTGGTACCTAGGACCGGCCCTGATAAGAAGTGATTAAGGAATGGATCACGATGGCCAGATGTACCTTATGTAATGACGTAAGGATATGGGTTTTGATGTTTAGACATGGAATGTGACAGAATTTTACATTGGCTTCCAGTTTCAGCAACTCCCCTTCGCTTCTTGTAACAGTTCATTCCACACCAAGGAAGCTAAGGATTCAAGATTGGAAACATGATCTTCAGCCATATTCAATTGATTCTCCCTCCCAAACATCATCATATCACACAGTTACTTGAGTATCTCACTGTTCTTCCCTTGGCAAAGCAAACCACACATAAGGCAGAAGAGCATTTCTCCCACCTTAATGAGATCTCCTGAGTCATGACGGACTCCTGAAAACTGTTGCGATGATTCACTTGGTACCTTAATGTATGCGGTGGCGATGCAAAATAGAAATGGGAGATTTCTGTGACTGAAAGGGACCTATTCATCTAGTTCAATGTTGTTGCAAGTAAGCACAATCATCAGCCAAAGGAGAAATCAAATTGCAATAAAATTACAGGCAGTTTGTGGAACTGACTCTCCAGAGTAATTTGCAAGCGTTATTGCTTGTTTAGATAGATGATCATGTTTTTAACATATCTACAATTGCTGAAAAAAGTTGTCATCAAGCAGTGGTGGGGAACTGTGGACCTTCAGATGTCATTGGATTCTGACTCCAGTCAGCCTCAGCCAGCATGCCCAATGGTCATAGGGTTGTGTGCAAAGCTCAATAGGGGGGTGGCAGCTCAGCGAACTTGCCCGGCTCAGGCCCCCCTGAGCTCCTTTCCCCTCGTGTCCTCGCGAGCAGAGATGGGGAAAGGAACTTCCGGTTTCCAGTGCCACGCTTTTTAAACGTAAAAAACAGCGTGAACTACGTTAAAACGGCCGCGATTTGCATAACCGGCGCTACATTTTTTAATATTAAAAACAGCGTAAAATACATTAGAACAACTGCGATTTGCATGGTTTGCATACGCCACGCAAACCGCGGTTGTTGTAATGTATTTTTACGCTGTTTTAAATGTAAAAAACGTAGCACCAGTTATGCCAGTCGTGGCCGTTTTAACGTAGTTCACGCTGTTTTTAATGTAAAAAACGTAGTGCCGGGGACGTAGTGCCAGCTCGGCTTGCGCGGCGGGGGCGCTTGCCAAGTGCTCCACAAGCCGAGTGCCAGGCTTGGCGCCCATCCCTAGTCAGGGATGATGGAAGTTATAGTCCAAGAATGTCTCAAGGACCACAGGTCACTGTCCTCTTTCGTAAAGAAACTTTGCCTATTCGGAGAAGACATTTGAGGAGCATTGGGGGTAGGGATGTGCTAAAAAAAACTCGACTGGAGGTTTTTGCCTCGAGCCAGCTCTGTTTTGTTCACTCACGATGAATTAAGGATTTTTGCGAGCCTACTATCATTTCTTTCCCCGACTCCCCGACTCATCTGCATTTTCAAGGGAGCCAGAGCGGCTGTTCTCAAATTAGCATTTCAATCCTGGTGTTAAATTCCTTTATGTGAGAACAGGAACTTAGCATATGTAAGTCATAGCAGACAGGTTTTACAGGTTTTAGCATCTCAACCCCAGTGCTACATTCCTCAGAGTTAGAAGCAGATAGGTTATGTGTTTATATAATATAGAAATCATATATTAAATTATATTTTACCACACAAGCTCTAAGTTTATTAAAAATTCCTCTGTAAAAAAGGTATGCATCTCACAAGAATTACCACATTATTATGTCTAATCTGTAACAAAATCCTTTTTGGTACAAAGGAATGTAACACTAGGAATGTAACACTTTTGTTACAAAGGAATGTACCAATTGAGATGCTAAAACCTGAGAGCTCTCTCTCTCTCGAGCCTCCAGCAAAAGATCTTGATGATCGCAGCTCAGTTGGGTTCGCATGTCAGGTCCATGGAGGGGGGAGAAGGAAAATCGACCTAGATTTCTGAGGACAGGTGAACTTTGATGCAAATGTGGAGGTTACACCTTCTCAGCTCTGATGGTTGATAGAACAAATTCATGGAGGAAGGGAGGTGCATCAATAGACATTCTCCATGACGTCCAAATGAAGCCTCCAAATCCGGAGGCAGGAGACCTCTGAAAACCAGTTGCTCTTGTGGCAACAGTAGGGGAGGCCCTGCTTGGGGGATTCTCAGAGGCATCTGTCTACACGCTCCTGGAAACAGGATGTAGGGCTGTGTAGACCTTTTGGCCTGATGCAATAGGGATCTTTTAATATCCTGATGTTCAACATGAAAAGGCGAGTAACAGTGATCGAAACATCAACATTAAGCCAGGGTCACACAGAGCCAAATCTTTAATAGGGACATTTGAGAGATTTGTCTCAGTTCGTTTCTGATCAGGATTTACCCAGTACACCCTTTTGGGACCGGAAATGGACTCATATACGCACTCTGTGGTCAAAGTCCGTACATTTCTGAGCTTGCGATGTGATTTGCGGACACCTCAAATTAATGTGCTCGACAGCATGCGCAGCTCCGAAAAATGCGAGTGAAAAAAATGTGTACTGTTGAAAGATGCGCACACGTGCTGTTTAATCGGTGAGAGAAGAAATGTGTGCGATTTCCAAAGACGTGGACAATTGACGCGTGCATTTGAAAAAAGGCACATGGAAATGCACACATATTTTTGCGTGAAATGGCTCAGCTTGTCCGAGCGTGGTAAAGCTAAGCAGGGTCAGGCCTGGTTATGACTTGGATGGGGGAGACCCCTCCTCTACTCTCCTGCACTGAGCAGGGGGTTGGACTCGCTGGCCTTGTGGGCCCCTTCCAACTCTATGATCTATGAAATCTATGAAAAGAAAGAAAAAGCAAAGCTCACAATCTGATTCGGACTTGAGTCAGAACGAGCTTTGGAATTTGGAGAACGTTGGAATTTGGGAAACGCTGGTGAGCTTGCATTCTGCAGATCCGCACATCCGTAGCAAGTGACATGTGATGTTAACGGTGTACAAGCAATTAAGGTACACAATCAAAATGTTCAATAGCTGCTGTGGAGGGGGGGGCAGGTTTGGGACTGCAGCATCCAGGGAGTTGGAAATGAACCCTTGCCCTTCTGCTGAAGTCCCAACAAAAATCATATCCGCGGACTGGGCGTCATGAAAAGATGGATCCATGGACAGCTGCCCCCTGTGGTGAACCACTGAATTGCAGGTGGCAGCTTCTCAGTGAATGTGAAAATAAATAAGGAAAGAAACAAACAAAGTACCCGAAAGCCTTGGACTGACTCAGAGAATCATAGAATCATAGAATAGTAGAGTTGAAAGGGGCCTATAAGGCCACCGAGTCCAACCCCCTGCTCAATGCAGGAATCTAAGCTTAAGTGTCCCTGACAGATGGCTGTCCAGTTGCATCTTGAATGCCTCCAGTGTGGGAGAGCCCACAACCTCCCTAGGTAGTTGGTTCCAGTGTCGTATTGCTGTAACAGTCAGGAAGTTTTTCCTGATCTTCAGCCGGAATCTGGCTTCCTGTAATTTCAGCCCATTATTCCATGTCCTGCACTCTGGGATGATCGAGAAGAGATCTACCCAACCCGGCTAGCCATTGGATCCTCTTGGGAAAGAAGAACATAGGAAGCTGACTTGTACTGAGTCAGACCATGATGGGTCCATCTAGCCCAGTATTGTTGGCACTTATCGGCAGTAGCTCTGCAGGGTTTCAGGCTGGAGTTTTTCTTAGCCCTGCCCGGAGAAGCTGGGATTGATGCTGGGACCTTCTGCATGCAAAGCATGGGACTTCCTGTTCCACCTGCTTGAGGTCCTCCTGAGCTCCAGTGCATTCCTGCATCTTTGACTATTCTTTGGTCCTGACTCCCAGCTTGCTTCGTGCTCCTGATTCCTGGATTTCTTTCAGTCCTGGCTTTCTCTTCATTCTGGACTACTGGCTGGTCCCATGGCTCCCTGGCTCCCTACAGACTGCTGCCTGCAGTCCGGCCCTGACACAAAGGAGGAAGCTAACATCGAGAAAGTGAGCTAAATCAAACTTGATGGAGGCATTGGTCCCAAGGGGCAAACATGTTTGGACATCGTTCAGTGCCCTACAAGGGCTGTTTTCAGCTAATGTTGTGATACACCTGGGTATGTCTGCAAGGACACAGGAAGTAAAAAAAGAAAGACGTTTTGTAGCTGATTCCAAAGAACCACAATTTCTATTTTATTTTTTTTAAAGAAAGCAATGGAGCTCAATTAAAAGATAAAACACTTGACACACAGTCAATCCCTGTCACTGCCACATTCCACACTTTGCTGGCATCCATCTTCCTGATCAAAACCAAGAGAAACCAGCTGGGTAAATGTTAAAAAAATATCACCGGTCTCTGAATTTTATGCCATTTCAATAGTCTGATGTGGCTGCAGAGCTAAAAACCCAGCGATTAATTGCATGAAATAACACAGCATATTGAAAGCTCTCTAATTTGCATGCTTTTTTTTTTTTTTTTTAAAGCAAATTGCTGAGCAGCATTTATCAGCCTTTGGGATTTTTTTTCTTTTTAACCCCTAAACAACAGCAGCAGCAACAACAACACGGCACTGAAAGCAATGGGGGAAAATCTAATTGGCTTTCTCATTAAAACCTGCTAGCAGGTTCACACAAGTGTCTGTCTTAACAGAACTGGCACTGAGGAAAGGGAGTCACTCTTTTGCTTCTTTTGGTTTTTAATTATCCTTATAGATCGTAAGAGCATCCCTGGTGGGCCAAAGCAAAGGTCCATCAAGTTCGGCACCCTGTTTATCGCAGTGGCCAGCCAGGTGGCCCTACAGGCTGTGAAGACAGTGGCAACCTGTCAGTGTTGCTCTCCAGCAACTGCTAGTCTGCTACTCTCGGGTATATTGCTTCTGAAACCTGAAGACCACATATGGCCATTGTGACTAAAAACCATTCCCCCCCCAGCATATAATTTTGTTTTTATTTTGTTTCCCAAGACAATCATTCAAGACAGTTACAATACTTCAATTTAACACACATATCTGTAGTTGCTAAATCACCTGGCTGGAGTCTTTTCCAATACTTGATAAATGATAACCAATGTTTTTGGAAAGGCTGGATGGAGTATTTAATTCCCCCCCCCCCTATTGTGACTAGAAACCATTGATAGAAATCTCCTCTGTGTATTTGTCTCATCTCCTTTTAAAACCACAAAACAAACAAAAACGCCCCGCTGGCCATAACTACATTTTGTAGCGGCAAATTCCATAGTTTTAATGAGGGATGGATGAATCTGTCAATTTTGGTTGGGGACGTATGAGCAGGGCCAGTGCAAGGCAGTTTGGTGCCCTAGGAAAGATCAGATATTTAGCGCCCCCCCTTCCCACTTGAGCCCTCCCTCCCTCCAGCCCTATGCTCCTGGTGCCCCTTTTAGCCCGGCGTCCTAGGCAGACACCTAGTTGGCCTAATGGTAGCACCGGCCCCGTGTATGAGAATTTCATTTCTGGTCACAAAACATGTGAACATGCCTCATTTGAAGCCCCAAACATGAGCACAAGCACATGTCTACCGAAAATATTCACAGTTTGTTGAACATGCACTCACACGCATCTCATTCCTGCTTCGTTGTGCACAGAGTTTCCAGTCAGGGAAGCACCACATGCAGCAAAGCCGAGCTGGACAACTTCCTGTCACTCATTCAATGGTGGAGTGAAGGGGACTGGGCCAGCTACACCTGGACTTCGCCCAGCCGGCCCTTCTCTCATTGAAGAGGAGCTGGGGTGGGTGAAGCTGAGCTGGCCATTGCTCCTCTGTCAGAAGAGCAGTAGAGATATGGCCAGCTTAGCTTGGCTGTGTGTGGGGTTTTCCTAACTGGGAAAGCCCATGTGTAGTGAAGAGCAGGTGAATCCCCAATGTTATCTCTCATCTGTGGTTGGAGATAACAGTGTGGCCTCCTATCCCCGCATTGTTATGAGAGATAATCTGGGCCTTAGATTCCCTCAAAGGAGAGAGGCTAACCCCACACTCTTGCAAAAGGTTTGGGATCTTTGGGTGGGGTAAAGACACGCGCAGCTGGGTGAAGTGCACACTTTGCCCTTTAACACTGAACGAACACACACACTGATGTCAGAAATAAAGGGTTGTTCTATTGATGAAATATAGAGCAGGTACAGCGTCTTACTTTTGGTGGTACAGTAAACCCAGTGAATTCAGGCAGCAAAATACCCGTACGCTATTGTTCAAACACACTATAATTTCTAGGAGAAAAGAGTCCCTGTTTGCCCAAGTAGCCTACAGATAGAAAGGGGTGGAAGAAAGGCTTCTGTCTGAAAGTACAGTGAGAAAAAGAAGTCCCAGTTACTACTTTGTCTGTTGGTGGTCCCTGCAGTGGATTTCCCAAATGGAGTCCCATGGAGGCAGGAGGTGATCAAGATGTCTGCGTCTGAAACATGCCAGCGTGCTTAGATGTCTTAGGAATTAGTGGTGTTCACATACCTGTGGGGGGGCTCGCCTCTCAGCTGCCATGATTCTCCGCAGCGGCAGCCCCCTCACCTCGTTCTTCCGAGCGGCGCGGTGCGTTCTCCGCGCCACTCGAGCTGCAGCCGATTGGCGCGCCGATCCCATCGCATCACTTCCGGCGTGCCGGAAGTGACGCGACGGGACTCTGTTCCTAAGCCCTGTTGCCCTGGTTTCCCCCGCCAAAAACATAGCGCGGGGGTCCAGCGCGCCGGAGCAGGGGCCCGTTGCAGGCAGCGTGGGCGGCTCACCTCTCCGCGGTGAGCCGCCGCCAGAAAACGGTAGGTTCGCGCGAGCCTCGCATGAGCGTTAGCGGGCCTGATTTCGGCCCGCTACGCTCACTCGAGGCGATCGGATACATCACTACTAGGAATCTCTCGTCTCTCTCCTGACACACCTCAGTTCTTATACCTTCTCTGAGTTCCTGGCTACATGGGAGGGGCAAGGGGTCTCCTTTGTTTCCCTGATGATCTCAATGACCACTCATCACTCTGTCCTGTGTGTGAGGCTATGGCCCTTGATGGGTGTCATAGGGGGAAGCCTTTGTAGGTACCCCTTACCTGATTAGTTAAAGCCTCTGATGGAGTCCTGTCTGAGGTTGGGACCATGACCATCCCTTTTCCCAGGGTTATTTCAATTTCTTTTCAGGAGTTGCTCTCGTGTCCCTTCAGGCTATGCGTGTTAATCTGATCATTGCAAGACCCATCCGCTACCCGTTCATGCTTCCTAGATTTCAATCCAGCAGCTGAGGCTGTTCATTTCTCCGGAACCCAAGCTCACCCAGGCTCTTCTTGGGGCCTACTGTGGCCTTCCCTTTGAGCTATGGTCATAACCAGATGATCATGACTGTATCCATTCATCACAGCATGCCGCTTCCCTTCCCGTGGCATGCAGGGGAATACCCACCGTTAACTTTGATCTGTGATCAGAGATAACATTGGGGATTCCTCTCCCTGCCTCTTCCACAACCCTGGCAGGGGGTGGGGCTTGTGAAAGGGGTGGTGCCATGGGGGCAGGACCCACTGAGGTGTCACAAATGTCTGTGGGCCATTGCAGAGCCCCCACAGGCAGGACCTGGCCTGCAGACCAGAGCTTCTGCAACCCTGGCTTCGATGAGCCTTTCCCAATCTGGTGCCTAGTTCCAGACGTAACAAAAAGCTCCCAGCATTCCTGACCATTTCATAGATTTCATAGATTATCGAGTTGGAAGGAGCCTACAAGGCTATCGAGTCCAACCCCCTGCTCAATGCAGGAAACTAGAGGAAGGGTCTCCCATCCAAATAATAACCAGGCCTGACCCTGCTTAGCTTTCCACACTCAGACAAGCTGAGCCAGCGTAAGCCACAGGCCTGGCCATCCTGGCTGGAGCTGATGGGAACTGAAGTCCCAAACATCTGGAGGGAGTAGGCTGGCTTAGATTCTTCACATACCAGATATGCTGGTGAGCTGTACAAGAGGTCCCCGAGCAAGGTTTGCAAAAAGGCAAGGGAGCTGTCCAACAACAGTTGTACAGAACGGAGCTCGACAAGGTGTTTAATCAACAAAAGCTTAGGCACCAGCTGAAGAGCTTTATATCTGGCCTTCCTGCTCCACCCCTTCCTGGTGGTTCAGCAGGGCCTTGATCCAGAGAATATGTTCGTTCTTGCTTCTGGTTCCTGAGTAGAACTCAAGGAAGGGAGGATTTCTTCCCCATGGAAGATATGGGCTGGCTATCAATGGTTACTAGCCCTAATGGCTACATGATGCTACCTCCAGGATCAGAGGCAGCATGCACAGTTAGTGGGGAACACAAGCTTGAGGTTGCTATTGCACTCATGTCCTACTTTTGGGCTTTCTGTGGGCAGTTGGGTTGGCCACCGTGTGAACAGAATGCTGGAAGAGATGGACCCATGGTCTGACGCAGCATGGCGCTTCTTATGTTCTTAAGGGAAGCCTCATCCTGCCAAATGAACACAGCATCTTCTGGTCTGGGCTTCCACTCAGACTGTCCATCATCTTTGCTCCTGGGCCTATGTTGAAGGATCTCAAGCTGGGGGTGAGGTAGGGTGTAGACCAACCAGAGTGTGGTTGTTCCACACCCCACATCTGTAGCCTTCCCAAGTGGCACACCTTCCTGGGTGGTAAGCTCAGGGGGTTTGTTGGTCTCCTCTGGCTGATCCCATATGTGCTAAGGCCAGTGATAAGATACTTCTCTAAGAGGGAGGTCTCCTCTGTTTTTTGTTCTTGTATATGAAGTTGGTGGGGCATGACACTTTTGTATGGCATTCCTAAAATAATACCATCCATGAAGTCAAGCCCTAGTAGAGTTATAACTGTATAGCTTTCATGCAACAGGGCACATCCAGCCCAAAACAGTAGTTAGGTTGATTGAGATGTACAAGGAAATGCACATTTCTGTACATATTTTGAAGTGCCAATGTGGGCCACATCGGATATTTCACATACATCTATGAACATCTGGATGGCTACATGGAACCAGTCCATGAATTCCATTTCTTATCTAGTAAGGAACTCTGTCTGCAGATGTGCCCACGTATGCTGTATTTGACTGAGGTGCAAGGGTGCCTCTACATCCACAGCCTGGCAATGCTATGCCATTACATAGTTGCATCGTTCATCATGTAATACTACTCAGTGCATAAAACTGAAAGAGAATCAGTTGGGTTTTGTTTTTGTTTTGTTTTGTTTTTTGTTTAAAAAACAAACAAACAAACAAACAAACCCAGATACCATTAAGAAAGGGCTTATAGGTAATCTAATTAATTTTCTTATTACAACTATTCATCCCAAAGCACATTTGCAAATCTCCCTTGAGTATTTCAGATATGTACATGAAATCTTAATTCCATTTGCTCACACTGTGCATTAGGAGAACAATCAAACTTTGTTTCCAGAGAAACTATCAAGGGAGCAGATCTTGAACAAGATGTTGCTTTAAAAAGAAGAAGAAGCAGCCCTGAATATACCCTGCACCATATATTGATAGCTAACTCTTCTTTCCTCCTCCCCCTCTTGTCAAGTTGACATACGAGACTGACAGGCTCAGAATAATCATTTTCACCGTGATTATCCGATCTATCAATGCGTTATTCATGTCATGATAATGACTTTCTACAGAGGAGATATTTCGAAGTACCTGGAGGTGCTGAGGCTTCCGTGTGCTTTATTGCAAAGATGTTGCAGCTGAGTCATGCAACATCTTTGCAGCCCCAGAGTCCTTGCGGTCTCATGCGGAGTTTGGATCCCGACTAAGGGTGGGTAGATCTGTCAGTTTTGCTGCCTCCCGCACTGGAATCTTTTCATAGGAAATTTGCAAATTTTGGTAAAGTCTTATAAAAAAATGAACTCGGAAAGAAATTCTCACCCATCTCCACCAGACAAATTCAAGAGGTACAGCTATTCCCAGCATGGAGAGGATTGCGTTGTATCTACCTGCCATGTAGCTGTTAAAATTAGCCCTGTGCTGAATTTTTTGATCTATTTATTTTTGACCATTCATTGGGGGGTGGAGGGGTGAAAAGAAATTGCACCCAAACAGTGTGGGAAGGGGTGAGAATTTTGTAGGAATTTCTCCTGGTGCAGGGCTACAATGATTACATAGAATCATAGAATAGTAGAGTTGGAAGGTGCCTACAAGGCCATTGAGTCCAACCCCCCGCTCAATACAGGAACCCAAGTCAAAGCATCCCCGACAGATGGTTGTCCAGCTGCACCTTGAATGCCTCCAGTGTGGGAGAGCCCACCACCTCCCTAGGTAGTTGGTTCCATTGGCGTATTGCTCTAACAGTCAGGAATTTTTTCCTGATGTCCAGGCGGAATCTGGCTTCCCGTAACTTGAGCCCATTATTCTGTGTCCTGCAAACTGGGATGATCGAGAAGAGATCCTGGCCCTCCTCTGTGTGACAACCTTTCAAGTACTTGAAGAGTGCTATCATATCTCCTCTCAGTCTTCTCTTCTGAACGCTAAGCATGCCCAGTTCTTTCAGTCTCTCCTCATAGGGCCTTGTTTCCAGTCCCCTAATCATCCCTGTTGCCCCCCTCTGAACCCTTTCCAGTTTGTCTTCATCCCTCTTAAAGTGTGGTGCCCAGAACTGGACGCAGTACTCAAGATGAGGCCTAACCAGTGCTGAGTAGAGGGGAACTAGTACTTCCCGCGATTTGGGAGCTCTACTTCTATTAATGCAGCCCAAAATAGCATTTGCCTTTTTTTTGCAGCCACATCATATTGCCGGCTCATATTCAGCTTGTGTTCTGCAACAATTCCAAGATCCTTCTCGCTTGCACTATTGTTGAGCCAAGTATCCCCCCTGTAAGGAGGTGGCTGAGGGGTATGTGCACTCTTTCTTTTATCATCCACCTCCCCATTCTGTCCTGCAGCCTCTCTGGCTGCCTGAGCTTCTTGGAAAGCCCCCGAGAGGACTTAACCAGCACTTCGTCCCTTGGGGCTTTCCAATGCTGCTTCCTACTGAGGGCCTGAAACCTGAGCAAGGTCGTCTCCTCCGCCTCTGCCTCCTCCTCCTCCGCCGCCTATTTTGTTCATGAAACGCCTGGGAGGTACCACTGTCACCTGTGTCCAAGGAGTGGACCTCTGATTCTGTTAGTGAAGAGGGAGACCCTGAGGAGCAGTTCCCAACTGGCTTCTCCAACCTTCAGACCCCAGGGGAAACCAACACCTTCAGAAAAAGCCCACTGGCCCTTCGACAGCCAGACAGAGCACCTGAGCAGGTGAACGGTCCAGAAAGACTCTTCTGGACTGACCATGAATCCCTGCCATTTGCTCCCAGCCAGTGCTGGGGTAATAATATGTTAGTAGTAGTACTCTAGCTGCAGAACTGCTCTCCATGGTCCTGAAATCAACTCCAAGTCCTGGCACTAAAACTGCTCCCGTCCCGATCCAGTTACCTCACCTGTTCCCATGTGCCATCTTCAGAGCAGGTGATGGAATCAGATGGAGAAGGACAATCTGATCCTTTTGCGAGATGCTTGGGATTGGACATGGTGCCTTCAACAACTAAAGCATGTGTTCTATCAAATGTGCTATGGTCCCCTCCCCCCAAGATGGTCCCCCCCAGTTCAAACCCCATTGCATCTCCAATGAAAGGCTAGCAGATAAGAGGCCTGGGAAGGACCCATGTCTGGAGAGTCACCGCAAATCACAACACTGGGCTATGTGGACCCTCATTAAAAGACAGTTTCACATCATGTCAAACAATGAAACCAAATTCCATTGGATGCCAAATATCTGGCCAACAACAACCAAAAAGTCAGAGCAAATCAGAGGAACATTCTACACAAACATAAGGGGCAGCGCATCATTTCTAGGATAATATTTGGGGTGGAAATTCATTCCGGCTGTATAGATGGCTAGAAACCGTGTTCTTAGCTTGGCATGTCCTAATACCAGCTTCCTAATGAGTATGTAATGGAGGCTGTATACTGTGATTGTATTACACCAGAGATTCCCCCCCCCCCAAGACTTGCTTTTGCTTTATAATTTTATTTCCCCACATTATAATACTTTATGGGTATCAGAATACCACTTAACATTTTTACAAGACACAATAAAGCTTGTAGGAAATCTAATTGGTTTCTCTAGCAAAAGGCTCCCCCCTCCCCCATTTCCCCCACAAATGATCCATATGCATTTACAAAGAGCCTTTGGGGAGTTACATGACTGAGATCTTAATGGCAGGTCTTGTGTTACATCCAAGTGTAACAATCCTATTAATAATGGCCTTTTGATTCGAGGGTTTCCTTCGAGGGTTCTGAACAGGTTCATTTGCAAGACAGCCTATCATAAGAGGGGTCTTTCATCATTTGCTTCCTAAAACTGTAATGTCATCATGTATGTTGACTTCTGTTGTTACTTGCCTCTGGTCAAAATGAATGCATTAACAATTCCCTAGAAATGTTTGCTCCCTCAAGGCTTAATTACATGGGAGACTAGCTCTGTGTATTTCATGGTTCCTGGGCTATGTTAACAAACAGGCTAGATTAACCAGTGAGCTAGTTATGCTGTAGCATGATCCCCCAGAGACTTTTAATATGCTTAGGGTTTCAGCCACATTATTCTTGATTGCAATGCAGAATGAAAGGGAACACTCCAGAGAAAGTCAAGTGCAACCACGTCCCATAGATGGTTTGATCCTAGCTATGTATAACAAGCAAATTGCAAAGCATTTGTTTAATCTGTTTTTGGCCCAACTTCCAAATAAAATTTATCAAGGCATTTTACCTACAATGGGTTGGATGGATGGAGACCCAGTTAGTTGCAATTCATGCCCAGTGAAATCAACAGGACTTTCATTAGTCATGGCTAATTTTTCACATTGATTTCAATGGCACCTAAATGCATCTAACTTAGTCTGGATTCAGCCCAATGAAACTGCAATAAAATACACTGCAATAATAATATCACTGACAAAAAATAAAAACAGCATGTCAAAGCAGCATAAAAGCTAATCTACTTGTGGTTAAAAGTTCCTGAAAAAATGGAATGGCCTTCACCTGGAGCTAAAAGAATGGCAGTGAGAATCTCATTTCAGTTTGTCTTCACTTTTTTATAAGGATTTACCAAAAGTTCAATTTTCTTCATAAACAGGAGAAAAAAAACTTTAAGATTAAAAAAAAAATGTGGGAGTAAGAATTTCTCCTTCCCTGAAACAAAGTATATGAAGCCTAGATCCAATCCAATGTCAGTTTTCTGGCCCAGCATCACCAACTAGCTAGGTTGTGGCCTACTAGATTCTTGTAAAATCCAGTTCATAACAGCTCCACTCATACGTTGATTTGGAACATATTTGGATTGCCAGGCTGATGAGAAAGGATATGATGAAGCAGCTATTTTTAAGCAGAAAGAAAAATACTCAGACATATACAATAAAGAGAGAGGGGAGCAAATGTAAGAAAGCCTAACATGAAACTGGGGGAAATAAAGATGTTCACCTTCCTATTGTGATTCCAGGATTACTGAATGTTCCTCGTGTGGACATGAGAGCCACAGAAAAAGAATAAATAGAAATATCCATATTTTTCTGAAAAGTTCACCAATCTGTTGTTCCTCCAACTCAAAGCCTGCAATCAAGCAAATTAGAGAGTCTGCTGTTGTTACTATAGTAATCAATGCAACAGACATAAAGGAAAATTGGGCAGCCTTGGATATATGTCTCTGACAGAAAAATCAAATACAATTTTACATAATTTGGGCCACTTAGCTCTTTTGTTCCATGGGGCTCTTAGAGGCAGAAGTCCATTGTCAGCGTGGGTGGTATTTCTCCCCCTTGGTTTCACTCTTTTTTCCCTCCCTCCCCCCCCCCCTTTTAAAGGAGTGAATAGACATTGTAGTCAAAGCTAAAATTATATCCAAAGGTAATGGCAGTGGAAATGAAAGACTGGAAGAAGCGATTCCTTTATGACTTTGCTGGTGTGAAGCTGGATTTGGCATATGAAACTAGGAAGGTTTGGAATCCAAGCCACAGCTATAGAAAATAAGAACACACACACAAAATTGGGAAGGGATGTGTGAGGAATCTGATAGGGGGTGAAAATCCGATGGATTTTTATGATTCAGTCCCCCAGATTCTGGATCATTTAGCCCCGCCCTGCTGCTGCCTTGCTGGGGTGCAATCAAGGTAGCTTGCCGTCTTCCATCTTTAAGACAGGCTGTGATCTGCACATTAAAAAAAAAAAAAGCTAAGGAAATTTGTGTAAAATCAGCCAATTTGTGTGCACATCTGCACCTGAAAACCACATGGATCTAGCATGATTGGAAACAATGTGCATTTTGCACAAATTGCACTAGAACCACATAGTTTTTGGGTGCCTATTTGCACTAATTGGCCAATTTAGCACAATTCTCATTAGGTCCACATGGTTTTCAGGTGCCAATTTGCACAAACCAGTCGATTTTGCACAAATTTCAGTAGCAGTTTAAAATAAATGCACAAATCATGGCCCGTCTTAGAGATGGAACTCGTGAAAACAAAAAACTTGGCTTGGCCCACTTCCAATCATCGGATCGGAAGTGGGCAGGAAATCCATCGAGCTCAGATGAGCTGGATTTCCCTTTTTCAGTACATGCACCGTAACAGGGTAATCTGGCTCGTTTAAGCTCGATGGATTTTTCCACCTGCTCGTGATCTGATGATCAGAAGTGAGCCGAGGCAAACTTTTTTTGCGGACTTCTGTCTGTAAGGTGGATGGCAATTTGTATATATTTTTAAAATTGCTAATGGAATTTGCACAAACCAGCACCCAGGAAGCTATTTTTTATTTGATTGTTTACTAGTTAGTAGTTTTTGCACAAACCTGCACTCCAAAACCATGTGGGTCTAAGTAGGGGTGGGCGATCCACCCAGCACTCAACTTGTGGGCGGCATGTGAGCTGAGCGCTCCTGCCATGTGAGCCAAGCCGAGTATGAGCACCAGCTGAGGTGCTCGCTGGACTTCTGAATCCCTGGCTCTCCATTGTTTACATAGAAAATAGTTTAAAATATGTTAAAAATGGCCACAATTTGCACAAATTACACATATTGTGGCCATTTTTAATGTAACGTACGCCATTTTCTACATAAACAACAGAGTGCCAGAAACCGGAAGTCGCTTCCCTGACTTGGCTTGCGAGAACGCAAGTCGATCTGGGGAAAATGTAGGGTGAGCGGAGCTTGGGGGGGGGGGTCAAGCCCAGCGAGTTCACTGGACTTCCACCCCCCCAATTGAGCTCCACACACATCCCTAAGGGTGATTTGTGCAAATGGCATTAAAACCATGTGCTTTCTGGGTGCTGGTTTGCACAAATTCCATTAGCAGTTTTTTTAAAAAAACACAACAAATCATACAGACAGAAGTCCACGAGCTTGCTCAACTTGCAATACAGTGAATCGGTGCCAGTGCATGGCCAATGAACCAGAATCATGAAAATCCTGGGGCAAATCAAGAAAATCCGGTGGATTTTCACCCCACTATCAGATTCCTCACACATCCCTAAGCCCATATGCCAGTGTGGTGAAATGGTAAGAGTTGAATTCAGACCCAGAAGACTTGAATTTAAAAATCCCCCTTTCTCAGCCATGAAGCTGACTTTGGGCCAGTCACTATCTCTCACTCTAACCTACTTCACAGGTTTCTTGTGAAGATAATGTCAGGGAGAGACGTGTACTGCATTCCTTGGAGAAAAATGGTGGGATCAAAATAGAAATCCTCCTCCTCCAAATACCAGAGGTCCTGATACCTCCTGAACTTGAGAGAGGTCCTATTTCTTAAGAGTCACTTCTGCAACCATGGAAACTCTAGTGGGATCCAACACTTGAAATGCCAGAGACCCATCCTCTAGTCTACTTGCTAATCTCACAGTTAAGTTGAAGGAGGAGGATCCGGTCTTCCTTCTCTCTTCCTCACTCTTTCCAGCGTTTGTTTTCTTCCGCAAAGCAGTAATCATCATTTGTCTTGGCCAAACATTATGAAATGCCATCGAGGCCATAACAAAATACAATCCCCTAACTGAGCATAATCAGCTTAGGCCATGAAACAAACAGCACTCAGATGCTCTCGCATTGCATGAACAATAATCCTGACTTCCTCATCAACTTAATTTCCATAGTTACATAGTTAGACATAGTTACAACCAGGAAATGCCTTTTTAAATTGTCACCCTCTAGAGCTACTGTCTTCTCAATGACCTAGCATTTTACGTTCTCGTTGGCAATAATGATTCACCCACAACAAAAAGACATTTGAACACACAGAGCTATCTAACTGAGCCATACATCGGTCCATCTAGTGCACTAGTGTCTACCCTGATGAGTGACGGCTTGCTTTCCTGGCCATGTTACCTGTGGTCCCAGTGCTACAGTTAGGTAATTTTAGGCTCTGGACTTAACAGAGTCTCCCTCTTTATAACATAGGTACTACTTCACTAACTTCCAAATGTGGTACACCAGCCCTGCTGTGTTTGGGCCCCACCTGCTTATTCCTCTGAGTGGGGCCATGGACAGGGCCGGTGCTACCATTAGGCCAACTAGGCGGCTGCCTAGGGCGCCGGGCTAAAGGAGGCGCCAGAAATGCCTTGGGGGGAAAAAAATACATCACGTATTTTACCAAGTTTGTTTTACCAATCATGTCCTGTGGCGGGGAAGGGAAGGCGAAAGAAGCGCACCCCTCCCTCTCTCTCCTCCAGCTCGTTACCAGGAACAGCAGCAGGCAGGCTCCTCCTCACAACAAGGATGCACCTGCAAACACCTCCTTCACCTTCCCTCTCAAGGATGCACCTGCAAACACCTCCTTCACCTTCCCTCCCTCGCGCGAGCCTCAGATTCCTCAGCTCAAGGTCCCCTGAAAGCAGTTATTTCCAGCAACCAGGGAGGGAGGGAAAGGTATTTTAAGCTAGCTGGGGCTCCAATGTTTTTAATTATTTACCATGCTGTTTCTGTGTTTTGGTTTTAAATGGTTTTAGGATGCAATCCTATGCGTGTTTGGAGGGGGGAGGAAATCCTACAACTCCCAGCATTCCCCAGCCAGCCATGCGCAATCCTATGCACGTTGAGGTAGAAAAAAGCCCCACAACTCCCAGCGTTCCAACAGCCAGTCATGCTGGCTGGTGAATGCTGGGAGTTGCGGGGCTTTTTTCTGCCTCAATGTGTTTAGGATTGTGCCCTGAGCTGTTGATGTTTTCTTTACTGTACTTTGAATATTGTTATCTGCCTTGAGCACTAGGCTGGTAAAGGGAAAGACAGGATAATATACATTATTCTGATAAAGAAATATTGCAACAAAGTGATAGAGAGAGGAGGGGAAGTAGCAAGTTTCGTAAATCCCCTCCTAAATTTGAACCAGATGATCCACGGGCTCTCTCTTTGCTATGTTTCTACTACATGCACCCCCCTGCAACCCAGAAGGTGTACGAGTCAAACCGGTGTCTCTGCACCTCCACCCTGCGAGGTAGGACAGGCTGCAAGACGCCCTTTTGTCTCTATTCCTCACAGGTAGCGCCACCACACCTCTCTCACATCCTTTTTTCATATCCCTTGTGCTGCCTGCAGGAGGAGACAGGCTTTTACATATATATGGAGTAGGAGAAGGCCCTTGGGAGTTCCTGGCATAGCTGGGCTGATGTTGCCTCTTTCCTTTCCTCGTGAACACAAAGGAAAAGTCTCAAAGTCCACAAAGTGTTTCTATGGGGCTCGGCAGTTCCCAGGGAGGGAAATTTATTTCATAATGGGCATAGGGCTGGAGGGAGGGAGGGCTCAAGTGGGAAGGGGGGGCGCTAAATATCTGATCTTGCCTAGGGCACCAAATTGCCTTGCACCGGGCCTGGCCATGGATATTTGCCCCGAAGTCTTGCCCTGATGGCACTGCTGTGTTATCTCTTAACCAGGGATGGGGACTCGGACTCGAGGACTCGACTCGTGAGTCGGACTGAGTCCCCCCTCTGACTCAACTCGGACTCGAGTCCCAATATTTTTAATGGGACTCGAGACTCGACTCGGGACTCGAGACCAAGGACTCTTCAACATCCCTTGGCTGTGCCAGAAGGAGTGGAGCGTGATTGCCGGCGAAGAGCGCATGGAAGCGAGGTGTGCCGCTGCTCGGCCACTATGGACGGCTACCAGGAGTGCAGCCCCAACAGTGTGTCAAGATTTATTTTGATTGATGTGTTGCATACTTGGGAGAGGCAGAAGAAGGACCTGAGATTACTCTGTGTGGCTGCTCTGAGTGTGTTTCTGGTTCCAGCAAGTTCATCACCAGTGGAGCGGGTGTTCGGTGAGGGTGGAATTGTGATGAGATCTCACCGTTCCAGAATGGGGGCCAAACATTTAGAAAAAATCATGTTCCTCAAATGCAACATGGATAAGTTTTAGGAAGTACAGCAAGTTTATTTTTAAAAATCATTTTTCTAAAATGCAACCTTTCAGACATTTCACCATTTGATCACTGGTGAAGAGCGCATGGAAGCGAGGCGCGCCGCTGCTCGGCCACTATGGACAGCTACCAGGAGCGCAGCCCCAACGATGTGTTGAGATTTATTTTGATTGATGTGTTGTTGTGGGGGGTTTGGGTTAGGGTCAGACATTTTGGGTTTGGCTGCCTCTGCCTGCCTGTCTGGGGTTCCCAGCCTCCTCTGCCTGCCTGATCTCTTCTTAACCAGTTCCACAGTTTGAATTGTCCAAGACAAAGGCCTCTGCCTGCCTGCTTTGGGGTTCCCTGCTTCCTCTGCCTGCCTGGTTATTTTGGGTTTGTCTGCCTGGTCTGTTCTTGCCAAAATCAGTTGCAGAGTTTTGAAAGAAAAAGGCACACTTGTGCCTAGAATTTATTTAAACTACACATCTGAAGTAGCCTTATTTTGTTGGGAAAAAACCCCATTGATTTTAATAGGGACTCGTGGAGTCTGCTTTGGGAGTGACTTGTGACTCGTGACTCGTGTGTCACCATTTTGGACCAAGGACTCGGACTCGGACTCGAGACTCGGGTCCAAAGACTCGTGACTCGACTCGTGAGTCGAGACCAAGGACTCTTCAACATCCCTGCTCTTAACTGACCATGTCTATCAGGGTCCAGGTTTTGGGCAGCAAGGGTTCAGGGCTGGAAAGATGGAGGCAGAGACAGACAGTAGGCCCAGGGTTCTGCACAGGTTCAGGGCAACAGAGTCCAAGCAGGGGCCAGAGGCAGAGGGCAAGTCCAGGCAACAGGCACAGGGTCCAGGAAGAAGCAGGGGTCAGGAGCCAAGACATACCAGGCTGAGCAGGGCCAGGGATAAGCAGGAGGCCAAGCACAGCAAAGCAGGGTTGGATGTCACACAAGCTCAGGAACAGGCTGCAGCTAGTGCTGCAGCCTGTGGCGCTGTGCTGGTGGAGCAGATCCTGGTGGAGCAGATCCTGACAATGTCAGGGATTGAAGCTGAGGCCTTCTGCAAGGAAGGAACTGGCTCTGCCCCATAGCTATGGTCCATCGAGGGAAAGAATGTTGTGGGGCCCTTCATTCTTTGCAACATAGAGCTTATTTCTCTATATGCAGGAAATGGAGTTATGTATGTAATAATTAGAGATCTGCGGATATGTTAAATCCTTTCTGTCTGTGTTTCATGGATTGTCAGCCATCTTTCATTCCATTGTCCACTCATTGACGGAATCAGATTGTTTTTAACAGATTTTGTTCTGCTTGCACTAATTCACATTAATTAATAATTAACTAATGTGCATTAGTCCATTTGTACATTTGCACAAGTGCACATTACTGCTAATGTGAATTAGCACAGATTCCACCCCCCTCCAAAAGTGAAAATCTGGTCCTCAAGTCCTCGGAGTCCGTGAAATTCAGAAAAAGCCGGTCACCTGTGGGTAGGATTCCAAGAAATCTGAACTCATTTTCCCTCCCTCATAATACTAGGAGCCGGGGTCATCCCATGAAGTTGATTGGTGGGGGATTCAGGACAGATCAAAGGAAGGACAGCGCATAGTTTAACTATGGAATTCACTTCCAAAAGATGTAGTGATGGCTTTGGAGGGCTTTGAAAGGGTATTGGAGAAATTCATGGAGGAGAAGGCTATCAATGGCTACTAGTCCTGATGGCTATATGCTCCCTCCAGTATCAGAGGCAGTCTGCCTATGTACACCAGTTGCTGGGGAACATGGGTCAGAGGGTGCTGTTGCATTCCTGTCCTACTTTTGGGCTTCCCATTGGGGCAACTGGTTGGCCTCTCTGTGAACAGAACACTGGACTAGATGGACCCTTGTTCCGATCCAGCAGGGCTCTTCTTAGGTTCTTATGTTCTCTGACATCCCTAGCATGTGGGCATACAAAAGTTACAAAAACTAAGCGAAACAAACTGAGAAGCAGACCAAACAGAACCCTGGAGTCTGGACCATGCATGGCCACTTGGGAGGCAATTTACTTTGTGCAGTGCGCAAACTGCCCTAGGATGCGGCCAATCCCGCAGAAATACACATTTGTCATGAGAACATAAGAAGAGCCCCACTGGATTACTCTAAAGACCTATTAGTTCAGCACCCTATTGTTGTGACATGTAACAAAACAACAGCTGTGGCACAATTGTTTTCATTTGGAAAGGTACAGAATGGCTGGAAAAACAAGTCATGTTATGTCTCTTCTTCCTGTCCTGTTCTCATGGGAAAAGTAGGTGTGAAAGAAATACGAGCTGATCACATGGTTTGTACTTTCCGATGACGTTGTATGATTTGTTAGGTTTCGTTCTGTAGCCATTTTAGTAGAGAGATGGATTGCTTCTTTTTCTCTCTGATGCTCTGACTTATTGCTTGCTGGACTTGCAATCATGTAACGTCCATGCTGAGGTGGACTTGCTCCACAGGACTAATGCTTATTTGCAACATTGTAATGTAGGAGGTTGTATACTCTGTAGTAAATACTTGATGTAGAAATAAACAGGTAGCAAGAAACCTGTTGTAGTCTACAGAGTTATTTCCTTATTACTAAAAGCTGCAAGAGGAGGCTGCGAGCTGGCTGTAATCCGAGACGCTTGGAATGCTGCTGATGGCAGATACAGGTCTGGACTTCTATGTGTAGATTTATGGGCAGCTGCACACAGAAGCAGGATCTTAAATCTTCCATCTCACGCAAGTGAAGCACTCTGCTTTTCCACGAGGCCGGCGGGCCTACAGGGTGGATTGGTTGTAAACACCTTCAGGGTCGAGTCATCGCCCTTTCACCTATTTCCCACACAAATGGCCAATCAGGTGCCTATGAGAATCCCACAGTCAGGACATGAGCACCACAGGGCTCTCTTAGTGGTACTCCTGAGCAGCTGGTGTGTTCTTGGAGGTAGTGGCAAGAGATGGGTGAGAATTTTGTTTCAGTTCAGTTTTGATAGGAATTTACCAAAATTGGCAAAGTTTTCCATATTCAGCAAGAAGAACTTGATCTATCTATCTATCATCGGTCTACCTATCTATCTAGATATAGATATAGATATAGATATATAGATATATAGATATAGATATAGATATAGATATAGATAAATGAATGTGGGAGAAACCAAAGCTGACACATTTGTCCATCCAGGCCCAGGGCTATCAGTGCTTAGTTCTTAAAAGTCTGGGTTTGTAGCCCTGTGCATTCAGCCATGTTTATGGTACTGAATTAGGGTTGATACATACCTCATCTTTCCAACAGGCTCCTCATCATTAATACAGTATTTTTCCATGTATAAGACTATACTTTTTCCTAAAATTGTTAGACTAAAAATTGAGGGTCGTCTTATACACGGAAGTAAGCCGAGGAGAGAACCGCACGGTTGTGAAACTGCCCAGTGGGGGGGCGTCTTATACATGGGGGCGTCTTATAGATGGAAAAATACGGTAGCTACATGGTAGGCAGATCCATCATGATCTTCTCCATGCTGGGAACAGCTGTACCTATTGAACTTGGCTGGCATGGATGAGAATGTCATTTCTGTTCATATTCGATCAGAATTTACCAAAATTTGCAAAGTTCTTCATATTCAGGAGAGAAAGAACTTGAAATTTTAAAAAAAATGAATATGAGAGAGCGCGAAACTGGCACATTTCCCCATCCAATGTGATGTATTGTAAAAACAAAACAAAAAAACAACTAAGTAGATCCCACATGCATGAAGTCTGCCCACCCTTGCCCTAATGTCCACCCCCCATCTGGTCCACCCCACCACAAATTTCATCTGGACACTATTTGGGAGTTTGAAAGATTGCTAAGCGTGCCCTTTTATACATATGCACGCACACACTGCAAACATTCTTTAGTTACCGTACTTTGGCACACCCCAGGTCTATGGCATCAGACAATCACCTGAAGTGTTGTTGTTTTTTTACTTTAATTTCTTTTCTCAACTAAATTAAAACTTGAGGAAATTGAACCCCAGCTGGGGGGAGGGAAAGAGGTATTTTAGGTGAATGCCTATTGTTGTGAGACTGAAAAAGGCCAAATGAATTCTACAGGCTGCATTTAAATGCACTAATCTACTGAAAGGTCAAGGAGCAAGTTGTACAGCTTGGTTCCCCTTGGCAACGATAAAAACAACCTATATTTAAATAAATCGTAATTTGTTGCTTTCCTTCTACCTGAGCTGTCAGGCTGTGTGCATGGGAAATTCAGCTGTCATTCTTGCAACAATGCATAATTAAGGAATTGTATCGATTGAAGAAGAAAATGGCAGCAGAACACATCTGTATCCAGCAGAATCTGTCCTTCTCAGCCTGCAAAACTTTTGGGGGCCCAGTTTTGTCAAGAAAGATCCATATATTGTGGATTATTATTATTATTATTATTATTATTATTATTATTATTATTATTATTATTAGTATTCCCACCTATTTTGATTTCTTAGACACCATTCTCAAAAAAGACTCAAGGCATCTTACAACAAAATTAAAATGTACAACATTTAAAACCATTAAGAACAATGGTATTTTAATGGATAATTGTTATACCTGTTTTAAATATGGCATGTTTTACTTATATTATAGGTCAGCTTGAATCCTTTTGTTGTTGTTTTTTAGAAGAAAGGAATCTGAGCTAGCGGTGGGTGATCCTGCGGCGACCTGACCTGCCACCGGCTTGGTGAACGCCGCCATTTCACCCGCCAAGCCAGACCGAAAGCGGACACTTGGCCGAGCCACTTGGCAGACTTCCGGGTTCCCAGCGGGCCGCTTTTTATGTAGAAAATGCCGTGAGATATGTGAAAAGCAGCCGCAATTTGCGTACGTTGCACAAGTTGCAGCTGCTTTTGGTGTACCTTGTGGCATTTTCTACGTCAAAAGAAGCCTGCCGGGAACCCGGGAGTCGCTTTCCCGGCTCGACCCGGGAGAAAGCATGTCGAGCCGGGGAAGGAGGTACGCGGGACGGTGCTCGGGGGGTTGAGCCCGACCAGTTTGCCAGATTTCCATCCCCCG
The DNA here is from genome assembly GCA_021292165.1 of Shinisaurus crocodilurus. NCBI lineage: Eukaryota > Metazoa > Chordata > Lepidosauria > Squamata > Shinisauridae > Shinisaurus > Shinisaurus crocodilurus. The sequence goes on along the minus strand of CM037880.1, from coordinate 8,582,212 downwards.
AACAAACTCCTCACACATCCCTAAATTTTTTATCTAAGCGTGCAATCCTGCTGGATTGCTGCCCACTAGATGGAAGCCTCTGATCTTGGAGGCTTCCAAGAATCCTACGCCCATCAAGGGCTGCTGCCAGCAGGACAAGAGGAGGCAGGCAGGCCATTTTTGACTCTCATTCCGTCTTTTCAACATTTTCCAGATGGAAAATGCACTGCTGGGGGCTGGCCCAGGGACTGAGGGGTGTTAGAATCCTGCAGATCCTCACCTCTCCTCCTTCCTCTTCACGCCCACCGGCATGCCCCGTTTCCCTCTCCCCATCCTTGTCTGAGGTCGTGGGCCTGAGGTTCAACTTCCCTGGCGTATAACATGTCATTTGCTGCTGCTGCTACTGCTGCTGCTGCTGCTGTGGCTGACCAGTGGTTTGCACTAGACTTGTTGAGGCTGATGACTGCTATTCTGGTGGGGCTCCTAATCCATTGCAGCTTTTATCTGGAGCTTTATAGGAGCTATCTGCGGTGCTCCGTGGCAGTGAACCTATTCTTGGGATGGAGTTCAGCAGCATGGAGAACTCCTATAAAGCTCCAAATAAAACCTGCAATGGATTAGGAGCCCCACCGAAAGAGGCGTCACCACCAGCCACCCCATGCGCTAGACATTTCGCGTTGCCATCTGTGACTTGATGCCTGGGCTTTGCTGAAATGCCGGTGCATTTGGTCATTCCAAAAACACAGTACAGCATTCTGCAGTTGTTGAAAGGATCACGTTGCTGCTGCAAAACCGTGAGCACCCCCAATTAGGCCCAGAGACGTAGGAGGGGACCGGCAAAAAGGGGAGGGGTGTGAGGAGAAACTAGAGATTTAAGCGATCTGGAAACACTAATATTTGAACAACGGGAGCATGGCGTGCCTGTGATGTGAGTCCAGCTGAACAACAGATGAATGGTGTGGATTAATTGCAGGGTGCTTCAGGAGATGACGTGATAGAATCACCACAAATTACCCGCCTAATGTCTAGCATGTCACATGCAGTTAGCGCTGCACTGTTGTGAAATAACATGCATTTGTGCTGCATTAACCCAATGATTAACTTATTGGTGCCCTCATTTGGGATGTGATAGAGAGAAACAAACAATACCCGGATGAGTTCCTCATTTGATTCATGGTGCAAGGATGACACAAGGCTAGTTAAAAAGCAAAACAGAAAACCGAGCGATCTGTCAGGGCCAAGTTGGGGGCAGAAGCAGCTGCACCCCTAATCTAGTTTGTTCTCCAGATAGGGTTGCCAAATCTCCTGAGGCTTGGAGACTGAAATAGAGGGGACAGAACCTGTAAGTAAAATGAGAATTCTGTTTCCATTTGCAAATCATTCAAAAATAATAATAATAATAATACCCCTTTTGTAACCCCAAACATGAATTGGAGCGCATGCTCTCCGAAAATGTTTGCAAATTCCCAAACTTGTGTCCATGTGCACATCAAAAAATATGAGCCACTAAAAATGCACCACTTGAAAAAATGCACAACTTTCCAAAAAATGCAGATCTTTACAAATGCACAACTAAAAGTGTGTATTTTTTTTAAAAAAGCATAACTTTAAAAATGCAGTATTTAAAAAATGCAGACCTATAAAAACGCATGTCTTTAAAAATACATAACTTTTGAAATAAACAGAACTTCTTAAAAATGCATAACTTTTTTAAAATGCAGTGCACTTTGCCTGCTCAAATGAACCAAGATACAGGCTGTACATGAGAACAGGCGTGAGCCAATCTGAGCTTCGAAGTAAAGTATGGAGAATTTCAATGAGCTCGAGCAACCCTGGTTCTCCCATCCCGACCTGTAAGCTAAAGGGTTGGGGAGGCAGGTGCTGGCAGACCAGGGGATGGAGCCCGGCGGACAGGGTTGAGTCTAATGGTGCCTGATGGCAGCAAAGGAGGTACCCAGCAAGTCTGGGGAATTATTTGGCTGTTCCTGGTGCCTCAGGATGGAGCCTACTGGATACGGGAAGATGGGTGGGTGGGGATGGAAATGAGCCATAACTCTGTAGCTATAAGGGCTAGAAACTTGCTTATTTTTTAAGTGCTTGATGCTGGATTCTGCACCAGTCGCTGAATTCCATGCCCAAGTCCAACTCTTAACATATGTAAGATATATATATATAACCCTAGTGGCTTCGGATGGGGCTGATAGTGGTACATTTGCATCCAGGGATGGCCAGGTCTGTCACATATGTTTCTGCGGATTTCCTTCTTTTCCCACCCACACATCTGTTCCATGCCTGTTCTATCCAAGTTCCCCCCCCCGCCCAGGGAAACAAAAATCTGCTTATATTTTTGTGCGCATTTTCAAATGGATGCATTAATTGATGCATTCCCCATTGACTAAAGACACTTTGTGTGCATTTTGGTCATGTGTGCAGTGGGCTTTGTGCATTTTTCAAATGTGCGCATGTTGTTGGATGCATTTTTCCTTCTTTCACAGAATGCGTCACCAGCCCAGAAACGTACAGGCTGCTAATTGCTTGAGTTTCCACATTCGTTATTGGGAGGTGTGGATTGATTGGGTGAATCTATTAAAAAATCCTTCGATTGGATGTATTTATTACCCATCCCTATTAATTGCAGCCACATAAAAAGCACTCCCAACTAATTTGTTAGGGACCGGATGAGGGTTATGAATTGGTGGAGAAAAATACATTTGGTTCCACACATGGAGTACCCTTGCTGGACCAGGGCCAGTGGAGGCTGCTGGCAGCAATGCCAGAGGGGCTATCTATCCACTCCGGGCAGTGTTGTGAACTTTTAAGGAGCTATCCATGGTGCTGAACATATTTGGGGGGGCTATGTTCAGCACCTTTAAAGTTTGGACTAAAAAAACCATTAGAGGTGGGCGATCCGCCGAGACCCGACCCGTCTCCGCCTCAGCGCCGGATGCCGCTGCTGTGCCCGCTGAGCCGGGCCGAAAGTGGATGCGCACCTCACTGCTGCTCGCCAGACTTCCGGGTTCTTGGCAGGCAGCTGCATAACTTGTGCAAATTGCGGCCGCTTCTGGCGTACCTTTACGACATTCTCTACGCAGGGATGTTGAAGAGTCCTTGGTCTCGAGTCACGAGTCGAGTCACGAGTCTTTGGACCCGAGTCTCGAGTCCGAGTCCGAGTCCGAGTCTTTGGTCCAAAATGGTGACTCACGAGTCACGAGTCCTGAGTCACTCCCAAAACTGACTCCACGAGTCCCTATTAAAATCAATGGGGTTTCCCCCCAACAAAATAAGGCTACTTCAGATGTGTGGCTTAAATAAATTCTAGGCACAAGTGTGCCTTTTTATTTCAAAACTCTGATTTTGGCAAGAACAGACCAGGCAGACAAACCCAAAATAACCAGGCAGGCAGAGGAGGCAGGGAACCCCAAAGCAGGCAGGCAGAGGCCTTTGTCTTGGACAATTCAACTGCTGAACAGGTCAAGAAGAGACCAGGCAGGCAGAGGAGGCTGGGAACCCCAAACAGGCAGGCAGAGGCAGCCAAACCCAAAATGTCTGACCCTAACCCAAACCCCCCACAACAACACATCAATCAAAATAAATCTCAACACATCGTTGGGGCTGCGCTCCTGGTAGCTGTCCATAGTGTCTGAGCAGCGGCGCGCCTCGCTTCCATGCGCTCTTCACCGGTGATCGCGCTCCTGGCACAGCCAGAAGACTCGCCAACATCCCAGGGATGTTGACGAGTCCTTGGTCTCGAGTCCCGAGTCGAGTCTCGAGTCCCATTAAAATATTGGGACTCGAGTCCGAGTCAAGTCAGAGGGGGGACTCAGTCCGACTCACGAGTCGAGTCCTCGAGTCCGAGTCCCCATCCCTGTCTCTACGTAAACAGCAGCCCTCCGGGAACCCGGAAGTTGTTTCCCCAGCTCGACTCGGGAGAATGCAAGTCGAGCCGGGGAAGAAGGTACTAAGTGGGACAGAGTTCTGGGGGGGTGGGGTGTCGAGCCCGGCCAGTTCGCCGGATTTCCACCCCCCTGAACGAAATCCTCACACATCCCTAGAGTAGATACACTCCCCCACTGATAATGGAGCCACCAGGCCTCCACTGGCCACACAGCACATGTTTGCGCAGACTGGAAGCGTCTGTAGAATGTGCACAACTTGAGTTCTAACCTCTCTCTCCTGCTCTGGATTGCACTAATACATGTTTTTGAGAACAGAGGCACAGCTATCTCAGGAGTTGTTGTTTTTTCCCCCTCATTCATTCACTTTGTTCCGCCATCTGTATATTTTTCCAGTTGGCAGCTCGTCATACATCTGCTGGCAATCCCCAGTGCTCCTTTTGCTTCCAGTATCAGGCCTCTTCCCACGGCTTTTCATGTTCCGCAATAGCAAAAGGGTAATGAGATCAGCAGGAGGCGCATGGTGGTAGCTGAGCTCTGCAACACAACTGGACTCGCAAGAGCAGTGCCTCCACTGTGCCATCTGGACCATCGTTTCCAGAGAAGCCAGGTGCCATTTTTAAAAAAAAATTAATTTTTTTTTTACCAGCGATAACATATAAAGCAGCATGCAATTGTCTGGAGCGGGGAAAGGCAATTAGAGAGCTGAGGCCAATAATAAAAGTTGGCTGCCTGGGGTTGGCCATTTATAGCACCTCCAAAGAGATTTTGCAAACACGCTTTCCCTGGAGAAAAGGAGCCAGAGAAATAGGATGCCAATCAAAGGCTGGGAAAGGATTATTATGTTGCTATAATACTTGACCTCGAAAGCCCATGATAAATGATAGCCTTTGGCTCATTCTACAGTACACATCCCAAATAAAAATCTACAAGGACAAAAAAAAAAAAAATATCCCACCCAAAATAGTCCAATTCAATTCTCAGTAGCCAGAGAATGAACATAAGAACATAAGAAGAGCCATACTGGATCAGATCAGGGTCCATCTAGTCCAGCATTCTGTTCACATGGTGGACAACCAGCTGCCCACGGGATCTCACAAGCAGGACATGAGCGCAATAGCACCCTCCCACCCATGTGCCCCAGCAAATGGAGTACATAGGCATACTACTGCCTCTGATATTGCAGGAAGCATATAGCCAAACAGGACTAGTAGCCACTGATAGCCTTCACCTCTGTGAATTTGTCCAATCCCCTCCTTTTCAAGCCCTCCAAATTGGTGGCCATCACGACATCTTGTGGAAGTGAATTCCATAGTTTAACTCTGCATTGTGTGAAGAAGTCCTTCCTTTTATCTGTCCTGAATCTCCCACCAATCAGCTTCATGGGATGACCCCTTTGGGTTCTTGTAATATGGCAGTGACAGCTGGAAAAAATAAACTTAACATGGGGGTGGCAGGCAGGAAGTGTGGAGTACTGTGCTTGATTGGAGGGAATTTTTGGCTGGAACCCTGAACAGGGGCACCAAAACCATTTTTAGAAGGTAGGATAGACTGCAACATTTGCTTGCAGGGCGCACTTGTAGATAACATAAATCCAGATCCATATAAAAAGACAGTGAACACATCACATTGCAAATGAGGTACTAGTACTAGCCAACAGTCAGGGGACAGGATGCAAACTCATTAAATCCTCAGCCGCAGCACTTTGCACTGGCAAATATATGATCAGCTGAGTTGGCAGAGCTTGCTCCCTGGGGGCTGAGACAATAATTGGTTCACTCTTTCTTGCTGGGATTTTTTGTGGCTCCTGGCTTGCGTTACACGGGAGAGGCAGGCGTGGAGGTAGAAGGTGTTAGAAGGTGATCGGCTCACTTCGGCTTTCATTTATTCATGACCCTCTAATTGCAAAACACGGGCCTTGGATCAGGAGGCAGGTCAAAGGCTTTATTACAGGAAGAAAGCTTGGGTTTTTTGTTTTTGTTTTTTTTGACGCTGGAGAGTATGAAATTTCTCCCTAATCCCAGACGGCATGAATAATTTCACAGCTGGTAAACTGGGTTTATATTTGAATTGGGGTTTCATGTTAGGAAGGCAGCTGCAGAGCCATGATGCCAGCATGCCTTGGTGTGTGTGTGTGTATTCCAGTGGTCTTTTATCAGCAGTTGCCTTGGTGACAAAGCTAAACTCTGAGCCTGCTTTTCTCCAGCAATCCATTGGCAGTGCTCTAGATTTTGTACCTGAGACCGGGTTAGTGTTGGCTGTCTACATTTTTTAAAACTGTGGTTTAAGGAGGGGGTGGTGGTGAAATTGTGCTGGGTTTGCATTAAGATGTATGAGTTCATTTTATTTTTTGAAAGAAGGAAAAAGATGTCTCTGAATAGAACCGATTACACACATTTTCTTGAAATTCTGCCGATGGGATGTCAAGAAATTTGATCCAGTTCATTTTTGACCCAGAATTTACCCAGTTCAGACCTCCCGGATCAGACACAAATCTATAGTTGAAGTCCATCCGTTTCTGTGCTTGCAATGTGATCCATGCATGGACACCCCACCCTCCCAATATGTGTTTGAGGACATGCGCACGTTTGAAAAAATGTGCATGAAAAATATGCACTGTTGAAAAATGTGGATAAGCAAACATGAATCAATGGGATTTTTAAAAAATGTGCTCAATTAATGCCTATATTTTTGAAGGGGGGGAATGCACCCAAAATGCACATCCATTTTCATGTGAACAGAAAGAAAAAGAAGCTTGAAGTATGATACAGACAGTCAGAGAGTGTCTGGGATTGAATCAGGGTCCTTCAGGCAAAATGCATACCCTACCACTGAACTATGGGCCCCCACCTAACCCAAAATTGTAGCAAATATGCAAGTTTCTCTAGGGATGGATGGATCTGTCAAACTCAATTTTGCTCCAATTCTAATTTTTTTCCACTGCTACGTTCATTCCATCCAATTTCTGCATCAGACTGAGCATTTCCCCCCTGGTCTGCATGAACATTTGTATGTATTTTTATGCACATTTTTGGTGCATAATACGTTCACCTAATTTGTATGCATAGTACACACTGTTTTAAATATGTGCATTTTGGGAGGACTTTTGCAAATGTACGAATTTTAGATTTCAAGATCTAAATGCATTCTGGTTCATGTTTAGGTTCAGGAATGTTTGGTAAGTTTATGTTCAAATGCAATACCAAATGAATTTCTCACCCCCTGCCTAGGGTTTCTCCACACATGAACGTCTAAGGAAGTCTGAGGAAAAGTCAAAAGAATTTAGATACGAGTCACAGTATTCCTCCGGAGAATTGCAAAGCATTTTCCTATTCATATCTGGCAGCAGGCTCAAACCCATGTCTTCCCAGCCTAAGTCAAGAGCAGCAAAAACTCCCCAGAGGAATACAGAATTAAATGTAGGACTTCTCCATCTCAGTCCAGAGCTGTGTATTCAGTACACCACATTCATTTCTCCTTCCCAACCCCAATATGTGGTGATCCACTGCAGGGATGGGGACTCGGACTCCAGGACTCGACTCGTGAGTCGGACTGAGTCCCCCCTCTGACTCGAGTCCCACTCGAGTCCCAATATTTTTAATGGGACTCAAGACTCGACTCGGGACTCGAGACCAAGGACTCTTCAACATCCCTGGGCTGTGCCAGAAGGAGTGGAGAGAAGTGCGATCGCCGGCAAAGATTTTATTTTTAAAAATCATTTCCCTAAAATGCAACCTTTCAGACATTTTGGGTTTGGCTGCCTCTGCCTGCCTGTTTGGGGTTCCCAGCCTCCTCTGCCTGCCTGGTCTCTTCTTGACCAGTTCCACAGTTTGAATTGTCCAAGACAAAGGCCTCTGCCTGCCTGCTTTGGGGTTCCCTGCCTCCTCTGCCTGCCTGGTTATTTTGGGTTTGTCTGCCTGGTCTGTTCTTTCCAAAATCAGTTGCAGAGTTTTGAAATAAAAAGGCACACTTGTGAAATAGCCTTATTTTGTTGGGATTGATTTTAATAGGGACTCGTGGAGTCAGCTTTGGAAGGGACTCCTGACTCCTGACTCGGGAGTCACCATTTTGGACCAAGGACTCGGACTCGGACTTGAGACTCAGGTCCAAAGACTCGTGACTCGACTCGTGACTCGAGACCAAGGACTCTTCAACATCCCTGATCCACTGGTTCCTAAATCAGAGATGCTTGAAGAATACAGTCCTTGAGATGTGCTGTATGAAATGACAATGATCTGCACCTCTAATTTAGGGATGGGCGAACAAGAGATGTTCAAGATCACCAGGATTGTCTTGCCACTCATCTCATACCCGATTCCCATTCGCATTTGTGATTGCTGCTTGCTTTGCGTGAAGGGGAGACTTGTGCAAACTGAGCAGCGATCGAATGGGAGGTTTGCACAAATCTCCCCAAATCTGCACATCTTTCTTAATCTGTGCAGTTTTCTTCCATACACTAAAGCAGGGCTGATTCAGTCCATGGATTCAGTCCATTTGTGCCAACTAGGAAACTTGGGCAAATCAAACTGGGAATCAGGAGCAAGATTTATTTATTTATTTATTTATTTATATATCAGCCAAAAGGCTTCCTGGGCAGTTTACAAAACAAAGCAACACTAAAACAAAAACATCAGCAACAATAATAATATAAAACACAGACATATTAAAATGTAACATGATAAAAACCAAGCAGGCAAAAAAAAAAAAAAATCAATCCAGAGGTACAGTGGCGATAATAAAATGAATAAAATCAACCATTAAAATGTTGGGCAAATAAAAAGGTCGTCACCTGGCGCCTGAAAGAATAGAGGGTAGGCGCCAGGTGCACCTCTTTGGGGAGCTGATTCCATAGATGGGGTGCCGCAACTGAGAAGGCCCTTCCCCTAGTAGCCACCCTCCCAGCTTCTTTTGGAGGGGGCACTCTGAGAAGGGCCTCCGAAGAAGATCTCAGGGTTTGGGCAGGCACATATGAGAAGATGAAGGCGAGCACATTTTCGACAATTTATGAATATTTCCAGTGGACATGTGCTCATGCTCGCACTCATGTTTGGAGCATCGGGTGAAGCATGCTCCCATGTTTTCCAAGCAAAAATGAAATTCTCATACATAGCTAGAAAATCCACACGGCAGTCTATGCGTTGGTAGGCATTCAGTCATAAGCTAAATAAGGTTGCAGTCTCAGGGGCCGAAGATAGCATTGATCTCTCTCTGTATCTGAGAGAGGCCCCCAGGAAGAGGAGAAGGTCCGCCCTCACAACTCTCCCGTTGCGGGTGTAGAAACCTTGCCTGCCTCCCTGGTCCACCATCAGTGCTCCAGTCACTGGCAAAAAGGAAGTGTTCCGGGGTGGATCTGTGGTGGCTTTGGATCCACTGGATCCCAAACTTCCATGTTCCTCTGACACACGCCTAGAACACTTCCTTTTTGCCATTACTGCCACTGGAGGGCCGAACTCCCTTTTTTCAGAAAAACTCTCAGGGGCCACATTCAACTGGTGGGTGAAGCTGAAGGCAAAAGGGGTGGACCAGGAATACCAAAAAAAAACCAGCATGAGTTAGCTTAAAACTCTTTCTGCCAGGAACGAAGCCTTAGGATTGAAGAATTTCAATCTTTTAGAATGGGGTGGGGAAAAAAGCACAAAAGCCGGGCATCCACCAAACAATGTTTAGGCAAAAGGGGGTGGGGTCAGAGGGCGGGGTGGGGCCTTCTGGAGAACATTGAAGGGCCGGATGGGGCCCCCGAGATGGCTGGATTTGGCCCTTGGGTCAGAGGTTCCGCACCCCTGCATGTAAGTATTCCCAACCACTGGAAAGGAAAAATGGGGGGAGGGGGAAACTCTGCCCGAAAAAAGAAGAAAACCACAGAAAAAGGCTGCCCCCACCCTCTGCCCCAGGAGTCTGAGCTTTGGATTTGGCAATTTCTCTGACTTAGATTCTCTCTCTACCGTGCCAGTAGGATAGTCCAGGCCATGACCAGTTACTTTCCCTTAAGGGTACCCAAAATCCGGCACCTGAGATGGGCAACTTCACTCTGCCTAATGGAAGAGAAGAGATGACTCGGCCTGAGGTTTCGCAAAACAAAAAGCCCACCTCTGAATGGAATGAAGTGTGACTGCATCTTCCCAGATTTACAGCAGCAACAACAAAATTGCTCCCTTTCGTTCTTTTCTCCAAGAGCCTGGCAGTCAGTGCCACGATAAATAAAAATGAAACCATATGTCACCGGTAATACCTGTCTCCCGTCCCCAACAAACACTATCGCTGGTGATTTTTGAGCTGCCTTTTCTCATTTTGCTTCATTCGGCTTTTCATTCTGGCAAAACTTGGCAAATGTTTGCGGTAAACATCGGAAGAAAGATGGAGAACAGTGTGTGGGGGGGGGAGATGTTACATCTTTTGTAACATGTTGTATTAAACAGATGAGCGATTTCGATGGAACGGCACCGTAATGTTTCAAGCACCGGGGAAATAGTTGTTGTTTTTCCCCCTGAAATGATATGCAAACATCATGACTCTTAAAATTTCACCAGAGAATTGTGACATTTGTAAACTTGCCTGTTTTGCAAAAAAAACACCCTCATATATTGTCTCATTTTAACAAGCCTCGCTTAATGGCATTTCTGCAAAACATTGTAATGTCATTATGGGAAGGAGAAAAATGATGGATGGGTACTTCGGGAGTTTGTGTGGCGAGGCAAAGCTTCATTTTAACAATCTCCCTGTTCTTGTTAGCTTTTCATTTTCTGATTGGGAAGCAGTGGTGTTTTTAAGGGCCCTGTCATCAATTCATCTTTACTGTGGGCCACTTTAAGTGGGAATCAGAGAATGCACATTGTGATGTTACCGTTCGCCTCGTGCGGCCGTAGCGGGCTGAAATCGCCCCCGCTAATGCTCGTGCAAGGCTCGCGCACACCCACCTTTTTCTGGCGGTGGCCTTCTGCTCCCCCGCGGTTCCCATGTTGTGTGAACCAGCCCCTGGTCTCTCTCTCTCTCTCTCTCTCTCTCACACACACACACACACACAAACACACACACACACACACACACACACCTTTCTTCATTTCATGTAATGGGTGGGGTGGGATTACTCATTCTGTTGTTGCCACTCAAACAATTTTAGGAGTTCTGTATCTCTATTGATCTACTTCCAATCACCCTGAAATCTACCGGTAGATGTTGATGATCTACCTTCTGCCCACCCCTGATTTAATTGATGTATCGTATTTGTTTTTAAATCTCATTTTTTTTATCGTATTGTTTTGGTGCTTTTAATTTGGAACCTGCCCCGGGGGTCTTTGGGGCGGGGGGGATTGAAAGGAGGTGGGGTTAGAATTTTTTCTAAACCAGATCTAAAAATTTTACACCGAGGAGATTGGACTCCCAAATGATACAGTCTCTAATGTGCCCTTGGGTTTGACCAGTTTGGGCCCAGAGAAATGTATTGTCAGTCACCAGCTGCCACCATGAGCTTCCAAGAATTCATGATAATTGGCATAATTCTTTCTAGGCACAGCCTGTCCTCCCCAAGGGCCATGGTGAATTGCTTGGTAATTTTCCTATAAGAATAGAGAGCACGTTAAAATTCCAAGAAGACAGATGAACAAGCACTTCCGCCATGCAGGGCTGGTGCAAGGCAGTTTGGTGCCCTAGGCATGATCAGATATTTAGCGCCCCCCTTCCCACTTGAGAGTGCTGTATTTTCCCCCCAAGGCATTTATATTGCCCCCTTTAGCCCTGCGCCCTAGGCAACTGCCTAGTTGGCCTAATGGTAGCACCGGCCCTGCCGCCATGAAGGCTTAGATAACAAATGGGCACATTCACATGATCAGCAGCTCCATTTCCACACCATCATTGCCCACCCCATCTTTAATTGCCCACCCCAACTTAATTAATGTTGCCACCAAATTTGAAGCCAATGTGGGCATTTCCTGTATACTGAAGCATCTGAGGAATTTCAGGAGAACAAAAGAGATACATCTCTGACTCCTTCTAATAGTGAACTCTCAAGTGGTGAGTGCTGACAGAAAAGGAGCCATAGTGGGCCCACTGATGAACAAGAGGAAGCTATTGGTACGTTTGGGAGAACCCCAAGGTTTGAAGAAGTACAAAAATATAATTAAACTTTGAAAAAAAAAACCCAAGGGTGCAACATCCCCTCATATCTCAGTGAGGAACTAGGAGGAATGAGGGTTATCCATGACAGATCAATGGAACATCCATATTCGTAGCAGGGTTGTGGGAATCAGCAAAACTTGAGCTCACTGAAGTTCTCCGAATTCCATCTCGACGTTCAATCTGACTTGGGTCCGTATCCGATTGCGAGCTTTGTTTCTTTCTTTACACGTGAAAATCTGTGCGCATTTTTGTGCACATCCTTCCAAATGCACACATCAATTGTGCACATCCTGGAAATGCATGCATTCTTCTCCCACTGATTCGAGCATCTCTGTGTGTATTTTTCAAACGTAGGCACGCTGCCAAACACATCTTTTAGGGGTCCACGAATCACATTTCAAGCTCGGAAATGACCGCAGATCACGTCCGAGTCCGTGTTCGGTCCAGAAGGTGCAAAGTGGGGAAATCCTGATAAAAAATGAGCTGAAATGATTTTACTCATATATCCCAAGTTCAGAGGGCAGCCATGCTGGAGGCAAGCAGCAGCAGGTGATGATCACCATCTTGTTCTGCTTATGAGAGTCATGGGGGGGCATCTGGTTGGCTGGTGTTGCAGACAGAAAATGCTGGACTCACTGGATCAGGGGTGCAGAACCACAGGCCTAGGGCCAAAACTGGCCTGCCTGGGGTCCCAATCTGGGACACCAGGGGGCCATGCCCCCATCCGTGGCCCCAATCCCCTTTCCCCGAATCACCAACCATTTGGTGATTTCCTGTCTCACGTGCAGTCCCGTCCCCACATTCTGAAAGGTTGAGAATGCCTCTCCTCAGGCTTAGTTACTGGGGGCTGGTGACCCCAATGTCAGTGGGGTGGTGTATCCACTCCAGGTTTTAGCCGGAACTTTTAAGGAGCGATCTAAGGTGCTGGACCCTATCCCCGAAATAGGTTCAGATTCAGAATCACGGATAGCTCCTTAAAAGTTCACACTGAAGACTGGAGTGCCTGCTGACTGACAGTAAGAGATTTAAGATAAAATGTGTGTGTTTGCGGGGGGTTGCTGGGTTCTTTCGTCCTGCCCCTGTCTGCCTTCGGTCTCACCCCTTTTGTGTTCAGCCATGCCTACCAGTAGAACGCCCCCCCCCCCCCCGAGAGCATCTCTGAAATGGAATTTGGCCCTTGGGGTGAAAGATCCCGCATAGGCAGTTACATTCTTGTGTTCTTAAGGTTGGGAGCGAAGGAAGGTGTGGTGGTGAAGGAAGGGTGGTGAGAGAGAGAGAGAGAGAGAGAGAGAGAGAAGAACGTTTTTGTCTAGCTTCCTGACTGGTGTGTCTTCTAAGCCTTCTATGACAGCAAGAAAAGTAACGAGTGTTTCTCACCAAGCTCTGCATCTGCAACATCTCTGCATCCATCCACTTTGGAGGCCCTCCTTCGGATCCCACCATCGTCTGATGAAGTTCGGCATCTCCCTGTGGAAGACTGAGGATGTATGAAAAATTCATTTCAGTTTGTTTTTGCTCAGGGTTCCATTGTTGTATTGCTCTAACAGTCAGGAAATTTTTCCTGATGTTCAGGAGGAATCTGGCTTCCTGTAACTTGAGCCCATTATTCCGTGTCCTGCAATCTGGGATGATGGAGAAGAGATCCTGGCCCTCCTCTGTGTGACAACCTTTCAAGTATTTGAAGAGTGCTATCATATCTCCCCTCAGTCTTCTCTTATGAAGGATAAACATGCCCAGTTCTTTCAATCTCTCCTCATAGGGCTTTGTTTCCAGTCCCCTGATCATCTTTGCTGCCCTCCTCTGAACCCTTTTCAGTTTTTTTGCATCCTTCTTAAAGTGTGGAGCCCAGAACTGGACACAGTACTCAAAATGAGGCCTAACCAGTGCTGAGTAGAGGGGAACTAGTACTTCATGAGATTTGGAAGCTGTACTTCTATTAATGCAGCAAAATAGCATTTGCCTTCTTTGCAGCCACATCACATTGCTGGCTCATATTCAGCTTGCGATCTACAACAATTCCAAGATCCTTCTCACTTGTAGTATTGTTGAGCCAAGTATCCCATCCTGTAACTGTGCATTTGGTTTCCTTTCCCTAGGTGCAGCACCTGGCATTTATCCCTATTAAATTTCATTCTGTTGTTTTCAGCACAGCGCTCCAGCCTATCAAGTTCACTTTGAATTTTGTTTCTGTCTTCCAGAGTATTACCTGTTCCACCCAATTTAGTGTCATCTGCAAATCTGATAAGCATTCCCTGCACCTCCTCATCCAAGTCATTAATAAAAATGTTGAAGAGCACTGGGCCCAGGACCGAGCCCTGCGGTACGCCGCTCATTACCTCTCCCCATATTGATTATATGTAAGCCACTTTGGGGGCCTTTTTGGCTGAGGATTGGGGTAAAAATGCTATACATAACTAAGGGTGCAATCCTATGCATGTTTAGACAGAAAAAAAGTCATACAACTCCCAGCATTCCCCAGCCAGCCATTCTAGCGAGGGAATACTAGAAGTTGCAGGACATTTTTCTATCTAAACGTTTGTTTGTTTGTTTATTTATTTATTATATTTATGAATTGCCCATCTGGCCAGACATCCAGCCACTCTGAGCGATGTACAGTCCAATAAAATACAAGAGCTGGGGGAAACACACACACACACAGTATAAAACACAATTAAAAAACAGTACAAAACTTAAAAATCCTAACCCACCCCATATTCCCGCCTGAAAAGCCACGTTTTTAATGCCTGGTGGAAGCTAATCAAGGAAGGGGCATGGCGGAGGTCACTGGGGAGACAGTTCCATAAATTGGGGGCTGCCACAGAAAAGGCCCTCCTCCTAGTCCCCACCAGCCTGGTTTCTCTGGCTGATGGGACAGGGAGAAGGCCGTCCGTGGCAGATCTTGTTGAGCGGCCTACTTGATGTTGCTGGAGGCGCTCCTTGAGATAAACTGGACCGGAGCCACACAGGGTTTTAAAGGTCAACACCAACACCTTGAATTCGGCTCGGCAAACAACTGGTAGCCAGTGCAACTCTTTGAGCACTGGAGTGATGTGATCACGCTGGTGGCAGCCTGTAACCAGGCGAGCTGCTGCATTCTGTACTAGCTGCAACTTCCGAACCGTCTTCCAGGGTAACTCCACGTAGAGCGCATTACAGTAGTCTAGGCGAGAGGAGACCAAGGCATGAACCACTGATGGGAGCAGATGATTAGGAAGGTAGGGGTGCAACTGCCGCATCAGATGGAGCTGATACAGCGCTGCCCAGCTCACAGCTGACACTTGAGCCTCCATGGACAGTTGGGAGTCTAGAATGACTCCCAAGCTGCGGACCTGGTCCTTCAGGGGTAGATGTACCCCATTCAGCACCAGGTCAACATCCCCTAACCTTCCCTTGTCTCCCACCAGAAGTACCTCGGTCTTGTTGGGGTTCAGTTTCAGCATGTTCCTTCCCATCCAGCCACCCACTGCCTCCAGGCACTTGGACAGGGTTTCAACAGCCAACCTTGGTGAGGACATGCATAAGATTGCACCCTAAATAAATAAGTTGGAAGCAGGTCAGTGATGCCTTGCCTCCACTGGTCCTGGTTTGTCACCAAGATTTGGAAAAGAATGAATCCTCCTGTCTTCTGAGATTCAAACAGCCAAAGCAAAGGAGATGTATATTTTCCTCTTTTAATATTCATTCTTGATTTTGCGATCACCCTTGAATCGATTGTGAACCAGGCTACATTGCAGGGAGTAGGGGTGTATGGATTTTGTTAAATCCATTCCATCTGTGTTTTGCAGATTGTCAGGCATCTTTCATTCCATCCTCCACTCATTGACAGAATTGGATTTTAGGGATGTATGCATTAGCACAACTGCGAATCTGCACTCATCATCATCATCATCATCATCATCATCATCATCATCATCATCATCATCATCATTATATTCCTTTTTTCCTCTTGCAAGGAACCCAAGGTGGCTTACATCATGGTCCTCTTCCTCTCCATTTTATCCTCACAACAACCCTGTGAGGTTGGTTAGGCTGAGAGTCAGTGGCTGGCCCAAAATTACCTGGTGAGCTTCATGGCCGAGCAGAGACTAGCACCCAGATCTCCTGAGTCCCAGTCCATCCAACAATCTAATCACTATACCACACTGGATCTCCCCCAAATGTATATATAAAAAACCCAGTCCGCACATCTGTGGAATCTACGTGATTTGGAAAAAGCCTGTCCACTGTGAAGTCCTCAGGTCCAATTCACAGAAATCCAAACTCATTTGAATCCGTTGCTGATTCCTCTGACTGCCCTTGGAGACATGATGTTTGAGAGTCTTTGTTTGCCTTCTTTTATGGATTTCCTTTTGTGGAACAGTCAGTCCTGCCAGAGTGCCTTTGTCGCTTATCTATATCGTGCCTTTCTGAGCCTCTGTAATGAAGGTAGCAGCGGCTTTAATCACCTCTGGAAAAACAAAAGGGGATAAAACATAGGAGAGAGGGGAACAGTTGAGTGGAACTCTAATCCTCCCTTAATGAGAACTCTCTACTTCATTCCTGAAAGACATGTAAGGCCTACAACACTGAATGAAAAAACAAACACCCACATGTGAAAGGGGCGAGATAAATCACCGAGGGAAGAAACAAGGGGACCAAACAGGAATTTATTTCATTTCTTTAAGTGTAATATACATTCAGAGTGATTTAGGCAGGACCACTCAATTATGCCTCAAATTCTGTGGCCACTTATGAATCACCAAAAAAAGAGGAAATGCATCACCAAGAAAGAGGACAAAAAGGGAATACTGATTTGCATAACATTTGCATCTGCTAATTTGTATGTATAGCTCCAAATTTAGAAGCTATTATTGTAATTTAAATAGAAATATAGTACATCCCACCATAGTGTGAAAAACTGTGACCAGCCCAGGTGACCTGTGCGCCTTGCTCAGTTTGGTGTCCTGCTGCTGTTGGTGGTAGGGAAGTGTGAGGAGTTCATTGGGGGGGGGGTGGAAATCTGGTGAACTGGCCCCCCGAACTCCGTCCCGCTTACCTGCTTCCCCGGCTCATAAAAATCATAGAATAATAGAAAAGTAGAGTTGGAAGGGGCCTACCAGGCCATCGAGTCCAACCCCCTGCTCAATGCAGGAATCCAGGTCAAAGCATCCCCGACGGATGGCCGTCCAGCCACACCTTGAATGCCTCCAGAGTGGCACATTCTCCCGAGTCGAGCCACGGAAGCGACTTCCGGGTTCCTGGCGAGCTGCTTTTCACGTAGAAAATGCCGTAAGATAGGCCCAACGCGGCCTCGATTTGCATAACGTGCGCAAATTGCCACCGCTTTTAATGTATCTTATTATGGCATTGTCTATGTGAAAAGCGGCCCGTTGGGAACCGGGAAGTCCTCTGAGTGGCTCAGCACGCATCCGTTTTTGGCCTGGCTCAGTGGGCACAGCGGTGGCATCTGCTGAGCCAGCGGCGGGTCGGATCGCCACGGGATCGCCCTCCAATAGTTGGTGGGCAGCTTCAAGTCAGCTCTTCTTTCTGATGGTTCTTTACCTTTAAACTGAAATTGGACTGGGCACTCCATCAAACAGAGGTGTTACGAAGCAGCTCTTTTTCTGAGTGAACAGTACTGACTCCATTTTGAGACAAGACTACTAAGCCAGGCATCTCCTACATCCCCAGCTTCAGCAAAGGAGGGAGAAAGGCATAGGAGTGGGCTTGAGAGTGATCACATGACACTAGATCAAACAATTCCGTTTCTAATGGACTTCCTAAAATGTATGCCCCAAAGGCAAAGGTGGTGTGTGTGTGCAGGACCGGTGCAGGGCAGTTTGGCGCCCCAGGCGAAAAAATATTTAGCGCCCCCCCCTCTCCAAAGCAGGAAAAAAAAAAAAACCTGCGCCGCCACCACCAACCTACCTTCCCCCTCGCCCTGGCTGCGGCGGCAGCGGCTGCTGCTGCTGCTGCTGCTGCCTCCTCCTCCTCCTGAAGCGACGCGACGGGACCCCCGCGCTGTTTTTTGCCGGGGGAAACCATGGCAACAGGGCTGTTTAAGCCCTTCTGCCCTGGTTCCTCCCGCCAAAACAACGCGGGCGGGGCTCCGGAAGCGACGCGACGAAGGTAGGTGACGGGGGGGTTGGGGGAGGTGACGGGGGGGGTGGCGATGGCGGTGGGAGGCGCAGCGGCAGCGAGCGGGCAGGCGGGGGGAGGCGCGGCGGCGGCAGGCAGGAGGGTGGGGAGGCGGAGGCCTGGCGGGGGCGGCGCAGCGGCAGTGAAGAGGAGCGCAGCGTTTCTGCGCCCTCTTCAGCCGCGCGCCCTAGGCAACCGCCTAGTTGGCCTAGCGGTAGCGCCGGCCCTGTGTGTGTGTAAAAACTGGGCAGAACATGAATGTGCTGAATACCAAGAGTGATATATCTGGTAAGATACTCGGTCAGCTACCTGCATTGTGCTCCTGTTGTTGCATTCCAGCCTTGACACGTGTCATTCAGACAGTCATTAGCATTAATGGTCATCTTTGCTTAACAGGATGGAGATTGCAGGAAGGGCCCAGTAGGACTTTTGTTTCCAGAAAGTACAGCCATCATCCCACAGGTGCCCTCTTTTGTTATACGGGATGGAGGGCCGGCTCTCAGTCTTTGTCCCATAGCAAGTAGCACAATTTCTAGTGCTTGGAGCACGGTTCATCGAAGCTGTGATGTCACAGGCCTTTCTCTGAACTGTATAAGGACCCTCAGGCCTGCACAGCCAGAGTTCCCTCCTCCCAGAGGCATGGGGCCATGTTGCTGAAATCACTAGGTGCCTCAGCCCCACCCCACCCCGGGGTAAGGTGCCACGCTGCTGCTAAAATCACTCAGAGTCTCTCCACCCAGAGGAAAGGCTCCGTGCTGAAATCACGGAAGGTCTAGCCTCCTTCCCACTGAAACCACTAGGCTCCTTGCTTGCCTCCCATAGTCAAGGCTTCCTGCTTTCCTTCCCCTTCACCTGAGACCAAGAGTTGCAACACTTGCTAGTCCCTGTCTGCAGGAAAGAGCTCCGGCGTCTCCAGTTGGTGTAAGTGTTAGCAAACCCATTTGCTCAGTTAATACTCCTCAAATCTCTGTGTGCAGTTGAATCTCTTTGTAAACCTCACTGCATGTGTCATTGTGGCGTCATCCTCTTCAACAGTGTCTGAGTGTGGGTCTCTTTGGGAATCATAATAACCTCCTTAGCCGTAGATGCTCTATTTGCCAATGTTTGAAGATTCCTATCTCAATACGCCTTTGGACAACAGTTGCTGGGGAACATGGGCAGGAAGGTGCTGTTATTATTATTATTTATTATTATTTACATTTGTTAATCGCCCATCTGGCCGGCAACCGGCCACCCTGGGCGATGTACAGAGGCTAAAAACAAGATAAAATACAATTATAAACAAGATAAAATACAATAAAAACAAGATAAAATACAATTAAAAAAAAAAAATCTTAACCCACCCCATATTCCCCATATTAAGTGTTACACTCATGTTCTGCTTGAGGGATCCCGTGGGCAGCTGGTTGGCCACTGTGTGAACAGAATGCTGGACTAGGTGGACCCTCGGTCTGATCCAGCAGGGCTCTTCTGATGGTCCTTATAAGCTGGTGTGTGAGTCTCGCTAGAATGTGCGTGAGTCCGCACACGGGTCTAACAAGAGCACTTCATGTAACAGAGGGCATTTTCAAAATAGATGACAGTCTTCTGGCAGCCCTTCAGGTAGAGGACTGATCTATGTAAAAGAGGACATGTGGACATCTTAGCTTCAAATGGCTTGGGGAACATTGGATTTGAGATAGCACCTCCAAATCTAGGCTGGATCCCAAATCCAGATTGAGCTTTGGAGGCCTCCAGACCTACCCAGAGACGCTCACCATGAACTGGGAACATCCCCAGGCTGTGATTATGTCTCAGTCTCTTTAGAGAAGTGGAGGCTTTGGGAGATCCCCAGCTGGTGTGCAGTTCATGATACCATCAGCCCTGTGCTGCAGTGGGTTTCTCCCCAGGCCTGTGTTGGTGGGACCTTCAGGCACCTATTTATTTATTTATTATATTTATACCCCGCCTTTTTTCCTGCAAGGAACCCAAGGCGGCTTACATAATCCTCCTCCTGCTCCTCTCCATTTTGTCCTCATAACAACCCTGTGAGGTAGGTTAGGCTGAGAGGCAGTGACTGGCCCAAAGTCACCCAGTGAGCTTCATGGCTGAACGGGGACTAGAACCTGGATCTCCTGAGTCCCAGTCCAACACTCTCACCACTACGCCACACTGGCTCTCAAAATATGCAGTGTATTATAAATTGTACGCAATGTATTAAGAAGAATTCACTGTATTTTATAAGAATATTAATCGGTATAATCTGTGTGTAGTAACTGTAGTTATAGAGTGGTTGGCTATATATGCTATAGCTAGCTTTTAAGTGCAAAATGTGTTCTTGGAACTGGGAAGGAGCTTGCCACGGGCGGGTTGCTTAAACCTTGGAAGCAGAAAGCTGCTTGATTTAGGAGAGGGACCTTCACAACAAGGGTGCTTCTGAAGTTAGCTGTAAGCCTGACTGCATTAATAAAAAGCCCTCTTAAGAGTTATGTACAGAAGCTATGGGCAGGAGCTGTGACCTTGGCCTCCTTGTGAGGTACCTCGACAAGGCTTTTGCCAGGGGGCAAATGGGATAGCCCCCAATTACTGCCACCGTGAGGTCCTTTGAGAGAGGCAAATGTACACATTCCAAAGGCATACCAGAGGTGTTGCATCTTAATCTCAGAAGATCCAGCCTTCCTTCCCAGTTCTCATTTGGATGGTGGTAGTTATAACAGAATCCGCATAAAACCCCCAGAAGGGGAAGAGAGCTAGTGAAGATCATAAAACCTCTTCCACAGGGTAGGCTGGAGAGGTAAAAAAAAAAAGAAAAAAAGTCAGCAGCAAAGGGAAGCACAGCAGGAGAAAACCCTAGTGGCCTGAAGGCTATCCTGGCTGATGGCCCTATCTGATGATCCCAGCTTCTGCACTGGACACCGACTTGCCCCCGGCACAGCACAGTCCGGTGAGGTGGAACAGAAGGTTCAAAGAGGGGGTCGAGCCAGAAGAACTGGACCAGCTACAGGGAGAGGACTTTTCCTTTTACAATGAACTGTCTTTTCACTGTCTGCCATCTGTTGGGGATGCTTTGACCTGGATTCCTGCATTGAGCAGGGGGTTGGACTCGATGGCCTTGTAGGCCCCTTCCAACTCTACTTTTCTATGATTCTATGTTTCATTTGTGAAGGCAGCCTGTGATGGAACAAGGCTGCAGGGGTAGAGAACTATCCCAGACAATTTGTGTGAACCAGCTAGCTTCACACATGACGCTAAGCTTGTTGAAATCTGGCTTGCCGTCGTGTCTGAACCCATCCCCGCAAACAACCCACGGTTTGTTAACCAGCTACAAACCACAAACCACAAATAGAAGCCCTGGTTTGTTGTTGGCGTACAAAGTCTGGCTGGTTTAAACCATGGCTTGTCATGATGATGCCTGAACCCAGAACTGTGGCGTATCCCTGGCTTGTTGGGGCTGCCCTCTGCCCTGAAACAGTACCACGGGCTAGGGATGTGTGAGCATTTTGTTTCACTGTGCAAATCACTTGAAAATGCCCATTTTGCAACCCCCAGACATGAATGTGAGCAGGTGTGCATGTTCGCTGAAAATGTTCGCAAATTCCTGAACTTGTGTTCTCCTTCACAATAGGTGCACTTGACAAATGCACAACTTTCTCAAAATGTACAAACTTTATCTCAAATGCACAACTTTTCTCATTTGAACAAACTGAAAAACAGTTGCAAATGGAAATGGGAGTTGGCCAAACCAAGCTCTGAAGTAAAGTTTGGAGAATTCCGGCCAGCTCGAGCATCCCTGCTGGTTCTCCCATCCCTACAAGCACCCAGCAACAGGAGTCTGAAAATGAAACTGTTCTGCAGGTTGGCAAAATCGGTGGGAGAGAAACAAGTTAGAAATAGGGAAAACAAGCTGTGGTTCGTATGCTCATCTGCAAAACCATTCAAGTGTAAAGCAACAAACCGTGGTTAACATAAATCATGGCTTAGTGTTATGTGTGAACACAGCCAATAAGCATTATACAGGCAATCCAACCAACCCAGTCTCATAGAAGCATACATGCAGTATTATATTTATTTGGCAATGCATAGACAGCTTTTCAACCATTCTTTGCAATTCAGAAGAACATAAGAAGAACTCGGCTTGGATCACTCCGTGGATCTATCCAGTAGTCTATCTATCACTCAGTTTCCAACACTGGGCATCCAGTTGGAAGGCAAAAAGCCCTCATCCATTGTTGCCTCCCCCACACAACCAGCGGGTGGATTATTGATGGATTTATTAGATTGTACCCTGCCTTGTTTGCTAGCCAATAACAAAATGGTGCTCAAGGTGTCTGCGACGACACGGCCCTTTACACTTTAGGACCAGGCGCATAAACCCTTCTCAGGCTAAGCATCAGCACAAAAACCTGAGGGGAGGGTCAAATGAAACCTTTTCCCCTACCAATGAGGGAAAAGATTAATACTGGTTATGAAGGATCTATTTTTAAATTTATGATACTGAGGGTACAAAGGTGTGTGTGTGTAGATTTAGTAAAAGTAAAGTAAAGCAGCTTAATAACGCCAAGCTGACACGTAGGATTTGGGTAACAAACAAAATAAAAATAAGTTTATTTTAATTCTCAAAATCTTAGTTCCAGAAAATAACTGCAAACCTGCCTACACCAAACACTTGATAATTAACCTAAGTCCCTATAATTCTAAATACTTTCACTCCTCATACAAGCACTGATTTCTCTTACAACTCCCGACAAGACACAAATAACCCAACTAACCTAACTCCCAAACTCTCTAACACTCCCAACACACTCTAACCACTCAAACAAAAAACTGACATCACTCAAACACACCTTATATACTCCTCCCCCCACCCTTTCCAAGACATCATAAACCACACCCACCCGGTTCAACATTCTAGACACATTAAACATACTAATGCAGACATACACCAGGGAACTGAATTGTGGGGTTACGCCACAGTGGCTAATAGTCATTTTTTTAAAAAAATATTAAAATAAACTTAGTTACAAGAATCATAAAAAAACAACTCGATTCAAACACAATTTTAAAAACGTAACAATGAAAGAAATAGAAACAGCACCCAACCCAATAGAAAGAAACTCTTTCAGCAACAGTTTACATAGGGGTGGGCTATCTGCTGGCACCCAATCCGCCTCCTGCTCGGTGGGCACCACTGCTGCACCTGCTGAACTGGGCTGAAAGCTGACGCATGCCACGCTGCTCACCCAAGTTTCGGGTTCTCAGCGGGCTGCTGTTTATGTAGAAACATAGCCTTTTCTGTGGCGGCCCCCATACTGTGGAACTCTCTCCCGGAGTGACCTCCGCCATGCCCCCTCTCTGCTGAGCTTCCGCTGCTCACTAAAAACATGGCTATACAGGCGGGAATATGGGGTGGGTTAAGATTTTAAAATTTTATACTGTTTTAAATGTATTTTATATTTTATCATGTTGTACATCGCCCAGAGTGGCCGGTTTGCCGGCCAGATGGGCAATTCATAAATACAATAAATAAATAAATAAATAAATAAATGCCTTAAGATACATCAAAAGCGGCTGCAATTTGCGCAAATTATGCAAATTGTGGCCGCTTTAGGCACAGAGTAAGGCATTTTCTATGTAAACAGCGGCCCGCCAGGAACTTGGACATTGCTTCCCTGGCTCAATTCGGGAGAACACGAGTCGAGCCGGGGAAGAGATAAGCAGGATGGAGTTCAGGGGTCAAGCCTGGCTAGTCCACCGGATTTCCACCCCCTGAACAAAATCCTGACGCATCCCAAACTACTTACATGCCAAAGGCCTTCTTGAATAAAAACATATTTGCCTGCCAGCGGAAGGGCGGGTGGCAGAGAGGGAGCCAAACTTTCCTCCCTTAGCAGAAACATCCCCCATCTGAGGTTCCATCGGAGGTCCCATCTATCTAAGTTAGCAGTCATTGCCAGCTTGGGGCTGTAGAGGCCCCCCTAAGTTAATTATTTGTCATATGAAGATATAGGGATGGAGTGAGAAATTAGCTCCATTGAGGTGTGTGTGTGTGTGTTTGTTTAAACGATTTACCTAGTTTGCACCTTCTGAGTCTTTCAGTGGATGGAGACAGAGTTGCGTCCTAAAATCTGCATTTTTGCAAGCTTTCTGTTGCAGCTCTTCTTGCGGGAAATGCACTGGGGGGGAATGTGCATATTCGGGGGGGGGGAAATGCCCACAAACATAAAGCCTTTCAGCAATGTAAATTACTTGGGGAAAATGTGTACATTTTTTAAAAAGTGCACAAAATCACTTGAAAATGCCCATTTTGCAACCCAGACATGAATGTGTCTCCATTCACATTAGGAAGAATGCACACAAAAAGGCACACATTTTTGTACAGATTTTTTTTAAAAAAAAAAACCCAACAAGAAGAACACGCAGGCTTGTGCAGAACTGGGATGGAATGAACAACTTGACCTTAAAACAACAACAACAATCTCAGCAAGGCCAAGACTGACAGATCTATCCATCCCTAGTGAAGAAGTATGGCTTTGTAGTACCAGCTACAAGATATCTGATGCTGACACTTCCATCATCGTGACAGTATATCCCCTAAAGCTATTCTTCCCTGGATGCCATCTTCACTGCTATTTTAGGCCCAGACACTGATAACATTGACATGTTGCTCAGTCCCTTGCCTGAGATAAGCTCTCCAATATCCCATGTTCTGCACAGGTATTTGATTTAATTTCTTTCTGTATCATGGAACAGCTTGTCCTTAGCACTGCAGCACCAGAGAGTAGGACTGGCATATAATTAATGCTTGAAACAACAACAAAAACACACCCCTGCCTTGCTCAGTAAGCTTAAGAGGTTGGCATCATTTGCATTTGGGTCAAGTGTTCTGTTCTTTTTGGAGAGAAATAGATTTTTTTTCCCCTAGCTTCCTGACTGGTGTGTCCTCTAAGCCTCCCATTACATGGTGTGAGAAGTCAGGTTTCAAACCCACAAAGTCCTCACCTCACCTGATCGAGTCTGTCCTGGAAAAGGCCATCAGCTGATTAGTGCAACCTGGGATCTTGTCAGTTTTTGGTTGATGCGGGATGCTGTTTGAGGTAGATTGCAATACTTCCCTCGCCTGATGTTAGCTGCCACGGTGTGGTTATGTGCAACTGAAGAATACCTTCGTTAGCTTTGGCTTTCCAGATGAACTCATGCATGACCATCAATGCAATCCACTTTACCCATTTATCTTACAACGACCACTAGCCCTCACTGCCCGCAAGCAAATGGCAAAGCAGACAGAGCAGTACAGACTGCAAACAAAATCCTGAGACAGAATGACCCACATATTGCTCTTTTAAGCTATATTTCAGCACCACTGATAGCTACTGCACGAAGCCCAGCAGAATCACTAGTGGGAAGACATAGCAGAACGCCCACTCCAACTCTAGAGACAAATCTCATTCCAAAAAAGCAGCTTGACCTAGAAAAAAAGAAGTTGCTGTTTCAGATTTCCAACCTAAACGAAGTTCTGTTTCCATAACTGGCACAATTCAGTACGGGAACTATTACAATATACAGCAAAGAAGAGAGAGCTTATATCAAACTTGATGGAGAAAAGACACGGCAGGCTCCGGCTATTCTCCAAGAAAAAAATGAAACACACAGATCACATTCTGCTGAGACTGAGCATGGGATACTTAATGCAAACAGAGGGTGTCTTCTTCCTATTTCTGAGAAGCCATAATCACCAAATC
This sequence comes from Shinisaurus crocodilurus, assembly GCA_021292165.1. NCBI lineage: Eukaryota > Metazoa > Chordata > Lepidosauria > Squamata > Shinisauridae > Shinisaurus > Shinisaurus crocodilurus. The sequence goes on along the minus strand of CM037880.1, from coordinate 8,556,393 downwards.
CACGAGCAGTACTTGAAAACGCAAGTTCATCTACCAAGACTCTGCCAGAGCCAACTTGGAAGACTGGTGGTGATGTTACTAAACAAATCGTCACTTGCTCCAGTTTAATTATTTCAGAGCTTTTGAGATTTAGAGATGAGTGTCTGAATAACTGAATTACCAGGTGTTTCAACGGTGCTGATTTATCCGTTGTTGTTGTTTTAAATCAGTGTTCTCCAACCTTGGGTCCCCAGATGTTTTTGGCCAACAACTCCCAGCATGCTCCAGCCAGCTACGCTGGCTGGGGCATGCTGGGAGTTGTAGGCCAAAAACATCTGGGGACCCAAGGTTGGAGAACACTGATTTAAATGAAAGGGGTGAGTATAGTGGTGAGTATAGTGGTTAAATGAAAGTGTGAGTATAGTGGTTTAGTCACTAGGTGGCACTGGACTTAGTTGTATGTGAGTGGAGTCAGGAGTTGGCTGTCACTGTTCTGTTCTTGTTGGAGAGAGGTAATAAAGTTCTTGCCCAGCTTCCGGATTGGTGGGTCTTGTGAGCCTTCCATGACACCGTGAATGGCCTACTATAGGAGATAGGTGACAAACCTCCTGGTTTTTACTGCCTATGGGTGTGTCAGGGACCTGGCAGGCTACAAATATATGGCTGCCTTGGTGGATAAAAAGGGTGCGCAAGCCTTCAGTAGACTCTGAAGCTCTGGATCCTAGTTAGAATGCTCACCTAGGCAGTAGATTCAAGGACGTTGGGAACCGTGGGAAATACATTTCCTATGGCCCCCACCACTACCGAGTCTTAATAACCTGAAAGAGAGCTCCCCTACTGCTGCCTCAATTCCAATTCCAGGGCCTGGAGACTTCACAAGGCCCAATCCGGATCCATCTCATGATTTTATCAAGCATGGTTTTATCAAGAAGAAGCCAAGCCAGACTAAACTTATCACCATTTTTGGTAGACCATGGGAATTCCATGGGCATAGTATACCTTGATTTCAGCAAAACATTTGAAGAAGTCTCCCATTATTTCCTTGTTGACAAGTTGGTAAAATGTGGGCTGGGTGATCCTATTATTAAGTGGATCCACACATGGTGGAACATAAGTACCCAATCAGTGCTCATAAGTACCCAATCAGTGCTCATTAATAGCTCTGTGTCAGTGTGTAGGTCTTCAGAGGAGTGCCACCGGGCTCTGCCCTATGCCCTGTGCTGTTCAACATTTCCATAAATGATTTAGATGGAGTAAAATGCATGCTTATCAAATCTGCAGATGATAGGAAAGTGGGAGGGGTAGTTAACACCCAAGAAAACAGAAACACGATTCAAATGTTCTTAACAGGCTGGAATGCTAGGCTTAAACCAGCACAATGTAATTCAACAAAGATAAATGCATTTAGGTGGAGAGAATCAAAGGCACAGGTACAGGATGGGGGAGGCCTGGCTGACACATCTGAAAAGGTTCTAGCACGGGAGGCTGGTGACTCCTATTTTGGTGGGGCTCATTTTCCCTTGCAGGTTTTTCAAGTTGTATTTGGAGCTTCATAGGAGCTATCCCTGGTGCTGAACTCCGCCCCCAAAATAGGTTCACCACCATGGAGCACCGTGGAGAGCTCCTATGAAGCCCCAAATAAAAGCTGCAAAACCTGTACTGGAAAAGGAGCCCCACCAAAATAGGAGTCGCCAGCCTCGCCTGGGTTCTAGGTGTCTTGGTTAATCATCAGCTGAACATGAACTAGCTGTGTGGTGTGGCTGCTAAAAATTAAATGCAATCTTAGGCTGCATAAACAGAAGCATGGTGTCCAGATCAGGAGAAGTAATAGTTCCATTCCACTCAGTCCTGTTTCTTTGTTGCTCAAAGGGCAGGACTGGAACCAATGGGTGGAAACATTAGGGAAGCAGATTTCAGCTAAGCATCAGGAGAAATGTCCTAACGGTAGAAGCTGTTTTATGGTGGAACAGATGAGGGATATAGAGATGTTCTTTAATCCACTTCATCTGTGTTTCGTGGATTGTCAGGCATCTTTCATTCTGTCATCTACTCATTGAAGGAATCTGATTTTTCCCCCTATGGAAAAGTACGCAAAAAAAAGTCCACCACAATTTATGTAACTTTCCCTGGCCCATAAGATTTGGTGTATTTTTCTTAGCTCAGCATACAATCAATGAGCACAGTGCACGCGTGCATGCACGCACACATGCGTGCACGCACACACGCACACGCACACGCACACGCACACACAAAGTGCTACACAGAGGAGGCTGAACAGAGATCAGAGATGCATAAAACATTGTGATTGTTTAAAAATGGTATATATATATTAGCATATTGTCCCATAACTTTCATACTTTTGTATGACTAAATTGTCATACGATTTCAGCAAGTTAAAAAAAAAAAAAGGCCATGAAATCCATATGACTCAGAAAATGTTGGTCTGCTGCGGAACCTGCAGGTTGGATTCACTGAAATCCAAAGTCACTTGAATCCATTTCAGATTTCTCAGACGTCACTGCCCCAGACATCCTCCACGTGGTGAACTGCACTGTGGAACTCCCTTCCACAAGATGCAGTGATGGCCACCGATTTGGAGGGCTTTAAAAGGGGATTGGACAAATTCATGGAGGAGAAGGCTGTCAATGGCTACTAGTCATGATTGGCTATATGCTTCTTCCAGTATCCCCATGTACACCAGTTGCTGGGGCACATGGGCGAGAGGGTGCTGTTGCACTCATGTCCTGCTTGTGGGATCCCGTGGGCAGCTGGTTGGCCACTGTGTGAACAGAATGCTGGAGTAGATGGACCCTTGGTCTGATCCAGCAAGGCTCTTCTGCTGTTCTCATGTTCTTACTTCGGTGCAAATAGTTAAGCAGAAACTATCATCTGTCAGGGATGCTGTGATTGCATTTGGAATTGCAGATCCTGCACTGAGCATGGGGTCAGACTAGGTGACCTGCAATGTCCCTTCCAACTCTATCATTCTATGATTCAAACAGAGCTTGGAGAGTTTGGTGTCCGATCTAACATAAACTAGTGAACGGCTGTCTGCCAGGGAACTTGTCTTCCTTTACAAACCTTTTTGAGGAACCCTTAATAACCTCCCCAAAGGCTCCAAGGAACACAGTTCGAAAACCACCATACAAGGAGAATCTCAACGCTCTCCTCTCATACTTTTGGAACCTGAATCACAATGTCCAACGCAGGGGCCAGCCAGAAAGCCAAGTGCTGTTGCTTGCTCCTTCCTGACTCTTTCATACAAACTATCTATCGACAAGAGACGGTTGGCTAAGAACAGTGTGCTGCGTTAGCATGCGGCAGGTGTCTGCACTAGACTTGGCTAATACAACACCCTGCGAGCAGCAACTGTGTGGAGTCCGGGGAGATTTGGATTCAATACATTCTTGGTCTAATTCCTGCCATGTTGTATCCATTTATGGGACCCAGGTGGTAAGTCAATTCCTCTTGTCCATCTGCATTACTTACGATGACCCTTGGCATTCTGGGAAGCAATAAGCTCTTTTCCTTCTTGCCTCTTTGATCATTTATGCATCCCCCCCCCCGGTGCTATTTCCTTCCTTGCTTCCTTCTTTCTTTCCTTGCTTCTTTAGATAGCTTGGCAAAAAGTACCATTCTGAGCTTCATTTATATGCATGAGACGAACAACCAAACAGCCATAAGCAACCATTTTATTTATTAGAGCTATTTCACTCTGCAAGACTGAATGCACATTCTGGCAAATTCTTGGAGTGGAATATTAAAGACAACAATGCAAGAGGGGAAACAGGTTTCCCCCCCCCCTTGGATATTTCTTAGTACCCTTGTAAAACAAACATGTAGAGGCACTCAGAGCAATTGTGATTTAAAAAAAAAAATTGGCCAAAGAAAAAGATGAATCCAGGGGAGGCTGGTGACGCCTATTTCGGTGGGGCTCCTTATCCAATGCAGGTTTTTCCAGCTTTTATTTGGAGCTTTCTCAGAGCTATCCATGGTGCTGAACTCCATCCCCAAAATAGGTTCACCGCCATGGAGCACCATGGATAGCTCCAATAAAGCTCCAAAGAAAACCTGCAAAACCAGCAATGGATAAAGAGCCCCACCGAAATGGGAGTCACCGCCCTCCCCTGGATGAATCTATAATTTCTGATGCCCGTGCAGCTGAGGAGGGCGGCAGATCAGCAGGAAAGTCCAAAAAATATGAAACCATATACATATGTTAAAGCCTTAAAATAGGGGTGGCGGGGAACCTCCAGGCCACCCCATCTGGAGTGTGGGGCCTTGACTGATGCCTCTTCTCCCTGTTCAGGCCCCAAACATGCCTCAAATGGGCTGGCTTCACTGCATACACAGCAAAGCAAAGTGGAGCGGAGCGGAGCAGAGCAGGGTCTCCCACTGAGGCACCAAGTGGAGGGTTGAGTTCCTGTACCTGAATGAATGAATGAATGAATGAATGAACTTTATTTACGGTCAACTGACCACCAACAGGATACAAAAATACATGACATTAGAAAGTATTGTTCTACATAAAAAATATTAAATCACAGTGCCAGAGAAGATCTGGTCAGGATGTCAACATTCAGGAATTTAGCAACCCGCTCAGTGATTAATCTGATTAATTATCACCAAGTGGAGGGGTGCTCCTCCACGCAGACCCTCAGCCAAGGTGGCTTTACTGCATGTGGGCTTTCCCTGGCTGGGGAAAGCCTCTGTGTAGCAAAGCCAGTGTGGTCGAGATGCTGTGTCAAGGACGGGAATGTTGGAGAAATCCACAACAGACTTAAATTAGTTCAAATTTCTATGAATCCAAGTCGCATGGATTCTGCCAACTTTGCAGACTGTTAAAATAAATAAATAAATAAATAAATAAATAAATTCTGGAATTTTACGCAAATTCAGTTGCGGAAAAATATGAAAAACAGCAACCACCACCAACCAAAAATGGGCATTTCCCCCACAGGCGAAAATGTGAAAATACACATTTTTCACAGATTTGCATAGTTTTTTTTGGGGGGGGGAGATTTGAGTATTCTCAGGAGTGGAAATTTGCACAAGTGCAAAATTGCACAAATGCGTATGAACACATTTGCGCAAAATCCAATCCCGTCAATGAGCGGACGACGGAATGAAGGGTGCCTGGCAATCTGCGAAACGTGGACAGAACAGATTTTACAATGTCTGTGCATCCCTACGAGTCAGGGAGCGCTCCTCCACTGGGTGCCACAGCCAGGATGGCTTTGCCTGCCCTGCGACTCACTTCATTGGGGAAGAGACATGGTGGGTGAAGAAGTAGGGAGGTACGCCGAGCGGGAACTTACCTGCTCTTGGGGGTGCTCTGGAGCAACAGGGCCGGATTAAGAGCATTATGGGCCTGGTGCTGAGGATTTTGGTGGGCCTTTTTATGGAAATAAATAAAATGAAGACGCAATTTTATATTAAAACAAATTAAATATTTTAATTACCATTAAAGTGCCAAAACTCAAAAACTCCTGCAGCTCATCAGTAAGGGTCTTCCCAATTTCCCCCAAATTTATTTATTAAAAAAGAAAAAGCCACAACAAAAAGCCAGGAAGCTTTGCTTGACCAAGAATAATTGTGTTGTTCTTGTTGCTTTGTTTCGTTTTCGTTTTTGTTTTTTTGTTAAACTAGCATTTGAACAATTGAGCTGCGAATCAGAAAGATCTTTTGCTCGAGGCTGGAGAGAGAGGTCCCTTCTAAATCTGAATATTACAGACCCTAGCAAGCCCCCATGTGCTTCAAAGAAATGTAGTAACAGTGATTGAAATGCAAAAACCTACCATGCTAATTTGAGAACAACAGTTCTTGCTAGGTCTTGCCTCAAGCCTGTAATGCAGATGTGCTTAGAACACCTTTCTAATCTTGAAAAAATCATTAATTATGCTGAATGATAACGATCAGAGCTAACTCAAATCGTGCCGCATGTCCCTATATTGTGGGCCTATTGTCTGCTTTGGGCCTGGAGCGGCCGCTCCAATCGCCCCTATGTTAATCCGGCCCTGTGGAGCAACCCCCGCCCGCTCTCGCCGCTCGCAGCACCAGCGAACCAGAAGTGACGCAACGGGTTCATTCATTTCATTTCATTTATTTCATTTATATACCGCCCCATAGCCGAAGCTCTCTGGGCGGTTCACAACCCTCTATACATAAAAACAACATTAAAACATACAAAACAGTTTAAAAAATTAAAAACCAAATTTAAAAACACAGTTTAAAATAACAATACAAAAAGCCAATAAAACTGAGCCTACAGGTGACAATCCCCTCCGTGCTATTCCAAGCTCCTAACTAAATGCCTTGGCATAGAGGGAAGTCTTAACCTGGCGCCGAAAAGATAGTAAGGTTGGTTCCGTGGCACTGCATTTTTAGCATAAAAACCAGGGAAACCCAGCTTAAAATGGCCACAAATAGCAAATCGCAGCCATTTTAAACTGGGTTGCCCTGGTTTTTACGCTAAAAGCGCAGCGCCAGGGGACTGGAAATAGACACGCCGGGGACCTGAAGCTCCTTTCCCCGGTGCGTCTTGGATCGAGCGGCGGGAAGGTAAGTCGCGAGAGTCTCAGGGGAGAGGGGTCAAGCAGGCCACTTCCAGCCCGCTTTCATCCCCCCCCGAGACTCTAGGATACATCGCTAGGGTGAAGCTCTTACTATGCCGCTCCCTCTCGCAATCAGGATGTCAAGCGGCACACTAAGGGAGTCCCTACTGTTACTTTCAATCAGCGATTGGAGATAATAGTGGGAATCCCCCTTAGTGTGCAGCTCACCCTCCCAATTAGGAAGGGGACTGGCTAACAGTGAGTGTAAGAGGAGGCATTTAATAGAGGTGTACGGAATGATGCATGGTGTAGAGAAAGTGGACAGGGAGACATTTTTCTCCCTCTTTCATAATACTAGAACCCAAAGGGGTCATCCTATGAAGCTGGTTGGTGGAAGATCCAGGACAGATCAAAGGAAGGACTTCTTCACATCAACGTTGCCTCCGGAAAATCCTGCGAATTACTTGGGAAGATAGGCGAACAAATGTCAGTGTACTGGAAGAAGCAAAGACTACTAGCGTTGAAAAAATGATCCTTCAACGCCAACTTCAGTGGACCGGTCATGTTGTTCGAATGCCTGACTGCCGTCTCCCAAAGCAGTTACTTTATGCCCAACTCAAGGATGGAAAGTGGAATCTCGGTGGTCAGTATAAGAGGTTTAAAGATGTTCTTAAGGCTAATCTAAAAAAAAATGCAATATAAACATTGAGAACTGGGAAGCTCTGGCCCATGAACGATCTAACTGGAGGTTTGGCCTTTCACAAAGGTTCTATGGACTTTGAAGAAGCCCGAGTGCAAGGTGAAAGGGAGAAATGTGCTAAGAGAAAAGCAAGTCAAACGAATCCTTTACAGGACCATCTTCCATCTGGTAACCTGTGTCCTCACTGTGGGAAGCTGTGTGGATCTAGAATTAGCCTCCACAGTCACTTACGGACCCATCGCTAGAGTCTACACAATTTTATACAATTTCCTCTTTATATAATTTTCTTTTTGTAATTTTATCCTGGAAGACAATCTTACTCGGTCACGAGTGATCGCCTACTAGCTAAGCGATGGAATTCATTTCCACAAGATGTTGTGATGGCCACCAATTTAGAGGGCCTTAAAAGGAGATTGGACAAATTCATGGAGGAGAAGGCTGTCAATGGCTACTAGTCCTTCCTGATGGCTATAGGCTAACTCCAGTATCAGAGGCAGCATGCCTATGCACAGTTGCTGGGGAACATGGGTGGGAGGGTGCTGTTGCTCTCATATCCTGCTTGTGGGATCCCGTGGGCAGCTGGTTGGCCACTTTGTGAACAGAATGCTGGACTAGATGGACCCTGGGTCTGATCCAGCATGGCTCTTTTTATGTTCTTTTTTGTCTCTTGTTCCATGCTCTCCCAGATGCCCTGGCTAAAGTGCCCACTGGAGGAGCGCACCTCGACCAAGTGCCTCGGCCAGGGTGGCTTTGCTGTGTGCAGGCTGTCCCCCAGCAAAATCTACCCCTGCTATTACATGACCAAGAAAAAAAACCCTTGGGCAGGGCTATGCAGATTAGGAGTAGTCTTGACTTTTAATAGCCAAAGAAGCGAGTGGTGGTAGGAAAGCAGGTTTTGCCCTCTCAAGACTATGGTGTTCCCAGAGCCCTTTTATTTCTGACATATAATGCAATAGCTGTCAGTCAATGTAAGGCACATAGCACTCAGGGGCAATGAAGCATGGGGAAGCCAAGCCTCCAACAGCTAGTTTGCTTTGGTGGGGTGCGTGCAATATTCAAGTCCCCTTTGGGCCTTTCTACAAATTGTGAACAGCCTTCCAGAACACTGTTGGAGAAGGTGGAGTCTGGCCAGCCTGTCCACTCTGGGAGTGGATATAATGAGCCAGGTGGTTGGTGAAGAGAGCAGAACTCTCCATTTGTCTTCCAAGCGCTCATGCAGACACACACATGCATGGTCACCTGTCAATGCCAACAGGTTTTTATCTAGTGGGAGAATTAAGCACAAAGTGTGGTGTGTGTGTGTGTGTGAGAGAGAGAGAGAGAGAGACAACAAAACTCGAGTAGTACTCATCGTTTCATTGTGATGGAGAGGAAACACACTCCAATTTCAGCATCAATATAATAGCAGGATATTAACCCAACTTTCCCTTTTATCACCACTTACAGAAAGAGAAGAGATGGTTCTGTTGACGTCGGGAAGAAGAGAGGCAAATTGGCTTCCCATGTGTCACATGCGGAGCGTGAAAATGACAAGGACGGCTAGAAAATAGAGAAGGGGCTTCGCAGAGGCGGAAGAAGAAATGGGTTCCGGAGTGTGTGCAGGTCTCCTTGGAGAAGAGGGATAATTGCATGCATGAAACGGAAAGCACTTTGAAGTTTGTTTACTTTGATTTTATATTGAAACCTGCTACGGTAGGCAAGCAGGACCTGTTGTTTCCCGCCTTTGTTTTTCAGTTAATGCTGCAATAGCTTATTCTTTTTCTTTTAAGTACACCAATCTTTACATTATGAGAGCACAAAGGACATAATGCATATACTTATGGATACTTATGAACTGGGACACCAAGGAAAATGCTGTAGATTTTCTCCAAAAAGCTTGTTCACATGGTTACAGTAGGTCTCGGACTTGGAGTCTCACTGCACCCAGATCTATGGGTTGGCTTACATACGCATCATCCCCTCTTAATGTCAAACCAAAGGCAGCCTTTAGAGCTGAACCAGTGCGTCAGAGCTAGGAGAGCAAGCCAAGGCGCTGAGGAACACACCAGAACCAGGAAGACCTTGCTGTTCAGGCAGGGTCCCTGCCCAAACAGGAACTCTTTACAGCCCTTCCTGTCCAGCAGGGGCCAATAGCCAGCCTGGATGGGTGAGGTCCAGTACAGGGCCTGAGAGAATATTTCATTCCCAAGATGTTCCAAGCTGCAGTTCTGATAGCTCATCACATGAGGCAGCCTCACATAGTACTGAAGGTTCCTGGTTCTAGGCCCAACACCTCCTGACACTTGACAACGGTAGAATCAAGTGATGGCTTGTATATGCCGAACTGGCCTATTATATAACAGTAAAAAAAAAAAAAATAACAATGGAGCATAATAAAAAGTGAATCAATGGTAACACCACACACACTGCACTGTGTGCTACAGACCAGTGCCAGCAAGTGTAAAAGTGGGGAAAGACCATAGATCAAACTTTTACATGGCCCAATGAAATGTTGATCAGACCGCACATCCAGAGGGGAATCACCGGGTGGCAAATGTGAACACTTGAGTCATTGGCACCAAGAAGTCGTTGGAGGTAAGTGAAAACAGCCACCAGAAGAAAGGGGATAGGTTGTAACGGTGTCCCTGCCCAATCCTTGTGTTCCTCAGGAGCAGTGCCTCTGACAGTGCCACACGCTCCTGAGGTTTGCCTCAGGGGTACCTATAGCATTTAGTGTTGCAGCACTCACCCTCTGGACCCCACTCCTCTCTGACATTAGGCAGGCATCTTCAGGGTCAATCTTTAGATGCCCCTCAAGAACTATCTCTTCATGCAGGCTTTCTCTGAGGAGTGACCCAGACAGTGTGGTTAGAATCGACCAGTGATTCTTTTATTGTGCTCTTATGATTGACAATATGTGTGTGGGGTTTTTTTTAAATTTATTTTTAGTATCCCTGTTAACTGCCTTGGGAGCTTACCAGAAGGTGGCATATACATTTATGGAATGGATGAATACATTGATCAAATAATCGCCTCAGGGTAAAATGAATTCATATGCAGGAAAAATACGACCCAAATGGAATCACCCTGAAAAGAGCCAGCTTCAGGTTTGATGGGTCCCTTGGCAGGGGTCTCTGTGGTGGGGCCCAGTCTGTGCTCCTCCCATGTTGGTGGGTGGCAGGTGACAGGCAGTGGGTGGTGGGTGGGCAGCCCCTTCTTCTATTTATTTTGGAAGTTCTGCCAGATGGAGGAGGATGGGCAGGAGGCCCACCTTATCCAAGAAGTGTGGCAGTGTTAGCTGCACACCTCTGAGGAGTGCAAGAGGGCTGCCATTGCCCACAGTGCCACGGAGCGACGTAGCATTGCTCCAGGGCATTGTGGGTGATTACAATGGTGGCCAGCCAGTCTTCGCTGGAAGGCTGGAAAAGGGGCCCCTGAGCATCTGCCTAAGAAGATCACCTTGGGATGCCAGCACTCGCCCTGCTCCAGTGCTTCTCAATTATTTTCTGTCATGCCCCCCCTAGGAAGAAGAAAACATTTCGCGCCCCCCGCGCGACTGTAAATAGTATCATTTGTCTATAAAATTGTTATAAGTACACCTCTGCATAACACTGTATCCTTATTAACGTATAAGAGAATAAAAAAAGAAAGAAATGTGGATCAATTTACAACAAAGAATAGCTTTATTAACTGTAGCAGAAAAGATTTAAAGGGTCTAAAAGTCTCACGGGCGGGTTTGGCCAATCAGGCGAGCCCCCCTTTACGGAGCCTCGCGCCCCCCCAGGGGGGCCCGCCCCACTATTTGAGAAGCACTGTGTGCTCCAACAGTTCTGAGCACATGGGGCTCTGCAATCAGGGATGCTTTTCCAAATCATTTTGTTACAGGGAAAAGATCCATATGTGCCTTTTTTATTTTTATTTTTAGCTATGTGCCAGTCTGCCCTCTTCATGCAAATGGGGCAGCCTGGGCATGCATGAGCACAGTGGGTGCACTGGAACACATGTGGGGCTCTGAAGCTGGTAGCCCACATGCCTGTCCGTGCGTGCCCCTTCTTCGGCAACAACAGTGTCCTCAAATTTTCACTGGGTGGATGTTTCCGCTGTGCTTCCTAAGGCATTATTTTTGGGGTCAGAAACTCATTGCTCACTTTGTGAGCAACTCGACTCATTTGCTAAATGAGCGCCATCATTATCTGCTCTCATTATCCTCATTAACACAAAGAGAAGGAAAGGGATGTGCATGACACCGCTGACTGTATCAAAGCGGGTTGGGCAAACATAGGCGCTCATCCCCATTAAACAACAGATGTGTGGAATCTCAAGAGATCACAGCCTGGAATCGTTAGTTCAAAGAGTTTCAAAGTAATGCACAGCACTCAGGCCCGTAGTGGCTTTAGAAAGAAGGGGAGATTTCAGTAGGGATGGGTGAAGCCATCAATTCTGGTTTCTCTCAGTTTCTCATTTTTCCAGTCTTAAGTTCAATTTTTCTTAAATTTTGATAATTTCTCCAGTATCAAGTTTGATTCATCCATGATATATATTTTTAAGCTACTTCACATGAAGATCCATAAGCATTTTAATGCACATTTCTCCAAATACATTCCTGTTGTATCTATTTTTTCCAAATATACTTTTTTGGGGGGGAGGAGGGGGGGGAGGATTTTCCTTATACTATCCCTTTTGGAATGTTATCTGCCCTAAAATGCACATTTTTGCATGCATTTTAATTTCGCAAAATTCAGAGAAGTTCACATTTAAAAGGAGTATTGGGTTTTAGTTCACATTTTTATTTCTGTATTTCTGTATAATATTTTTTTTTTAATATTTTATTAAATTTTAAAACAATACAAAGAAAATAACATACACACATAACTAATATTGTGCTCCCATCACCATGGGACCAAACAATCCAATAACTCTATAATTGTTCATTATTCCAAAAATACAATATATCTTGACAGGGTAAACTCCCTTTCCCCCTTTTAAACACATATTCCAAAAATAAACCCCAAATATCCTTAAAATTATTTTTCTTTAATTGACCCCTTTTGCATTTAATATTACAAGTCAACATATCATTCAAAGCCATATCCCATACTTCCTTATACCATTCAGTAATAGTGAAAACTTGCTGGATTTTCCATTTCCTTGCTATCATTAGTCTACCTGCCGTTAACAAATTTATGATTAATTCTTTAACATTTTGTGAACCGATCACCTTTTCCGTTATTGTTAGCAAAGCTAGTTTAGGGCATACCTCTAAATCAACTCCAACAATTTCTGATATTTCCTCAAAAATCATTTTCCAAAAATCCATTACATTTTTACAACTCCACCACATATGAGCATATGTACTCAATTCCTGACATCCTCGCCAACACATTGGAGAACATTTATTATCTATTCTATTTAATCTCACTGGGGTCAAATACCATCTCCAAATTAGCTTATAAAAATTCTCTTTAATTCTTATAGACATATTTTTCAATATTCGCCTATCCCAAATCTTATTCCACTCATCCTTTGATATTTCCTCTTCAAACTCTGTATCCCAAACTATTTTAAGATTTTCTGCTTGCTCTTCTGATTTCTGCAACATTTTATATAACATCTTTGTAAGACCCCTAGCTGATGCATTTCCTTCTACAAGTTCTCTAGACATAACCACCTGCTCAAATGCAGTGAAATCCCTTTCATGCTCATGTCTCCTCTTCCATTTCTTACCCCATTGTACTAATTGAATTGAATTTAACCAAGAAATTCTTCCTGCCCCAACCCTATCAATTATTTGCTGTCTTGTCTCCATTTTTTCCAGCCAATCCATTAAAGTTATCACCTTTTTCTCTCTAAAAATTCGTTCTAAATGTCTAACATTCTCGGGAAAATCTTCCATAACCACCACTGGAGTAAGCGGGGATATACCTGGTAAAAATATTTCCTTATTTCTACCCCAAATTTCTAACATATTTTTTAAAAAGGGATTTTCTAATCTTTTTGTCATAATATGTCCTTGTTTTGTAAATAAGAATTTATCCACCCTATTACCCAATTCAAATGCTTCTATTTCCCACCACATAAAATCTTTTCTAACAATAATATCCATGATATATCTAAGTTGATTAGCTATATAATACCATTTTAAATTAGGGAGACCAAGTCCCCCTATTTTTTGAGCTTTATACCATCTATTCTTAGTAATCCTTGATTTTTTTCCCCCCATTACAATAGCTATTTAACATTACTTGCCACTCTTTAATTTCTTTCTCTGATATCTTATATGGTATCATTCTAAATAAAAAATTAAACTTCGGTAAAATCTTCATTTTAATCAAAGCTATCCTACCAAACCACGATAATCCCAATTTTTTATAATCCTCTATTTGATTTTTAACTTCATCTTTTAGTTTTTTAAAATTACATTCCCCTATTTTATCCAAATCTTTTAATATATCAATACCTAAATATTTAATTATATTTTTTATCTTTATATCCACTCCCCTTTGTTTAAATCCCCTTTCCTCCAGTTTACTATAATTAAATGTCATTATCTCCGATTTATCCCAATTAACTTTTAACCCTGTTACTTCTCTAAATTCATCTAAATGTTTCTCTATCCAATCCCAATTTTCTATAGGCCGTTCTAATGTTAACAAGATATCATCTGCAAAAAGGTTTATCTTACATTTGGTCTCTATTCCTATCCCCAATAATTTCTTCTCCTGTCTTATTGAATTCACTAACAATTCCATAACTAACACAAATAATACTGGGGAAAGGGGACAACCCTGTCTAGTTCCCCGGCCTAGGCTAATAGTTTCTGTTATTCCATCGTTTACAATTACCGACGTGACATTATGAGTATATAATTGGTTAGTAATACCTATAAATTTTTCTCCAAACCCCATAGTTTTTATTAACATCTTTAATGCAGGCCATTCCACACAATCAAAGGCTTTAAAAATATCCAATGCAAGAACCCCCGCTTTCAAATTATTTTTCTTTATTAAATAAATTATATTCAGAACCCTTCTTGTTAAATCTGCCATTTGTCTTCCTTGAATAAACCCACATTGATCTATCCCTATATACTTATTTAGAAAACTATTCATTCTTCTAGCTAAAATTGCTGTCAATAGTTTAGCATCTTGATTAATTAATGATATTGGTCTATAAGAACCTGGTTCTGCTAAATCCTTTCTTGGTTTCGGGATTAAAATGGTCAAGGACTGTTTCCATGACGGGGGGATCTCTCCCCCCTGTAAAATATCATTAAACAACCGTTTTAACTTCGGAATTAACATTTTTTTAAAGACTTTATAATATTCTGCCCCCAGACCATCCAGTCCTGGCGTTTTCCCCTGTTTTAATTTATTTATAGCACTTTCTATTTCAATTTCTGTGAATGGTTGCTCCATTTTCTCTCTATCTTCATCCTGGATTTTTATTTTTAAATTTTTCTCGATATATCTTCTACTCTCAGCTTCCGACCATTTTCCTGCCTTATATAACTCCGTGTAATATTCATGAAAAATTTTCAATTTATCCTTTACTAGATTATATTCTTTACCCCTCTTATCTTTAATCATCCCCACTAAGCTTTTTTCTTTTTTTTTTGTGCTAATCTAGCCAACATTTTAGAGTTTTTATTACTATTCTCAAAATACTCCCTTTTTGTGTAAATCAAATTCCTTTGTACCCTGTCCAGTTCTTTATTCTCCAATTCTTTCCTTTTACCCTGTAATTCTGCAAAAATCTTTTTATCCCTCTTCTCTAAATACTTCTTTTCCAAATCCCTAATCTCCCCCTCTAGCTTTTGATAAAAAACTTCTTGTTGTTTCCTCAAATTTATTGCCTCTCTCAATCCTATTCCTCTCATTACACTCTTCATTGTATCCCATATTATCGCTTCAGTACATTCTTCTGTTTGATTAAATTCCCAAATTTCCCTCAATTCCTTCTCTATTTTCTCTGTTAAATGTTTATAACGAAAAATATTACAATTCAATCTCCATCTTTTCGCTTCTCTATAATCCTTATGTATCTTCAAATCCATGTTAACCAAAGCATGATCTGTAACTTTTATCACTCCTATCTCTGTGCCCAGGACCCTTGAAAACAGTGTCCTGGACACAAAAATAAAATCTATCCTAGAATAATTCTTATTTGCTGATGAGTAAAATGTATATCTTTCCTCATTCCCCTTGACCCCTCTCCAAACATCTAGCAACCCTTCCTTACTAATTAACTTATTCAAGATCGTTAGATTATTTCTCTGATCTTCTCTCGTCGGATTGGATTTGTCTTTTCTTCTATCCAATACCATGTTAAAGTCCCCAGCCATAATAACCCTTTGATTTTGAAAATTACCCATTTCTTTAAACACATGTTGATAAAATTCTCCTTGATTTTGATTGGGAGCATAAACATTAACAATAACATATTCTTCCCCTCCCAAGGTCCCATACATTATAATATATCTACCTGTATCATCCTTTTTCACCTTTAGAACATTAAAACCACAATTCTTTGAAATTATAATTGCTACTCCTCGCGATTTAGATGATCCACATGCTATCTCATATATTCTAGACCACCTCAATTTCAATTCATTGACTCCTTTCCTTGCCTGGTGCGTTTCTTGCAAGAATATAATATCTGCCTTATCCTTTTTAAGAAGTGCTTCTATTCGCCTTCTCTTAGTAACTGAACCTAGCCCCTTAACATTTAAAGTTGAAATTCTTAACTTATAATCCATCTATTAACAACATTTTTTCTTTTTTGGTCCCCAAAGGTGAAAATAATACACAATAACATACCCCTTAACCCACCCCCACATTCATCTAAACTATCCCCCCTGCTTAGCCAGGGCAACTTGCCCCACCCTAAACCTACCCACCTATCCCAGGGGGGGGGGAAAGGACCCATCACCAGCCCGAACAGCAGCCCCTCATTCCCTCCCGGATAACTTCTTTATAAAACATTTTCTATTTCTTTTTCTTCTCGTGTTGAAACGACCTCTTATACAATTCCTCCACTGGCTCCTTCTTCTTCCAGTTGACCCATCGATTCTGGACCCTCCGCATCATCATGAAGCCCCAACTCTCCCAGCAGGCCCATGCCTTGATCACATGATGAGATCTTGTATCTCTTACTGTTCCACACAAAAGTAAGAAAAACTGGGTAACCCCAATTGTATTGTAATCCCTTTCTGATCAAGACTGCTGTACACGGTTTAACACTTCGCCTCCACTTTATTGTTTGCTGACAAAGATCATTGTAGATTTGCAAAGTAGCCCCCTTGAAAGCTACTTGACCTTTCTTTCTAATCTCTTTCATGAAGACATCCTTCTTGTATAAATTTGCAAATTTCAGTACAACATCTCTGGATGTCATACCACGCCTTAATGCTCCCACTCTATGCACAATCTCAATGTCCATATCATCCCAAAAAATTGTTTCTCCAGAGACAGCTTCATTCATCCATTCCAAAATACTGCCTCTTAACTTATATCCAGTCTCCCCCATCTCCATGGGGAAGCCTCTGATCCGAATGTTGGAACGACGTTGCCTGTCTTGCATGTTAATCATCTGTATTTCCATCTCATTAAATTTCATTTCATACTTTTCAAAACTTTTTTCATCCTTCACCTGGAGTTTTTCCACCTTATCCACTCTAACTTGCAGCTCTTTAACTTGAACCCCTAAATGATCTATGGACTTTCGCATTTGCTTCATATCCTCTTGATGCAGATTTTGAAATTTCTCAATTGCTTCTATTTGTTTCTGCTGGCCTGCTTCCATAGAGCTTTGAAACTGTGATAGAATTTTCTCCCAATCTGGTGCTGCCCCTTTAAGCTTGGCTGGAGATATTGACTTTGGCTTGGCACCAGCAGGGAATTTGCCAGCTGAATCCGCCATTTTTCCGCCCTTCCCCCTCGCTGTCTCGAAACTTTCACTACCTCGTGGCTTCTTATCAGGACCCAGTTGCACAGTTTGATAAGAACATTCAATATCTTTAGTGTCAAGGATCCTAATTAGCCTTTTCAAACTGTTATCCGAGGGATGCGCCCGATCGCGTTTCCAAAGAGGGGGTAGGGACTTTTTCACCCGTCTGGAGCTCATAAACAATCCAGAGCGAAGCACATCAAAAGAAAGCTATTCTTGTTATTTCTTTGTTAGCTCTATATCTGCATACTTTCCAGAAAGCAAACAGCAAAGGAATTTAAACTCACGCTTTGTCTCTCCTGTGTATTTGCAGATGTTTTCAAATCATTCCGGGAGCTCGGCAGAAAAGCTACTGCTCCATAGCCAGCGCAGGCTCCTCCCCCCTTCTGTATTATATTTATAACCCACCTTTTTTCCTGCAAGGAACCCAAGGTTGCTTACATCCTCATCCTCCTCTCTGTTTTATCCTCACAACAACCCTCTGAGGTCGGTTAGGCTGAGAGTCAGTGACTGGCCCAAAGTCACCCAGTGAGTTTCATGGCCGAGCGGGGACTAGAACCCAGATCTCCAGAGTCCCAGTCCAACACTTTCACCACTATGCCACACTGGCTATTCGCGGCCATTTTAAGGTGGTTTTCTATGTCTTTAGATGCCCCTCAAGAACTATCTCTTCATGTAGGCTTTCTCTGAGGAGTGACCCAGACAGTGTGGTTAGAATCAACCAGTGATTCTTTTAAAATGTGAAAAACACAGCACTGGGGTCGTGTCATGTCACTTCCTGGCGCAGTGCCAGGACCCATCGCGTCACTTCCTGGCGCAGCACTGGGACCCATCACGTCACTTCCGGGTCCCCCAGAAAGTCCCCCGAGCAGTATTGTGCAGCGGGGGTGCTTGCCGAGCACCCGGCAAGCACAAAAAAAGGTACATGTACATCCCTAAGATGTGCGCAAAGCTCAATTGGGGGTGGCGGTGGAAGTCCGGCAAACTTGCCAGGCTCGGGCCCCCCCCCCGAGCTCCACTTGCCCTACCTCCCGGCTCGACTCGCATTCTTGCGAGCCAAGCTGGGGAAAGCAACTTCCGGGTTCCGGTGCTAGGTTGTTTATGTAGAAAATGACCTAGCTTGCACAAATTACGGCCAGATTTGTGCAAATTAGGCCATTTTCTAGGTAAACAACGTAGAGCCAAGGGACCCAGAAGCCCGGCGAGTGCCTCAGCTGGCGCTCGTGCTTGGCTCGACTCGCACAGCCAGGGCGCTCGGCTCACGCGCTGTGAGTCGAGTGCCGGGCAGATCGCCCATCCCTAGCTTTGGCCACCATTTAAATTTCCCACAAGGCCAAATGATCATGGCCATACATCCCCTCCTCCTTCCAAG
This sequence comes from Shinisaurus crocodilurus, assembly GCA_021292165.1. Lineage (NCBI taxonomy): Eukaryota > Metazoa > Chordata > Lepidosauria > Squamata > Shinisauridae > Shinisaurus > Shinisaurus crocodilurus. The sequence goes on along the minus strand of CM037880.1, from coordinate 8,537,864 downwards.
AAGATACACACAATGGCTTCTAACCAAAAAGCTTTATTAGGGCAGATGCCAGCGTAGCAAACTGGCTTATAAATACAAAAGAAGTGGATCGCAGAGTCAATCACAAAAGAAACAAGCTTAGTTAGAATACCAGCCATTAAGGAAGATTGCCCTATTGTTGAGAAGTTGATTCCAAACTGGGAACCTCTCCTCCCTTCCAGACTCAAATTACCCACACCCCTACGTGGGTTCCTTATTCTTAAGGGCCAGCCTCTTGGAGCGCCTGGCATTCCTCAGCTGGTCCATCCTCCTTGGCTGACATCTGACCAGGGGGTTAGTGACGCTGGATTCGCCCTCCTCCCAATCAGAGAGCTCAGACTGCTTTCCCACGGAATTTGACACCGATTGATCCTCACCGACTGTTTGGCTTATCTCTAAGTCTGCTGGCCTTGGGGAACCAGCTGCAGGTATCTCCCCTCCATCTCCTCCTCCTCCCTGTCAGACTCAGAATCTGTTTCCATATCCTCCTCTGTAGGAAGAGTGGGCCCAATCCCTACACAAATGAGGGTTGCACAGTAGTTTTAGACCAGGATTTTAAAAAATAGGTCGATAGATCGATTGATTGATCGATCGATAGATAGATAGATAGATAGATAGATAGATAGATAGACCTAGGGCTGTGCCATACCAGGATGCTGGGCCCCCAGCAACTGGCTTAGGTGGTGGTGCCAACTCTGGGCTTAGCACCTGTGTCTGTTCTGCCAAACTCTGCTGCCAGAGACAATCAGGAGTGTCTTCTCTCAATCTGAAGATTCTAATTATAAACCATCTCACCCACTGCCTCAAGCAAATTGCTGAACAGGATGCTGGCTTTCCTTCTTGCCTCCCCTGGGCTTGATGATCCTGTCCAGTATGATCTGAGATGACAGCCCAACAGACATAATGATGAGGTCAAGCAAATGACTGTAATTTCAGGAGCTCCACACATATCCTGTGAGCAGGGCCGGTGCTACCATTAGGTCAACTAGGCAGCCGCCTAGGGCGCAGGACTAAAGGGGGCGCCAGAAACGCCTTGAAAAAAAATACAGCGCTCTCAAGTGGGAAGGGGGGGCGCGCTAAATATCTGATCTTGCCTAGGGCACCAAACTGCCTTGCACTGGCCCTGCCTGTGAGCATCCTTCCTCCACCGGGATTGGTTTTGCTTGTTTGTCAGTCATTCCTGCCCACTTTCTGATGAGTACCTCTTGAGTATGGAAGGACCACCCTGTTAGCTTTCCTTTCCCCTGCAGGCGAATTTCTTAAATCTCACAATCTTTCTGTCCTGTTTATGAAGAACGTTGCCAGGTAAATCCAGATTTAAAAAGATGAACCAAACAAAATTCTTACCCACCTGCATAGGCCAAATTCAACCAGAGGTCTATTCCCAGCATGGAGAAGGCCATGTTGCACATGCCTCCTCTCGTGTAGCTGTTGAAGATGAGGGGCCTCTCAGAAAAGGTCGAACGCCACTCAGCCGGGCAGACAAGCCACAACCCACTAACAGTACCCCCATCTTGTACCCCCACATTTTAAAGGACACATTTTCTGAACACAATCACAAGTTCAGAAATGTGTGAGCCTTTTGTGGGGGGGGGGGAATGAGCTCTCACATCCTGGTTTGAGAGCAGGGCAAGTTCTTCTGATTTGTGAGCAGAAAATTCTCATCCATCCCCGGATCCTCCAATCTCTCTGCTTGGCTCAGCTTGCAGCAGCAGGCCGTGAACAACTTGGAAAAGCTCTGCTGGACAACACCGAGACGATGCACCACTCAGAAGTACATTGGAACTTCCCCATTCCATCATTTGAGATCTATGGGTAACTGCCTGCTCATCTCAGCTTGATTTCTCTTCTATAAGTGTTGGGGGGGGGGGGGAGAAGGAAAAAATAAGCCGGAGTATGGGGGTGGAGAGCACCCACCCGTCAACCCTGTTGGGTTTTGCATAGGCAGAACGAGATTACCACCTGACATCGAGATTATCACCTGACCTGGTGGGTGTCACTTGAGTTCAAGTACGCAAGGTCTCTGATCACGAGACATAGTCTCGAGGTGATGTGACTCAGCAATCTTGAACAGGTTTTGGGATCAACATGTTGATGAATAGGTTGTACAACTGGAGTGAGTAATATCCTATTTATAGGTGGTATAAAGCTAGCACACTTGCTGATAGCTTCACTTCCTCTTCATCTCTCTTCTCTGCTGCTTGTTCGTCTCGTCTCGACATGTCTATTGTTCTGGACTTCACTTCATCTAGCCTTACCACTGGGGTATAGGATTTGAGTCTGCAATGATGTAGTGAGTAGAGATGCATTGCTTGCCTTAATCCCATGTAATTGGGTCTTACAAATAAACTCTTTAATCTTTATTAACTGCTGTTATCTCCTCCTTCCGCCTGCGTGACTGGGACTGAGGGTCATTAGCTAGGGGAGCTTTTGAACCCGGGTCAGTCCAGCTCTCACAAACCCATCAGCTGTCTCTTGTTCTCTTCTACCACCGAAGAAAATTAATAATTTCACTGATGGTTTCTTTTTTGAGTAAGACGCTTTTCCTCCTCGCCCACCCACACTGACGGAAAGCGCTTCCCTACTCCTTCACTTGCTGAGATGTCCTTATTCAAAAGACAGTGTCTGATTCAGAAGTTACAACCAGTGTTTAGTTTCAGAAAGGAGAGGGGCTCGGGAAGCTCTTCTCAAATATATCAGTAACGGGGCACACAGTGGAGGCTGTTGTCTCAAATGTCAGCGAGGCGGTCCATCCACTTTGGGTTTTAGTCTGAACTTTTAAGGCGCTATCTATGGTGCTGAACCCTATCCCCAAAATAGGTTCGGCACCATGGATACCTCCTTTAAAGCTTAGACTGAACCCCAGAGTGGATACACCATCCCACTGACCTTGGGGCCACCAGCCACTGGAGGGGGCATATAGCTGATGTGTGCTTTTTTCCCCACAAGGTATAGGATAGGGAAAGGAGGATCCATTTAGGTAACCAGTTTGAGGCCTATCCTCCAATAATTCGTCTAATCCACCACCACCTGAAATCCAGAGGTCATCACCAAACCTTGTGATAGCATATTCCATGAATTGTGTGAAGAAGTACTTTCTTTTGCTCCGTCATGAAACCTTCAGAATGGGACTCATGTTTACAGGATGCATTCTCCTCTCTTTCTATGTGTTTCTTTCATCCTCCTCTTCTCTGCTTTCTAAAGCATAAGTCAGAACCAAAGGACAAACCAGGAGGCAGCAGGTTTGAGGAGCAAGCCAGAAGTCGGGAGCAAAGAGCAGGGCCATTGAATTATTGTAATGCATTTTATCATGCATTTTATTGCATTTGTTTTTGTTAGGTATGTCACCCGGGGGCGTATGAGAATTTTGTTTCAGTTTACAAATCAGTCAAAAATGCCCTGTTAGCAGCTCCTAATGCAAATAGTAATGCATGTGATCCAAAAAATGTTTCCAAATCCCCCAACTTGTTGTAGGGATTAGGCCTACTAGCTATGCCGAGGGGCCTCCACAGGATATGGGAATAGATTCTGGTTCAGACAAAGAGGGGTGTGGGGAATCTGAGAATGCAACACCAAAGATGGAGAGAACACATAGCAAAGGGTGGAGGAAAGCGTCAAGCTGTTCTTGAACCCATGGGAACCCATAGAGCTTCTGAAGAGGAGCAAGAGGGAGAAATGGGTGTGACTGATCCAAGAGTGAGACATCAGTTAAGATGGGAGGACCAACTACTTGGGGTGAGACATCCTAAGAGGTTGATTCTGGGAAATAAGGAACCGCCTTGAGGGTTTGGCCTTTGGGATCTTGGTTACTCAGCAGGTGCTTAATGATAATTACCGTAGTCTGAAAACAACTTTCAACTGGGTGGTATTGCCCTAATGGACTAGTTCTATAGAAAGCTAACACAGCTTGTTTCTTTTGTTACTGATTACTGTAAGATGCTTGATCTGTAATCTACAGCCAGCTTCACTTGCTGACAGTTTAACATAATAAAGGCCTGTGATTAAAAGAGCAGTTCCTGTGTTTAAGTGCGAAAGGAGAGAGATATGACCCTGACGCTTGAGGTCACATTTGAAAAATGTGCACTTTTAAAAATGAGCACTTCAATGCATGAATACTTTAAGAAAGACACGCTTTAAGAAATGCACACTTTTACCATTTCACACTTCTAAAAATTTGCATTTTTACACTTCCGTCAAAGAAGGAAATATGCACTTTTGAAAAATGCACACAGGCCTGTGCACTTTTCCTATTCAAAATGCACAGTCGTCCTGTTCAAACAGACAACAACAACAAACCCCAGGTCACAAATAAGAGTGGGAGTGAGCCGAACCGAGCTTTGAAGTGAAGTACAGAGAATTTTGGCAGGCTGCTTTTTTTCTTAGTTTTTATATCGTGGTTGGGGTTTTTTTCCTGCTCACTTGTTGTTTTCAGTTTATGATTTAAAAAAGTTCAATTTCCAGGGATGGGGACTCGGACTCCAGGACTCGACTCGTGAGTCGGACTGAGTCCTCCCTCTGACTCGAGTCAGACTCGAGTCCCAATATTTTTAATGGGACTCGAGACTCGACTCGGGACTCGAGACCAAGGACTCGTGTTCCAAAATCGTGTTCCTCAAATGCAACATGGATAGGTTTTAGGAAGTACAGAAAGTTTATTTTTTAAAATCATTTTCCTAAAATGCAACCTTTCAGACATTTTGGGTTTGGCTGCCTCTGCCTGCCTGCTTTGGGGTTCCCAGCCTCCTCTGCCTGCCTGGTCTCTTCTTAACCAGTTCCAGAGTTTGAATTGTCCAAGACAAAGGCCTCTGCCTGCCTGTTTTGGGGTTCCCTGCCTCCTCTGCCTATCTGGTTATTTTGGGTTTGTCTGCCTGGTCTGTTCTTGCCAAAATCAGTTGCAGAGTTTTGAAATAAAAAGGCACACTTGTGCCTAGAATTTATTTAAGCCATACATCTGTAATAGCCTTATTTTGTTGGGAAAAACCCCCATTGATTTTAATAGGGACTCGTGGAGTCAGCTTTGGGAGTGACTCGTGACTCGTGAGTCACCATTTTGGACCAAGGACTCGGACTCGGACTCGAGACTCGGGTCCAAAGACTCGTGACTCGACTCGTGACTTGAAACCAAGGACTCTTCAACATCCCTGTCAATTTCTAAGTGTGCAGAGAATATCTGTTACTGGGTGGTATATGAATAATGTTTATAAGTAAGTAACTATATGCATCTTTTCCATTACCTGAAATATCCCAGGAACCCAGATTCCACCTAAACATCAGGAAAAAAATTCCTGACTGTTAGAGCAATACGAGAATGGAACCAACTACCTAGGGAGGTGGTGGGCTCTCCCACTCTGGAGGCATTCAAGATGCAGCTGGACAGCCATCTGTCAGGGATGCTTTGACTTAAGTTCCTGCACTGAGCAGGGGCTTGGACTCGATGGCCTTGTAGGCTCCTTCCAACTCTACTATTCTATGATTCTATGATCATTTTTGTATCTTCTTTCCCTGTCTTGCTACAGCCTTTGTGAAGAAGTTCCCAATTAAGGTTGTCTTGCTAGCTCAGTATCCCATCCTTTTCTGTCTCACACATTCTCTGAATCATTAGCTTAATTGGTTACTGGTGATTTCTGACTTAGCCGCCTTATGAACTCTCCCTGGTTACATCTGAGATGCTCGTTCTCCACGGATCAAAGATGATGAAGAGAGAGAAGAAAGAGAGAGAGAGAATCCTGCAGATAAAAGTTGCTTGATAGTGCTGGAATTACAGAACTCTCTTTAATAGCAAACAGAATTATGGACATCCGAGGATGATTTCTTCTTATTCCTCATTTGAATCTTTCTTCCTGACTCATCTTTCCAGTGTTATGAGTACACACTGACCTTTTACACTACATCATCGAGAGCTCAGTGAGTTTTATGTTATATCTAACCCCCCTCCCCAGCAGTATAGCTTAGGGTGAGGGGCATTTTAAGCATTTGCAGAAATTGAGCCTTGGTAGGAATGTTATCAAATCCCCGGAGGGGCTGGATCAGACCAAAGAGCCATCTCACCCTGTGAAGGAACAGAACTGCCTTCCATTTTGTATTTAGCTTAGTTTTGGGATATTATGGAGTTCAATCTGTGTGTGTGTGTGTGTGTGTGTGTGTGTGCACATGTGTGTGTGTGCTGGTCAGTTTCAGCCAAGCGATCAAAAGTTTAGTGAGATTCTAAGAGCCAAGATATTTGCACAGGAAATCAGAGGTCCATAAGAGGTTCAACAGAGGGTTAGAGCAATAAGAGATTATGAGGTTTGCAGGAGGTTCAACAGAGGGTTAGAGGAAGAAGAGATTATGAGGTTTGCAGGAGATTCAACAGAAGCTTTTAGGAAGAACTATCCTCGTGATTGGTTGGAGTAGGGGAGGGAAAATAATTTAAGATATAAAGGCCTGTGGCAGAGCCAGAGAAATAGAGAGAAGAGAGGAAAGAAGGCCAGACTCCAAGTTGCTGGAACTGGAGAAATGGTTGAGAGAGAGCTGGATTTATGACAGTAAGATATGGCTTGGTTAAGGGACCATGATAAAATAGGGACATGGTCTAGTTAGGTTATCTGGATACATTTATCCCTGATTATTTTATTCACACTGTTTTGCCTGTTTTCCCTTCCACTCACAGAACAGGGTGTTGCTGGTCTGTAATCTGCACTGTTTGATGACAGTAAGGGTGTCATCAAAGCTCTGCAGGGATTGGATCAGACCATGGTCACCTGGTACCCCTTTTTCAACAGTGGCCAGCTTTGGAGAACCTAACAAGCAGGGCATCAAGGCAATAAATAACCCATCCCAAGTTCTTTGTCCCTGGCAGCTGGAATTCAGCTTTCAATAGAGAGTGTAGACATAGTGGCACTGGAAGCTTCTTTGCAACCTAGATTCTGAATAGCTGTTTTGGGCAGCGTGTGTTTGCGGGAAGGGATAACTATGGCTTATGCGCTGACAATGTCCTTAGTAGGGATGCGTGCGGAGCTCGATTTGGGGGTGGAAGTCCGGCGAACTCGCCGGGCTCAACCCCCTGAGCTCCGCTCACCCTACCTGCTTCCCCGACTCGACTCGCATCCTTGCAAGCTGAGCTGGGGAAGTGACTTCTGGGTTCCCGGCGCTATGTCGTTTATGTAGAAAATGGCATAACATACATTGAAAACGGCTGCGATTTATGCAAGTTACGCAAATCGTGGCTGCTTTTAACGTATCGTACGCCATTTTCTATGTAAACAATGTAGCGCTGGGAACTACAGAAGTCCTGCGAGCGCCTCAGCTAGCGTTCGCTTTCATCCCGGCTTGGCTAGCGCGGTGGCAGCGCCCGCCGAGTGCTCTGCAAGTTGGGTGGTGGTCAGATCGCCCACCCCTAGCTTAGAATGCCCCCATTTTAAATGAGGTATGGAAGAGCGAGCAATGTTCGAGATTGCTAGGATTCTCTGCATGTCGACACGCTGCTCATCTCATGCCCGATTGCTGTTCGGGATTGTGATTGCTACTCGCTGTGTGCAAACAGGAAACATGTGCAAATTGAGTGGCGATTGTACATGAAAGTTGTGCAGGTGTCCCCAAATTTGTGCACATTGCCAAATTGATGCAACTTTCCTCCATAGACTAAAGCAGGCCTTTCAGTCTGCAGGGGGACATGTGCACAAATTAGGACACTTGAGTAAAACCAAACTGGGGAAGTTGCACAAATTGAACATGAGCACATATCTGGCAATTTGCCAACATTTTTGGTGGACATGTGCTCATGCTCGCGCGACTATGGTCGCAGCATTGAACAGGGCATGTCCACACGTTTAGCGAGCAAAAACAAAATCCTCATACTTTAAATGAGCTTTCTTCTGTGAGCAGTGTGCAAGCTGTTTAAAAAAAAAAAAAAATCCCTGGAGGAATGGGGGCTTCTTTGATTGAAGTGCTCCCTGTGCAAGCCACGAATCTGCAAAGCCCACCTTTGCCAGGTGAGCTTATTAAATGGAATAATATTGACCACAGCTGCAGGTGATCCTGCTGGGCTCCCACCGTTGAGTTTTCAAGCTCCCTCTCCTTGTACCCAGCCGTTCCCCCCACCCACCCCAATCTGAAGTTTGGCCCTCAAAGCCAATTAAATCTCAAGGGCCATGTAAGAGATGACACCAGGTTGTTACAGTTGCAAGCAAGAAGCGTGTGTTTAAATGGAAAAAAAGTGAGGGGATTTGGGAGATGTCACAAGGCCTCTCGTCCAATTAGTGAAAAACTGGAAGCAAATGCTGAAACTGTCCCTATTTACCATCTTTCCTGGTACCTATTTCTGGTAAATGATTGGCTTTCTGTTAAGGATGTGAACGGAGCTCGATTGGGGCGTAGGGATGTACTTCGGGCCCTACCTGGGCCCCAAGTTCCCCGCAGGTCGGACCTCCGCGGTGGCGGTGGCCCAATCTCGCTCTTCAGAGCGGCGCAGAGCATTCTTTGTGCCGCTTGAGCTACCACCGCCGCCGGAGGACCCCCCACTGCCGCCACTGCAAGACACCCCCCCGCCACCCCCGCCGCCGTCCTACCTGGTCCTGCACGCTGCTGCCACCGCCTCCGCCTCTGTCGCTGCTCCGTCGCGTCCTCCACCCAGGCTGGACCTCGCCCACGCTCAGTTTTGGCGGGGGTAACCAGGGCAACAGGGCTTAAACAGCCCTGGTTTCCCCCGCCAAAAACAGAGCGCGGGGGGTCCAGCACGCCGGAGCAGGGTCCTGTTGCATCACTTCCGCCGCGCCGGAAGTGACGTGATGGGACCAGCGGACAACTGCAGGTAAAGCCCACACGGGTGGCTGAGAGCCCGCACAGACACGAGCAGGCCCAGTTCGGGGAAGTCTGGCAAACTCACCGGGCTCAATCCCCCAAGCTCCGCTCACCCTACCTCTTCTCTGGCTCAACTCTCGTTCTCGCAAGCTGAGCTGGGGAAGTGACTTCCGGGTCCCCAGTGCTAAGTTGTTTACATAGAAAATGGCTGAATTTGCACAAATTAGGCCATTTTCTATGTAAGCAACATAGCGCCGGGGACCCAGAAGTCCGGCAAGCACCTCAGCTGGCGCTAGTGCTCGGCTTGGCTCACAGGGTGGGAGCACTCAGTTTGCATGCTGTGAGTCGAGTGCCGGGCAGTTCACCCATCCCTACGTCTCTAAATCCTTCTGGTGAAATGTAGGTGGTTGTTGTTTTTTAAATTTTGTGTGAGTTGTTAGGGATGCCATTGGTTCCATATAGGTCTGACACCAGCACATGGCATAATTGGGCAGCTGATGGAGTCTGCCAAGGGCCATCCTTTAATTTCTTTGTGTGGTGCTACAATCTTCATTGGGGGGGGCTGTTAGTGGGAGCTGCCACTTTAATTTCCCATAATGCTCTGGAGCGACACCACATCAGGGGCATTGTGGGAAATTAAAATGGCAGCTCCCCACTGTTCAGAGTTCTGCTGCTGCCCACCACCACCAAGTAAGGCTGTCAGTGCCCTCTGATGTTCTTTCTTTGGTGGTGAACACTTTTTTATTTACCCACAATGCCCTGGAATGATGCAATGTCTGGGGCATTGTGGATAATCAAAATGACAGGCACCCAGAAGCAGCTGCCCCCCAGAACAGATAACGGCCCCAAATGGTATGAATGAGGAATGAATGGGCCCCATTCAGTTCAATTTTCATTCTTTTCAAAATGAAAGCACCCTCCCCTAATAATTTCTAGGACTACGCCGTGCCCTTTTCCAATACCGTTAAGCTTTCCTCTTGCTAAAGCTGAGCTGAAATTTTCCAGAAGGCATTTTTTTCCCCCTGAGAAATTTCCTGGGATTTTTTTCTTTTTCTTAACCCCTTGGAAAAAGAAACCCAGTTGGAAGATGTTTTTTTTTTTTTTTGGTTGTTATTCCTGGTGTAGCTGCCACCCCGCCCCACCCCACAGTGCCCCAGAACAAAGCTAGTTCCGTGCGCATGCAAAATGTGGCGCATGCAAAAAATGACCTCCAGGCTGCCAACACAGTTGATGTACAAAAAAAAAGAAAAGAAAAGAAAAACACTGGTTTGTGTGGAAGAGTCTGGCCACTGACCTACTTCTGAGAAAGTTTTGGAGATTTCCCCCCCCCCCTTCTGTTAGAGAAATTCAGGAAAATACCCCCTCCCCACACATCTTTTCTCTACTGACCAATAGGATGGAGAAACTGGAGAAGCCATTTGTGCACAGCTCTTACTCTTGCCTGTAAGCTTCTTTTCTCCTCTGATTTGGGACGCCAATTGTTCTCCTCGAGCTACTAAGCGGACTAAATGATGTTCGGCCAGCAACACATCCACAGCCAATTACCCATAGACAGTTGTGAAAGCTCTGACTTCCCTCACCTCAAAAGAGGCTAAAAGGTCAAACAGGACATTAACGTCTTGAATAACCAAGCGTCACAATTTCCCAGCAGTCCTGTTGATTGCTTCTTCCCACACTCTTCCAGGAATTCTTCCCTCAGAGGAGTTGAGGGAAATCAGTGCAGGAGCTTGTAAACTGGGAGGGTGTGAAACTGGGTTTTGGGGTTTCTGCAAGGCTTTCATGGAAAGTGAGGTCCCAGTATGGTAGCGATGAAACAAGCCCCCTAGTCTGCCAGGACTCTCACATTAAGGCAGACTTTGAAGTGTCCCTTCAGGAGCATCATGGACTGGGGTCATCCTCCCATGGTGGGAGATCCAGGAGAGATGAAAGGAAGAACTTCTTCACATCGTATATAATTAAACTAGGGAATTTGCTACCACAAGATCTAGTTATGGTCATCAACTTGCATAGGTTTAAATGGGGATTAGACAATTTCATGGACCATAGGGCTTCTTGTCATGATGGCTATATGCTGCCTCCAGTATGCCCCTTTATACCAGTTTCTGGGGAACACAATTTGTTTATTTAATTTTATTTAATACATTTTTATACCGCCCAATAGCCGAAGCTCTCTGGGCAATTTACAACAGATAAGATCATAAAATACAATATAAAATATAAAATTTAAAACCACAGATTAAAAACAAACAGCAGAGCTAGCAGCAGCAGTTACAATAATGGAATTAAAAACAAGTACAAGATTAAGATGATTAAGATGATTAAAATGATTAAAATGCCTGGGAGAACAGAAAGGTCTTCACCTGGTGCCGGAAAGAGTACAAAGTAGGCGCCAGGCGAGCCTCTTTGGGGAGCTCATTCCACAATCGGGGTGCCACAGCAGAAAAGGCCCTCCTCCTGGTAGCCACCTGCCTCGCTTCCTTTGGCAGGGGCTCTCGGAGAAGGATTGCACTCCTATTGGACTTTGAGCTTACCACGTTGTTTGGAACAGAATGGGGTTGCCACTGTGGGAACAGAATGTGGGTCTAGATGGGCCTTTGGTCTGACTCAGCCAGGCTCTTCTTATATCTGAGGGCTAATCTTGATGTCACAGTGGGAGACCCATGATTGGATATCCCTTTTAAAATTTGAATACTGTCATGACCTTGGGTAATGAGACTGTGCTCTTGGCAGAAGTGCCAGAATGAGAGAGGGTGTTGCCCTCAACCTATTGTCCTGCCCCATCTGTCATTCCATCATCTGCTCTGGACAACGGCTCAGGCAAGGAGGCAACTGGAATAGGAGTAGTTTTAGCAGCACAGGTACCAGCCCAGGACTTGGCATTCAGGCTCAGCAATGGCACAGCAACTGGCAGGGTTTGACAGCCAGGCTGGGTGAGTTCTTCTGGGAACTTCAAAACCTCAGTATGAACTAGAATGCAGTTTGCCACTGAAATCCATACATTTCCAAAGTTTCTGATGCACCCGGCGAACAAAGGATGTGCACAAACAATGCATACATTTCAAAAGATGCACACAAAAATTCGTATATTTGCAAAAATGCACACAAAATGCATATATTTGCAAAAAAAAAAAGTACACAAAACACTTTATTCAACGGGGGAAATGTGTACTTTTTGGAAAAGGAGCACAAAGATGCACACATTTTTTGGGGCGGGGGAAGGGTAGAAAGATGTAGATTTTTAAAATCCTGCAGAAAAAAATGTAGACTAAAAATATTAATAATTGCAGAACCGACATAACATTTGAAAAATATGAACCTGAACAAAATGAAGCTTGACAGATTCATCCGTCCCTAAAATAAGCCCAAAGGATTTTTCGACTGGGCTTACCCCCAAGCAAAGATAGATCCTAAATTCACAACCACGATTGCCGCTAAACGATTGTGCTGCCACTGCTATAGAGAGAAATATTAATTCAGGAGCGAGGAGCGGGGAATCCTACTTTTCAAATTTCAGTGGCTCAATTCTGCTGAATATAATCCTATACACAAAATAAGTTTCGGGATGAAATAGCAGCTAAGAGGGACAGAGAGTGAAGCCCCCAAATGCCAGTGAATTTGAATTTACTAAATTAAAACAATTCTGTATTGGGTTGAATTCAATGGCGGCTTTGCATCCATGGAACACATTTCTGCTTAAGCAAGGTGGGCACCTGAATGTTGATTCCCCTCTGCCCACCTGCCCACTGCACCTCCATAATATGCCCTCTGTAGAGATGTGCTTGAGGATTTGGGGGGGACACACACCAGGGATGGGGACTCGGACTCGAGGACTCGACTCGTGAGTCGTACTGAGTCCCCCCTCTGACTCGACTCGGACTCGAGTCCCAATATTTTTAATGGGACTCAAGACTCGACTCGGGACTCGAGACCAAGGACTCGTCAACATCCCTGGGCTGTGCCAGAAGGAGTGGAGAGGAGCATGATTGCCGGCGAAGAGCGCATGGAAGCGAGGTGTGCCGCTGCTCGGCCACTATGGACGGCTACCAGGAGTGCAGCCCCAACAGTGTGTCAAGATTTATTTTGATTGATGTGTTGCGTACTTGGGAGAGGCAGAGGAAGGACCTGAGATTACTCTGTGTGGCTGCTCTGAGTGTGAAGTAGCCTTATTTTGTTGGGAAAAAAACCCCATTGATTTTAATAGGGACTCGTGGAGTCAGCTTTGGGAGTGACTCGTGACTCGTGAGTCACCATTTTGGACCAAGGACTCGGACTCGGACTCAAGACTCGGGTCCAAAGACTCGTGACTCGACTCGTGACTCGAGACCAAGGACTCTTCAACATCCCTGACACACACACACCGTCTTGAACAGATGGCTGAAGTAGACAGACAGGAATCCTCAAGAACTGGGTGCGCAATTTGCGCCAATTTCCTTAGTATTTAAAAAGATGCACATACCACGGCACAGCTTAGAGACAGAGGTCCGTGCTAGGGCAGGGCCCACATAATAGGTTGGCTGCTTTAGGGGACAAAGATGACAAAGGCGGCACATTTAGCTGTCTTGTTTTGCCAGCTTGCCTTCCCTTACCCGTGATATGTGTCTGCTGAGCAAATTCTAAATTCCTAACCCTCACTTTTAATTCTACCAGATAAAGGGACCAGGAGAGGGGAACAGATTCTTGCTTTTGTAACTCAGAGCAGTGTTATGAGCATTGCAAGGGGGTGAGGTGGGAGAGAAAGAAGTCAGTTTCCGTAGACATTCCTTAGACATTCATCACAGCAGATGGCGACGACGACGAGTGGCTGTTTGGCAGGTGGATGGGATTCTTGTAAAAGGCTGCTGTGAGGCGTCATCGTTATTCACAAGAGCTCTTGCCTTATTTCAATGGTATTCTTGTTGCAAGTAAAATTAAAGTATTTTCCAAAATAGAATAGGTCGGAGAAGGAGGGAAGAATATATAAAACCGGCTTGATCTGGTCTGGTTCTCAAACCAATGTTGTACTAAGTCTGCGCAAGGGTAAATTCACACATGCTTCCTCATCACTTGATGGCTGCAAGCAACATCAAGTTGATAACACAGAAGCCCGAAACAGTCATCACAGATGAGGTGAGCTGATCTTGAGTTTTCCATTGAGAGCTGCTCTTTCGGTGTGTAGCCAAATGAGCTACATCCTCACATGTTCGCCTTCTTTTATCATACCATCCTATGTTATTTCACACAACTCCATGTCAGTTCCCTGGGGTGGCAGACTCTGCCTTCATCCATCAGCCAGAGAACCAAGGGTCATTGAGGGGCTGTACCCCATGCCTCCCAGGATTAACATCACGGCAAGGGGGAGACCAGCCTGACCCCATACATCAGCCAAAGAAGGAACAGCTGCAGGGAGCTGTTTTGCCCTTCCGTGCCAGGAAAAAGAAAAGAAAAAAACCCATCTTTAAGAACCTTGTAACTAAGAGCTGGTGCCTGAGTTTTTCTTTTTTCCTCCTCCCTCCCAATCCCTTTTCTTTTTGTGTCATGTCTATTAGATTGTAAGCCTGAGGGCAGGGACTGTCTAATATTAATCTTTGTAAGCTGCTCTAGGAGCCTGTTTTGGCTGAAGAGCGGGGTAAAAATGCTGTAAATAATAAATAAATAAAGTTCTGGAGTTAAATCTGCAGGTGTGAGAAGAACAGCATTTCTGGTGCTTCTAGAACCACCATATTTCTGGTGCTTCTAGACTACAAAACCCATAATGCAGTACATCGTAGTAAGGTAAGGTAATTACCTTATCCGTTATGGAACTTCAGTATGCTGATGATAATGTGGTCTCCGCACATTCAGAGGATGATCTCCAAACTATCCTAAATGCTTTTGCAGAAGCATACGAAAAACTTGGTCTCTCACTTAACATCAAAAAAACCAAAGTGCTTCATCAGCAAGTGCAAGCTAACCGTTTGATGACGCCATCTATCCAGCTTGGCGGGACAATACTGGAAAATGTCAATCATTTTCTCTATCTTGGCAGCTATCTTTCTGTTACAGCTTACATCGAGAGTGAAATCCAGCATCGTTTGAGCTCCGCAAGTGCCACGTTTTCTCGAATGAAACATAGAGTGTTCGAGGATCGGGATATTTGTAAGAAGACCAAAACACTGGTTTATGAAGCCATTGTATTGCCAACTTTATTGTATGCCTGCAAAACATGGACTATCTATAAACGTCACCTCCAACTCCTTGAAAGATTTAATCAACGTTGCCTCCGGAAAATCCTGCGAATTACTTGGGAAGATAGGCGAACAAATGTCAGTGTACTGGAAGAAGCAAAGATTACTAGTGTTGAAAAAATGATCCTTCAACGCCAACTTCAGTGGGTCATGTTGTTCGAATGCCTGACTGCCGTCTCCCAAAGCAGTTACTTATTCCCTACTCAAGGATGGAAAGCGGAATATCGATGGTCAATATAAGAGGTTTAAAGATGTTTTTAAGGCTAATCTTAAAAAATGCAATATAAACATCGAAAACTGGGAAGCTCTGGCCCATGAACGATCTAACTGGAGGTTGGCCTTTCACAAAGGTTCTATGGACTTTGAAGAAGCCCGAGTGCAAGGAGAAACATGCTAAGTGAAAAGCACGTCAAACGAATCCTTTACAGAACCATCTTCCATCTGGTAACCTGTGTCCTCACTGTGGGAAGCTGTGTGGATCTAGAATTGGCCTCCACAGTCACTTACGGACCCATCGCTAAAGTCTACACAATTTTTCTTTAGAATTTCCTCCTTTTAAAATTTCCTTTTTGTAAATTATTATCCTGGAAGACAATCTTACTCGGTCACGAGTGATCGCCTGATGATGATGATGAGTATGAAATATACCAAGAAAAGACCTGGGCCCGGTTCCAGCTTGAGTTACACATTGTATGAGGAGCCACACATACCTATTTATATTCTAACACCAATGGGGAACTCCATCCCTCATCCACATGTGTGTGAACCCTGCAGTGCAAATACCAAATGCATTGCATTGGATGCCTCACATCTGTATTCTTACTCCAGTACATCTGGATGTACATCCACATATACTTAGCCTACAATGGCCTGTAAAATGCAATATTTCCCTTGTTTGTAATAGAACTTTTTAATACATCACCATGGACAGTTCTTTAATTGATTCTGAAGCAGTTTTGCCTTTGTCTACTGGTCTGCCTTTCTTCCTTTATGTCCACTTTCTTTTTTGTTTTCAATCTCAATCCATCAAGGCAAACTCTCTCTGGATACAGCACAGTTAAATTAACATTCCCAATTTCACCCCATTGTACTTGACATATTATCAAGTACATTTAAGATTGGATTTCAGGCAGTGTTTGCCTCCTGTGCAAACCAGTGTAATCAGTTACTGATCGTAGAGTGGCCTGTTCTTGCTGGCTTTTCCCGCCAATGAGTAGGACCATACTTGGCATTCAAAGACACATGAAAAAGAACCAGCTTTGTCCTGGATATTTTGAATGGGATATCTTACCCTTGGGAGTGGAGGCTGTAATTGCAGGCATTACTTATGCAATTTGCGCAAATTTCCTTACTGTTGAAAAAAAAGATGCGCAAACTGCGGCCTGTCTTAGAGATGGAGGTCTGCGGAGAAACCCGACTTGGCTCACTGTTCTGATCATCAGGTTGGAAGTAGGGGTGTATGACTCGCCTCGCAGCAGGCGTAGCGGGCCGAAATCGGCCCCGCTCACGCCTGCTGCGAGGCTCGCGGGGCCTTGCCTGGTCCCGTGGTGGCTCGCCTCTCTGCAGCGAGCCGCCCGCGCCGCCCACGCTGGTCCCAGTGCATCAGTTCCGGCAGGCCGGAAGTGATGCGACAGGACCCTGCGCCGGTGCGCTGGAGCCCCGTGCTACGTTTTTATGCGGAGAAACCAGGGCAACAGGGCTTAAACAGCCTGTTGCCCTGGTTTCCCTGTAAAAAAAACGTAGCGCAGGGGTCCAGTGCGCCGGCGCAGGGTCCCGTCCCGTCAATTCCAGTGTGCCGGAAGTGACGCGACGGACCAGCGTGGGCGGCACGGGTGGCTCACCGCGGAGAGGCGAGCCGCCAGTGGATTCAGGTAGGCCCGCGCGAGCCTCGCGTGGGTGTGAGCGGGGCCGATTTCGGCCCGCGAGGCAATACAGTCCGCCCCTAGTTTAGGGAAGCTCTATCGCTGCTGCCCATTTGGCAGTGGAAAATGAACGTTCAAAGGACAGAGGCTTAGGGTGCAGTCCAATCTGGATGCCTGTAGCCCTCCAAACATGGAGGATTACGGGCATCCTATACAGGGCGGGAGGAGATCAGAGGCGAAGGTCATCTCTGCGCTCCTCGCACCCTGCAAAACACTTAGATGGTCAATTTTGGCCATCTAAAGGCACAATCCTGTACAAGTTTAGACAGAAAAAAGGCCTACAACTCCCAGCATGCCCCAGCCAGCTCTGCTGCCTGGGCATGCTTTGAGTTGTAGGCCTTTCTCTCTCTCTAAACTTGCAGAAGATTGCACCCTAAATGTTGCACCTTGGAGTGGCGTAGTGGTGAGAGTGTTGGACCGGGACTCGGGAGATCCGGGTTCGAGTCCCCGCTCGGCCATGAAACCCACTGGGTGACTTTGGGCCAGTCGCTGACTCTCAGCCTAACCTCCCTCACAGGGTTGTTGTGAGGATAAAATGGAAAAGAGGGCTAACCATGTAGGCTAGCCCATTGGAGGAGGAGGACTATGTAAGCTGCCTCGGGTTCCTTTTAGGAAAGAAGGCGGGGTATAAATATAATAAAATAAATAAATAATAAATAAGGAGGTTGGGGCACCACCAGGATACTTCGTACTGCAGCAGCACCTGTCTGCTCCCCCCCCCCAGAATGTCCACTCACCCCCTTCCTTGAGGTTGCTTTTGCTACCTTGGAGAAGCAGTCAGTGCTGTTTATTTATTTTATTTATCATATTTATACCCCGCCTTTTTTCCTGCAAGGAACCCAAGGCGGCTTACATAATCCTCCTCCTCCTCCTCCTCTCCACTTTATCCTCACAACAACCCTGTATAGAAAATGAATTAATAATAATAATAATAATAATAATAATAATAATAATAATAATAATAATTTGCTGTTAGCCACCTTGGGTTTTCTTGCAAAGTAAGGCGGGATATTAATTTTTAACCAAATTAATACACAAAAATAATTGTGCACTAAAGTAAGGACCAATGAGAGAGAAGCTTTCCACGCATGGAACACGTGACAAAGAAGACACATTCTCCTGGTTTGGGTCAGTCTTCCTCAGCATCCGAGTTTCTCCAGTTCTGTCCCTCCGTCGCTCTTCTAACGAGTTGGACAGGGACGCCTCTCGCCAAAATTATTGGATCTGGAGGAGGCTATTTGCTTAGCTGAGCTGCATCAGCAGCCTGTGTTGAATAAAGCAAAGATGTGTTTTCTTTGCCGCCTGTCTCGTTTATTAGAGATATTGCAGACGGCAGGTTGGAGGGCACGTTTGCGTGCTAAGAAATGATAAGGCAGCTGCCTGGGGGGGTGAAGGGAAGGCAAGCAAATATGACAGATGGGGCTGAATGTTATCTGAGCAGCTCCAACCATAACATCTAACCTGCCTGCCTATCGGTTGTATCATAGATATGACAGTCGCATATCTATATCTGTTGACATCACTGGGTGCCGTTCAGCTCCTTTCCTCTGCCAGCTTCTCTGGCCTCCTCGGCCTCAAATGGCACAGTCTGTTCTCTTCCTGTCAAAACACAGACCCTTCCCTGTTCACTCTTCCTGGGGCTTGTGCTGGAGTGGAGGGGGAATTTATTCGGTTTGCATGTTAATGTGAACGGATCTGATTTTGCACAAACAAACCAACGCATGAACCAAAACTCAGTTCTCCTTCAAATTTCGCACTTCTCCAAATTTTGCAATGGAGTTCCATCTATTAGGGGAGAGTGCACATAAAAGTGTGCATATTAGGGGAAATGATGTTAAAATGTATTGTGTTAGGGGAAATTGCTCGAAAAAACTGTGACTATTTTAAAACTGTTTTAAATTCTTTACTGCATTTTAAATCTCTGTACTGCCGCTAGGTTTTATTTCAGCTTTCACTTCGATTTTACACTGTAGTTTTAATTTTTTTTTTACAATTTCAATTTCTGTACTGTTTTTTGTGTTGTATTTTGTGTTTGTGGACGTTGTGAACTGCCCAGAGAGCTTCAGCTATTTGGCGGTATAGGAATGTAATAAATAAATAAATAAATAAATATTGGGGAAACAATTGTTTGGGGAAAAAAATTCATGTATCATGCGAGGGACCAACCAAACGTAAAGCTGGAAAAATGCTCAACGTTTCAGAACAAATCAATCATGACGTAGGGATGTGTGAGGATTTCATTTGGGGGGTGGCAAACTCGCCGGGCTCAACCCCCCAAACTCTGTCCCTCCTACCTGTTTCCCCAGCTCGACTCTCATGCTCCCGAGCCGAGCCGGGGAAGTGACCTCCTGGCTCCCAGCGGAGCGCATTTTGTGTAGAAAATGGCATAAGAAAGAGACATTAAAAACGGCCGCAATTGGTGCAAGTTACGCAAATCACGGCTGCTTTTAATGTATCTGAGGCATTTTCTATGTAAAAAGTACTCCGCCGGGAACCTGGAAGTCCAGAGAGTGGCTCGGCTGGCGCTCGCTTTCGGCCTGGCTCAGCGGGTCACCCACCACTAAGATTGGAAGTGAATTAGGAACTGAGGGAAACTGAAATTGACTGATTAGTCCATCCTTAGTTTTTGTGGAAACCCCCTTCCCAGCCCCATATCCCCTCAGCTCCATCTCTTTCTCTGCCAGACTCCTGCCTCCTCCCGCCAGGTACCAGGGAACCCGAATCAGGGCTTCTAGCAGCAGGGAAGAGGCACCATATTCCCTGCACCAGCTGGGCAGTTCACTGACAGGGGGCGCTCTTGGCCTGATATCCTGCAGCAGCAGCACACCCCCCCCCACTGGTACTTTTTGGCATTTTGTCCCTGCCCCGTTTTGCCTTTGGCCCTGCTGGAGTGCGGCCCTCGAGAGCTTTTCTGCAACTGAATTTGGCCCTCAGGCTGAAATAGGTTCAACACTCCTGTGCCGAGCCATATAGGGCTTTTAAAGTCAAAACCAGGACTTTGAATTAGGCCAGTGTTTCTCAACCTTGGGTCCCCAGATGTTTTTGGCCTACAACTCCCAGCATGCCCCAGCCAGCTATGCTGGCTGGGGCATGCTGGGAGTTGTAGGCCAAAAACATCTGGGGACCCAAGGTTGAGAAACACTGAATTAGGCATACTAGTAGATTCCTATCAACATTTTTGTCTTGGATGGCCTCTACCGGAAGGACGGCGAGGAGGGTACTACGCTGCAACAGGCAGTGCAGTGAACCTTCACAGCGTCCGGAAGCCAGGATAGTTTCTTGGCGCCGCGCCAGGGCCTTGTTGCATATAGCCTCAGCTTGTTAGGAAGAGCACCAGAGATAATTGCCTTGAAGCTGTTTTCCTGAATTATATTCCTTAGAATAAGGGCTGCTTTTGCAGTGAGAAACAAAACTGTTTCCTTTACTCAAGCCGCTTCTCCCCCTTGTCTCCCAGGAGGGGTGGCTCATGTTTGGCTTACTGACAGCCTCTGAAACAGGGGGAGAGGGGAACGTTGTAAAATGCATGGCAAGGAGCGTTGTCCTTTGGCTTTTCCGCTTCGGACGAGGAGCGTCCAAGTGTCCAAGCAACCTACCTAGTGCCCCAGGAGTGATGTCCGTCATATCAGGAAGCCCTTCCACTGGGGGGACCCACGTGTAAGCTTTGCTTTGCTTGTTTATTGATAACCTGCATCCGTATTTCTTCAATTTATGTATTCAACAAACTGCACGTTATCTTTCACACAAGTGGTTTTATTTCTTCCTGATTATCCTCGAATCTGAAGTGAGGTGCCTTGGCTGGGCCAGGCCCCGGGGCTAATACAATGGGGGGAAAGCCGGACAGCCTTTTCGATGGCTACACCTAGGCTCTGAAACTCCCTTCCAAGGGAGGTGTGTCTCATCTCAATAATGGCCTTCCGGAAGCCGGTAAAGACCTTACTTTTGGGGAGTGGATCCAGTATGTCATTTCAATTTGTGTTTTTACTTGATCTCTATTTATATTTATATATATATATGGCTTTGATGGCCGTTGCATTGTTTTATGTTGCTGTTCTCATGTTTTATGTGCTGTTGTAAATGGGAAAGGCTGTTTTTCGTTGTTAAATTGTTGGCTTTGCTGTAAGCCACCTAGAACTCTTCGGAGTCATGGTGAGGTAGAAATGCTTTTAAATCAAATGAAATGAATAAATCTATGTTTTTCTTCTCTCCCACAGTTCTGGGCAGGCACAGGAAATATGTACAAACTTGTATGGGTCACTTTAAGACAACATTAGACAGTACTAAGGCTGGAGTCCTGGGTTCAAATCCTTAATCAGCTATGAATCTCTAGGGCAGGGCTCTCCAACCTTGGCTCCCCAGATGTTGCTGGACCAGAGATCCCAGAATCCCTTGCCGTTAGCCATGCTGGCTGAGTATGCTGGGAGCTGTAGGCCAGCAACATCTGGGGACCCAAGGTTGGAGAGCCCTGGTCTAGGTGAATTCGAGCACTCTCTCTCACCCTGACTTACCTCACAGGGTTGCTAGTGAGGATAAAAGAGAGGGCTTAAAATGTACCAACCGCAATTTAAAAAGAAAATAGATCATTTCCCTTAGAAAAACAGGATCCATAGACACACTTTGCCACCAGCTAATTAATGTTTCGGGCCCATACTCCGAAAATGTTGGTTGAAAAGCTTCCGTTGCTAATGAGTTCCGTCACATCTTTGCTAATTCTTTCCAGTTTCACTGCCAGCTCAATTATCACGCTATTGTGCTACTACTGAAAAGCTAAAGTGAGTGAAAGGCAGTTCCTTTGCTTTAAGTGACTTGTAAGGGTCACCTTGAGACAACATTAGACAGTACTAAGGCTGGAGTCCCGGGTTCAAATCCTTAACAAGCCACAAATCTTTAGGTGAATTCGAGCACTCTCTCTCACCCTAACACGGTTGCTAGTGAGGATAAAAGGGAGAGCTAAAAATGTACCAACTGCATTTTTTTAAAAAAAAGATCATTAAAAAAAAATATAGATCAAAGTCTGAAAGTCAGGAATAGAAAAAAACACACCCCATAATCAACAGGCATCAAAAGTAGGGGTGGGCGATCCACCCACCCCCCGACTCACCACACGCTCAGCGAGCATTGCCGCCGCATCTGTTGAGCTGGACCAAAAGCAAGCGCCAGCCGAGGTGCTCGCCAAACTTCTGGGTTCCCGCCTTCCCGGTGCTACGTTTTATATGTGGAAAATGGCATAAGATACGTTAAAAGCAGCTGCGATTTGCGTAACTTGCACAAATTGCAGCGGTTTTTAACATATGTTACGCCATTTTCTACGAAAACAGCGTAGCGCCGAGAACCCGGAAGCCACTTTCCCGGCTCGGCTCACAAGAATGTGAGTCGAGCCGGGGAAGCAGGTAAGGCGATCAGAACTTGGGGAGGGGATTGAGCCTGGCGAGTTTGCCGGACTTCAACCCCCTGCATTGAGCAGGGGGTTGGACTCGATGGCCTTGTAGGCCCCTTCCAACTCTACTTTTCTATGATTCTGTGATTCTTCCACTCCCCACAATCGAGCTCCCTGCACATCCCTAAAAAAAAGGCACTACAGCCCAAGTGTATGTAGATCCCCACTGGACTCATCCAACACAGGCATGCTACCCAGACAGATTAAAAATTAGAAGAGGAACTCAACTAATCCTCCTCTCATTCTTAACTGTTTAGGCAGACCGTGGGCTGTACTTCCAAAATGGCTGTGGGGTGGGGGAAGTTATGAAGGGCAACAAAGCTGAGACTCACTGCAAGGACCTAAAAGAAATAATAATAATAATAATAATAATAATAATAATAATAATAATAATAATAATAATTTTTATTTCTTACCCGCCTCTCAGTCTAGATCGAGGCGGGGAACAACAAAAATATAAAATACACAATACATACTATTAAAACATCATAAAAACATCATAAAAACATCATTAAAACATCATTAAAACATCATTAAAACATCGTAAAAACATCTTAAAGGCAACCTAAAATTCCGCCGGATAGGCCTGCTGGAAGAGATCAGTCTTTATGGCTTTTTTAAATTCCAAAAGACTGGTGAGCTGACGAATCTCCTCCGGCAGAAAAGAAAGATGGGTTAAGGTAGGGGGCGTCACACTTCTTTCAGCCCAAGGGCCAAATGCCTTTTTGGAGAAGCTCTCGGGGGTCGCATTCCAGAGGTGGGTGCGGCTGACGGCAAAAGAAGTGGGTTCCAGGGCCAAAATTACAAAGAAACATCAGCAGATTTTAGCTTCAACTTCTTACGGCCGCCGGTAACTAAGGCTCAGGAGAGCCAGTGTGGCGTAGTGGTGAGAGCGTCGGGCTGGGACTCGGGAGACCCGGGTTCTAGTCCCCACTCGGCCATGAAGCACACTGGGTGACTCTGGGCCAGTCCCTGACTCTCAGCCTAACCTACCTCACAGGGTTGTTGTGAGGATGAAATGGAGAGGAGGATTATGTAAGCCGCCTTGGATTCCTCGCAAGTGGGGAAAAGGCAGGATATACATGTAATGATTAATAATAAATAAATAAATAAATTCCAACCTTTTAGAATTGGGGACTGGAGGAAACTGTGCCAAACCTAGGATACCACTGAACAATTGGGGACTGGAGGAAAGGGGGCAGGGCATGGGGCACGGGGCATGGCTGACTGGGGAATCCCAGAGAGCCAGATTGGAACCCCAAGTGGGCTGAATTTGGCCCATGGGCTTGAGCTTCAACCTCCCTATTCCAATCCATACCAAATGGAATACCCCTTCTCATACGTACCTACCCATGCCCTAAGCCAGGGCTCTCCAACCTTGGGTCCCCAGATGTTGCTGGCCTACAGTTCCCAGCATACCCAGCCAGCATGGCTAATGGCAAAGGATTCTGGGAGCTGTAGTCCAGCAACATCTGGGGACCCAAGGATGGAGAGCCCTGGTCTAAGATCATCAGTAGAGAGGTATGGTCATGGTAAAATCCATTCCGACTACTTTTCATGGATTGTCAGGCAGCTTTCATTCCATCGTCTGCTCATTGACGAGGCACATGCGCGGAGCTTGTTTGGGGTGGTGGTGGATGTCTGGCGAACTCGCCGGGCTCGACCCCCCCCAAGCTCCGCTTGCCCTACCTGCTTCCCCGGCTCGACTCACGTTCTCACAGGCCGAGCTGGGGAAGCGACTTCCAGGTTCCGGGGCTATCTTGTTTACATAGAAAATGGCATAAGATACATTAAAAAAAACGGCCGCGATTTCTGTAACTCATGAAAATCGCGGCCATTTTTAACATATCTTATGCCATTTTCTATGTAAACAACGCCGTGCCGGGGACCCGGAGGTCCAGTGAGCGTCTCGGCTGGCGTTCACACTTGGCTCGGCTCATGTGGCAGCAGCGCTTGGCTCACATGCCTTGTTCACCCACCCCTATTCAGACATTGACGGAATCAGATTTTGCACAAATCCGTTCCTAAAATGCTCAGATCCCCCCAACATATGCAATCCCCCCACCATGTGTATTTTCACACTTTAGCCTAAGGGGGAAATGCACATTTTTGATTGGTGTTTTTTTTTTAAAGTTTTCCCATTTTTCTATGACTAAATTTGCATAAAACTATGGAAAATAATCAGAATAATAATAAGAATACACTCTGCAAGTCCATGGAATCCACATGACTTTGGAAAAGCTGGCCCACTGCAGAATCTGTGGGTCAGATTCTTAGAAATTCAAACTCATTTGAGCCTGTTGTGGATTTTTCTGACACCCCTTATCATCAGTTGAAGCCCTTTCCTCACTGACTTCTAATTTGATATCAGAGACTGCCCGCTAGGGAAAGGAAGGCTGTCTTTGGTGGTGCACCCCTCATGTGTGGAATGGTCTCCCAAGAGTGAGACCTGGAGCCCACTTTAGCATCTTTCTGGTGCCAGGCAACAGCATTTTTATTCACCCGCACTTTTTAACCACCATGGTAAGGCCGTGTGATTATCGGTCTCTGTTGATGACAGTTCGTGACTGTTTTTGTTTTGTTTTATGTGATCGATTGACTTTTTTACCTGTGCTGGCATTTGGTTCATTCCTTTGATTTTAGATCCAGATTTTATTGTGAATAGCTGCATTTTTATAGCTTCAGTCTAGTGTGATGTTTGATTTTGTGCAGAGTATATTGGAGCAGAGTACTTGGAGAGTATATTTTACTATGTGATGAACACATAAGAACCAAATCCAATAAACATGCAAATCAAATGCCCATCGCCTTAATTCAGTGCAGTCCTTCCCAAACGCAGACTTCGGATCTGTGGGGAATGACATGGGCTGCCATGTCGTTCCTCTTCTCTCAAATAGCTATGCTGCCACTGACGCATTTTCTTCTGTTGCCCGCTCTTTAATATTTACCCTTGGACCACAGGGGGGGTCATTTATCTTCCACTGTGTACAATGAAATGAATAGGACCTGAATAGCAGCAGGGGTGGACAGTCTCTGGCAATGAAGGCAAATGAGGTTACCGTAGCGCAATTAGATTACGCCCGAAGTACCCTAGTCAGACGAGGAACAAGGAGATGCGGTGCATTATTCAATTAGGCAGGATGCTCATGGATGGACCTTGGTGATGCAGCAGGTATCAGTGGATGAAATTATTAGGCAGTAATTTTGGAGGTGGTGGGGAGACACGGTTGAGAATCACGGCGCAAATGATGATCTGGAAGGTAATCTGGTATCATTCACACACACAGCAGAGGAGATGATGAAATTGTTCCAGGACTCCACCGATGCAAACTGCAGGGTGTGTGTGTGTGTGTGTGTGTGTGTGTGTGAGCCGGCCTGATTGAGTGACTCTCCATCTTAAAAAAAACCCAACCCTTAACCCTGCATCTGGAACAGTAAATATTGGAGAGAAGGATCCTAGGCTAGCTTGCTCACTGACATGCTGGTTTTGAATATCCAGGAATATATGTACTTATTTTAATAGGGAAGCATTAATCTATGTCAGGGGTAGGCAATGTGGTGCCCACACACACTAATACGCCCCCCATACACCTTTCTTGGAAGCCACCAAGGTGCCCTATTACTCCCACTTTTAAAAATGGATACATCACATTTTCTTACCGGCAGCTGGACTTTGTGGGCTTTGCGGTGAAATAGGTTTCTGTTGGTTCTGAAAAGTGTGGGCTCAAAGGAGTTATTTAGTCTGTTGGGGCTCAGACTCCACCTCTGCCTTATGCTCAGACTTTTGGGCATGTGTTACTTGTACTTTCCCACACCTCCCATGGCAGCCATTTTGCGCTGGTGCCCAGCCTCTCAAATGGCCAAACATGCCCACAGGTCAAAAAAGTCACCTGCCCCTGAGCTATGTGATTCCTAAACTACCATCTCTTTCCTGTTTGTTTATTACAAATGTTTTATGCCAGCTTTCCACCAGAGTGCCGAGGTATCTAACAACAATAGCAGCACAATACAATAGTAAAAAAGAAAAGGAAAGGGGGAAAAAAGCAGGGTAGAAAACTAAATCTCTACTGCAGGGCTCTCCAACCTTGGGTCCCCAGATGTTGCTGGCCTACAGCTCCCTGCATACCCAGCCAGCATGGCTAATGGCAAGGGATTCTGGGATCTGTGTCCAGCAACATCTGGGGACCCAAGGTTGGAGAGCCCTGCTCTACAGTATGACCAAGTTCAAACTCATGCCCCAAAGCAAGAGTCTATCATGTACATAAAGGAGGAGTATCAAATCTCTTTTGGCTTAAGGGCCGACTTCAGTTTTGGAAGAGTTTTCAGGGGCTGCATTCCAGTGGCAGGTGGGGTAGAAGGCAAAAGGGACTGGGACCAAAATACCCCCCAAATGCCAGCAATTCTCCCTGGCACCCAGGCCAGGGATCCAAGTAGCAGGAAAAGGAAAGCAAGACTGGTTTGTAGTGGGAGAAAGATGGAAGTATGATGGATGGGCCAGCCTCCATGACCTCCATTGAAAAGAAAGGCAGGACCGGTGCAAGGCAGTTTGGTGCCCTAGGCAAGATCAGATATTTAGTGCCCCCCCTTCCCACTTTAGAGCGCTGTATTTTTTTTTCAAGGCGTTTCTGGCGCCCTCTTTAGCCCTGCGCCCTAGGCAGCTGCCTAGTTGGCCTAATGGTAGCACCGGCCCTGAAGAAAGGGGATGACTTTAGATCCACCTGAAAAGAAGTGAGATGGGATCTCCCATCTCATCATCCTGCATTTTGTGTGCATCAGACCACCCATGGGACGGACAGAGAGAGAGAGAGAGATCCACCCTTCTGCTGAGATAACAATTGGATCCAAATTAGGAACCTTCCTCCATCTTTGTGGTAGATGTATGTTGTACTCATATTCTCCCACTGGTCATGCCACACAGGGATAATCCATTTCCCAGTGATAATGATGATGATGAATGAACAGCCCCTCAATGGCAGCCGTGGGGGGAATTGTGTGAATGCTCTATCTAATGTCTCAAAAGGCTTCAGGGCCCAAAGAGACATGACTTTCAATCTTTTCCATCAGCTACATCTTTTGTTCATTTTCACTCTACAGTAGGTGCAGGGGGCTCTATCCATACCTACCCCCACCCCCATGCTAGGGTCCCAATCCAAACTGGTGGACCTGTGCCTACTGTATAGTAAAGAGGAAAAAAGAAAAGAGAGATCGCTGCTAGGCACAGATTGAAAGTCATGTCTGTTTGGGGCCTCACTCAGTCTTTGCTGAGGCAGAGAGTGACATGGCCTCACTTTGTGTCATGTCTCCTGTTGCCAAGAGTAGGAAGGATGTCTATGCTGTTGCTATGGAAACTGCTAGAGGTGGGCCTCTTTCCCATGGCTGCGTGCACCTGCTCGGAACCAGGAGTCAAAAAGAATTTGAAATTATAAATTTCGAAGGGACATTTTCTGTTCCAAAACTGAATGTGATGGTCAAAATTTAGGGGGTAGGGTTTGGATGGAAGGTTGAGATGTAGGCGTGGGTCCCCTCGCTTGTTCCCCTCCGGCACCTGAGTAGGCCTCAGAGGATCCCACTCTGGTTTAGATGTACGTCCTCCTGGTATCCAGAAAGACTGCCTTAAAACTGGAGTGCTCTCTGTATCACTGGCTAGGCCCACTTACTATAATCCCACTGACAGCGGGCGGTCCATTTGAAGTCTCTTCCCTCAGTATTGGAAGTATGAGAGATCCTTTATTCTGCCAACCCGGGTGGAGGATGTCGGGTGCACAACCTGTGTCGTAGGCCACCCCTGCCTCCCACGGAGACAGGACAGGGGTTTGCAATTCGAATCAACACGCTTTTTATTATGTACAAAGTTACAAATGAGCCAGTCTTGCTTCAGACCGACACACAGCAGGTCGTCTTACAAACAATGGCTATGAAAGGGTCGAGCTGTTTTTAGCATCCTGCAAAAGTTCGCTCCTTAAGCTAATGCGGCGGGATAGAGAATTGAAACCAAACTGCTGGGAAGGGAATTGTTAGAGCCCTCCCGTTCGGGCCTGGCCTGCTAATGAAGCCCTGCCTTCAAGGAGGATCCTTTCCCTGAGGAATCTCTTGGGCAGCCAAATCGTATTACTCTGCGCGCTGCTCCTCCCTCCTCATTCGATGCCTAACCCTGGGATCTCTAATGCCTACTCCCTCCTCCGTCTCCTCTCCGCTCTGGCTCGGCATTCCCACAGTTTCAGAAGGGCCTCATGGACTATCTGTGCCATTCCCACCTATCTCCAGCTTCTGTGGCCTTGAGGCCTCAGCCACCTCTCCCCTCTCCACGTCTGAGTCAGAATCAGATCCCACGTCTTCTTGAGGCACCTCTGCAGAGATGCTGGGCCCAACCCCTACATCCCGGAGGGGAAAGCCCTCCACTGGAGTTCCCTCTTGGCTTCGGCTCACTCCCAGAATGCCCCCTCTGCTTCCCAACTCCAGGAGTCTTGGGCTACAATAGAAGCCATAGAAACCCCCCCAAAAAACAAGCAAATAAAAACTCCCTGCCCTCCCAAAATGTTTCCCTTTTCCTTGGCCTACACAACTCAAGTTTCACCCTTGACTTCTGGTCCTCAACCCTAGGCCCTGCCTAGGTTTTTATTTTTTAAAAAAACATTTTGATTAGTTTTTAAAACTGAAATACACCAGAACAAAGAAACTCCATAGAAAGGGGGGCGGGGAAATGAAGGAAAGAAGGCGGGAAATATTCTTACAGTGATCTAACTGGATCCATTACAGTAAATATGTATGAAATATATATGTTCATAAGTTTCAAGAAGTATATAGTAATGCAATTATCAATAAAAATAGTTATGCATAAACATCAGAAAAAGCAGACCAAATATCTGCCTAGGTAACAGATTCCCGTCTTTGGAGAATTGGCGATCCCATGACATCACGAGGCCCTGCAAGCCCCACGAGGCCTGGCACCCCTATGCGCTGCAATATAATGACACTGTATGAGTGGTTTGCCATATAACACCAGGCCAATACAACAACAACAACAACAACAACACCCCCGCAATATCAATCAAACAGCCTCTCTATTGTCAGAAGACAGAACCCTTGAGTTGAATGTGTAAACACATGTTTGCCTACTCACGAAAAGAAATAAGGGGTTTACACACCCACCCAAAACTGTGCTGTAGCAGCCTGTCAGACCCCACTGTTTGCCACCACCTGTCAGACCCGCCCCCCGTGATTCGAACCCATAGCTTGACTACGGTCAAATCCCAACGCTGCCACCACCTGTCAGACCTCCTTCCGCCTTGCTCCTTTGCCCAGCCCACCACCTCTGTAAGCGCTTCAAATATCGACACTCTTAATCTCCTCCACTGCCACCAACCCCTTCTGGCTGGGTAACTAACTCAGACCACTCCTTTTCAGTTTTAAAAGGAAACGAGTTTATTTATTTACAATTAATTTTGGACTGCAACTCCCATCATCCACGGCCATTGGTCAAGCTGGCTGTGGCTGATGGGAGTTGTGGTCTGGAACATCTGGAGGGTACCACATTGGGGGGAGACTCCTATGTTACTCCCTGTTATTTTAAAAACAGGGTTCTGCTGTTTGGAAAAACAATTGAAATGTCACATGTTCAATATTCCAGTCTAGAATACTTTGAACAGAAAATGATTATGCATCAGTTTTGTATCCCATTATTTATTTATTTATTTATCTGCCTTTTTTCCTGCAAGGAACCCAAGGCGGCTTACATAATCCTCTTCCTCCCCCCCCTCCATTTTATCCTCACAACAACCCTGTGAGGTAGGTTAGGTTTTGTATCCCATCATGTCCCCATTCCACTCAGATGTGCATTGCGTTTCTGGTCAATCCTCTGCAATGTAATTAGAAACCTTTTGAATATATTAATATTTTTGTCATATTTAGGAAATATTTTTATTAAAAAGCATTGTTAGACTAATTGTTTAGATTGTAAGCCTGCGGGCAGGGACTGTCTTGTTAATCGCTGTAAACCGCCCAGAGAACTTCGGCTATTGGGCGGTATAGAAATGAAATAAATAAATAAATAAATAAAGGGTAGGGAAATAGATCATGTTCACAGATTCACAGATCATAGAGTTGGAAGGAGCCTACAAGGCTATCGAGTCCAACCCCCTGCTCAATGCAGGAAACTAGAGGAGGGGGTCTCCCATCCAAGTAATAACCAGGCCTGACCCTGCTTAGCTTTCCACACACTCAGACAAGCTGAGCCAGCGTGAGCCACAGGCCTGTTAATAGATTCTAAACCCCCCCCTCTCTCTCTCAGCCAATCAGCGGACATCTCAACATTCCACACTCCTCTCACACTTCCCCCTCCCCTCACATGCTTACAGCTATAACGCTTTGCCCATGGGCAGGGGCATGTCACAGCCGCACGACGTTGTCAGCAACACTCTGTCGCTCGCAGAGCAGGGACCTGTAACAAAATGCTGCAATGGGGTGTGCTCCTGTTCAGGATTCTTTGTTCCATTTCTCACCCCCACCCCCTTAGGTCGTCCCCCCCCTGACTCAAGATATTATTATTTTTTTTTGTACCTGGGTTTCCCCCAAAGCCTACTGATCTCTCCCTCTTGCGTGCGGGTGTTGCCGTTTGGGCTAGGCATGCAAGCAAGGCCAGTCACTTCTAAAACTCGGTAATATTGGGGATGGGGAAGACGAGCGATGTTTGACACTTTCTTTTCTTCCTTTTTAATGCAGATGTCAGTTACTTGTGCAGAGTGTCCGTCGTCTGTTTTGTGGTTATGGTCACAAGGTAAAACAACTAAGCAAACGCATTTTAAAATAAGCTTCAGGGGGGGAAAAAAAGAAGCTTTCATGCACCTGCTTTCGGCAGACAGGCCTAATGGCAGTTCCCTGTCTAAGAGCCAGACATTCCCCAGCCGAGCCTTGGACAAGACGCAAAGTACCTTCCGGAACTACCCAGGTATAAGACACAAAAGGAGAAAAAGGTTTTTTTTTAATTTTATTATCAACGTGCATGACCCGCTTTCCCCTAAGATATCCAAGGCGGCTCGCAAACACTGAAATGCACAAACAGTCTGAAAAAGCCATGGTGGGGACCGGCACAAAAAGCTCCCCCTGCTGGCAAGACTTGGAACTGCCTTGGCCGCGCCGTTGATCAGCCTCGAACTGTCTCTCCCAGCCTGCTTCACCAGACAGACAGCAGCAGAAGCCTGCTCTCCATCTCTTCTTTTCTGATTCAGACTCCAGCTGTCAGTGTCGGTCCGTGATGACTTTTACTAGGAAATCGGCTCCTGGTGTGCCGGTAACGAACACATCGCCATGCTGCTCTTGTTTCCTAGACAGCTAGTGACATTCTGCCTCTCGAAGTAAGCAAGTGAATAATATATACAGGCTTTTGTGAGAAGTCCACCCAATCGATGGTCAATTGGACTGGAACATGCAGCCTCATCCAGGGCACAGTGATTCCTCCTCCCCATGTAACAAAATGCTGCAATGGGGTTTATGATCTACTCTTGGCCTTGGTTCTGATCTCTCTTGATCCCCAGTGAATATTATGGCTATGCAACGTCATGATCTGTGGCTCACACTGGCTCACACTGGCTCACGTTGTCTGAGCGTGGAAAGCTAAGCAGGGTCAGGCCTGGATATGACTTGGATGGGAGACCCCGTCCTCTAGTTTCCTGCACTGAGCAGGGGGTTGGACTCGGTGGCCTTGTAGGCCCCTTCCAACTCTATGATCTGTGAAATCTATGATGATAATCAAAATTGGGTTGTCGGAGAAATCTGCAACGGATTCAAATGAGTTTGGACTTGTATGAATCTGACCTGTGGATTCCACAGTGGACCGGCTTTTCTTGAGTCATGCAGGTTCTGCGGACTTGCGGACCGGTTTTTCACTGGTGGTGGGGGGATTTGCACTAATTCGCATGAGCACAAGAGTGCATTGTCTGCATTTCTTCGTGTGAATTAGTGTAAATGCAGAGTATCTAGTGCAGATCATCGCATTCGCACAAGTGTGTATTGGCGTTTATGCACATCAACGTTCATATGCACGAGCTCAAGAAAAGCAATATTCGGGGGGGGGGGAGATCTGATTCCATCAATGAGCAGATGATGGAATGAAAGACTGTCCTGACAATCCACAAAACACAGATGGAACGCATTTCACAAAATTTGTACATCCCTGAAAAAAAAATGTCGCAGCGTGTAGAGCTCCAGGATTCCAGCCACCTGCATTCTATACCCTTTCTCCCTCAGTTTCCCATTCGTTACCCCATTTGGCGGCCTTCTGTAGACACTGAGTATGTTCTGTCTTCATTGGGCTGTGGTTTGGGGGCTCCCCCACCCCTCTAGGGTTTGTTTCTAAAGATTTTTTGTGCTTCTGGAAATCCCTAGGGTTCCGCAAAGCATCCTGATATCTCCCTCTTTTGCACAGGGATGTACGAGAATTTTGTTTCTGTTTGCAAATCATTTGAACATCCTGATGAAAATCATTTTTTTAATTTATTTAAAATAATAAATACAACAACAAAAAATACAACATAAACATTGTGCACCCCCCCACCTCTTGGGACCAAGTTATATTTCTCACCCCATTTTTTTTTTTTTTTTTTGTATGTGTATATATACAAGCTATTATTCTATATTCCAAAAAAATAACAAATCTTGACAAGGTTTATTCCCCCTCCCCTTTACCAACACATAATCCAAAAATTTGCCCCAAATGTTCACAAAGGTGTCTTTCTCCAATTGTCCTTTTTGACACTTAATATTACAAGTTAATTTATCATTTAACGCGATATCCCATACCTCTGTATACCATTCATTAATTGAAAACACATGTTGAACCTTCCAATTCCTAGCTATCATTAATTTTGCTGCTGTTAACAATGAACATCCCTGTTTGCAGCCCAAAATGAGATTGCAAACAGGAGCACTTTTAAAAAAAATAAAAATAAAATAAAAATCCCCACATTTTCACACTTGAAGCAGCATTCAAAAAAAATATGTATTTTTCTTTTTAAAAAATAAAAATTGAAATGCAGATTTTATTACTACTACAACGACACATTTTCATGCTTTAGGCAATGGGGTGGGGGAGTGCTTTTGAAAAAAACTGCACAGAGATGTGCACAATTTCCCCATCTGACTGAACTAAAAAAAAAGGGTCGCAAATGAAAATGGGAGGGAAGGGAAGTTTGGAGGATTTTGTCGAGCTTGTACATCCCTCGTTCTCCCACATC
The DNA here is from genome assembly GCA_021292165.1 of Shinisaurus crocodilurus. Classification (NCBI taxonomy): domain Eukaryota; kingdom Metazoa; phylum Chordata; class Lepidosauria; order Squamata; family Shinisauridae; genus Shinisaurus; species Shinisaurus crocodilurus. The sequence goes on along the minus strand of CM037880.1, from coordinate 8,504,281 downwards.
TACTTGTGCATTTTGGTCACATAAGATAAGCCATGGCACTCACAGGCTGGACATTGGAATGGTGATCAATATTAGTAGAAGTTGTTGTTGCCAACGTCCCCCTGTTTTGCTTCCCTTATACAAATCTGTGTGGTGCAACCTCACTTGGAATATTGTGTACAGGTCTGGTCACCGCAAACTAAAAAAGGATATTGTAGAGTTGGGGAAAGTGCAGAGAAGGGCAACTGAAATGATCACGGGGCTGGAGCCGCTCCCCTACGAGGGAAGGTCACAACATCTGGGATTGTTTAGCTTAGAAAAAAAGATGAGTAAGGGAAGACATGATAAGAGGTGTACAACATTATGGATGTTGTGGAGAAAGTGCACAGGGAGACATTTTTTCCCCTCCCTCTCTCATAATGATAGGACCTGGGGTCATCTCATGAAGCTGATTGGTGGGAGATTCAGGACAGGTACAAGGAAGGACTTCTTCACACAGCGCAGAGTTATACTCCAAACAGGTTCACACTGACAAGGCCTCCTGGAGTTGCTCCTCCATCTTCACCATGGCAACCTGCTTGCTCACCTGTCGCTCGCTCTGGCCCAAGACAACGGTGGTGGTGAGGAGCAGCAGCAGCAGAAGATGGCACGGCCTACTTGCTCACTCCCTCTTTGCCTGCTCAAGCAAGCAATTGCTAGCAGTGATGAGAAAGAGGAGGAGGAGGAGGAGGAGGAGGAGGAGGAGGAGCAAGAGCAGCTGGTGACAAGAGCACCGAGAAGGCAGACGTACTGAGGGGGTCTTGCCCAAGGGCCCTCCAAAACCTGGAGCCACCACTGCACTTTGGCACTACAGCAGTGTTCTCCAACCTTGGGTCCCCAGATGTTTTTGGCCTACAAAACTCCCAGCATGCCCCAGCCAGCTACGCTGGCTGGGGCATGCTGAGAGTTGTAGGCCAAAAACATCTGGGGACCCAAGGTTGGAGAACACTGCACTACAGTACAGTTACTTTCCACTTAACAGCTAACTGGACTTAAGATGGTTAGTTTGTTAGACTTGTGCGCCATCAGTCTCAGTTCTCTGCTGGGGGGAAAAGGTGTGGCCTCTACTGCCTCATCTAGACACCCTCCACTCCAGTCAGGCCCCTCCCCCCATTCTGGGGTGAAAAAGGCCAAGTTTGGGGATAGGATTGTGCCACGGACACCTGTCCAGATCATGCCGCTGCACGCCCCGTCCCTTTCCTGCCCTTGAGCGCAAAATGAGAGATGCCTCCGATTCTTCAAAACGGCATCTGTCAGCCAGCCTCAGCCTTGGGAAAGGAGTTTTGCAGCAGTGTGTTTACGACGGTGTCCAAACTCACGCCGCCTCAGGAGGACCATATGCAGCTCATCAGCAAACCAAATTTAAAAAAAGAGAAAACAAGCGAGCCACAGACAGATACTCTGCACGCCGGCGTGCAGTTGATGATGCCCTTGACTGATCTAACCTTAACAAATTGCTACACAGGCGGAATCTGCACAAAATAACAGCAGCAGTCAGAAAAGGCACCCAGCTCCGCTGAACAACAAAACAGAGCCCACAACCCCTCTCCCTTCCTCACCAAAGTATAGTTGCGGCAGCAGGACTCTTGTCCAAGCAGGAAGGAGCTGCTTCTTATGCAGAAAACAAATAAACAGACCATATATATATATATATATATATATATATCAGCGGCAACCTAGGCCAAGTGACTGGGATCCATCCAGTCCAGGCAGGTGCCAGCCTGGTAGCTCACTTGCCAGTGCAAAGGCCTCTGTTGCCCTCCTGAGTCCCTAATTGGTCTGTGTGGTATCCAAAAGAATCCATTAACCAGCCCTGTCAATCTTTGCTCCCCTCTTCCACGGAGCTCCTCTTCCTCCACTGTTTCTTCATGGGTGAGATTACCAGCATGATCCATGAAGAGCCCTCCCTCCCCTTGTACCCTTCAGGGGAAAAGAAATCTATGCCTGTGAGCCTTTTTAGGGAGGGATGTACCTGCTGAGTTCCATCTTGGCTGACTAAGGAGGAGGCTGGCAGAGCCTGCTACCCCCCTGGCCTGGTGGATCAAGAAAGGAGGCGAGCAGGAAGTGGATGAGAGGGCAGCCTGAGCCTGGTGGATCAGTGCCCCATTCACCCTAATGGGCCAGCCTCCCTTGGCCAATAACCTTCTCCTTGTCCCTTCAGCCAGAGCAGCTAGACTGGTGGGGACGAGGAAGAGGGCCTTTTCTGTGGCGGCCCCCATACTGTGGAACTCTCTCCCACGTGACCTCCGCCATGCCCCCTCTCTGCTGAGCTTCCGCCGCTCACTAAAAACTTGTCTGTTCAGGCGGGGATATGGGGTGGGCTAAGATTTTAAAATTTTATACTGTTTTAAATGTATCTTATCCTGTTTTTATCTTATGTACATCGCCCAGGGCGGCTGGTTTGCCGGCCAGATAGGTGATAAATAAATGTTAATGATGATGATGATGATGATGATGATGATAATAATAATAATAATAATAATATTTTATTCACAGGTAAGTGGATATAGGAGTGCTTTAGAGTGGAAAATTCCTTGCATTCATGTTCCAGACAGACCCTATGAGGTAAACCACTTTTACAAGTAAAAATGTGGCAATTCACTACCTGGAGAGCTTGTGTGTGTGTGTGTGTGTGTGTGTGTGTGTTGGAGGTACTATAACTTTAAGATATAGTGCTTTGATAATGCTGGCACTGGATTAGCATCAAATTATTATTAGCATAATAACAGTGTTGCTGTTTTTTTTTTTAAATCTTTGTAAGCTGCTCTGGGAGTCTTGGCTGAAGAGTAGGAGAAACATGTTTTGAATGAACGAACGAACGGACAGATGAGCCAATAATGTATTTAGTTGCCTTTTCCTTTAAACTAAGTGACAAAGCATAAGTAAATGAGGCTGCCCTGTAGTGTGAGTTGAAATGGCAGTGAAATTTCACCTAAAGCAATATTTGAAACAAAACACTGGAGGATTTTCCAGAAAAGCTAAATGGGTTTCAATAAGAGTTTCCTTACATCTTTCTGTGTGTCTTCTGCACACACACACCCAAGGATGCCAGTAGATTTTGCCTAAAGCAAAATTGGAGGCGAATTTGAATATTCTTTCCCCACTGTTTAAACATGTGAGGAATTTGGATGAGACTGGAGGTGTTCCGATAAGAATAACTATATGCATGCATGCATGCCTGTATGTATGTATTTGTTCATTTATTCATTTATTTGCCCTTCCTGAAGAATGAGAACCTAGTGAACATGCCTCACTAGCCATATCACATTCGTAGTTCCAACACAAATCCTACTGAGCCTCTCAGGAAATTCCAAAATGCGGTTGTTTGAAATACTAAGGATGTAGGACCAAGGACAGCTCCCTGGGATTACTCATAGGCCATTCACAGAGAATTGTTTCTGTGGAATGATGGGAGAAATTTCCCTCGGATAGCCCTGTTCCTGCTTCAGCCATTTGATATCTGCACAAAGAAAATGAAGAAGGGGGGGTGGGGTGGGATTTGCTCAGGATGGTTAACTTTGTCAAGGGGAGGAAGAACCTCTTTACTACTCCTTCATAAAGAAGCACCACCAGGTGTTAACACTGGTACTATTGTTTGCCACTTTGGGGGCCTTGCCAGAGAAAGGGGGGAAGGAGGGAGGGGGGGACAGAGAGGACTAGAATGTTGAAGAGCAGAGTTATATGGTTCAGAGCAAAAATCATATTTACAAAAAAATAATAATTTTTTATTATAGGGTTGTGCACTTACTGGGCTGCTCGCCTCGCGGGGGTGCTCGCCTCGCACCCCTGCCACACAATCCGCTTCGCGCCCCCCACGAGTGCCAGCTGAGGCGCTCGGCGGACTTCTGGGTCCCCGGCGCTATACTTCCGGGTCCCTGGCGCTAAGTTATTTACATGAAAAACAGGGGAAACTTCCTTAAAACGGCCGCATTTTGCATAAGCGGCACCTTGTTTTTCATGTAAACGTGATGAAAAACAAAGCGCCGCTTATGCAAACCGCAGCCGTTTTAAGATGATTTCCCCCCTGTTTTTCATGTAAATAACGCGGCGCCGGGGACCTGGAAGTGAAGCGCAGGGGACCTGGAAGTTCCTTTCCCCGGCTCCTCTCGTGAGGACATGTGCCGAGACGGGGAAAGGTAAGTCGCACAGAGCTGGGTGTGTGTGTGTGTCAGATGGGTCGAGTTCGCCCCACTTCCACCACCACCCCAATCGAGCTCCGCACACATCCCTAAAAAAAAAAAGAACCTTTTTTTTTTTTTTGAAATGGCAGGGTGTTACTCAGGAGGAATAGGTCCCCTTGCACTATATATTTGTTTATAAGGAGCTACATTGAAGAGTGCTAACCCTTTAACGTGCTTAAGGAAAACTTTCCAAACAGTGGCTCAACTGTTTGGGGAAGGATGTGTGTGGGGTGGGTGGGAGCTGGACGGCCATCCGTCGGGGATGCTTTGACCTGGATTCCTGCATTGAGCAGGGGGTTGGACTCGATGGCCTTGTAGGCCCCTCCCAACTCTACTTTTCTATGATTCTATGATGGTGGTGGTGTTCGTGGGGAAAGAATCTGGTACTTGCCTCCAGCAGTGACATCACTGGCCCCATCCAATAGGTGCTTGTGATATACCAGGACATACACACTGGCAGGGCTGCACTGGGCATGTGGGCAGCCATGCCTGATTCCAGATCCAAAGAGTGGTTCTTCCAACTCAGCTTCTCCACTGTCGGCAACCTGAAGTGGAAGCTGCTGTAGCCGGAGACGGAAGCCTAAAGTGCCACATGAGCAGAAAGTCCTACTTCATTGACCAGGCAAAAGCAGGCAGGCAGCATCGTTATACTAGGCCCGGTCAATCAGGGAGCTTCCTACTGCCTGTAATCGTAGAAGCTGTTTAATAGAGATGTGTGAGAATTTCATTTCTCACATTATGTGAATGTGTCTTGTTGGCCATTCCAAATGAGAATGTGAGCGTGGTGGCACCTTTTTTTTCTTTTCTTTTTAAAGAAATGTCGACAAATTCCCAGTTGCAGTTGGAAAAATGTGTATTTTATTTTTAAATGTACGCTTTGAAATGTGCATTTAAAAAAAAAGAAAGAAAACAAAACATTTTCATGCTCTAGTCCAGTGCTCTCCAACCTTGGGTCCCCAGATGTTTTTGGCCTACAACTCCCAGCATAGCTGGCTGGGGCATGCTGGGAGTTGTAGGCCAAAAACATCTGGGGACCCAAGGTTGGAGAACACTGCTCTAGTCAATGGGGGGGAGAAGTGTGCACTGTTGAAAAATATGCAGAGAAATGCACAATTGTTATGTTCAAAACGTGCACTTTCCCCATCCAAACGAGCCGAAGAACGGGTCAAAGGTGAAAATGGGAGCGAGGTGACATGAGCTTCGAAGTGATTTTTGGAGAATTTAGGTGAGCTTGGAAATGGCCGTCTCTCCCATCCCTAGCTCAGCTGCAGTTGTGCATGTCTATTCTCTTTGGTGTCCAAAGACAGCTCTGAGAGAGTTCTGAGGGCACACCATCCTACGTCGCTCACGATGGGACAAAACACGCATTACCTCCCCCCACCCCACCCCCTTTTTTTAACTTTGGAGAAATTGCAGGGCCTCAATCTGGATCAAACCCCTGGCAGAGAGGGTATGTTGGATTTGTGGTGCTGGGAGATTTTACAATCCAATCTGTGTGCTATCCACTGCCTGGACTTCCACACACAGATCTTAGCAGAGCTCACCTCCCCTCGCAGCGCGCAGCGTGCAGAACCAGCCTTATCAGCCCAGCTTCCCTTGTTATGACACTTGCTTCCAGCTTCCCCGTTGCAGATTAATCCATGGAGTCAGGAAACACTCTGGAACACCACAGGTTCTAATACTACCTGTTTATTTACTTATCAAGTAAAGTTCTACAGAGTATACATTTCCTAGTTACAGTCCGTGTGCAGAGTATAAACGCATAGCAAGCATTAAGTCCAGTGGAGTAAGTTGAGCTTCACTCCACCTCAGCAAAGGCGTTACATTGTTGCAGGAACAAAGGAAAAGAACAACAACAACAAGAAGAAGAAAACCTTCCCCTTAAAATGGCTTCTGCCTGAACAAGTTAGTACGTCATCAGAACATACAAACCATTTTACAACATGATGTATCGTTGGTACCTAACTCCTGTGAAATTGGCTAAGATGTATAATAATGTGTCAAATGTATGTTGAAAATGTCAAAATCATGAAGGAACATTTTATCATGTTTGGTGGACATGTAAAAAAGTGAAAACATATTGGGTACAAATACACACATGGATACAAAAGATATTAAAAGTGAATATTAAACTGAAACCAGAAATGTTTTTATTGGGTATAATGGACTTACAACTTGAGAAATACTATGGAACATTACTACAATATATGATGACGGCAGCAAGAATAATATATGCTCAAAAATGGAAAGAAGCATCAATACCAACTATAGAAGACTGGCTGTTGAAAATGCTGGACTTAGCAGAGATGGTAAAATTGACTTGTTTAATTAGAGAAAAAAATGTAACTTCATTCAAGAAAGACTGGAAACCTCTGGTGGACTTCTTCGGGAGGAGGGAAAGTGACTTAATAACTTTGGGTTTTGATTTCTGAATATTGGCAAGGTGATAGAAATTAGAAATTCTTTCTGTGAAAATAGAGGAAACTTAGATTGGATAAGGATTGGTAATGTTTGTCAGACAATGAGGCGGAAGCCAAATGTTGTTTTGGAAAATTCAATAAATAAAATAATAATTAAAAAAAGAACATACAAACCATGTGACTAGCTCGTTCCTTTCCCACAGATCTGACTCTCATGCCTGAGAATAGATTCTGTGGTCCAGACATAATACACCTGTTTACAGAGCCACACTGTACCTTCCATGTGTAAACAATGTACTGAAGCTTGTAAAGTGATACATATCACAACAGGGTAAGGGGGCTCAAGCTACCCAATCCTTTTTAGCTGGAGATGACACCTTCTCCGTGCAGAGCAGGTGCTCTAACCACTGAGCTACGGTCCTTCCCCAGTGCCACTTCCACTGTCCATCCTTACCCCCAGACCATCTCCCCAAACGACCAATTGGCCACACACTATCACTTTGAACGAAAATGGACCCTGGCTCTTTAAAGTTCAGACTACAACCCCAAGTGGATGCACCGCCCCACTGCCATTGGAGCCACCAACCTCCACTGCTACATGGCCATGCCCCCTTCCTATGGCTCCACCCCCTTTCTCCCAAAGGCCAATCATTTGGCAGTTTCCCTGGCTTTTGTGCAGTCTCCACCTCCGCCCCTTCTAAAAGGTTGAAGTGACTCTCCTGAAGCTGAGTTACTGGCAGGAAGAGCTTGAAGCTAAAACAGGCTGGTATTTTGACCCCTCCCCTATTCCTTTGGCTCCACCCCCTTTTACCTTTGGCCCCCCACCCCCGGAATGTGCCCCCCCAGACCTTCTCCAAAATTGAATTCAACCCTTGGGCTGAAAGAGGCATGACACCCGCCCCTCCCCTTTGACTGCAGTGACCCCTTTGACAACTTCATTTCTCAGGAATCCACATACATAACAGGTGCATCCAATTGCCTCATTTTACGCTGGTATTTTCTTCTTGTAGTCCTTGAGGACCTGCCTGCCTGTCAGAATCTGCACAAGAGCGTCAGGGGACCATCGTCCTTCTGCCAATTGCCAACGTATAGGTTGAATAATTGTGTGGCGTCTGTTGCTGCTTGCTTGAGAAGTTTCTTTTCTTCAGCCACCTTCTGGAGCATTTGTTCCAACATCAAGTGGATTCCCAAGATGTTTCTTCCCCCTCATGAAAAGTGTGAGGATTTCTCGGCTATATGTTCATGAAGCAACACACACATCCTCCAAACCACACACACACACACACCATCTCTTTGCTTCTGAATACATTAATTTTAGCAGCAGGTAAAAGGATGGAAAATTAGAGGTGAGGAGGATGATATTTTAAGCTAAGTTGTTACTTGTTGTTTGGTAAGACATCATGTGGTAGAATCAAGGGCTGTTGTTCTTTTATTCAAACCTGTATAATAGAACATCTCTCAGCAGGGAACAACTCTCAACTCTCAATTTTATTTATATGAGGCATATATATATATATATATATATATATATATATAATAGTTGGGTTGTGGGCTGAGCTGCATCAATGGCAGGCACCAGGTCCAACATTTACCATTTGAAGCAGGGGTGAGGAACCTGTGGACCTCCAGATGTTGTTGGACTCTAACTCCCATCTGCCTCAGCCAGCATGGCCAATGGTCAGAGATGAAGTCTCAGATCCATGGTGACACCCAGTCGATTGCTGATCTCCCCTCCAGTCATGGCACCACCGCCCTGAACATAATCCACAGGATGTGAGCTACAGCAACAATAAAGAACACCAAACAGGGTAGGGGACGAGCCTGGGGAAGTTCCGGCCCATCTAGTTTAAGAGTCCACCTTCTTTTTAGGAGAAAAGGGGGAAGGCTCAGGAATGTCCAGCAGATAGAGTCTAAGGAACAACCAATGGGCCCACCCATTTGGAAGAAGCCTGTAAGAGCTGGCAGCTCAAGCAGAATGACTCTTGTCCACCTACAGGCCTACCTGTCTTCATGGTGGGCTCCAGAGATAACCTCAGGGAGCAACCCATCCTCTCTTGCTTGAGGCTGAGGAAGCTACCACTATCGAAGTTACGGGGACTAAAGGCAAGCAAGCTTGGGGAAGAAACTGGTTAGAACCTTTCTAAACTCTTGAAAGCTTGTGGTATAACAAAGCTTTAGCGGGCAGCTGGCTGGGGCATGCTGGGAGTTGTAGGCCAAAAACATCTGGAGACCCAAGGTTGGAGAACACTGTGTTAGTTGGTTCTGTTTTTTTAAGCCCCTCATAGGGGACTAATGGCTTAACTGGCTCCAGGATCTTTGTTACATCTGCGTGTTGCCAAGCAGATTGAGCCTGCAACGTTTGGGTTTTTTTTTTTAAAGCAGAGTTTGGTCTCTGCCGAGAAATTGCAAGTGTCCCTCCATATCTTCTCTCCCACGATGGTGGTGTTTCAGACACCTGGACCATTACACAAAACGAATGAAAATACAAATTTTCATGCAACTTTTTTTTTTCTTAGTATCAACATTCGGGACAAACTGAACTTAGGACTTGAAAAATGAGAAATGGAGAGAAACTGAAATAAACAGATTCATCCATCACTGTCCTGAACCCGTGATGCAATTTCCGTTGGATGGCCATGGCATGGGAGATAAAGACGTTGGGAAGGCAAACATTCTCCCAGGCTAGCAGGACAAGTGCTTTACCTGAACCCGAGTAGCTTTTTTGGATTCTGGTCTACTTCTCTTCAAATTGTGCAATTGAAAACCCCATTTTGAGATGCGGGTTCACCCTGTGGCATTTTGTGACAGCTTCAGATGTTGCCATCTAGGCCTGCAGTTTCAAATTTGATTACCCAAACCAAACCATATACCTCAAATGCCCTTTCAAGTAGCATGGGCCAAGAGTGGTTTAAAGAGTGGTTTGAAAGGCCATGTTGCCCACTTTCTATAAATAAACCAAGGTCAGAAATTCCTATGGTGACATTGTTTTCATCCATGTATCAGCACCTAAGAGCCTGACTTCACGAATCCTTGATCTTTCTAAAGTGGTGAAATGAAAAGTCTGTGTGTATATTAAGAGAAAGATGAGATGGTTTGGAGCTGGCACGTTAGACCCAAATTGGCCAATCAAAAAGCATTTCCCCCCCCCTCTGCCCGCTTCAGTAAACAGCCGCTGACCTTCACTTCTGCCTTCATCCATTTGTCAAGAGAATATTGAGGCTTCAAAGTTCCCTCGTGTGTATTTTCACGCTACAGAACCTTCTCATATTTCGTCCCCACTGTCCAATGATGTGTTATCTTTATCTTTATGAGTTGGACAAATAACAGGGGCAAGTTCATCTGTCAGGAAGCTGCCTTGTTCTTTGCAGCCGATGAGCCCTGTGGTCACAGTGAGGGCCTGGTGTCATGGGACACTTTGAGGTCCAGCTCACTCCGAGGATCCCGACCAAATTTTGAGTCAGATTTCCCAGAGAGACAGGAAACGGAGCAGCAACATTGGAGAGCTCTGAGTGATGCTGTGGCTGGAAGCCAGACAGGCTTGCCTGATGTAGCTGCTTGCTCGTGAGCCCTGCCTTCCCATTGGCTGAAACCGGAAGTGGCTGTGGTGTGGTGGCACCGGTACATTTATGACTAGTGTCCTCAGACACAGGGCACTGGTTCCTGGAGCCTTCCGGGAGAATTAGGTCCAAAGAAGGTAGGGATTGTTTTGTAAACTGCCCAGGGAGCCTTTTGGCTGACGGGCGGTGAATAAATATATTAAATAAATAAATAAATAAATAGGGATAGATGAGAATTTTGTTTCAGTTCACAATTTATTTATTTATTTATTTATTATTATTTATTTACATTTATTTATCGCCCATCTGGCCGGCAACCCAGCCACCCTGGGCGATGTACACAAGATAAAAACAGGATAAAAATAAAATACATTTAAAACAGTATAAAATGTTAAAATCTTAGCCCACCCCATATTCCCGCCTGAACAGCCAAGTTTTAGTGCGCGGCGGAAGCTCAGCAGAGAGGGGGCATGGCGGAGGTCACTCAGGAGAGAGTTCCAAAGTACGGGGGCCTCCACAGAAAAGGCCCTCTTCCTCGTCCCCACCACCAGTCTAGCTGCTCTGGCTGAAGGGACAAGGAGAAGGCCATGTGTGGCAGATCTTGTTGAGGGGCCTACTTGGTGTTGCTGGAGATGGTCCTTGAGATAGACTGGACCGGAGCCGTATAGGGTTTTAAAGGTCAAAACCAACACCTTGAATTCGGCTCGGCAAGCAACTGGTAGCCAGTGCAGCTCCTTGAGCACTGGCGTGATGTGGTCCCGCCGGCGGCTGCCTTCAACCAGGCGAGCCGCCGCGTTCTGTACCACCTGTAGCTTGAAAATGCCCCTTCGCACCCCCAAATATGAATGGGAATGGGAGCGCACATTGTGCGAAAATGTTTGCAAATTCCTGAACTTGCGTTCACCTTTTGAAAAATGTGCACTTGGAAAATACACCACTTTCTCAAAATGCACAACTCTTGAAAAATGCACAAATCTCCCCATTCAAATGAACAACAACAACAACAAGAACAACAACCAGATTGCAAATGAGAACAGGATACAGGAACGAGCCGAACCGAGCTCTGAAGGAATGTTTGGAGAATGCCAGCAAGCTTGAGCATCCCAGCTTCTCCCATCTGTATAAAAGGAAGTGGAAACCCCATGACACCCTTCTGTAACTGAGCCATCCGGATCCATTAACTCAGGAGCCTCATCCTCTGAGGATGAGGGGTCAGGGTCCTGGACCATGATACTACTAGGCCAGACTCTTTGTCCATTCAGCCCAGTGTTGTCAACACTGACTGGTGGTGGTTTTCCACAGTCTCGGGGAGAGGTCTCCTCAATCACCTGCTACCTGAACCTTTTTACTAGACATGCCAAGGACTGAACTTGAGCTTTTCTGCATGCACAGCAGGTGCTCTGCCACTGAGTTACAACAAGCACCTGTAAACTTTTCAAACTGTGAGAAAATGATAATGGGGGGAGAAATTCATTTGGTTCACATTTCAGTGCAAACTTACTGAATTTATCACTTTTGAATCTCTCTGCCAGCCGAAATCCAGTTCTGCTTTCAGTTCCGTGCTTCTCTGAATGTTGTGACGGACTAGTTCTCCAATCAAAAAAAGCATAAAGCGTGGACAAAAAAATGTGTACATGAGTGAAAGGAATGTTAACAATGCATCGTATTAAGCAAAATTGCTTGAAGAAATGTGCGTATTGGGAGAAATGCATACAAAAGAGTGTGTACACATTTTTTTGAAAACTTTATATATATTTTTTAAAGCTGAAATATGCGGAAATAGGATGATCTGAATTTAAGATTGGAGAAATGTGAAACAGAGAAATTGAAATTGACAGGTTTGTCCTCCCCCATCATGGATCACCACTTTTAAAGGAAATATGATCATGTGAAGCTGCCTTATTATGTCTATCTCTCAGATTGGCAGTGGCTGTCCAGTGTCATGGGTGAGAGAGATCTTCCCCCAACCCAGCTGCTTAAAACCCCTTTTTTTATACTGATGCCAAGAACTGGACCTGCAAAGCATGTGCTCTAGAACTGAGCTAGGGCTCTACCATAGCTAGGCCTCTACCACTGAGGTATGGCACCTCCAGTAAACATTTGGAAGGAGCCTGAGGTATGGCACCTCCAGTAAACATTTGGAAGGAGCCTGAAAAAAAGAGGTATAGTTTCAGGAGCACCTGCCTAACCAGGAGAACTGAAGACTGTAATCCTATACTCATGTATTTATTTATTATATTTATATCCCACCTTTTTTTCCTGCAAGGAACCCAAGGTGATTTACATAATCCTCCTCCTCCTCTCCATTTTATCCTCACAACAACCCTGTGAGGTAGGTTAGGCTGAGAGTCAGCGACTGGCCCAAAGTCACCCAGTGAGTTTCATGGCCGAGCGGGGACTAGAACCCGGATCTCCCGAGTCCCAAGTCCAACACTCTAACCACTACGCCACACTGGCTCTTACCTGGGAGTGAATCCTGTTGAACTAAGTGGGGCTTACAGTTGAGTAGGCACATATGAGATGGCACTGTACGTTTCCCAGCATTTAATATATCAAGTTAAAGAGTTCTTTGCAATGTGCTTAAAATTAACTTTAATTTACTGAAACAAACTTTCAAGTAATTCAACACAGTTGGGACAAGCAATATAAATCCCTTTCCTGCTGTCAGCTAATCTGACCTTCTGGGGAATACACGGACACATCACGGTTTCTTTTTAATCCTGCAACCAAACCATCCTTTGGTCCTTTGCTTTCAGTCTCAGGTATAGTCCCTTTAGGGCAGTGTTCCTCAACCTTGGGTCCCCAGATGTTTTTGGCCTACAACTCCCAGCATGCCCCAGACAGCGTAGCTGGCTGGGGCATGCTGGGAGTTGTAGGCCAAAAACATCTGGGGACCCAAGGTTGAGAAACACTGCTTTAGGGTTAGTTGCAATAAATGGAGTGCCATCTCCAAAGAGATTAATTGTGGGGTTACAATCATTTTAGTCCTTTAATAAGTGGATTAGATCAGATAGCCTTTGCCAGCATTTCTATGGAAGGGGCAAACTACAGCGGGTAAAGGAAGGAGAAGTTTATTTTGTACTTCTGCACAGGCACAGCTTCATAAAAGGCGAGTTTAAGGCAGGGGTGACATCTTCCGGGTGTCAGGACTCAGGAGAGCCACATTGTGCGTGCCCCCCAAACCGACCAGGGGTTGCAGGAAACCCTTTTGCAGGGATGGAGCATGTCAAATTCCGGACAAATGGGTGCGGGGGTTTTGTACAAGGAGCTGCCATTTTGCACACCTCCGGAATTTTCTGGTGCAGTTCTCGCTGCAAACAGGATGTTAAAATGTTTATAAAAATGCATATTTGGAGAGAAAATACTTAAGAGTATGTAATGAAATATTACATTTTCATGAAGATATTTTTTTAAAAAATGGGACAGACTCATGTTTGCGTACATCTGAAATGACACATACTGGAAATCGAGCTCTAGGGGAATTCATTTCTCGAGCACGTGTGGTTTTTTTGTTATTTATTTAAAATATTTATGTTCTACCTTCTAGCTACAAGAGCCTCCAAGGTGGCCTACAATATATGCAAAGCAAATACAATAAAATCACAGCGATGTGACAATAAAATGAAAAAGAACTGAGAGTCGACAGAGCAGTAATAGAAAACAACAACAACACTGTAGCACAGTTAATGTCAAGCCTCGCTTTCTTGCAACATCCACCAAAATACATGTTAAAGAAACAGTGATCTCTTTTATTACAGCAGGACACAAACTCAGGCACCCCACAAGAGACCAGCCACCCATGAATCAGAGTCATCAGTGAGCCCAATCTTAAAGAAACTCAGTTAATCCAAACAGGAATCAGAAACAGGATCTTAAATTCCAGCGCTATAACCTAAGGCACAATCCCAAGGCATGCAATAGTTCAGGGCTCAAGAGTAGTCCAGTACCAGTGACATCGAACCCACAAACCTCTTTTGCTTCTGTACCCACAAACCTCCTTTGCCCTGCTTTTATGCAGGGGCGGGGCGACCGGAGTTCCTCGCTTGTCAATCTTGCCCTACTGGAAATCTTGGCCTAGAGAGCAGTGGTTCCCAACCTTGGGTCTCCAGATGTTGCTGGCCTACAGCTCCCAGCATCCCTTGCCATTAGCCATGCTGGCTGGGTATGCTGGGAGCTGTAGGCCAGCAACATCTGGGGACCCAAGGTTGGGAACCACTGGCCTAGAGTCTAGTACTTCATCTAATAGCGTGCTTTTCCTCATGCCTTTTTAGGAGAAAATCCTGGGCCTGCCCCTCCCTCAGCCAATACTGCTTCCTCAGTGCTTATCAAAGAAGGTTCCCTCAATCTGTGGTCGTTTGGGTGCCTTTCCCAAGGCCAACTGTGGCTGCAGCTGAGAAGGGGAGTTGCCTCCCCCCCTGACTGCAATCTTCCAAAACTAGCACATAGCTTGGCAGTCCATACATTTTGAAGCCGAGAGAGGTTAGCAGCCTGAGGGACACACGGTCATATGTCTACTCTGGGGCAGCCCCCTCTCAAGGGAATGGACTGGACAGACCCCCTCACTGAGGGTCTATAGGGGTCACCTGGCAGGGGCCAGGCCGAAGGGTGCCAGCAGCTGTGCTTTCAATCAGATGGGGGGGGGCACAATGTGTCCAACTCTGACATCTGCCTACATTTGCTTAAAGGCTTTGCTGCATCAGACTAAGACCCCATTCCAAACCTGTGCGAAGTCGGGTCCGTTTGCTGGTAAATAATAAGATAACGTCCATCTCTCCTCGGCAACAAGCTTGGTATCTCTTCGCCTCCAGCAGCAACTGAGCCCTTTCATGTACGCAATCCACAGTCTGTCCGGCCCCAACACGAGTCCCTCCCTCGGCCCATCCTGTGTATTAGCAGATGAGTTCTCAGTGCGGTGGACCATCAGCTTTTCGAGAACGCCTGATAAAATCTGATTGGAATTTGTTCCGCTTCGTGGGGGCCATCGCAAGATATTGGCGAATAATGATGTTACAGCTCTACATCATTTGAAAGGTTGCGAGGCTGGAGGGAGAAAAACAACCCAGTCATGCAAGCCTTAATTACATCCCGTTTGGACTACTGCAATGTGCTCTACGAGGGGCTGCCTTCGAAAACTGTTCGGAAGCTTCAGCTGGTCCAGAATGCTGCAGCCAGACGGCTGACCGGTGCCGGTTGCAGGGAGCACGTGACTGCCACGTTAGTTGTTACAACAGCTTCACTGGCAACTGGTCTGTTTCCAGGCACAATTCCTAACGCTGGTTACGGCCTATAAAGCCCTCTACGACTTGGGACCAGGCTACCGAAAAGACTGCCTTCTCCCAGACGAGCCTGCCCAGGTCTCATGATGTTTGGGAAAGGCCCTTCTTTCAAGACCGTTGTCTTCGGAGGCACTGTGAGAGAGGGCTGCCACAGTGGCCGTTCCCAGCCTGTGGAACTCCCTGCCAAGGGAGTCTAGCTTCACTCCCTCTCAGCTGTCCTTCCACTGGAAGTCATAGGCCTTTTTATTCAAGCAGGCCTTTGGCGTGTAAGCAGGTCTGTTGGCCATGCTGTTTTTATCCTGTTATTGTTGTGTTTTTAATGATGTTTTAATTTTATAGGGATGGTAACTGAGCTTACCTGCTTGGGGTGGTGGTGGTGCTCCCGAGCACCCTCCGCCCGCTCTCACCGTGCTCGCTCCGCTCGCAGCGCCAGGGAACCGGAAGTGACACGACGGGTTCCCCATCGCATCACTTCCGGTTCCCTGGTTCCCTAGTTTTAATACATTTGTTTTATTATTGTTTTAATCAAGTTTTATCCATGATTGTATGTCATGCTGAGTGCCACTTTTCTCAGCTGAAAGGCAGGGTACAAATCAAATCAAATCAAATCAAATAAATAAATAAACCTTCCATCCTAGGGGAAAGATGAAAAAGGGATTGAAAAAATAATACACATTTTTTGTGCTGAAAAATGCCCCCCTCGACTTATAAGTGGGTCAGCGCTCCCCCAGGACCCCCGCTGCCACCGCCAGGCACCCCCCTCCACCCCCAGGACCCCTGCTGCCACCCCCAGACACCCCACCCCCACCCCCGTACCTGCACCCGCCGCCGCCGAAGCCCCTCCCCCGTCGAAGCCGCGCCGCGCCGCAGCCCCCCCATGCCACCCCCATGCCACCCCCACGCTACCCCCAGACACCCCCAAGACACCCCCCGTCACCGTACCTGCTCCCACCGCCGTAGCCCCACTTCGGAAGGGGAGGGGCGCGAGCGATCCTCTTCCCGCCCGAACCTGCGCCTTTCGCGGCCGGCCGGCCGACTGGCCGGCCGAGCTGGCTGGCTGGCTGGCTGGCGGGGGCCAGCTCGGAGCGTGGTGCCATCGCGCTGGGGGAGGGCGGATTGGAGGCCCCCTCTCCGCCACTCTCCACCAGACACCAGATCCAGGGGGGCGCCTGAAGTTTCCTTCCCCCCTGCCGGCGCCTCTCTCTCTATTTTTCTTCCGGCGGGGGGCGGCGTTTGCTTTCCTCCCTTCCGCCGGACGGTCCGCCCGGGCGCTGCTTGAGCGGAAGGGAGGAAGGGAGGAAGGACGGACCGTCCGGCGGAAGGGAGGAAAGCAAACGCCGCCCCCCGCCGGAAGAAAAATAGAGAGAGAGGCGCCGGCGGGGGGGAAGGAAACTTCAGGCGCCCCCCTGGATCTCGTGTCTGGTGGAGAGCGGCGGAGAGGGGGCCTCCGTGCGCCCTCCCCCAGCGCGATGGCACCACACTCCGAGCTGGCCCCCGCCAGCCAGCCAGCCAGCTCGGCCAGCCAGCCGGCCGGCCGCAAAAGGCGCAGGTTCGGGCGGGAAGAGGATCGCTCGCGCCCCTCCCCTTCCGAAGTGGGGCTACGGCGGCGGGAGCAGGTACGGTGACGGGGGGTGTCTTGGGGGTGTCTGGGGGTAGCGTGGGGGTGGCATGGGGGGGCTGCGGCACGGCTTCGGCGGGGGAGGGGCTGTGGCAGTGGCGGGTGTAGGTAGGGGGGTGGGGGGTGTCTGGGGGTGGCGGCGGGAGTCTCCCTCGTACATTTCCCACCCTAGACTTATACTGGGGGGCAATAAGTTTTCCCAGTTTTGGGGGGTGAAATTAGGGGCCCCGACTTATGTTAGGGCCGACTTAAAGTCGAGTATATATGGTAATCAAGCCCTCAGAAACAGTGCCAGCTACAGGTTTTTGAAGGCCCATGGGCAAGAAGACATCCTCAATGGGCCTTCTCCTTCAGCGAGTCGACCTTCTCTCAGCCAGTGTCAACAGCTGCTATTGCTTCTCATCCTCTTTCTCACTGTTGCTCCCACTTGCTTGCTTGCTGAACATAAAGCCAATGAGCAAGTAGGCAGCGGCATCTTCTGCTCCTTCTCCTCACCACCAGCATTGTCTGGGCCAGAGCAGGAGGCAGGTGAATGAGCAGGTTGCAAGGGCGAAGAGGAGGAGCACAACCAGGAGGCTCTTGTCAGTGGCCCCCTGCTGGGATGTGGGCCCTTGGCAGGTGCCCGACTACCTTTGATGCCAGCTCTGCTCAGATATCTCCCTATTAATAATACAGGTAATATCTAGGTGCTGGTAACTGGTAGGATTGACCTCCAAATCAAATGTTGCTATTGTTTCCTTAACTGAGAAGCTCATAGGTTTCTTCCTCTTCCTCTTCCTCTTCCTCTTCCTCTTCCTCTTCCTCTTCCTCTTCCTCTTCCTCTTCCTCTTCCTCCTCCTCTTCCTCCTCCTCCTCCTCCTCCTCCTCCTCTTCTTCTTCTTCGGTTTAAAATGTTTATATACTGCTCCACATCTAAACAGATTCTGGAGTGATGAAAAATAAAAGGATAAAACACCACATTAAAACATATAGAGAATAAAACAACATATTAAAAGTTTTTTTAAAAACAGAATACCAATAAAAACTGTGACTGGCCAATCAAGGAAGGCTTCTTGAAATAAAGATGTCTTCAGCAGGCAACAAAAACCAACACAGTGTTAGTGCCTGCCTGACTTCCAGAGGCAGGGAGTTCCACAGGAAAGGGAACAACCACACTGAAGACTCTACTCCGGATGGATTCCAACCAGGCCACGTTCCATGCGGAGCCACCAGGAACATCCCATCTGATGACCGCCGTGACCAGGCATAAGGGAGGAGGGAGAAAGTTTTGCTGCTAACGTGGCAGTCTCATTGGAAGAAAGGGCTCCTGAGCAAAGTTGCCAAAGATTCTTATCTACTAATCACGAATTCATTCTCCAAGTGAGGATTCTTATGTTGCCAAAACATTAACAAGTGGGAGGCATCAGTAGGCCCAGGGAAAACCCAAGGTTTGTGGAAGTACAAAGAAATCATTAGAAAGAAAAACCCATGGGGGAAAAGAAGCCCCCAAATGGCCCAGTGCATGCTCAGTGGCCATGGACTGCTGTCTGATTTTTGCAGGGGTGGGGTGAGGGAAATTGAGGGGAGGGTCAATGGAATAGAGTAACCTGGAAAAGAGCATGGCTGGCTGGAACCTGAACAGGAGCACTCACCATGGCCAACCTATTGTCGCAGGTCCCACATGTTAGGTTTAAAGCAAAAATCAAAGCCAGTTGCAAGGCTCCTTCTCAGAAAACACCAGAGGAGTTTTAAGATAAGATAAACGGGGCTCCTTATTTCCTCCCAGGCCTGTCCGTACACTACGATCATCATCGGAGGTCCTTCTCCAAGTGCCTGCTCCAACGGAGGTTTGGAGGATGGGGAAAAGGGAGAGGCCCTTCTCAGTGGAGGCCCCCTGATTATGGTACACTCTCCCCAGGGAGGTCCACCTGGTGCCAACATTGTCATCTTTTCAGCACCAGGTTCTGAGCTTCCTCTACTTCCAGGCATGTGGCAGCATAGGATAGTGTTTTTAACAGGTCCTGGGATTTGGGATGTGTCAGAGAAAAATCCACAACGGATTCAAACGAGTTCAGATTTCTATGAACTGGCTTTTTTTCCCGGTTTCGCACAGATTGCGTGGACTTGCGGACCAGTTTTTTTTTTTTTTACTGGGGACGGGGGTGGATTTCTGTAAATGCAAACGTGCAAATGAACGAAATTCTCATATAAAACATCTGAGTCCGTCAATGAGCAAATGATGGAATGAAAGATTTGTGACAATCCACGAAGCACAGATGGAATGGATTTAACAAAATCCGTATATCCCTACTTGAGACACCCAGTCGGTTTGTGGGGACCAAGCCAGAGGCGGGTTGCACATTGCTAGTCACAAGCTGAACAGTCCTGGCCTTTCCCTCTCCATTGTCATTAGGCAAACTTCTGCTCCTCTCACAATCATCGGCGGCTGTTTCACAATCCTCGCTGCCAAAAGAAAGATAATGTGTCTGGTTCTGAAATGACCTTCCCGTCTCTCTTCAAAGGGTGCTTTTGATTTCGGCTTTCTTAGCTCATGAGCTGTATTCACGGTGACTGATCAATCCATTTTAGTGCACCTAGAAGACTGGAATGATATGCCTGCCTTTGAAATATCGAGGAGGGACCTCTTGAAATCTGAAATGAAAACAGAGAGCCGAGAGGGGAGCCTGTTGTGAAGTGGTTGGGATTTATAATTGCCTTTCGATTTATATTTGTACCTTTAAAAAAAATGTGTGTGAGAGGGATTCACTCCACTTGTACCTGTTAACCAGGAATACTCCTTATTTTCTGTCACAGGTCCCTGGGAAATCACAATCTCTGTTTTGTTTTGAGATATTTAATTCACTGACTTGCTGCTGTCTTGGTTCCAGGTTATTATTGGTGTTGGGAAGATGATTTCATTCTGAGTACACCCACCTCCTCCTCACTGCCACTGATGCCACTGTCTCTTGCTTGTCGCTCTACCTGGCCCCAATCAGCACCACCTCCCAGGTGGACAATTAGCAGAAGAACATAAGAACATCAGAAGAGCCCTGCTGGATCAGACCAAGGGTCCATCTAGTCCAGCATTCTGTTCACACAGTGGCCAACCAGCTGCCCACGGGATCCCACAAGCAGGACGTGAGTACAACAGCACCCTCCCGCCCATGTTCCCCAGCAACTGGTGTGCATTGGCATACTGTCTCTGATACTGACGGTAGCAAAGAGCCATCGGAACTAGTAGGCATTGTTAGCCTTCTCCTCCAGGAATTTGTCCAATCCCCTTTGAAAGCCCTCCGGACTGGTGGCCGTCACGACATCTTGTGGAAGTGAATTCCATAGTTTAGCTCTGCGCTGTGCGAAGAAGTCCTTCCTTTTATTGGTCCTGAATCTCCCACCAGTCAGCTTCATGGGATGACCCCGCTGGGTTCTAGTATGATGAGCAGCAGGAATGAAAAGGAGAAACAGGATCACAAGGCAGGGCCCCGTTTACTGCGGCAGGGGCCTTGGCAGATGCCAGACAATGCTGATCCCCGTCGCTGGTCCTGCCACCTTGCCCATGTTCCTTACATATAGAAAGGCAGGAAAGAAGTGTTGAAGTGAAGGAAGAATACGGTTGTGAGGGATTGAGGCCTACACAGGATTGGGTTTGTTGAGGCCTACACAGGCTTCAGTTTGTTGAAGCCTGAAGGCCCAAACACTTGGATGGGAGGGGGAGTTTGAGAGTTTTAGTTTACCCAATAGAAGTTAAGAATTAGATCTCCTATTCAAGGTCACATGATTATAACCTTCCATTCCTGGGAAGGCTATATATATATGTTTGGGGTGTGGTCAGCTAGCAGCAGTGGGAGCCTGACTGCAGAAGCAGAAAGAGCAGAGAGAGAAGCAGAGAGGGAGAGACTGGCTGCATAGGAGATAGGTAGTCTGAAGTTAAACTAGAGAACGTTGGATTGGTTGTTTGTTTGTTTTTTTCATACTTGCTTTTGGATTATAACCACTCTGTTAAGTAAATACCCTAATATTATAAGTAAAGTGCTGTTGTTTACCCTGAAAGTTTGGAGTGACTTATTCACCATGTCTACAGCCTACACCCATGCTATTGGAAGCTGTAAAAGGACTTGATCTCCTGGAACAGGAGGGGCTTTGAGGAGAGGCAGAGATCTCCCAAAGACAGGTTAAGGGGTCCCTGCAGTAGCGGAACCTTGACAACGGTAAATAACATTTTAGAGGTGGCTTCAAAAACAAGCAAAAAAGCTTGCTAGTGCACACACATCCAGGCGCTAGGCTTGTCAAAGCATTCAGACATGTAAATCTTATTTGATTTGAAAAGACCTGTTTTGTCCCAGCTGGAACATTGATGCTGCAGTGTACTCTCAGCTGGTGCAATTTGGCAGTATTCCACCAAGGGCGCCAATCTATGCCAACTGCAGAGCTGTCCAACAAGTGGAATGGCGTTTGGAGAGGGTGGGCCCCCGTAGACTCCAATTTTTTTAAATCTCTCTCTTTATAGAAGATGAGGAGATGGGGTTTCTGTCTCCTGATTCACCTAACAGCTTGCATCTTGCTCTGATAACACCCTTCTCAGCTTCATCACCAAATCGCAAGCAAAATGGCCTTCTTGAGAAAATAGATTGCCAGCAGAATGGCATGAAGCACCTTCCCAGATGTTACCATAGCAATCAAAGTTCACGATGCAAAAAGGTGACAGCAATAACAATAATAAGAATAACCCCCGCCCCCCCAAAAAAGATAAATAAAAATAAAACATGATGGAAACACAACACAGTGGCCAGTTGTCATGGCAACTGGAAGGCTTATCTTTCAACTCCCTCAATTAAACATCAAAGATGATCACTAGAGATTTAAGATTCTGGGATTTTTGTCCACATTTTATGAAGTTTCCGATTGTCTCATTGGTCTTGCAACCACTATGCCGCTGGTATTACTGGATTAAAAGGATGTGATTTCGGGAGAGTGGGGGGCCAATTGTAGTTCTTGAGAGAGTGCATTCCACAGTTTGGGAGTGACACAGGAGAACGCCTTTTCATGCATGCTGAACAAACGGGCCTCTGTGGGCCCCTGGTGTCCTCAAGAGGGCCTCTCCTGAAATTCTTACTAACTGGGCATGTTCATAATGAGACAGGTAGTCCTTTAGATAGCCAGGTCCTAAGCTGTCTAGGGCTCTACAGGTTAAAACAAACACCTTGAACCGAGGCCGAAAAGCAATTGGCAACCAGTGCAGGTCTTTCCAGATTGGTATAATATATGGCCCTAATACCGTGCACCAGTTATCATCCTAGCTACCTAATTTTTCACCAATTGAAGTTTCCAGACAATCTTCAGGGGTACCCACCCACCCCGAGCACATTGTTATCTCGGCTGGGTTCAGACAACACGATAACCCATGTTTCAACAACAACCCACGGTTCAACAGCAACCCACACTCAACCCATACTCAACCCTTGAGTGCGAGTTATCACGTTGTCTGAACCTAGTCAGAAGATCAGTTTGGCCTAATGTCAATTCAAACGATATTAAGTGAGACATATAAACAAACAAACAAACAAACAATTTCTTTATTTGAGGCTTGTTTGTTTGTTTTTACACTTAACCAATTACAACGGTTGGTTAGAATGTAATTAAATGCAATTAAATGCAATAAATTGTGTTTTTGAATCCTAAGGAAAGTCCTATATAAAGACAAGTAACTACTTGCCTGTTCTGTATCGCTGAAGTTCAACCCTCACTCCCTCTAACAGCGAACTTCGGCAGTGAGGTGCAAGAGGACTGGAGCCAAATTGGGGGACAATGAGAAACATGAATGGTACTATCAGCACGCTACAGGGAAACTGTAGTGTGCAGAAGTACAAAAAATTCCTTTAAAAAAATGTAGGTGGGCAAGCCCTGCCCCCCAAACCTAGCTCAATGGGTACCGAGCATATTCAGACAGCCATAGGATATTGGGGAAAGAAATTGGAGGGAGGGACAGGCAGGCATGCCCTGCTTGAAGAGACTGTCTGGCTGGAACCCTGAAGAGGAGTACGCTTGATCATAGGGAGTACCCTCTGCAACATGGTATTGCAGGTCCCACCTGTTTACTTACCTGAATCCCCCTGGGCTCTGGTGGTTGAAGCTGACACGTAGGGATGGTGGGTGACACTGAGAAAGTTGATCCACTTGCAACTTGGTGGATTTTCAGCACCTTGCTGACTTGAGAGCCGAAGAGGGCAGAGTCAGGTCTCCCCCCCCCCCCGCCCCCGCCCAGCTTCCACTTTTAAAGCAGGCTGCGATTTGCGTGTTGTTGTTTAAGACAGGGCATTTTCATAAATTCTGGCTGCAATTTGTATAGAATGCAGCCACAATTGGCGCAAATTGTGGCTGGAATTTGCGCACAGATTTCCCTGGCTTAAACCGCCCCCCCCCAAACAAACCCAAATTGCAGCCTGCTTTAAAAGCAGAAGACCTCGTGCTGGCTGGCTTGACTCACATCAGAGCAAGTCAGCACCGGCGCTGGGTTGATGGGCTGGATCTGGGGGACCAAGCCAGGCCAATGTGCTGCATGTTGACCCCCCCAAACCAGATTCCTCACACGTCCCTGGCTGATGGGGAATTCAGATGCTTGGCAACTGACACCCACCAGAAAGGGGCAGCTGGTAAGAGCTCAGCAGTTCTGAGCCTGGTCAGCGGGTGTTGCCCAGAGTGGCCGGTTTGCCGGCCAGGTGGGTGATCCATAAATGCGACAAATAAATAAATAAATAAATGTGCCCTGTATTCTCCAGTTTTAATTTTCAGGCCCCAAAAGAGGTGTTCCGGGGGCATAAATATTTCTTGGAAAAGGCCAAATTGTACAAATATATCCTCCCTCCCCCCACAATCCTGCTCCGCGACATTCCTCCTCTCCCTCCCGTTGCTCCACCTTCGCTGCTGTCATCCCCCCCCCTTCTTCCCGGATTAGTCACATGGGCGACTCCAGCCAGTCAGACCTCTGCAGTAGAGGACAATGCGAAGCCCATCAGGTTTAGCTACAGGATGACATCATCGCTGGGGGCCAGTGAAGTCAATTGATAGCCGGGGTGGTGCTAGGTACTGAAAAGATCTGGGGCTCAGGCCAACGGGACCACAAAAAAAAAAAGCACAAATTTGCATATGCTAATTTCCATATGCTTTAAAGTGTGTGTGTGTGTGTGTGTGTGTGTGTTTGTCTTTCAAGGGCCCTGTCTCCTATTTGTTAAAAAGGATGTATGGACTGGGGAGAGGAGGGCATTTGATTTCAGAAAAAAACCTCAGGCAGAAAGATTCAAAGGGGGGGTAGCAGGAGGTGAAGCACATGTGGGCAAAAAGCCAGCTCATCCAGAGGGATCAGATGCAACAGAGATCCTCAGGGACCCTGTACCTTTATTTCAGCAAGTGCCTGCGGAGAGCAAGGTGGTGGGGCAGATGGCCTCCCAGAGATTCGGGGCTCCAAATGAAAGATTTGGGGCTCCAGCCCTGGTGGGGCTCCCCTTAACACTGCCTCTGGGGGAGGGTTACAGAAAGATCCGCATATTAAAGAACAGATAAGACCCACAAGTTGCTACCTTTTTGAAAGGTTTCTTGGATATGAGGAAATGATATTTTGCAATAGTTGCTTTGCTCATAAATGAAAAGTTTAAATCAATAATGTCCATTTACACACACACACACACACACACACACCTGTCAGTAAATTGCTTACTATTTTCTCCCAGTGCACTGGGTTTTACAGGTATTCTTACTGTTTCCCATTTCATAAGAAATATTACATGTCATCTCCTATTTAACTCTAATCTCCACTGAACAAAGAGAAAATGCCAGCGCCACCTATATCCACGTGCCACTATCAGTTGCAATTTTGGTAGAATGATAGCTTCTGATCATCAGGTCGGACGCAGGCAGGAAGTCTGTCGAGGTCAAACGAGCCAGACTTGCCAATGTCGGCACATCCCTACAACATGATAAAATACTAGCATAAAATACATTTAAAACAGTATAAAATTTTAAAATCTTAGCCCCACCCCATATTCCACCCATATTATTATACAAATAATAGTGATTTGTATTATTAGTGCTATTATTATATAGCACCATCGCTGTCTATGGCATTTTATACAGTAATTTTCAAGGCAGGAGCTGAGCTGCAGCCAGGGCCGGATTAAGAGCATTATGGGCCTGGTGCTGAGGATTTTGGTGGCCTTTTTATGGAAATAAATAAAATGAAGATGCAATTTTATATTAAAACAAATTAAATATTTTAGTCAGCAAAGAAGAACAGTCAGCAAAGAAGTTACACAGTCAACAAAGTTAAGGTCATTCACAAACTCCAAATATCGCTTTCAACTAGCATCAAGCAACTGCATTTAGCCTTCACACCAGCAACTGGTGTACATAGGCATACTGCCTCCGATACTGGATAGCATAGAGCCATCAGGACTAGTAGCCATTGATATCCTTCTCCTCCATAAATTTGATGGGGGAAGTGTGTGCAGGGCCGGATTAAGCTAGGGGCTGTTGGAGCGACAGCTCCAGGCCCTTAACAGAAAATAGGCCCGCAATTATAGGGACACGTGGCGATTTTTCCCCCCTTCGGAGTTAGCTCTGATCGTTATCATTCAGCATAATTAATGATTTTTTCAAGATTAGAAAGGTGTTCTAAGCACATCTGCATTACAGGCTTGAGGCAAGACCTAGCAAGAACTGTTGTTCTCAAATTAGCATTTCAGTAGCTTTGCATTTCAATCACTGTTACTACATTTCTTTGTGAGAACTTCTAGCACATGGGGGGCTTGCTAGGGTCTGTAATATTCAGATTTAGAAGGGACCTCTCTCTCCAGCCTCGAGCAAAAGATCTTTCTGATTCGCAGCTCAATTGTTCAAATGCTAGTTTAACAAAAAACAAAAACGAAACAAAGCAACAAGAACAACACAATTATTCTTGGTCAAGCAAAGCTTCCTGGCTTTTTGTTGTGGCTGCTTTTTTTTTTTTAATAAATAATTTGGGGGAAATTGGGAAGACCCTTACTGATGAGCTGCAGGAGTTTTTGAGTTTTTGCTCCCGTCAAGCGACCCCTCTCTGCCCACCCGCCTCCAAAATCTCCACCATGACTTCTGCTTGCTATGGACAAACCTCTGGGATGGTCTTTACCTGCCGCTGGTCCTGATGGCCCTCCTCTGCACAGGTAAGGTTCAAAAGTTTGACTCTTTTGATCTGCAAGTTCTCCTTCTCCTTCTCCTTTTTTTCTGTAAAAGGGCTTTCCCTCTTTTGTGAGCCAAACTGAACGTAGGAGAGGGCTGTGTGTTTGTGGGTGTGGGTGTCTGCCTTTTGGGGGTGTTGATCCTCCTGCCGCCTGCAAAATGTCACCTGCTTGGCTAATACTGTGTGTGTGTGTGTGTGTGTGTGGTGTGTGTGTGCACGTGCGCTTTCATGGGGAATTGTGTGGCATTTTAAGTTTTATTTTGAAAAACCCCAGAGAACAGAGTTCACCAAATATCCCTCTTGGATATTTTGGACTACAGTTCTCATTTGCCTCAGGCAGCATGGCCAGTGGCTGGGGAAGATGGGAGCTGGGGCCCCAAACATTTGGAAGGGCCCCGGTTGGGAAGACTGCCCTAGAGGTTAAAAAACATGGAGGTACTTATCATCAACGATATGTGATGAGTTATTGAACTGATTGGTCAGCAAGTGCTGCAGCAAATCATAAACGAGATAAAAGAAGCCAAATATTATTCAATTTCTGTTGACTCCACCCCTGACATAGCACATTGTGATCAACTAACAATTATATTTCACTATGTACTACCTAGTGGTCCAGTGGAGCGTTTTACGAAATTCATTCCAATGCACGGACACACTGGTATGGAGCTAGCAAACATTATTTTGCAGTTCATGGATGAAAATGGAATTTCCATCAAAGACTGCAGGGGTCAGTCTTATGATAACGGATCTAATATGAGTGGCAAATATAATGGTATGCAGGCCTTAATTTGGGGGGGGGGGAAACCCACTTGCTGAATACATTCCTTGTTGTGCACAGTCACTTAATCTTGTTGGACAAAATGCCGTAAACAGCTATCCAGTTGCAGTTTCGTTCTTTAATTTTGTGCAGCAGTTGTATTGATTTTTTCTGCTTCAACTCATCGATGGAATCTGTTAACAGATAGTTTCAAACTATGTGGTATACCGACATTAAAAAGGTTATCTGATACACGTTGGTCTGCTCACCATGATGCTGTGAATGCCTTACAAAAAGGCTATAGTACTATCAGAGATGTCCTTTCAAATATTATGAATGATGAATCCACAAAGGGAGAGGTCTGTTTACAAGCAAAGGGCCTAAATAATGTCATGGATCAATTGGAAACTGGAATAATGATTGTTGAAGTATGGTCTGTCATTTTACCAAGGATTCACAGAACCAGTCAGTGTCTCCAAGATGCAAAATTAGATCTGCATACAGCAACAGACATGCTGAACTCTCTAAAGGATTTGTGCAGTCTCTCCGTTCTAGATTCTCTGAATTTGAACAGCAGGGTAAAAATATTTCCGGCTGCGAGGAGTACCAGCTACAACGTGGAAGGAAAGTGAAAAGAAATAGGAGGTGGGACTATGGTGATGCAGAAGATGCTAATGCTGATATGACACCCTCTGAGAGGTTTAAAGTGCATACCTTTTATCCTATAATTGACCAATTGACAGAATCACTGAGGCACAGGCAAGCAGCATACAATATAATTCAAGAAAGATTTGGATTTCTATCAGAAATATGCACTCTAGCAGCTGATAGTCTACGTTCCAGAGCCACTACACTAGTGTCAAAATATCCTGAAGATCTTGAAACCCCTGTTTGCAGACGAAATTGTACAGTTTTCATCTATTTTCAAATGTACCAATCTTCCACTGCAAATCAAGACATTCATGGGAGTCAAGAAACACCAATGTACAAGTTTATGATTGCACAATCTCTAGTCGGTGCATTTCCAAATACATTTGTGACCCTCCGCATGTATTTGTGTTTAATGGTCAGCAACTGCAGTGGTGAGCGTTCATTTTCAGCATTAAAACGTGTGAAAAATGAACTAAGGTCTTCCATGGGTCAGGAGCGTTTAAATGCGCTCTCTCTGTTGTGCAGTGAAAATGGTTTGCTGAACGAGCTTAATCTTGATTCTACAATTGAGGAATTTGCAAGTAAAAAAGCAAGAAAAGTTAATGTGTAATTTTATTTTAATCTACCAGCTTGATTCATTTAGTTTAAATGCAGGTTAGAGTTCAGTGAATAACCTGTTTGTGTGTTAAAACTAGTGGTTGCTATTTATTTCAAGAGTTACTCTCTGCACCATAATCATAACGCAGGCTGTATTGATTATGATGCTATAATAATAATAATAATAATAATAATAATAATAATACTTTAAGGAACAAATTTTTATGAACCAAACATCATACACTTATATTTAAATTGTTTATATGGTTTATGTTTATTTAAAAATGGTTGTTGTGAATGTTCTATTTATAACGGTTTTATTGAGTTAACAAGCTTATTGTTTACAAAAAAGAAATATTTTCAATATGTTTCTGTTTTGGCACTTTAATGGTAATTAAAATATTTAATTTGTTTTAATATAAAATTGCGTCTTCATTTTATTTATTTCCATAAAAAGGCCCACCAAAATCCTCAGCACCAGGCCCATAATGCTCTTAATCCGGCCCTGAGTGTGTGTGTGTGTGTGTGTGTGTGTGAGAGAGACACACACACACACACACACACACACACACACACAGAGTTAATCCAAGTCTTTTCCCTAGTCAAAATTGCACCTGAAAAAAACATGTTCATGCTCATTAGCCCCCAAGGAGAAAAAGGTCCTATGCAAGTTTAGACAGAAATAAGGCCTACAACTCCCAGAATACCTCAGCCAGCATGGCCAGCTGGCAGATGCTGAGACTTGAAGGACTTACTACTTCTGGCTAAAGATGCACAGGACTGCATTGTTATTTTTCATCCCTCATCCCTCCCTATTCCTTTTTCCTTGTGTGCTGTGTCTTTTAGACTGTAAGCCTGCAGGCAGGGACTGTCTTCCTTTACTGATCATATGTAAGCCCCGCCAGGAGTCTATTTGACTGAGGAGCGGGATAACAATACTCTAAAATAAATTTAGTAAATAATTAGTTTGAAATAAAGTCTTTAAAAATAAAAAGATGAGCATCTATAACCGTGCACCTGCCCATACAGGTGCTCGCAGAGTATAAAATATTTTTTTAAAAAAATAAGAAAAGGTGCTGCAGCAACCAGCACCAACCTCGATGGGCCCCAGCCTGTCTCCTGAGTAGGATACTGCAGTGGGCTTGGGAAAGGCGTATGATTAAAGTCCCCAAGCACCCTGCAAATGTTTTACTCAGAGGAAATGCTACTGCCAAGGCAAGGTAAGGGGGGGGCTGGCAGTGGGTAAGGGGGAGCCCAGCCGCCTCCCGCTGGCTTGAGAGAGCTCCGGCAAGGGCCCCCCCGCCTCTGCTTGTGGGGCCCTCCGCACCGCTGCAGAACCGTCAGCCCCGCTCCGGGCGACCAGCATCATGCCTGGGGCCACGGGGGCGTCCAGCGCACACGCACACACACACGCACACGCGCACACCCCGGCTCCCTTGCCGGCTCCCTTGCCTGCGCAGCAGAACCGGCTTGGCAGCATGGCCAACGGGGATGATGGGAGTTGCAGCGCAAGATGTCTGGAGGCCACCAGGTTGGCAGGGCGGGGGCGGAGTGTGGCTCTCGTGCCACCTTAAAACCCGCAGGCTGATGGCGGCAGGAGCTTCCGCAAAAAGCCCCCCCCATCCCTTTGTCAGTCTTACGGGTGCCACAAGGTATCCCCCCCCATGTGCAGAAACAGCCCCCACCCCCTGCCAGCCGGTCCCAGCTCCGAATCCGAACTGGGGGAGGGGGGGGGAGCGAGCGGCGTCGAAACAGGATGTCAGGAGAAGCCGCTCCCTGGACATGCGGAAATCCCCCGCCCAGTTCACAGCCGGCTGAAGCCTCCCGCTCCCTGGCCAAGTACTTGGGGAGAAGACGGAAAACAGCAACAACAACAACAACAACCATAATTACCTGGGCTCCAATGCCTCAAGCGACTCCCCCCCCCACGCCGCCAGCCAGCCTTCCCGTCTTCCAGACAACCCAGCCCATCATGCCCTTATAGGGAGAGCGAGGGCCTTTCGCCTCCACCTTCCTCCGCAACTCTCTGGACTCTGGCGGGTCAGTCTCTTTCCCCCACCTCGGTCTCTGCGAATGTTTCCCACCCTGCCCAAATGGGCCCTCTGCCCGCGCTCGCGTTTCCCCAGCCGACGCCGCCTTTGGAAGCGATATCGGGAAAGGGGAAGAACTGCAGTTGCTGCTGGGAGTGGGGGGCGCCCAGCAGAGCACTCACCTTTCCCTCCGTGGGCCGATTTCCGAGTCCCGGTTGCAAGCGTGGGACAGGCAAAAGAGCCCGGCCAACAGCAGCAGCAGCAGCAGCAGCTTCTAGCCGGCCGGGTCGTCGGACTCGCTTTAGGTGGAAGCTGGGCGGGTCTCCCTAGACAGGCTGCCTGCCCCTTGGTCAGGACCGGTGCAAGGCAGTTCGGTGCCCTAGGCAAGATCAGATATTTAGCGCCCCCCTTTCCCACTTGAGAGCGCTGTATTTTTTTTCAAGGCGTTTCTGGCGCCCTCTTTAGCCCTGCGCCCTAGGCAGCTGCCTAGTTGGCCTAATGGTAGAACCGGCCCTGCCCTTGGTCCGTCACCTGCTGCCACACCGCCTGCCTGAGCGGGGCCAAGAGCGCCTCGGCGGCGGGCCCGTCCATGCCGGGGTCTGGCGGGGGCGGCGAGGAAGAAGAGGAGGAGGACGCGGGGGCGGGACGGCGGGCGAGGGCTGTGCGCCGCGCGTCCCTATTGGTGGGCCTATTTTGGGGAGGGGCCTGGAGCTGCCGCTCCAATAGCCCCTATCTTAATCCGGCCCTGGCTGCAGCTGGGTTCCAGTTGTGACCCAGGTAAGTGAAGAAGTGATGGACTGGAGGCAGGAGTTAAGGATGCATGAGAATTTCATTTCAGTTTCTTTTTGTTCCAGATTTACCCAGTTCTCACCTCCCGGACCGAACATGGACTTGGACACAATCTACTGTCTAAGTCTGTATATTCCCGAGCTTGCAATGTGATCTGCAGACCAAAAAAAATTTTTTTTTAAATGTGTTTGACCGCATGCATACATTTGAAAAATGCACTAGTAAATGCATATGTTTGAAAAATATATGTGCAAACTTACTTTAATCAATGGGAGAAGAACGTGCTGATTTCAAAGATGCACAACAAATGGATGCGTGCGTTCGGAAAAATCCACGTGACAGTCTGCACGCGTTTTGGTGCAAAAGAAACGAACGGAGATTGTACACTGATACGGCCATGAGTCGGGACGAGCTTTGAGGTGGAATCTGGAGAACTTAGCTGAGCTAGAGTTTTGCTTGTGGGCACATCCCTAGGCCGCCACAGGAGACACGATCATGGATAGACTGGTGGTTGGATACCAGGTCAGCTGAGCAGCTTCATAGGGGCTGGTGGGTCTCCGTTGGCTCATGAGGTCAACTGACCATCTGAGGGAACCATCCTATGGCCCCTAGACATCGTCAGGGGGTCGGTGGGTGGGCATAAGATATTTTGGATTCCCAGATCTTAGGTCAGAAACAGAGCTCTGACTTCAGAGCTGGGAATCTGTCTTTCAGCCCCCCCTCTCCCCACTTGCTGCTGGTGTGGAAAGAACTGCACCGGCTGCCTCTCCAAGGTCAGGAAAGAGCCCCTGGAGGGGGGCAAAGGGGGAAGGGAGGAGATTGTAGAGGCCAGGGTATGACATATCCTGTGTCCTCTGCAGCCTCTTTCCCTCCCACTCCAAAGTGCCCCAGCTAGATGGCCAAAAACAGCCATCTAGCAAAAGTGCAGAGCGGGAGGAGTGGGAAGGCACAGATCTCCTCCGCAGCTCCTCCTCCTGCCCTGCACTGGATGTTCGTCAGCCTCCGAGTTCAGAGGCTGATAATCATCCTGATAGGATTGTGCCCTTAGACAATGGAATCAGCTGACATTATTCAGGGCAGTACTGCAGCCTGGGCATCCTAGCCTATATGGCAGGCTGAGGGACTAGAGCCCCATTGGCTCAGGAGGTAAAAAAAATGAGAGACTGGCAGCCAGAGATCTCAGTTCAAGACCTCCCCCGCCCCAGTTGACCCTTATGGAAATATAAACAACAACAACAACAACAACAGCAACAGCAACAGCAAAAGCCATTGCCCCAGAGAGTTTACAATCATCATTTCAATGTTGGAATGGAAAATGGAGTGAAGGAAAGGGAGAGGAAAGGGCCAACTAACAAGGGTTGAATACAAGCAAATGTGTTACATGTATTATGGCTGGCTTTGGTTGGGGTAAATGGTTAAGACAACCTGTCCCAATCTTGTTTTTTCAGGTGTTGTTGGTCTATAATGGCCACCCCCCTTGAGCGTTTGCTATATTGGCTGGGGCTGATGAAAGTTGTAGTCCAACCAGGGATGGGGACTCGGACTCGAGGACTCGACTCTTGAGTCGGACTGAGTCCCCCCTCTGACTCGACTCGGACTCGAGTCCCAATATTTTAATGGGACTCGAGACTCGACTCGGGACTCGAGACTCGACTCGGGACTCGAGACCAATGACTTGTCAACATCCCTGGGCTGTTGACGAGTCTTCTGGCTGTGCCAGAAGGAGCGCGATCACCGGTGAAGAGCGCATGGAAGCGAGGCGCGCTGCTGCTCGGCCACTATGGACAGCTACCAGGAACGCAGCCCCAACGATGTGTTGAGATTTATTTTGATTGATGTGTTGTTGTGGGGGGTTTGGGTTAGGGTCAGACATTTTGGGTTTGGCTGCCTCTGCCTGCCTGTCTGGGGTTCCCAGCCTCCTCTGCCTGCCTCGTCTCTTCTTGACCTGTTCAACAGTTGAATTGTCCAAGACAAAGGCCTCTGCCTGCCTGCTTTGGGGTTCCCTGCCTCCTCTGCCTGCCTGGTTATTTTGGGTTTGTCTGCCTGGTCTGTTCTTGCCAAAATCAGTTGCAGAGTTTTGAAATAAAAAGGCACACTTGTGCCTAGAATTTGTTTAAGCCACACATCTGAAGTAGCCTTATTTTGTTGGGGGGAAACCCCATTGATTTTAATAGGGACTCGTGGAGTCAGCTTTGGGAGTGACTCGTGACTCGTGACTCGTGAGTCACCATTTTGGACCAAGGACTCGGACTCGGACTCGAGACTCGGGTCCAAAGACTCATGACTCGACTCGTGACTCGAGACCAAGGACTCTTCAACATCCCTGAGTCCAACAACATCTGGTGACCCAAGGTTGGGAAAGGGGTTAAATCAAAATCTTCACTGAAAAGATTTGAAGGGGGAGAGAAGGTGGCGTCATGCGGGTGTTCTGGAGAGTAGTTTCAGTCATGACAGGGAGCAAAAGAGTCATTTAAGGGAGGAGGAGAGTTTGGAGCAGCCGAGGGTAAATATTTATCAGACAGAAAATAGGACTTTGATTTTGAAAACTCATTATCTCACCTGGGGATGGGCCAATTTGTCAGATTTGCTTTCTCCCACTTTGAATTTTTAAAATCAAAATCAAAATCAAAGAGTTCTTTCTCTCCCAAATATGAAGGACTTCGCAAATCCTGGTAAATTCATATTGAAAACAAACTGAAATGAAATTCTCACTCATCTGCACCAGCCAAATTCCATGAGTACAGCTATTTCCAGCATAGAGAGGAACATGTTGTACCTGCCCACTGCATAGCTGTTAAAGATGAGGAGCTTGTCAAAACTAAAAAAAAAAAAAAAAAGAGAGAGAGGTGACAACTCTAATTCAACCCTAAACGTGGTTGAATACACAGGGATTCAAAGCCAGGCGTTTAACAGCTAAGCACTCAAAAACACTGTGGTCTAGAAAACTGCATAGGTTGAACCACACAGGGCCAACGTATGCAGCCTGATTCCATCCATTGTTTCTTTACACACACACACACACACACACACACACACAGTTACATTCATAGAATGCTGTCATTTTTATCCAAATGTGGTTTCTCACAGGGTTCTTGTGTTCACAGCTCCCTCCCACAAAAGAAACCACACAATAATTTTTCATCACTCTTAATCGGTCACATGGAGCAGCATTCAAAAAACTGTTCATTAAAGAGCAGGCGATAAATATTTTCTCAATATACCATGACCTTATGAGACCATCTTGTGTGGCAAAGAAGTGGGGGAGGGAATGCCGTAATTTGTTTTGTGTGATGATCAAGTGCAATTCAGCCGTGACGCGTGCCCTTCCTATATAATGGCGCGCATATATCATTGATGAGAGCCCGGCTGCTTTCTTTCATGCTCTTTCAGAATGACAACTTTGGAAAACAAGATTACAGCTGGTGCTGTATTTTGTGGCTGGCTTCGTGCCTGATTCGCAGAAGGAGGGGGGGAAACCCTAAACAAAACGACACTGATAAAGGAAAGAAAGGGAAAGAATCGGAGGCACACAATAACATCAGATCCAAGGCAACAGCTATGAATTTGGCCCAGAAAAAGTGCTGTAGACGTTAATTTTTCCCCAGGATGGAGAAGCTCTGTTACATAATTGGTTACGTAACAAAAATGAAATATTAACAGGCTCTTGATGGCAAGGAATTAACAACAAACAAGAGGAGGAGGCATTCGGGAAGGAGATTTTGGGGAGATGTACAGCTGCTAGCCATGTTGTGCCACCTACTCGCAGGGTTTGATCCCTTGGCGTTACTCCACTATCCCTGGACTTTGTTCAGTTTGGGCCCAGTTCAGACAGCCAGTGGACACACGCAATGGACTCCAGAAGTGTGCAGAGGGCATTGTACTTGTGAGGCACCAGCTATATAATACAGGCCTGTGGCTCATGCTGGCTCAGCTTGTCTGAGCGTGGAAAGCTAAGCAGGGTCAGGCCTGGTTATTACTTGGATGGGGGACCCCTCCTCTAGAGACCCTGCATTGAGCAGGGTGTTGGACTCGATGGCCTTGTAGGCTCCTTCCAACTCTATAAATCTATGAAATCTATGAAATCTATGAACCCAGCACTGCCACAGGGTGTCCTGATCCATTACAGATCATGCCGCAACAGGGAGGTGATGACCCAGGGGAGACGGCAGGAGGCAAACCCATGGGCTGGAGCCCACCTAAAGCAAGTGCATGGTCAGCCCCCTGGCCGGGACTAAAGGTGCTGTTCCAAAGATGAGTGCAGCCTTCCCCAACCTGGGACCCTGCATTGTCTCAGGAGGTTGGCAAATGAGACCAGCAAGGAATTGAGAATACAGAGCAATAGATTGTAAACGGAACTGAGTGGGAACTACAGCGCCACTGAAGAAGGCCTGTGGGCCGAAACGCGTTTGGCTTCGCCACCTAACAGCAGGAAAGCTTCTATGCTGAGGGGACTTATCTCGGGCAGCCACAAACAAAAAAACATTGGCACTAACAATACCACACCCAGAGATAAAAGCCCTCTAGTCCGAAAAGACATTCAAGATCATCCTCAGCCCTTGAGAAGCTGTATTTTACATGTCTATTTTCTGGTTTATACATGTTTTATATATATATATATATAATTTTAAAAAAATATTTCTGTAAATCTTGATATTATAAATTAAGTCTATTTTACTATACCTTAATGTTTATATTTTTGGTTATCATTATATACATTTCTCCTGCCTTTTAAGTTTCTCTGTGTTGAGCCAACTCACATCATCCCCAGCCAGCATGCCAAAATATGCTGGTATTTTCGCCCCCTCCCCTTCCCCCTTTGGCCCCGCCCACCACTGCAATGCAGTCCCCGAGAGCTTCTCTGAAACGGAATCCAGCCCTTGGCCTGAAAGAGGTTCAACACCTGTAATCTACATTGACTGGCTGTCATAGGGTTGTGCAAATCAGCAAAACTGGAGCTCAATGAAGTTCTCTGAATTCCATCTTGAAGCTCTTTCCAACTTGACTCCATATCAGATTGTGAGTTGGTTTTTTTGGGGGGGCGGGGTCTTTTCTTTTCACATGGAAATCTCTGCGTGTACTTTTATGAAGATTTCCCCAAATGTACACATCAGTTGTGCACATCCTTGAAAAGCACACATCCTTCTCCCATTGATTTAAGTGTATTTGTGCACATTTTTCAAAAGTACACATTTTTTCATGCTCATTTTTCATATGCATGCATAGAATCATAGAAAGAATCATAGAAAAGTAGAGTTGGAAGGGGCCTACAAGGCCATCGAGTCCAACCCCCTGCTCAATGCAGGAATCTAGGTCAAAGCATCTCTGACAGATGTCTGTCCAGCTGCACCTTGAATGCCTCCAGAGTGGGAGAGCCCACGACCCCATGTTGTCCAATGCATGGGGGGGGGGGTCCCACATATCACATTGCAAGTTCAGAGATGTACAGACTTGAACTGCAGATTGCATCCGAGTCCATGTTGGGTCGGGAAGGTGCGGACTGGGTAAATTCTGATCACAAATGAACCAAAATGAATTTCTCATATATCCCTAGCCGCCGCCGCGACCCCGGCTCTCCAGGGTTTTAGACAGGAGTCTTTCCTCTCCTTTCCTGGTGAGAATTGAACCTGGGACCTCTTGCATTCAAAGGAAGTACTTTGACACCAAGCTGATCATGCAGACTGTTGCTGGATCTGGCATGCCTGAGGTTGCTTTGGATTTGTGTTGCTTGAACATCGTATTGCATTGCAAACTTCTTATGGAGCAGAAGAGAATTTTCATCTGTTTGTGGTCTGGCACCCCATGGGGTTGTACCATTCCAATATTTAAACAATAAGCAATTCCATTCAGCTCATCTAGGCATCAGTGCTTCTGAAATGAATCTTGTCCTATGTTTACTTGAGGGAAAATGCTATGCAGGAGGAGGAGGAGGAGAAGGAGGAGGAGGCGGCCCTCACAAACGTGCTCTCTACAAAACTAAGATTCCTGTAACTTGTTTTATGAACCATTTTGAACTGCAGTCCTAAGTAAACTCTTAAACACCACAATCTTGGTTCCATTTGAGGGACAGGGCCGGCGCTACCGCTAGGCAGACCCAGGTGGCTGCCTAGGGCGCGTGGCGGAAGAGGGCGCAGAGTTTCTGCGCCCCTTCCTCGCCTCCGGCGCGCTCCTGCCCTGCCTGCCGCCTCCGCCACGCCTCCCCGCCCGCTTGCCGGCTGCTGCCGCCGCCGCTGCACCTCCCCCTCCACGCACGCGCGCGCGCCCGCCCACCCGCCAACCACCTACCTACCTTCCCGTCGTAAAGCGTGGGGGTCCCATCGCGTCGGAGGAGGAGGCGGCGGCAGCAGCAGCAGCCGCCAGCAGCGGGGGCGGCGGGAAGGTAGGTGGTGGTGGTGGCGGCGGCGGCACGGGGGGGTTGCAGAGCAGGGCTGCTTTGCTCCGGAGCCCCCCCCCACGGCACGAGGGGGGGCGCTAAATATAATTTGGCCTAGGGCGCCAAACAGACCTGCACCGTTCCTGTTGAGGGAGAGTAATAAGACTTAAATTCTTGACAGAGCTGGTTGAGGGCTCAAGGGTGACAGCGAATAGAAAACAATTTGAGAGGGGAAAACAGCAGCAGCCTGTATGACAAACAGAAAAGAGATGTGTCCTCAGTGCTTGCAGCCCCAGTGCTGGGCCATCTGACTGCCCCCACCAGCAGGTATGAACCTGGATTGAAAGAACTGAGTCATCGGGGACCCCTATGTCTCCAGAAACACTTGCTTCAGCTTGAAAGTGTCAATCACTGGGGTTCGAATGGGATCCCCGCTGTATGCATAAAGGAAAATGCATCTCCTATATGGCACATCAATGAAATGAAAGATCCATCTGGCGATATGGGTGGTTGTCTGTGCATAATGTGGAGCTGGCTGCAGAGCGCACACCTGAATGAAAAAAGCCAGTTGAAAGCTGTTGTCAAAACTGGTTTTCATTCTTCCTTTCCCCGTTTGAATGCACAGTCAGGAGTCGGACTTGCTGACTCGCTCACTAAATGCTGTTCGATGGGTACCTTTCACATGCAGCCATTGAAAAAAATATATTTCTCTCCCTTTCTTTCTAGAGGAAATGTGGTTTACTTGGGCAGGCCACCCAGTAGGTAGGGATGGAAGAACCAGGGATAGGGATGTACAAGGATTTTGTTCTGGGGGGGTGGAAATCTGGCAAACTGGCCGGGTTCGACCCCCCCTGAACTCCGTCCCGCTTACCGCTTACCCGGCTTGACTCATGTTCTCCAAAGTCAAGCCAGGGAAGAGACTTCTGGGTTCCTGGCGGGATGCTGTTTACGTAGAGAATGCCGTAAGATAGGCCAAAAGCAGCCACAATTTGCGTAACTTTGCTATTCGCGGCCGTTTTAAGCTGGTTTTCTATCGAACTTAAATGAAAAGCGTGGCGCAGGGGTCCCGTCTTGTCACTTCCGGGTCCCCGGAAAGTCCGCTGGGAGCCTCGTGTCACCGCAAGAAGAGTCGGGCGGGCTGCATGGAGGCTCCCGCGAACCGGCTGGCGAAGGAGGTATAAATAATAAAGTCATCATCACTGATGATGACTTTATTATTTATTCCATTTCTAGACCGCCCAATAGCTGAAGCTCTGTTAAACAAAGGGAGGTGCAGTGGACACAGCTATTTGTCTGCACAGTCCCCAAATGAATTTGGAAATGATGCTCTCAGTTCCTGCTCTAAATGATGTAGAGAGAAGGGTACTGGAAGAAGACCACAGATGCTGGTGAAGATCTTCAAGCTTGGGCTTGGGTACAACCTTCAGTGGCTCATGAAGCTCACCTTGAAGTAGAGGCGAGCTTTAACGGGCCTTAGAGTTCTTCTCCAGCTCAGGATGAAATCCACGGCAAAGAGGTATTCCCAGCTTACAGTAAAACATTGCATTTTCAGAACCCGGCCCAGAACACCTCCCTGCCACCCACCTCCATGAACCCCCTTCCCTTCCAACAGAACGTACCCATCTGAGGCAGCAGCAGTGGTGATGGGATGGTATTTCATGTGTAGTAAATCCCTTCCTTCTTTCCATGGCAGGGGTGCAGAACAGATCTCTTCGGTGTGGGGCTGGATTGCCTCCTACCATCCATGGCCCTTCTCCCAACAGTGGCAGGGTTGGGTGCCTCCCCCATGCCATGCACCTTTCTCTCTCCCCATCAGATGCTCTTCCCAGCACCAGCCAAATCCCCTGCTGCCCACATCCCCCCAATATTACTCCTGAGCTGAGATTGGATAATACAGTGGGGATTCCTCTGAGCACTGCTTTCCCTCCTGCTTGTATCCCATTGGGGGCGGAAGTAGCTCACCTTAGTTTCTGAGCAAACCTGTCATGAACAAGTGGGAGGAACTCATCTTTATAAAAGACTCCTATGTGGGCCTGAGGACTGACAACAGTGTCCGAGTGGGAATGCTCCACTTAAACCAGCGTTTCACGGCTAAAAAGAAGTGCTAGTGGTGCAGTTCTCACTTCTAATCTGAACTGTGTGGAGGTAGGTAGAATTGGATGATATTTGCAGGGATCATTGCCCGTTCTGAGGGGCACGTGCCTGCCTAGGGTTCTGCACACATCAGCAAAACTGAAGCTCGCCAAAGTTCTCCGAGTTCCACCTCAAACCTCGTTCCGACTCAAGTCTGCATCAGATTGCAAGCCTTGTTCCTTTTCTTTTCACGGGAGCATCGGAGCATTATTTTGCAAATGTACACATCAGTTCTGCACATCTTTGAAATGTATGCATTCTTCTCCCACTGACTTGAAACGTATCAGAAAAGAACTGAAGCAAATTTCTCATACTTTCCCCCTAATCAAGCCTAGAAAGTTTCAGATAAATAGGCACAGGGGGTTTCTTGCGAGAGCAGCCTTGACATATCCCAAGAAGACATGCATATCTCCTTCTGTTCCTTTGCGACCATTGTTCTGAAAATGCAATGTTTTATGTGGAAGGGGAATCCTCAGTGGGGTTTTTTTGGGGGGGGGAGTGATTCATTCTTCCTTTTCTTCCCCCTGGATTTTTGGTCAATTTGCATGAAAATAACACATCCTGGAGGTGTCCCCAGGCATGAAACCTGCAAAGTTTCAGAAGCATAGGTGCCGGGGCAAGGGAGTTATGATGATTGAGATCCAGTTCAAGGCTCTTTTCATAGTGAAGCCCGGCGGCACTAAAAGAATGGCCATCTCATGGTCCCACCTTTGCCCTCCCCCAGATTGGAACGCCTGGAAAAATGTGTTTAGGGTTAGAATGTGGACCTGTCAGTTACTCAGCCCCATTCCTGGCCTTCTCCCCTCTGCTCATCAGCAGTTTGGGGAAACGAAACCAAAAGATGCTATTTGCAGGAGGAGGCCTAAAGTCTGCCTATCTCTGAGCATAACGTGGTAACAAAGGATTGTTCTGGCTTGAGTTTGTTTCTGGTGGCTTCAGAGGAAAAAGCCCACTTCACCTCGGGGCAGCACCAGAAATGGTCCAAAGGGCCCCAGTTCTGCTCAGGCTTTGGTCTTCATCCAAAT
Organism: Shinisaurus crocodilurus; assembly: GCA_021292165.1. Classification (NCBI taxonomy): domain Eukaryota; kingdom Metazoa; phylum Chordata; class Lepidosauria; order Squamata; family Shinisauridae; genus Shinisaurus; species Shinisaurus crocodilurus. The sequence continues at coordinate 8,463,672 of CM037880.1, read as the reverse complement.
CCGATGCACATCCCTAATTTATTTCAAAACCCATTTATTGATTTATTGATTTATTATATTTATACCCCACCTTTTTTCCCCGCAAGGAACCCAAGGCGGCTTACATAATCCTCCTCCTCCTCCTCCTCCTCCTCCTCCTCCTCCTCCTCCCCGTTTTATCCTCACAACAACAACCCTGTGAGGTAGGTTAGGCTGAGAGTCAGGGACTGGCCCAAAGTCACCCAGTGAGTTTCATGGCTGAGCGGGGACTAGAACCCGGATCTCCCGAGTCCCAGTCCAACGCTTTTAGAAGGGCTACATTTTACAATTCTTTAAAATAATATAGATTTAGATATAGATACACCTCTGGTTTGCCAACCAATTCATGAACTAATTTATGTCCTGTAGTTTTAACAAAACACTCATATCACACTTTTACGGGGAGGGGGGGGAACCAACCGTAGGGAGCATGAGAAAGCTGGGCACATCTGGGCATGTCTGGACATTTAGATTTTTAACAGCTCCTGTGACTGGCATGTGAAAAGCTATTACATTCCACCCTGGGTTTTTTGTTTTAATAGCCTGCAGAGCAAGGACCCCATACAGCTCCCCTAATGGTTCCTGAGGACACTGATTTTGCTAGTGCTATGTTCCAAATGTGTGACAATTTGACAAATGGGGGTTGTGGGCTGCTTGTTTTCCAGGCAGGCGTTTGAGTAAAAGAGAGAAAGAGAAAGAGAGAGGGAGGGAGGGAGGGAGGGAGATGCCATCATAATGGATTTAAAAAAAAATAAATTACAAGGAGGTTTCAAGGCTCTCCAGTCAGGTAATTGAAGCTGAAAGGTCTACTTTGGCATCAAATTTCCGGATGATGGCTGCAATTTTTTTAGGTTTAAGGGGTCATTGCTGAGAGGCTAACCCCCATGCGCTGGACCAAACTAGACATGATGGTAATAAGCCATGTTTGTTGTTGCCCTGTGGATACATAAAGTGGCAGAGGGGTATAATTTTTGACCATGTAAGGTGTACATAGGCAAGCGGGTCCAGCAGGACCCTCCCGCATTTTACCTTCTCTGCTCCATCTCTGCAAACAGTTTCCTTCCAGATGGTTTCACTTCCGGTAATGGAGTTGGGCTAGAGCGACATGGAGTTTGGGGTGACCAAGTTTAGAGAAATATAGTAGAGGTGGTGGGGGAGGGTTCAGCTTCCCTCACCCATACGCAGCAATTGTCCTAAATACTAACTAGAATCACCTCCTGCTTGATACATGAACAAGGCAGACACTTGGATCAACTAAACATGGCTGCCCCTCTGCATCTATTTTGGTTCTTCTCAGGCCATCACAGCCTTATCACATCCTTTGGCACATAATTTTATTATTTATTTATTTATTATATTTATACCCCCACCTTTTTTCCGGCAAGGAACCCAAGGCGGCTTACATAACCCTCCTCCTCCTCCTCCTCTCCGTTTTATCCTCACAACAACCCTGTGAGGTAGGTTAGGCTGAGAGTCAGTGACTGGCCCAAAGTCACCCAATGAGTTTCATGGCCGAGCGGGGACTAGAACCCGGAACTCCCGAGTCCCAGTCCAACACTCTCACCACTACGCCACACTGGCTCTCCCTATCCTGCTCTGACAAAGGCAAGGGGCAGGGATTGGGAAAAAAAAATTCTGTCAAGAACCCCATCCCCTTGAAGGTAACCTGTCGGAGACCACATGCTGGCAGTGGACAGGGCTGAAGCCAGTGTTGGGTGGAATGAAGGTGGCAACTTATGAATCACCCAAAATAGAGAGGATGCATCCAGTCGAGGCTGGTGGCTCCAATGTCAGCGGGGCTGTGCATCCGCTCCAGGTTTAACTCCAAACTTTTAAGAAGCTACCCACGGTGCCGAACCTATTTTGGGGATAGGGTTCAGCACCACGGAGAGCTCCTTAAAAGTTCAGAGTAAAGTCCGGTGCAGACTCACAGCATTACCAGAAGCATTCTGGAAGCATTACCAAAAAGGGGGACACATGTTTGCATAAAATTTGAATGTGTCAATTCAAATTTCTCAAACTTGGATGCATAGATCCAAGTTGAGACTTTAAAAAAATAACTTAAATAGAAATCCAATACATCCCACCATAGTGCAGATAACCAGGTGATGTGTATCCTGCCTGTTCAGTCTGCCGGCCAGCAGCTAACTGGAGATGCGCAACCATTCCTACGATGCTTTATCTTTAAACTGGAATTGGACAGGAGGGAAGCCCTTTAAATAGAAGGTGCTCGTTGCTTGCTGCTGCATACAATGTATTCCTGCCTTGACAGCATTCTGCCGCCAACTCCGGCCAGTAAAGGTTCAAGATTGGCAGGTCAGGAAGTCCTCTCCCCCCTGGTAAGTTCCGCTCGCTCCCTCACTGGGCGCAGTAGGACGAGCCGAAAGAAAGAAACCTTTTATTGGCTCGAAGGGGGGATTGAGGTAAAAACAGGTAAATGAGGTAGGAATTGATGGATTTCTAATTAACTCTTGTCTGTGTGCAGTTGTCTTCAGGGACAAGGCACCTAAAGTGGCTGTACTAACCACAAGGCTTCCTGCTTACCACAACAGGACCAAACGGCAGCTTGAACAGGAAATCACGACTAACATGTCTGTCTCAAGATAAAAGTGAGTAGTCCAGCGAAAAGTGCTGATAAGTTGAGATATCAGTTGAGATCAGAAATAGGACTTAGAATGTTTTTGCCAGAGAATATCTAACGAAAATCAGAAGTTCGTAGAGGTGGCTTTATGCCAGAGGGCACTGGCAGAAGTGTCTACTGCGCAGAAGTAAGAACTAGTGGTTCTAATCTATAAAAACTACAATGTTGGTGAACGAGGGGGCCCTCAGTTGCTTAGGGCGCTGGGAGACTCACAGCTGTGACTTCCTGCTTTCTGAATCAATAAAGCGCTTCAGCAGATTATTCCATGTACCCGCGTCTGGTTGCTTATTGACATTGTGGCTGGACACCGAACCCTGGGTCAATTGGACCCTTACCACACTTGGGTCCCCAGATGTTTTTGGCCTACAGCAAAAGTAGCTGTACTAACACCAGCATGCCCCAGCCAGCGTAGGCCAAAAACATCTGGGGACCCAAGGTTGGAGAACACTGGTCTATAGGGTAAAGTGTGCATTTGGGTGTGCACTTTCAAAAATATACACCAAAAAATGCACACTTTTCTCATTTGAACAAAATCACAATTGAAAATGGGAGGAACTTGTCAGCCTGCATTTTAAGGTGGAGTTTGGAAAATCTCCGCAAGCTTGAGCATCTCCCATCCCTAGGCCACTTAGTCTTTAAGGTACCTCTAAAGAGAAAAAGCTTTCAGGTGAAAGGAAGAGAGAGAGAGAAGGAGGGAAGGAGAGAGAATATCAGATTCTTAGGACACTTTAAAACTCTTCACTTGCTGCCTAGAAGCCAGAGTTTGCAGCAGCCAGCCGGGATACTACAAAAATTAGAGACGATTATCGTTTTGATGTAAGTGGCTCCTGCTGAGACTCTAAAGCGCAAGGAAAGTCACAATGTTCTCTCTGGCATCCTGAAAAAAAAAACATCTCCATAAGGAAAGTGCATGAAATATCTGCATTTCAGAAATATACTGGGCGTAGAGATGGCTTGGAAATTCCCAGACTTGCTGCTGAAACTTGAAAAACAACACCACCAAAATTAGAATTCACATTATATAAGGACTTAATAAGAAGAGCATCAGCTGGATCTGTCTGAACTAGACATGGAAATAAGGCTGGGTGCGTCGCCCGAGCCTTATTTCTCCACCACCCCCTCTTTGCCCTGTTTTTGCGCGCTGCTCGAACGATTTTCCGACCTGTCTCGGCGTCTTCGGGCCTGGAAATGGACCCTGCGCAGGCGCAGAACAGACCATAGGGTCCGTTCTGCGCCTGCGCAGGGTTCCGTCACGTCATTAGATGATTAGATGAACTAGATTCCACTAAAATCAGGAAAATTCCTGACTGTCAGAGCATAGACAATGGAATCAACTACCTAGGGAGGTGGTGGCTCCCCAGTATGGGGCTAGGTGCAGCTGACAGACATCTGTAGAGATGCTTGACCTGCGCACGAGCAGGGGGTTGGAGATGGCTGTGGCCCTTCCAACTTACTTTCATGAGTCTATGATTTCCAGTATGGAAGTGACGCGAAGGACCGGATCGGCGGCGTGGGCCTCTCGGGAGAGGCGCGCAACGGGGGGAGCGGCTTCAGGGTGTGCAAGCCGCCCCAAAGAAACGGTAAGGCCTCACCGGGGCGTGAGCGGGGCCATGTTCGGCCTCGTTCTGCCCCGGCGAGGCTCGATTGCACACCACTCTAGTGAACTGTAGGTGCATCTAAACCAGCTTCCTGTTTCCAACAGTGGCCAGCCCAAGTGCTACAGCAGAGCATCAAGGCAGTATTCTTTCCCCGCATTTTGTTTCCACCGGTGGCTGTGGCACACTGGTCTCTTTGTTTCTCATTTTCCCAATCTTAAGTATGCATTTTGTGTTCATTGGATGCATGTTCGTCACAGTTTTCTTAATCTACACATGTTGCCTAAGACACACATTTGCCCAAGCAATTGCCCTCATATATTGTATTCTTGCATGCACTTTCTCCTCATACATGCATTTTTGTATGTATTCTTTTTTTTCTTTTTTTTTAATTGGAGAATTCCATTGCAAAATTTGGAGAAGTGCAAATTGTGCACTGGTTTGCCAGTGCAAAATTAGGTAGGCTCACGTTAAATTTCTTTTCCATCAAAGTTAGTATTGCCAAGAGCAATTGATGGACATATCTTCCGTAAATTGGTCTACTCCCCTTTTAAAGCCAACATGGCCTGTGGGCACCACCGCATCTTGCAGCCACACAAAATCCATAAGTGAATTATCCATTGAATGTTATTGCTGAGATTCTGGCAGCTAATCTCATTGACAGGGACCAATGAGCAAGAGCCAGAGGATTTATGTGCAAGGCTATGTGCCAAGGACAAAACACGAATCCCGAAACTGCTATGTTTTCGACACGTATAGTGCAGAAATGGGCAGCCAAAATGATCAGGAGATGGAGCAACTCCTCTATGAAGAAAGCTGACCGTGTTTGGGGCTTCTTAGTTGAGGAAAAAGGTGACTGAAGCGAGGCACATACAGAAGTGCATAGATCATAGAGTTTATACAATTATTCATGGTATGTAGAAGGTGAACAGAAAGACATTTTTCTCCATATCTCATAATAACAGAACCCAATGGGATCATCTCATGGAGCTGATTGGTGGGAGATTCGGGACAGATAAAAGGATGTCCTTCACACAGCACAGAGTTAAACTATGGAATTCACTTGTACAAGATGTAGCGATGGCCACCAATTTGGAGGGCTTGAAAAGGGGAATACACAAATTCATGGAGGAGAAGGCTATCCATGGCTACTAGTCATGATGGTGACATGCTACCTCCAGGATCAGAGGCAGTCTGCCTATGTACACCAGTTGCTGGGGAACATGAGTGGAAGGCTGTTATTGTGCTTATGTCTTGCTTGTGGTTGGGCTTCCCAGAGGAAGCTGGTGGGCCACTATGGGGACAAAATGATGGACTGGGTAGAACTTTCATCTGATCCAGCAGGGCTTTTCTTATGTACTGATCCAGAATGGTGAGCAACTGTGATGTAGTGCATGGAGACTAAATTTCAAATTCCCACTCAGTCATATAAATTGCTAGGTGAGGCTAGTGGTGTAATCGAACATTGGGGGGGGGCGCCTCGCCCCTGCCTCGATTCTCCACGGCAGCCCCCCCGCCTCGATCTTCTGAGGTCCAGTGCACCTGCGCAGGGTCCCGTCATGTCATTTCCAGTGCCGGAAGTGACGGGACGGGACCGGAGCGGACGGCGCGGGTGGCTCATCGCGGAGAGGCGAGCCGCCGACGGATTAAGGTAGACTCGACCGAGCCTCGATTGGGCATGAGAGGACCTATTTCGGCCCGCTACACCACTCGAGGCTCGATGATACATTGCCATAAAGGTGACATTACTCCAGTCACTCCCCATTGCCAACCTACCTCACCAGGTTGTGGTGAGGATTCAATAGGCTGTCCCCCTGAGATCTTGGAAGGGAGGGGGAATTACAGCATAGCATAGGGTATGATTCAGCCAGTGCTAAGCACTTTACGTCCTATTTACTTCAACCACTGAATTCAGCATGGACATAATTCCCTTTTCTTAACACCTATAATATTTTAAAACACAGATGAGCAACCCAGACCCCACCAGGGGCAAACCCCTGCCCCCTACTATGTCAATGAATTTGCAACTAAATGTGGCTGGACGGCAGCAAGAACAAAAAAAAGACATTTCTCTTGAAAACAAGATGAGCAGGGAGCACGCACCTTGTTTGGAAGCAAAACCCTGCTCCTGGTACACTTCCAGGAACAAGATTCTGTTTCAGAACAAGGCACATGCTGCCTGCATTATGCCTCATTTTCAAAAGAAATCACTAGGCTTCTTCTTTTTTTGCTGCTACCAGTGCTCTGCAAATTCAGCAGTAGCAGCTGTGGGGTCTGCAAAAAAAAAGGTCAGGGGGCTGCATGTAGCCCAGAGGCCACATGTTGCCCACCCCTGCTTTAAAATGTTCAGTTTCGGTTGGGTGTTATCCATAATCACCCTGGATGAAGAAACTATTCCCCAAGGTATATTTATGTGAACAGCCACAGAAACAAAGTTTCATTCCCTCCCTGTTCCAAATACAAGCAAGTGTCAGCTCTGGGGTGCAAGCAGCAGGAGTCCTAGGATAGAATGCCAGGGCCAGGGGTGATGGAGGCCAGAAGCAAAGCAGAGTCCAGAGCAAGCAATGGTCAAACACATACACAGTGGAGCAGGGCCACAAGCATGAGCAAAGTCCAGAGATGAGCAGAGGGTCAGACACATACCAGGCAAGGTGGGGCCAGAGGCAAGAAGCAAACTCCAGGAGCAGATGCAGGTCAGACACAGGCAAGGTGAGGATCAGAGTAGGTCACCCAAATCAGGAACTAGCTACAGACACCACAATGACTCATGTTGCTGTGGTGAAGGCTTGAGGGAAGAGGAAGCCTTTATGCAGGGCTTCCCAGCAGGTCTGCATTAGTGAGCCTGGGAACAGCTGGAGGCCTGGGGCTGAACCCTGCAAGTTCAGCAGTGTAGGCCGGGCTGCTTTCTGAAGAGCAGCCACCAGATGGAGCTGCAGCACTTCCCAGCTGAGCAGATCCTGACAACAAGTGATGGTTCCATCCCTCTTGCAGACACAGGCAGGCAATGAGGGAAATCATTGTAGCCTAAGAACCTCTGTAGGAATTGCTGCTTCTCTGCCAACTACTGCAGAGCTGAAAGTAAACTTAAGGGAAATGGAAAGTACAACATGTTTTTTCTAATAACTGATTGGTATAAGGAAGTTTGGGATATAGCCCTAAATGATAAACTAACTTGTAGTATTAAATGCAAAAAGGGAAAGTTAAAGAAGAATAATTTTATGGATATATGGAATCAATTATTAGACTGTGTATTATAAAGGGGAAGGGGAGTTTGCCTTGTCAGGACATGTTATATTTTTGGAATGTGGAATTCAATTGATTAAGGGGATGGAAGTACATTAGTTGGTCTCCAGGTTGGTGGGAGGTGCACCTTATGATTTACTGTAGTTGTATGTTTTTGTTTTATACGGTTGTATATAGTTTATAATAACTAAATAATTTTTTTTAAGAAAGAAAAAAAAAGAAAGTAAATTTAAGGGTCCAGTCCAGGATCTGTGCTTTCCCCTTCAGCATTTGAGGAACCTCAAAGAGCATCTTAATCCAGACAAGACTAGGTTTGCATCTTACCGTGAATCTTCAAGGTATCTAACTTCTTCCTGGAACCCTTGAGAGGGAGAGCAAGAGCAAAAAAGAAGAGAGAATACAAAAAAGAATAGTATTTTAGGAACTGCTGATTTGCCTCCCAATGTCACTCTAGGCAAAACTGAGTGGCAACTCTGCTTTCCCAACTTCAACAGGAAGTTTGTTCACCAGTATGAACATCCCAGCCAGAAATCCAGGGCTGGTGGTGAGCTGCAGCACACAACACCTTGCTTGACTAACAAGCTGAATTAATGTCTTCTATGATTTCTAGGCAGGGATAAACACCTGCCCAATTAACTCTCTATATTAATTATGCAATTTAGTAATTACAAGAAGACAGGACCCTGCTCCAAGGGACCTACCATCTACAATTGGACACAGGAGAAATAACAGAGGATGGGCAAGGGAATGAAGGGGAAGGTAAGGAGCGGGAGTGTCGGATAATTAAAATTGCAGTCAAAACCTATGGCTAATGTTTCACCAGGTAATTGGGTGAAATGGTTAAGATCACTGATACCTTCTACGGTGGTTTTCCTAGAAGGTACTCATTGAATTATTAACAGCCTGAACAGGAAGTGGGCGTAGCTCTCAGCTTCTTCCTCTTTCTGTTCAGACTCTTAGTGAATGTAGCACGTTCTGTTGTTGTCTCCACGTTGTTGTAGCGGCAGCATGTAACCAGAGTTGCTGGTCTGAACTCCACAAGTTCAGACCCCAAGTAACTACAAATGTACTGTAACGAACTGTAAGAAACGTCTTTTAAGCCTGCCTGAATGAAACTGCATAATCTGAGCGAGTAAATGTTACTTTTAACTTTTACAAGACTGTGTCTCTGATTATTGTTCTGAGGGAGAGAAAAGGGGGCAAAACCAGGGAAATCCGGTCTGCCTTAAAGCATCCTGGATTACCAAATGCTAACTGGCTAACACTAGCCAAATCTAAGCTTCTTTTAAGCTGGAAAGGGACTCTACTCTGCTGATCTCACTAACGTGAGATAGGAAGGATAATACTCAACAATATATCCTCTCCTAGCATCTTTTTCAAGTCCCAACAGGGAGAAAGCATGCTTATGTAAGCCATGTATTCTTTGGCAGGGGTTGTAATCCTGTGGCCCTTGACCTAATTTTAAAAGTCCTCTGCAAGCAATCAGTTCAGGTCTCTGGCAAGATGAATTGACCTTTTCCCCCAGCAGCTCTACGTGGGGAGGAAGAGAAGGAGGAGAGAGAAGAGGAAAGAATAAGATGGTGTCAGAAAGAGAGGGAGAAAGGAATGTTAGAAAGAGGGAGGGGGAGAGAAGGGTATGGCTGAAAGAGAAAGAACAACTTTAGGTTCTGGTTCCACATACTGTGGCTATATGAGAATTTCATTTTTGCTCTCCAAACATGAGAGCATGCTCAGCTCAAAGCCCTGAGCACGATCGCAAGCACGTGTCCACTGAACATGTTCGCAAATTGCTCACATTCCACTTGCGCAGCCTTCCCAGTTCAGTTTTCACCCTCGGGCTGAAAGCCTGACATAAATCTACAGAAGAAAGTTGCTAAAATAATTAGAAAATTTGCACAAATTTCCCAGTTCAATTTTCACATCTGATTGCTGCTCGATGTGCACACGTTTGATTGAATTTCACACTTGATCACTGCTCCATTTGCACACTTTTCCCATTTGTGCAGAGCAAGCAGTGACTGCAAAGGTGAACAGCAATTGGACATGAGATGAGTAGCAAGACAATGTTCGGAGAATCCTAGTGATCTCAAACATGGCTCATTCCCCCATCCCTACGGTACGTTACCTTTGCCCGCGCGGGCACGAGTGAGGCCCGAACTCGGCCCGCTCGTGCCCGCACACGGCTCTCCGCGGCTAGCGCGGGCCTACCTTCCTCCTCGCCGCCCACGCTGGTCCCGTCGCATCACTTCCGGCGTGGCGGAAGTGACGCGACGCCGCTCAGAAGAGCGTGATCGGGCCGCCGCCATCGCAGAGGACCGAGCCGCAGAGAGCCGCAACCCAAGGTAAGGCTCGAAATACACTCATAGCAATAACACAAAAACAAATTACAGCGATTACAATTCCTAGGCCCTTCCATAACCAGGACAAGTTTCCTAACCACGAGCTTAACCATCCCCATAAATCAAAGCCATCCCATGCTGGAGCTGGCACATAGGCCACCTTTCGAATATGCTCTGCATGATTGAAAGTAGCATCATAATTGACTCAGGGATGTAAACACAACATTCTGACCCTACTAAAGCACAGACCCCTCCTTGTGATGCTAGTAACATGTCTAGCGCCACATGGTTTTGCATTACCATCTGCCGGAGGGCCTGCTGTTCTTTTGCAAATACCCCTCAATAGCATCTGCTGTGTCATTCGCCAAGATTTCTACCACTGCTTGCAATCTGAGCACAGCACTTCCAACCCTTGCTACTCCATACGGGACAAAAAGAACTCCTCCCAACCTTTGCCCATCCGTTAGAGGTTTTCGTTTCTCTAACTCCTTATAGGCACTCTCTAAGTCCCGCTTGTTCCTTACCTGTCCTAGAGGCAAGGAGTCAGCGAGCCTTACACTCGGGGAGAGATATCCAAGGTAACATATACCACTCCAAGGGCGTGGGAGCATTTTATAGGCCTTGTTTCCACCAATCGAATAATGGCCTAAAAGAGAGCCAAAGTGTTTGGGAGATATCCTTGGATATCAATATAATACCGTGCATACCAACCTGGGAGAAGAGGGGTACCCCCATGTTTAGTGGGACTCTTCATAGCTCCATTGGGCCAACACTGTCCCTGTGAGGATGAACTTTGGTTAAGAACATATGAACAATGCCACAGGGAAGTACTGGGACTTTGTTACAAATAATCAATGATTTGGAAGTAGTATTAGAGGTCTGATACCACTCATGATAACTTGGACAATAAGTTGGATTAGATGTAATGGTTGTTTCTCCAATTACCCCCCCCCCACACACACACACACACACAAATGTAATTTTTAACATTTTGCTGACCCTACTTTTTTAATTACCTTATCTCCTGTGCCATTTCCAAAGAAACACCATTCGCCCAGAGTAGGGACAACATGCATAAATCCCATCCCTGCATTTGACATTTTTATGTCTCGCCAGGTGGAATTCTTCCTATAACTGAAGGGGCGGTCTGTGTATGTGAGATTTTGCATTGTGAGGGGAGTAACAAGCATGGGGATTCTCCTGCGTGCATACACTGGAAGGTGTGTGCAGACCCAGCAATCTGAGGCATTTACTGCTTGTGCAACCTTCTATGAAAGCTGGATATATGTGTTGTCTTTAAATGCTGCCTGAGCCTGGCCAAGCAAGGCCAGCACTATTGTCACAACCAACAACGTGATCCTCTTGGATCTTGATAACTCTCAGGGCCTCTCCTCTTTGGTCTGGTTGAGAAGTCAGTTCTGGTCTTCATCCTCTGGACCTCCCACGATTTGTCTGGAAAATCGGAGGCGAAGGTCATCTACTGGAGTCACCGACCACTTCTCCATTGGGTCAAATGGAGCGGCTGCTGGTTTCAACTGACTCGAAGGGAGAACGTTTGTCTGTTGTTGAGCTCCTTGTTCTCTCTCTAGAACAAGGTCCGGTCTTAGTCACCGGGATGGACTCGTCTACTTCTGGGGCCTCAGTGCCCTGCAATGCTCCGTCGTTGGGAGGCTTTGGCTGCCTCGCACCCTCTGGGATTGGCTCCTGGTCTGGTACTGCAGCTTGGACACAATCTGGTGCTGCTGCTCGAGCACAATGGGTGTAGTGGACCCAGTGCGTATGACCTGCGAGCTTGAGAGCGGTGTTTGTCACTAGCAAGATTTGATGTGGTCCTGTCCACTTCTCATCTAAGGGTTTGGCGGTCCACTTCCTGGTGTATACCCAATCCCCAGGATGAAACCTGTGGGCGGGAGTGTCTAAAGGCAAAGGCTGTAAGTCTCTGGGGTATTGCCTAATCCGGGAAAACTGAGACTGCAACTGTATAATGTAAGTTCTAAGATCCTCTTCACCTTGCAAAAGAGACACATGAGGCCTTACTGTCGACCTCCTGACTGGAGGTGGTCTCCCAAACAAGATCTCATATGGTGAAATCTTAAACTTACGATGTGGGGCAGTCCTGATTGCAAATAACGCTAGTGGCAGGGCCTGTACCCATGAGAGAGACGTCTCACGGCAAAGTCCTGCCAACCTTTGCCTAATGGTGGCTCCTCGGCTAATTTTGACTGTCTTTTGCTTTAGGGTGGCCTTCATCCTTCCTACTTGGCCACTTGATTGCGGGTGATGTGGGGTATGGAGTTTCCAGGAGATGCTTAGGGTTTTGGAAACATATTGGACAAGATGCGCTGTAAAATGGCTTCCTTGATCCGATTCCACCCATGATGACAGGCCATAACAGGGAATAATGTCCTTTAAAAGGCATTTTCCCACTTCCGCAGCTGTGGCTACCCTACAAGGGTATGCTTCTACCCAAGTGGATAATTGATCCACAATCAGTAGAAGCCATTTATACCCTTGGCATGGAGGCATATGTGCAAAGTCTATCTGAATACTCTCAAAGGGGAGCTGAACGTCCTGGGGGAATGCTTTTGGCATTCATACTGGCACAGATAGAACAAGCGCTAGTAATTGCCTTAGCTACCTGATGAGGCCCTGGGGCGAACCATGTTCTGGTGATGCTGTTTGCAAGGGCAGCACTGCCTTGATGGGCCCTCTGATGTTCTTCATTGGCCACTATATGGATCCCCCCCTTTGGGCAAAACCAGTCTGCCATCTGGGACTACCCACAGTCCACGTTCCTTATATGCCCCTGCCTTTTCCCACATCTCTTGCTCCTCCTCTGAAGCCCCTTGCTGCCACTGTAAAATTCCTCTCTCTTCATCATTGTCTCTGAGAATTGGGGCCAAGGGAACAAGAATTGCTAGTTCTCCTGAATGGGAGGCTGCCTTGGCAGCCTGGTCTGCTAAGTGGTTGCCACTGGATCCTGAGTGCCTGTGTGAGCCCGGCAATGGACAATGGCTAGTCCCTTGGGTTCCTGAATTGCCTCTAAAAGAGTGGCAGTTTCTGTGCCATTGGCCACTGCCTGGACTGCAGCAGTCAGGAACCCCCTTTCTTTCCACAGGGCTCCTGTGGCATGGCATACCCCAAATGCATACCTAGAATCTGTGTAAATAGTTGCTATCTGTCCTTTGGAAAGGAGACATGCTCTAGACAGGGCAGTTAATTCTGCGGCTTGAGCACTTTTGGAACCGGGCAACTTCCTAGCTTCTATCACATCCCACTGTGAAGTAACTGCATACCCACTTTCTCTAACCCCATTTACTACTCGGGAAGAACCATCTACAAACAACTCAACTTCTGGATTAGGTAATGGAGTGTCTTTTAAGTCCTGGCGGGGCATTTGAACTTCAAAAACAGTCTGAAGACAATCATGGTGTGTAACTCCAGAAGGATCTGGGTCTGGCAAAAGGGTGGCTGGATTAAGGATAGAACAACGCCGGATGGAAATAGATGGGTTGGTTAGCAAGGCAGACTCGTATTTTGTGTATCTGGCATTTGAAAAATGTTGAGTATTCTTCTGGGTGAGGAGAGCTACAACTGCGTGTGGGGCATAAACTATGAGGTCATACCCTAAAACTAAATATTGTGCTTTTTCTATTATTAAGACGGAAGCAGCCACTGCACGGAGACATGAAGCCAGACCCTGGGGCACTGGATCCAACTGGCCTGAATAGTAAGCTACTGGACGATTTTGTGGCCCCAGGGTCTGAGGAAGCACTCCGGAAGCCACCCCCTTCCGCTCATGGACAAAAAGGGAGAATGGCTTCTCGTAATCTGGAAGGCCAAGAATCATAGAATCATAGAAAATTATAGAGTTGGAAGGGGCCTACAAGACCATCGAGTCCAACCCCCTGCTCAATGCAGGAATCCAGGTCAAAGCATCCCCGACAGATGTCTGTCCAGCCGCACCTTGAATGCCTCCAGAGTGGGAGAGCTCACCACCTCCCTAGGTAGTTGGTTCCATTGTCTTATTGCTCTGACAGTCGGGAAATTTTTCCTGATGTTTAGGTGGAATCTGGGTTCCTGTAACTTGAGCCCATTATTCCGTGTCCTGCAAACTGGGATGATCGAGAAGAGATTCTGGCCCTCCTCTGTGTGACAACCCTTTAAGTACTGGAAGAGTGCTATCATATCTCCCCTCAGTTTCCTCTTCTGAAGGCTAAACATGCCCAGTTCTTTCAGTCTCTCCTCATAGGGCCTTGTTTCCAGTCCCTTTATCATCCTTGTTGCCCTCCTCTGAACCCTCTTCAGTTTGTCTACGTCCTTCTGAAAGTGTGGTGCTTAGGCCTAGCGCAGGGGCTGACCCTAACAAAGTTTGAACTTGAGTCCATGTGGCTTGGTCTGAACCAGTCCATTCAATGAAGTCTGGGATTTCTGCTTTTGTCTTCTCAACCCATGGCTTTACAATTTCTGCAAACCCAGGTATCCACGCTCTACAATAACCCAACATTCCCGTTCACCAACATTGTACTTTTTATAGATTAGAACCACTAGTTCTTACTTCTGCGCAGTAGACACTTCTGATTTTCGTTAGATATTCTCTGGCAAAAACATTCTAAGTCCTATCTCTGATCTGTCTGATATCTCAACTTATCAGCATTTTTCGCTGGACTAATCACTTTTATCTTGAGACAGACATGTTAGTCGTGATTTCCTATTCAAGCTGCCGTTTGGTCCTGTTGTGGTAAGCAGGAAGCCTTGTGGTTAGTACAGCCATTTTAGGTGCCTTGTCCCTGAAGACAACCGCACACAGACAATAGTTAATTAGAAATCCATCAATTCCTACCTCATTTACCTGTTTTTACCTCAATCCCCCCTTCGAGCCAATAAAAGGTTTCTTTCTTTTGGCTCGTCCTACTGCGCCCAGTGAGGGAGCGAGCGGAACTTACCAGGGGGAGGGGCCTTCCTGACCTGCCAATCTTGAACCTTTACTGGCCGGAGTTGGCGGCAGAATGCTGTCAAGGCAGGAATACATTGTATGCAGCAGCAAGCAATAACACAAAGGCAAATTATAGCGATTACAATTCCTAGGCCCTTCCACAACCAGGACAAGTTTCCTAACCACGAGCTTAACCATAAAGGACCATTCTCAACTGTCTGATTTGTTTCTTTAATTAATGCATGGCTGGCTGGATGAATTCTGCTTGATGGGTCATAGAATATGAAAAAAAAATATCATGAAAGGAATGCCAATGACTTGAATAAATAAGGCTTGTTGAGAACAGGCCATGCAGTATACTGCTGCAGGCACACTGAACAGAAACTGAAAGCCCAGTATCTGAAAGTGGACTCGGGCACTTCCTGGTATGGCAAGCCTGTAGGGCCAATACACTACAGCAGGGATCCCCAACACGGGGCCCATGGGTGCCAAGGTGCTGCTGGGCACCTCCAATGGTATTCATCTAGGGGTCCCCAATGTGATGCTCACAGGCACTTTAATCTCTTTTTTCATGTTTTTTTTTTTTAATATACATACATGGATTTGTATGAAATGCATACAACTTTCTAGCAATTATACATAGGCTTCAACAAAAGCACACCGACTATCCAAATAAGTATCCATTTGAAGTTGGCATCTATCTATATATATATATCAATAGTGTTTTAAGGTCCCCAATTCAAAGCATTATAGGAGGCGAGTGTTTGTCCTTCCAATCTTGTAGACTTTTAGCTGCCAAAAGGGCACAGAGAATCCATTTATGCTGACATTTGTTAATTTCCATGAGGCAGGTAAATAATTAAGTAGGCCGTGGACATCGGTGAATATTAAAGACTGTTTCAGTATAGAATTTTGTTGGTGTTGTTGTAGCAGAGTCAGCAAGAGCGGTAGCGTCAGTGGTCCAGTAAAGAATACATTCCTCATTTAGGTCCTTCTAATATATTTAATCCAAAGCATAAAAGAGGTAAATCAGAAGTATATACAGAATACATTGTTACCTGCTCCTCACAGCCATCAAGCGAGAGAGAGTGATTGCACTGCAGAGCTAGGCTTTATGCCGTAAAACACCTCCCACATGCTTACTACACAGATTATTATCACCCGTAGCAAGGGAGTAGTCTGCCACTCAAGGACACACCTGCTTTCAAGCTCATTCCAAGCCTTTGGTTAGAATGCACCAACAGCCCTCTTACTTGGAATGACGTCTTGAACAATTTTCTGTTTAATCTATTCAGGGATACCTAGTCCATCACTTAGCATTTTACGTTTTACAGCAGATAATGGCTTTGTAAATATATCTGCCAACATATTTTCGGTAGGACAAAGGATTGCAATTTAATCCAATTCTTCTGGATACAATCCTTTACATGTACACTTAAGAACTGGACCCGGTTGTATTTGACTGGGTGGAGGTTTTTAGGGCGCAATCCCATGGTCGCTAGACAGAGTCTAGATGGCCATAAGAGAGGTTGGAGTACCTCGGCTCCGATCTCAGAGCTGGGACACCGACACCCTCCCTCTGCCCTCACAGCCAGCACAGGAGGAACTGCGCCAGCTGTGATTCCAAGGTCGGAAGTCCTACCTCGGAGCAGGAGGTTTGTGGGCAGTCCTACCTCGGAGCAGGAGGTTTGTGGGCGTTTGTGGGTGGGAAGGAGATACATAGTATTCTGGCAGCGCCTTGGCCTGTCCTTGCGCTGCAGGGCAAAAGGCTTAGATGGCCGAAATTGTCTGTCTGTCTACATCTTTTGCAGGATGGGAGAAGCATGGAGGTGACTTTTGCCTCCGTGCTCCTTCCACCCTCAATAGGATGTCCATAACCCTCCGAGTCTGGAGTGTTAAGGCAGCCACATCGGATTGCGCTGTGAGAGAAATTGGGCTGAGGTAAAAGAAGCCATTCAGAGGGCGTATATTAGTGACATTGCCAGTTGAGTCCTTGAAAAGTGTCAGCAGGCATTCCTTTGAGAAACCCAAAGTGAATATTAGTATTCCTTTATGTACAAAATATCTCTGGTATACATTAACTCGTTTAATAGTTCATCTTGTCTCTAGTGTTGGTGTCGGTCTCACGCCTAAGCCTCTTATACCAAGCTGCTAGGAGGGTTGAAAGTATTCTAAGAGAATTGCTTGGTAGCAACACAAAGAGCCATCTTGTGGAATCCTGAGTATGTGCAGAGCTCGATTGAGGGGTGGGGGGAAGCGGGGCAAACTCGCTCCACTTGACACCTCCCCCAAGCTCCGCTCGACTTACCTTTCCCCGGCTCGGCACAAGTCCCCAAGAGAGGAGCTGGGGAAAGGAACTTCCAGGTCCCCGGCGTGTCACTTCCGGGTCCCCGGCGCTGCATTTTTTATGTAAATACCAGGGGAAACCACCTTAAAACGGCCGCGATTTGCTATTCGTGGCAGTTTTAAGGTAGTTTGCCCTGGTATTTACGTAAAAAAACCCGTAGCGCCGGGGACCCGGAAGTGATGCGCCAGGGACCTGTAAGTCTGCTGAGTGCCTCGCCGAGCACCTCAGGTGGTGCTCACGGGGGGGGGGGCGCTCAACGGGGGTGCTCGCCGAGTGCCCGGCGAGTCGGGTGGTGGGCAGTCCACCCACCCCTAGCAGAGGCAGAGAATTCCTTACGCCTTGAAATATAAGCATTTGCTAAAAATAAGAAACTGCATTGTTGGCCTCTCCTTGGGGGCGTGGCTATGGAGACTGTCATGATGAGTGCCTGCACTTCATGATTTACCACAGCACCAGTGGCTGCAACACCCTGGACCTGGCTGCAGAGTCCACACCTAGTGGGGCCACTATATACTCAGTCATTGCCTCGTAGTGGTGGGTGATCCTCCCACCAACCAACTCCCGGCACGCTCAACAAGGACTGCTGCTGTGCCTGCCGGGCCGGGCCGGGCCGGGCCGGAAGTGAGCACCAGCCGAGATGCCTCGCCAGACTTCCAGGTTCCCTCCAGAGTGCTTTTTACATAGAAAAGGGCGTAAGATAAATCAGAAGCGGCCACGATTTGCGTAACTTGCGCAAATCGCGGCTGTTTTTAATGTATCTTACACCATTTTCTACATTAAAAATGCTCCGGAGGGAACCTGGAAGTTCCCCAGCTCGGCTCTGGAGAACACGCGAGTTGAGACGGGGAAGCAGGTAGTTCAAGCAGAGCTCAGGGGGTCGAGCCTGGCAAGTTTCCCAGACTTCCACCCCCGAATGAGCTCCACTCACATCCCTATTAAAAAAAAATAAAAAAAAAAATGCCTCCAACCGGAACACCTTACCCTGTTTACTTCAAATTTTGCTCAAAGCCTGACTTTTCAGAAAGTGGAGAGGCATTTCTCTAGAACTGGGACATCAGAATTGCAGGGGGTGGGTAGATTGCAGTTAAGAGCATGTGTGATGGTGCCGCCGTGGGTGATTTTTTAAATAAATAGGGAACCTGCAAATGCTTTGAACACAGCCGAGAGCACATTTTCAGGACCCAATTTCCTTAAAATGTTTCCCCATTTTCTCTTGGCTGATGGAGAAGCTGGACATGTGAAGACGAAGCCCTACAATTCAAGAATGGTAAGGTGCAAAATGGCTTTGATGGCATTTACTATTTGCTCCCAAACTTTAAAGGACTCATCCTGGACCTCTGGAAGAGGATTGACTAATGTGCTTTTGCTTCGAAAGGCCAACTAGGATTAGATCAGAGCCTCGAGGTGCTCTTTGCTTACACACACACACCCCGGAATGAAGACATGAGGCGTAGGCTGGGTGAAATGGGCACAACTTATTTAACTTATAGAAAAACCTTACCGTGAGAACACGAAGTTAGCCCCAACTGAGGCTAACTGCCTATATTAGTGCAGGCTACTAAACTTCAGGTAAGAGTTGGGATGTGATCCTTCACTGTCTATCTGTCAAGAGCAGTTCAAATCTGGCTCCAAACACTGAATTGGTCCACTTTCTGTTTGGGGCTTTTTGTCACCTGCACACTTGAAGGTATTCTGAAGGGGCTCTGGGAGTCTTCTGTCCCCATGATAATTATGGCAGTCCCTAGAGCAGGGCTCTCCAACCTTGGGTCCCCAGATGTTGCTGGCCTACAGCTCCCAGCATACCCAGCCAGCATGGCTAATGGCAAGGGATTCTGGGAGCTGTGGTCCAGCAACACAGCATGGCGAAGGTCCCTAGTGACCTTCGCCATGCCCCCTCCGTGATGAGCTTCCGCCGTGCATTAAAAACATGGCTGTTCAGGCAGGAATATGGGGTGGGTTAGGTTTTTAATGAGAATTTTTTATATTGTTTTAATTATTGTATTTTGTTGTGTTGTTTCCTGTATTTTAATTGTACATCGCCCAGGGTGGCCGGGTGACCGGCCAGATGGGCGATTGATAAATATAATAAATAAATAAATAATAAAATAAATCTGGGGACCCAAGGTTGGAGAGCCTTGTTCTAAGGGTTATAATGAGTCGCTTCAAGAAAAGTGTTACAAGTGGCGGTCATCTGCAGTCTTCTCCCATGGTGCTGATGACTCTGGTTGGATCAAGTGATGTGTGGTTCCAATGGTGTGGTTTTTGTGGACTCACTACATCCTGTGAGTTATTGAAAGAAGAGAAATAAAGCATTCTTAACTTTCCTCTGATCAAGTTCAAGGTGAAAAACGGGAAGGCGGGAAGGAAGGCATCCAGCCAGCCAGCCTTCACAGCTTCCAGACACATTTGGGTCCTTTTTTATATATAAATGTCATACCACTGAATAGTTCTCAAAATTCCTTCATTATTTCTGGTGGTTCGGTTTTCTTTGGGATCCTCTTTGGCAAGGATTTTGTATATTAAAATATGCAACCTGACATGGTGGAGG
The DNA here is from genome assembly GCA_021292165.1 of Shinisaurus crocodilurus. Taxonomy (NCBI): domain Eukaryota; kingdom Metazoa; phylum Chordata; class Lepidosauria; order Squamata; family Shinisauridae; genus Shinisaurus; species Shinisaurus crocodilurus. Next base: position 8,444,005 of record CM037880.1, on the reverse strand, counting down.
AGAGGGGTGGCAGGAAAGGTTCAGTCCACATCAAGAAGGGGAGGAGGCTGTGAGAGCTGGACTGACCCGGGTTCAAAAGCTTCCCTAGCCAGTGACCCTCAGTACCAGTCACGCAGGCGGAAGGAGGAGATAACAGCAGTTAATAAAGATTAAAGAGTTTATTTGTAAGACCCAATTACATGGGATTAAGGCAAACAATGCATCTCTTACTCACTACATCATTGCAGATACAAATCCAATACCCCAGTGGTAAGGCTAGATGAACAAGAAGTCCAGAACAAGAGACAAGTCGAGTGAGACGAGCAAGCCAGCAAGCAAGCAAGCAAGTCGAGACGAGTGAAGCTGTCAACAAGTGTGTCAGCTTTATACCCCAGACCCTGTACCTATAAATAGGATATTACTCACCCCAGTTGTATAACCTATTCATCAACATGTTTACCCCAAATCTGTCCCAAGGCTGCTGAGTCATACCACCTTGAGACTATGTCCGGTGACCAGAGACCTTGTGTACTTCATCTCAAGAGACAACCTCCATGTCAGGTGATAATCCTGATGTCAGGTGATAATCTCGTTCTGCCTATGCAAAACCTAACAGAGGCCTGTATTTGGGCCCAGACCCTCTCAGAGTCTGATCTGTAATTAATTCAGAATAATTGCCCTGAGATGTTCATTGTTCCATAGGATTTCTGTCCCACTGCTCATGTTCAGAAGCACATGATCCCCCAGACTGGGAACACAGACTCTCGGTCCACCTCGCCCAGGATTGCCTTCTCTGATGGACAGCAGCTTTCCGGAGTGCAGGCAGAATGAGAACTTTCTCAACATGTGCTACCTGGTCATTTTAACTGAAGACTCCAAGACTGAACCTGGGACCTTCCGTGTGCAAAATATTTTCTATAACCCTGAGCTACGGACCCTTGAGGGATGGGTGAGAAATTTGTTCACTTTCCATTGCAATGCAACATTACCAAATTCACATGTCCTGAATTCATTTCATTTCATTTCATTTATTTCATTTATATACCGCCCCATAGCCGAAGCTCTCTGAATGAATTCTAAACATGAGCCAGAACACAGTAAGGCATTGAAATCCATACTTGTATGACGTTTGTGATCCAGTTCACAAAACTAAAACTCGTGTACAAAAAACAACAACGAGTACATTTGAAAACAAGCAGACAAAGAATGTCTACATTTCTAATGCTGTGTACCAAAATGCACAGATTTGGACCAATGCACACACAAATGCTTTAGTGAATGGAAAAATCAGTTGAAAAAGCTGTGGACATTTGAAAAAGTGGGCAGAAAAATGTGTGCATTTGAAAAAAAAAAATGCATACAAAATATGCACATATTTAGCAAAAATGCCCAAGAAAATAAGGACAATTTTTCATGTGGCTGAAAAAAAAAAGAATCACAATCCAATGCAGAAATGGAATGCAAGATGGAATGAACTTTTTAACTTTTGTATTTTTCTATTTTTGTTTTAATTGTATGAGTTTTAAAGCCTGTAAGCCACCTTGGGTCCCAGTGTTGGGAGAAAGGCGGGATATGGATGATGATGATGATGATGATGATGATGATGATGATGATGATGATGATGATGATGATGATGACGAACTTAGCACTTGCAAAATGAGAACCTGAGTGAAACTGAATTGACAGGTTCACCCATCCTGCTCCTTTACAATTTTAGCATTCGCATGCAGGCAACAAAAATACATTTACTGAGTTGACACAGGGCTGGCTTTATTTTGCCATGTCACAACTTGTGCAACCCTGGGGTAAATGCACACTAAGCCCAGAACTAATCTGAATTTGGCTCTTCGTCTTTAAAGGCAATGCTTTCTCCTTTTAGTCTTGCAGAGGGAATGCAACGTGTCCATCAACGGTGGTTTGACGTGTGCCCTGGTTGTGAACATCGCGTGCAAATGATGCTTTCTACCTGCAACAATGCACCAATGAGCCATAGCCCTCCTGGCCAGTTTTGTGTCGTCCTCCTCTCCCACTTTGCTGTGCCATTTCTGTGTATGCCGGATGCCTGTTACAGGCTGTAGGCGAGATCCATCCAGTCGTGGCTGTTTTAAGAATGAGGAAGGCAGAGGTGGGAGGGCAGGGGGGATTCTTTAAAGCAAATATTGATGTTTCCTAGGTGATGCCCACAAAGAATGCTGCCGTTAATTGGCTTTGCTGAAAATATTTACAGCTGTGGAAAGATCATGTTTGCAGGCTGGACTACGGTAGCCCCGGTTGCCAGGCTTAGTGCCCATCCGCTGCTGAGAGGCATTAATTGACAAACTCATTAGAGAACACATTCCAGTCAAAGACTAGAAGCCAAATTAAGCCCAGCGGCTTTGCCTTGACCTTCTGCTCATATTTATAGTCCGCGATCCTTTTTTTGTCCCTTTTGTTCCACAAGCGAGTTTGATGCAAGAGGAGCTGAATGCATCACAGATAACCTTTGGCAGGAAATATAATCTTCCTACGACTGTAGGCTTTTAATTGATTTGGTCAGTGTGTTTAATCAAGCAGGGATGCAGTCCTGCTCAGAAGTAAGTCCCATTGTATTCTTCCTATTGAGCTCCGTGTCCTCCTTGAATATACTGCACCTTACGTCTGAGTAAATGTTCATAGGATTGCATTGATGGGCCACAGGGTCGGTGCAAGGCAGTTTGGTGCCCTAGGCAAGATCAGATATTTAGCACCCCCCTTCCCACTTGAGAGCGCTGTATTTTTTCCCCAAGGCGTTTCTGGCGCCTCCTTTAGCCCTGCGCCCTAGGCGGCTGCCTAGTTGGCCTAATGGTAGCACAATCCTATCTATACACATCTGCTTGAAAGTAAGCCCCATGGGATGCAGTGGGAGACTTCCCAGTCACTATGCATAGGATCAGGCTGAATAATCCTGGGCACACCTGCTTGACAATATCTGACTTAGAAAAACAACAACAACGAGTGTTACTGTTCAGTATTTCAGCCAGCCAGACAACCATCCCCCCCCCCTGCCAGTTTTCCATTCCCTGCCCCAACAGACACTCAGCATGCCAGTCTTCATTGAGCTGTTGTTACACCACCTTAGCATGAAATTCTATGCAAGCTTAGACAGAGAAAAGGCCTACAACTCCCAGCATGCCCCAGCCAGCATATCTGGCTGGGGCATGCTGGGAGCTGTAGGCCTTTCCTCTGTCTAAACTTGCATAGGATTGCACCCTAAGATATTTCCCCCAGAAAATATTTATGCAAACCCTGCCAAAACCACCTTCTTGCACGTGATGGTGCCATTGTCACCACATAAGGTGGTGGTGGATATTATTATTATTATTATTATTATTATTATTATTATTATTATTATTGCCCCTTCACCTCGAATTGAGCTCCCAGGCCACTTATAATTAAAGGGATAAAACGAACAAAAGCATCAAAATTACAACAGAAACAAAGACTAAAAACACCAACAGGTCTTTAAAAAGGGAGAGAGCCGAGAGCAGCAAGTTCTTCTGCTGTTGAAGCAGAGGAAGGATTGAAAGGCCTGGGTAAATAAAAGCAATCTTTGCCTTGCATGAAAGGTCAAAAGTCAAAAGGAAGGCCTCTCTGAGCTCTATAAATGCAGTGCCACCACTGAAAGGGCCTTTTCCCAAGTTGGATGGGACATGACTCGGACTCAAAAGTGTGGACATCCAAAAACAGGCCGTTGAAGATTATCTTAGTGCAGACCATGGGGCTGCAAGGAGACACCCCCAACCCTGGTCTTGGACTTCAGGCAGACCCCCAAGCCCCATACACCCAGCAAAAAAATGGGGGGGGGAAAGGAAAAATGCTCTGGTTTTCTGCCATATGGTTTCTGCCACGGAAGCCTGGATCATCCCTGGATCATCCTAGGAAGCAATGCTTGAGGGCTTCTGCCTGCTTCCCAGGGTGCTCTAGGAATGGGACTTCCATGGCAGGAACCATATAGCCTGTTCCTAGAGCAGTGATGGCGAACCTTTTTGAGCCCGAGTGCCCAAACTGCAACACAAAACCAACTTATTTATTTCAAAGTGCCAACACTGCAATTAAACCTGAATACCGAGGTTTTAGTTTTAGAAAAACAACTCATACAGTTGTCCGAACTAATTAACATCTTTTGTCTTAAAAGAAAAACACAATAACAGAGCTTTCAATGATACAAACAGTTTTTTGTTGGAAAAAAAATCAACTCAAAAAATTATTATAGTACTACATTGTACACATAGCCTGAAGGGAATTTATACAAACTTTTTAAATAATTAGGCACATGTATTTTTGGATAAGGGATTCTCAACTTGTAATATGATTATATGCCAGACTGAAATTGTATGGGGCAAGCTTTACCCTGGGTCCTTTCCCTGCTTCTACAGGTGTCGGATTAGTAAAAGTAAAAGTCAACCTGTACTAGGATGAGCAAGAAAAACAAGAAAACTAAACGTTTTAGTTCTCCTTCCACCCCGTTTGCATTTTAAACACTTGATGTCTTGGACTGCAAACACTGCATTAGGTAAAAGTTTGCATTGGGCATGCTTTTGCACAATTAATGTGATTTTTGCTATTGTATGGATGCTGATACCGGTAATTTGTCAAACCTTGGCTCATATTCCGTTAGTTTGAGAGAGCAACACATGCAGCACTCAGGTCAACTGTTAGGGCCTTACATCCAAGCCAATGCTCTGTGCATCATTCTTCAAAATCTTTTAAATGGGATAACAATGTAGAAAAGAATTCTGTAACAGGAATTCTAGAATAAAATCATTCTGTTCCACACTGTGAGAAAGAACAAAATCATTAGTGTTTTGCAGAAGGGGGCGGTCTTTTCACGAGCTGGTGACCAATGGCTGGAGTGCCCACAGAGAGGTCCCTGCGTGCCAGCTGTGGCACCCGTGCCATAGGTTTGCCATCACTGTCCTAGAGTATCTTTTTCCTCCCCCCACCAAAGAAATCCCAGTAAGAGAATGTGGGCTGTCAGGATCCTTCAGCAAGAGAGTGGATTATAGGAGAGAGAAGGGTTAGCAGCCAGGATTGCTGGATGCTATTAAGAACTGAGTTTTTGGGAGGAATGTTGGTTTTACCTGATCGAAGCAGGTGAAACACTCTTGGGCAGGAGTTGGATTTGAGTGAGTGTGTGTGTGTGTGTGAGAGAGAGAGAGAGAGAGAGAGAGAGAGAGAGAGAGAGAGAGAGAGTTGTACGTTAGATGTGAGTGGTGTGTGAATGTATATGTGAGCCTGCATGCATGTGCGATCCTGCACCACCCCGGCAGACATCCTTAGGACCAAAAAGGTTGTGCAGCCCTGCCTTAAAATATGCCCTGTTTCTCAGCCAGGCTACATTTTGGTAGCACACCTGGATCACTACAAACAGCTCACAAATAGCGGGTGACCGGCCAGATGGGCGATTCAAAAATGTGATAAATAGTGGGAAGAAGAGAAATGGCCAGAAGGTAGGTTTACCCACCCACCCCGCACCCAGTGCACATCACTTCAAAATTTACACTCCCTTCTTCCAAGGAGCCTCATCTGCCATTTTGTTCTCCTTCCACCCCGTTTGCAGAGATCCTTTCACAGCTCGTCACTGCCTGTTTGGATTTCTCCATGCTGGATGATTTGGTATCATGCACCAACCTGACCATCTCAGCCATGGCTCCAGATCTTTTATGAACAAGTCATCAGTACTTGTTCAACTACCTAGGGAGGTGGTGGGCTCTCCCACTCTGGAGGCATTCAAGGTGCAGCTGGACAGACATCTGTCAGAGATGCTTTGACCTGGATTCCTGCATTGAGCAGGGGGTTGGACTCGATGGCCTTGTAGGCCCCTTCCAACTCTACTTTTCTATGATTCTATGATTCTAGTAAAGGTGATATGGCGGTAAATGGTTGGGCCACTTCAAAGCTGGTGAGTCTAGGCCAGGTTCAAAGTTGGTGAGTCTAATTTATGCTGGGCAGTGACACATCTTTTATGAGGGCCTAGCTAGATGTTCAGAGGCAGATTTGGGGTCTGGGTCTCTATGTCACTGCCAAGCATATGAAATTCAGCAAGAGAAAGGGCATGATTTGGAAGAAGTGGGTGCTTAACCTTTCCTCCTGCAGCCACATCCTTCCTTCCAACTCCTTCCCCCAGCTGTGTTTCTCCAGTCACAGGAAACATGCATCTGGAACACCAGCTTGGGGGAAAGTGTCCTGTCAGGGGAAATGATGCCTGCTTTGCTACTACAAATCGCGCCCCTCCCTTCCCCACCATTTTCCAGCTTTCCCGAGGTGAACTGGGGTCTGCTACCAAGATCTAGTTTGGCTGAGAGAAAGGGGGACATTTGTCAGATGCAAAAGAAATGCATCCGCGGCGTTCACTTCGTCTGCTTGTACTAGATTCAATGGGCTCCTGTTATATAGCTCACTTAAATGTTGGATCTCCAGTGAAAAAGCATCCATGTCTCTCCGGATCTTTTTCAGAAGCATTTTCAAATACTCCATTGCAAATGAGATGACCTTTTGTTATAGCTCCTTCTTTACGACATTGTCCTGAACGGTAGACAGAACGGTCTTCTTGCGGATGAAGATTAGTGATGGTACATCAATCAGTTCGGCTGTCAAATGCTGTAGAAGCCGCTGCTCTGAAGCTCTAGATTGCAGCAGAAATTGAGCTGGGGTGGGCGGGCCACACTAGGGGTGGGCAGAAAGCAGGCCTCCAGATGTTTTGGACTTCAGCTCCCAGGAGCCCCTGCCAGCACGGCCAGTGCTCAGGAATGATGGGAGCTGTAGTCCAAAACATCTGGAGATTCACCTTCTGCCTAGCCCTGGAGTAGAGAATCCAGGTGTGTGTGTGTGTGTGTGTGTATATGTGTGTGTGCATATATATATATATATATATATATACTATATAAATGTGAAAGTTTGTCCGCGTGGGGGTTTGGCTCGCGTGCGTCGCATTGGCTCCTACACGGTTGAACGGATCCGCCCCAAACTTGGCATGCATACTCTCCATCACCCAAGGACAAAGACTGGCGGGTTCAAAGCTCCGAAAAAGCCCTCGCCGCGCCTGTATGGCCCCAAATAGATGAGAGCCAATGGCGTCACTTGGAATGCATGCAGGGCCCATTCAGGAGTGGTTATGCAAATAGCTCCAATGGTATTTAGAATGTTGGTATGCACTGCCACAGGGGCCCTATCAGGAGCGGATATGCAAATCTCTCCTACATCCAAACAGAATGTTCATATGAACTGCAGCCGGGGCCTACACGGGGGGGGGGGGGAATTTTGAATAAACAGTGCCTATAGGAAAATGATGACCCGGGCAACGCCATTTTGTAGTCCCTGGGGGGAGCAGGGATTTCATTGTGTGGTCCTGGGGGGGGGGCAGCAGGGAATTCATTGTTGTGTGGTCCCGGGGGGGGAGGAGCAGGGAATTCATTGTGTGGGCCGGGGGGGGAAGGGAATTCATTGTTGCATAGTCCCGGGGGGGGAACAGGGAATACGTTGTGCAGTTCGGGGGGTGGAGCAGGGATTTGAATGTGTGGTCCGGGGGGGGGAAGCAGGGGTTTCATTGTGTGGACCCGGGGGGGGCAGGGAATTCATTGTTGCATAGTCCTGGGGGGGGGAGGGAAGCAGGGATTTCATTGTGAAGTCCTGGCAGGGGGGAAGCAGGGATTTCATTGTGTAGTTCTGGGGGTAGCAGGTAGTCCCGGGGGAGCTGGGATTCAACCCTTATTCAAACTAATTTGGGGCATTGTATAATTTGTTTACATAATAACCATTATTTATTAGGAAATGTGTCTGCCCAGAGTATATTACGCCATTTTCTACGTAGAAAGCGTAGTGCCCGGAACCTGGAAGTAGCTTCCCCCGGCTCGGCTCGGCTCGCAAGAATGTGAGCCGAGCCGGGGAAAGGTAAAATTACATCGAGCGGAGCTCAGGGGCTCGAGCCCAGCGAGTTCACCAAGGTTTCCACCCCACTGCCAGCTCCGGGCACATCCCCATTCCATGCACCCCTAGCTGTGTGTGCCACACAGCCAGCCCTGCACCCCCTCATTAGCCTGCTGCCTTCAGGCGTGATGTAGGATCCTGTCCCATCACCAGAACTGAAGTAAGGTTCAAGTACCGGTCCAGTTAACGTCTGCATGCGGAATAGGGTGGGGCGGTTGCCGTCTCATCCTATGCCTAGGCAGCAAATTGTCTGGAGCCAGCCCTGCCTCTGAATGTATCTCAACGTTTTGCTTGAGGCAAAATGCCACGGCCACTCCAATCTAAGCCTCAAAATCATGCTTTAAACTCCAGTGGCACAGGAAAGCATCATTTCCCCATTGGCAGCCAGAGTCTCCCTTTGTTCCCGATGCCATTATGCCAGCAGGTGAGGCTGCTGCTAATTTTTTTGCATGGAGAGTGTAGCTTATTTTCCCCTGTCGGTAAGTGCGTCTCCAGATGCAGCCCTGTGAGCGCATGGAAGGGGGCGGCTATTGTCACCCTGATGCCACTAATGGGAAAATGAGTGTCAGCGATCCCGAGGTGGGTTTCCTCCCCCCCCCACCGCCCTAGATTTCCCCAGCGTCCTTTGATGCATGACTACTGTCTTATTGAGATTCATTAACAGGAGGAGCTCGGAGGCGGCAACTGATAAACAAACACTGGCACTGTCTGTGGATCATTTCCAGTGTGCAAATAGCACATCTGAATGATAAATGCTTAAGGGATGCATGCTGTGGATGCTGTTGCAGATGCTTGAAGCTGCGATCAACGGAAAATGACCGGGTAGCAGCCCCTAGGCATGTTTGTATCAGTCTATGACTGGGTTCACACACTATCAGGGCTCTCCAACCTTGGGTCCCCAGTCATTGCTGGCCTACAGCTCCCAGCATACCCAGCCAGCCTGGCTAATGGCAAGGGATTCTGGGAGCTGTAGTCCAGCAACATCTGGGGACCCAAGGGAATATTAGAGCCCTGCTATAAGCCATGGTGGCTTATAAGCCATGTTTGCTTCAGCGTGGCTTGTCGTGTTGTCTGAAACTGGCCAGAGTGGCTTGGGCATAGTTAACAAACCACGCTGTTGGGTTCAGACAACACGACAAGCCACTCTGAAATAAACATGGCTTATCAGCCACCATGGCTTAGCACGCTGTGTGAACCTATCTGGGTTTCACATATATTCAGTCATAAGGCCGTTCCATCCAATTTCCACTTCATTCGCAAACACTTAAAACACACACACGCTCACATTTATTTGCATACACAACTTTCTCTAGCATATGCGTTTTGATGGCAGAGCACCACAGCAGCAGCAGACTTCACCCAAACACACACGCACACACAGGCTTATTTCTAAAGTACGGTAGATGCTTTTAAAGTAAATAACAGTACCATAAGATTACTCAGGTACTTTAAGCTTCATGGTTACAGAAGTGCACTTACTTAAACTGAAAGGCCGCCCTCCTGAAGGCTCCTCCTCCCTCAACTGCCACCACCACCACCAGCCATTCCAGCAGGCTGAGAGGAGGGAGATGAGAGGGAGCACAGGGCCATTCCACCAGCCCTGCCAGAAGAATTGATTAATCCCCACCCCCTTCTTCCCTCCCCATTCCTTTTTCCTTGTGTGTCATGTCTTTTTCAGGGATGGGGACTTGGACTCCAGGACTCGACTCGTGAGTCGGACTGAGTCCCCCCTCTGACTCGACTCGGACTCGAGTCCCAATATTTTTAATGGGACTCGAGACTCGACTTGGGACTCGAGACCAAGGACTCTTCAACATCCCTGGACTGTGCCAGAAGGAGTGGAGAGGAGTGCGATCGCCGGCGAAGAGTGAGGGTGAAATTGTGATGAGACCTCACCGTTCCAGAATGGGGGGGGGCAAACATTTAGAAAAAATCATGTTCCTCAAATGCAACATGGATAAGTTTTAGGAAGTATAGCAAGTTTATTTTTTAAAATCATTTTCCTAAAATGCAACCTTTCAGACATTTTGGGTTTGGCTGCCTCTGCCTGCCTGTTTGGGGTTCCCTGCCTCCTCTGCCTGCCTGGTCTGTTCTTAACCAGTTCCACAGTTTGAATTGTCCAAGACAAAGGCCTCTGCCTGCCTGCCTGTTTTGGGGTTCCCTGCCTCCTCTGCCTGCCTGGTTATTTTGGGTTTGTCTGCCTGGTCTGTTCTTGCCAAAATCAGTTGCAGAGTTTTGAAATAAAAAGGCACACTTGTGCCTAGAATTTATTTAAGTCACACATCTGAAATAGCCTTATTTTGTTGGGGGAAAACCCCATTGATTTTAATAGGGACTCGTGGAGTCAGTTTTGGGAGTGACTCGTGACTCGTGAGTCACCATTTTGGACCAAGGACTCGGACTCGGACTCGTGACTCGGGTCCAAGGACTCGTGACTCGACTCGTGACTTGAAACCAAGGACTCTTCAATATCCCTGGTCTTTTTAGATTGTAAGCCTGCGGGCAGGGACTGTCTTGTAAATTGCTGTAAACCGCCCAGAGAGCTTCAGCTATTGGGCAGTATAAAAATGAAATAAATAAATAAACATTACTTATTCTGTGAGGTAAGGAAAATACAGATCAGATGCCTTTGCTTAAAACAAAGCGTCAGTTAAGTTTATTATCTGTAGGAATAGCCTAACTGTCATAGAGAGAGAGAGAGAATAGAATTCTAACCTGTTGCTAGGCAACATCCAGCATTCCCTCCCCTAATACCACTAAGTGGTTTGCTCCACTGAAACCTGCCCCCTGACTTCTCAGAGAAGCTTGATTTCTGCCTTTGCCCTTAAAATAGACTATAACAGCCTATCTTAACTATTTACTGGGCACTGTAGGGATGTGTGCGGAGCTCGACTCGGGGGTGGAAGTCTGGCAAATTCACCAGGCTTGACCCCCCCAAGCTCCGCTCACCCTACCTTTTCCCTGGCTCGACTTGCGTTCTCGCGAGCTGAGCCTGGGAAAGCGACTTCTGGGTTCTGGTGCTGCGTTGTTTATGTAGAAAATGGACAAATTTGCACAAATTTGGCCATTTTCTATGTAAACAACATATAGCTGGGGAACCAGAAGTCCAGCGAGCACCTCAACTGGCGCTCACGCTCGCCTTGGCTCACGTGTCATGAGTCAAGTGCCGGGCAGGTCACCCATCCCTACGGGCAGTCAACTTTAAAAAACCTCCCTGCAGAGTTGACATCTTCTTGTCGTATGCTCCTGGTCTGTGTCAGTATCACATGTATTCAGTCATAAGTCCATTCCATCCAATTTCCATTTCATTCGCAAATACTTAAAACACACACATGTTTATTTTCATGCACAGCTTTCTCTAGCGTACACATTTTGCATGCATCTTTCCCTAATATTCACAGTTTTGTTTTTCTTGTCTCTTGTCTCTTTCCAACAGGAACAGAACAGGAAATTCCTGACTCCATCCAGATACAACTAAGTCCAATGCTACCTAATGACAAAACTATATAATGACACTATCCATGCGCCAGTGTGGGCACAACTCTCTGTACATGGGAAAGAGAGCAGTGGGAGACTTAGCAAGGATGGTAGGTAGGGAATGCTGCATATTATGGAATATCACCCATGAGAGGGGGAGGAAAGTATAGGGTGGGGGACCAGATTTCCCCCTTCGTCCACATCTCAAAGGCACAAATCTTTTGCTTTAAAAAGAGGAGGGGGACTATTTGTCCTGTGCCAATTGTATTGCTGCATATTTTTTTTAATGTGGTACATATAATCGCAGGAGGTGTTCATGACTACAAGGGGCTTAGACAAACTAATGGGGAGATTGGTCTATTAATGGCTATTAGTTTCATAGATTTCATAGATCATAGAGTCGGAAGGAGCCCACAAGGCCATCGAGTCCAACCCCCTACTCAATGCAGGAAACTAAAGGAGGGGTCTTCCATCCAAATAATAACCAGGCTTGACCCTGCTTAGCTTTACACGCTCAGACAAGCTGAGCCAGCTGTCATGGCTAGATGGAACCTCCATGTTTAGAAGCAGTGTACCTTTTAGCAACAGTTGCTAGGGAACTAGGGCTATTGCTGCCTTGCTTGTGGGTTTTGCAAAAGCACCTGGTTGGCCATTGTAGGGCACAGAATGCTCAGGATGTGTATGAGAAATTTGTTTCAGTTCATTTTTGATCAGGATTTACACAGCTCGCACCTTCCGGATGAAACTCTGACTCGATCTGCGGTCGAAGTCTGTACATTTCTGGGCTTGCCCATGTGATTCACAGATTTAAAAGAGAATCCATTTGACAGCATGCATCGATTTGAAAAATGTGCATGAAAAATGAGTACTTTTTAAAAAATTGCACACAAATATGCTTTAACCAATGGGAGAGCAATGCATACATTTCCAAGATGTGCACACTTGCTGCCTACATTTGGGGAAATGTGCAAGGAAATATGCACAGATTTTCATGCGGAAAGAAACGGAGTTCGCAATCTGATACGGACTTGAGTCGGAACAAGGTTTGAGATGGAATGCAGAGGATTTCGTCGAGCTCAGGGTTTGCCAATTCGTACATCCCTGTAGTGCCGGGCTAGACAGACCTTTGGTCTGATCTTCAGGGCTTATGTTCTTGTATTTACATCTGTCTAATCTGCAGGGAAAAAATCCCATGCATCTTGACTCAGAAGTAAGTCCCAATGTGTCCAGTAGAGCATTTCCCCAGCTGTGTGTGCATAGGGACTACAGCCTTCATCTCGTATGCATCTAACAGCACACGTCTAAACCTTGCTGAGAATCATCTCCCATTCCCTTGGCCCCCTCCTGCTGACATCTGAGAAGTTGGCCTGGGAAACACTTGATCTTTTATATGCCTTCCAAACATTCCATTAGAGGTCTGTGCAATTGTGTTTAAAGCTCATTGGAAGCCAATGGAGGAGAAGAGGCCATGGCCCATCTGGCTAATTTGATTATGACAATCCTGCAATTGTCTCAGCATTCCTTGGGCATGCAGGCAAACACTCTGGGCAGAGGGAAATTGAGGATGTGGCCATATGTCTTGTGTGACCTTCTCCAGTGGGACTGGGAAATCTTAGGGATAAGCAGGAGAGAACTACTCTCAAGGTGCCAAAGTGGTTTAATTATGCCCAACCCCTTTAGGAACAACATTTCTTCTCATCAGCAAAGTACAGGTGAACTCTTATGGCTTTCAGAATTTGAGGGCACACTTGGACACTTTGAAGAGAAGTTCTCCCCTGCTTATCCTTGCATTCAGTGCCTCTTCCCCTATTTTGTTCATTGGGAAATCTTGCAAAATGGGAGACATTGTTTCCTGCAGTAAAGTGCTTTGAAGTCCAGCATATCTTTTTAAGAGAGGGGGGGGGAAGCACACAAACATTTCACAAGCCACAGGAGGGAAATCAATACAGGTCAAGATGCTGCACAAAACCAGCAGGGATCATTTGTCTCCGCTAACTAGGCAACCCTAGAAATAATATTACAGGCCAGCGACTTTCAAACTGTGTTCTGAGGAGCCCTGGGATTCCTTGGAAACATATCGAGAGTTTTTTCCATGAAGCACTGCTTGTCACCACTAATCTTCCCCAGAGGTGTGTGCAGAGTCATGCACGATGTAGGCCATGTTCTTGGTTACAATGGGGTTTGTGCAATGGTGAGGCCCGCCGAGGACAGCCCTGTGTTGATTATGTAGCCTAGAACAGGGGTGGGCAGAAGATAGATCTCCAGATGTTTTGGACTTCAACTCCCAGCATTCCTGACCTGTAGCCATGCTTCTGGGAGTTGAAGTCTAAAACATCTGGAGATCTACTGTCTGCCCACTGCTGCCCTATAACATAGCCCCAGAATCCTCTGCAATTGTTAGTGGTTCTATAACTGACATGCAGTGGTTCTTCCAGGACTGGTCAAAGCTCATGGGGGGGGTGCTTGGCAAAGTACCTTCTGATGGGCCCCCTCCTACAGTGATGGCCACCAACTTGGATAGCTTTAAAGGGGGATTAGACAAACTCATGGAGCACTGCAGCAGACTATCAATGGCTACAAATCATGATGGCTCCATCTTACCTCCAGTACCAGAGACAGTATGTCTCTCAATACCAGTTGCTTCGAAATATGAGCAGAAGGTGCTGGTGCACCCGTGTCCCACTTGTGGGCTTCCCATTGGGGCATCTGGTTGGCCACTGTGGGAACAGAATGCTGGTCTAGAGGGATCTAAAAGAAAGGGATCTAAAACAAAGGAGGTACTTCTTCATACGGCGCACAGTTAAACTATGGAATTCACTTCCACATGATGTCATGACGGCCACCAATTTGGACAGCTTTAAAAGGGGATTGGATTGGACAAATTCATGGAGGAGAAGGCTATCAGTGGCTACTAGTCCTGACTGGCTATATGCTTCCTGCAGTATTAGAGGCAGTAGGATGCCTATGTACTCCAGTTGCTGGGGAACATGGGCAGGAAGGTGCTGTGGCACTCACGTCATGCTTGTCGGATCCTGTGGGCAGCTGGTTGATCACTGTATGAACAGAATGCTGGACTAGATGGACCCTTGGCCTGATCCAGCATGCCTCTTCCTATGTTCTTACGTTGGTCTTTTGTCTGGTCCAGCAGGACTCTTCCTATTTTCATACAACTGTGGGCCCTTCGTGTACTCAACTGGTAATGGGCAGCGGCAGCGGCAGGCAATGGCGGCAGCGGCACCCCAATCAGCACCAAGCAGCTGCATTTTACATTTCCCCCAAATGTACTGTCACTCCAGAGAATTTGAGGAAGTTGAAATGGCATCTGCTGAATGGAGTGCTGCTTTTAAAGGGGCGACTGGGGTTCTTTTCAGGGCTCCCTGGAAGCAAAACTTTGGAAAGCCTCCCGTGTAGACAATGCGGGGCAAAGCGAGCATGTTTCTGCATGCTCATTGGGATCTTACCCCTAATCAGGGATGTCTGAGGAATCCAATGGGGGGAGGGTGAAAATCCAATGAATTTTCATGATTCAGACCCCCAGGTTCCAGTTCGCCAGCCCTGTGCTGGTGACGACTCGCTATGCTGCGAGCAAAGCCAGCTTGCGGACTTCCATCTCTAAGACGGGCCACGTTTTATGCATTAAAAAAAAAACACTGAGGAAATTTTGCAAATGGTGCTATTTGCAAAATGTGTGTGTCTTTACGCAATTTGTGTAACTTTATGCAAATGGCGTGAATCGCGGTATTTTGTATGTTTTGTGTAAGATAGCACTGGAAAAGCACGTGGATCTAGTGCCATTTGCACAAATTTCCTTAGCGGTTTTTTTTTTTTTTTTTTTTAAAGAGCAAACCACTCCCCATCTTAGAGACAGAAGTCCGTGGAACACCGCCCGCCCCCCCCCCGACTTGGCTTGCTTCCAGTCATCAGATTGGAAGTGGACAAGAAGTCCATTGAGCTCAAACAAGCCAGACTTCCCAGCATCAGCACGTCTGTACCCCTAGTAGAATAGTTTGTTGCTGTTCATGCAATCACACAGTTAACAGCCGATTTAGACGAACATGTCTGGCTCATCGTGGAGGTTTGTTAAGCCAATGCAAGTTGACATCAGACGGTAGTGAAGCAGTTGGCTGCTGATTTTAATTGCAGATGTCACTCGGCATGTACCTGCTGGAACTACTTTGGGAACCGTGCAGTGCAATTGGAGCACTCAGAATCAAGCTAAAAGGATTTCAGCAAATCACAGGGGCTTATTTCGTATTTGTAGGAGCGGGGGTGGGGTGGGGTGGGACACCTTGGGTGGGAATTCCCATACAAATAGAAGGTGACACCAATGCAACAACAGCAAAATATCCCAGGGCCTCATGATTCTATGGGGAAACTCATTCAAAAACTCAAGAGCAAAGAAAATATGTGTTTTAATTTGAACACTGTTCAAATTTCCCTGGGTTTGAAGAGGGGGAAATAGCTCAGTTTTGCCCAATTAAAAAGGGACTTCACTGGGATCACAATGGGGTTTCTGGGACTCCCATGCAAGCCCCTAAATACTGTCTCTGCTACCCCTTTCCCCTGTAATTACCTGTCCTGGTGGTAGAAGCAAGCAGCAGCAGCACCAGCTGTTCCCTTCTCCTGGTGCACTGAGCATAAGTGCTCCAGGTTCTAGAGATTTTAGAAGATGTAATCTTATGGGAAAGCTGCACCTCCCATAGCACTGGGGCACCAATGCTTTAGATGCCTGGGAGGCGGGAGGCCTCTGTCCTGCTGATTCCACTTCTGCTGTCCAGGTTGGTGGGAAAGGCCTGCTGAGGCAGATGTGTGGGACTAAAGAGTTCTTCTTTGGCTCATGATTATGATCCAAGCTGGGGGTGGGGGACCCAGAGAGAGTGAGGGATGTTAATACTGATCCACCTTACAGGGCTGTTGAGAAGATCATTAGGAGCTGGATAAATTATGAGCATTACAAGGTGGATATTCCAAACTGCCCTCTCCTCTGCATCCTGGCATTACCGCTAGTTTGAAGGAAGACACTGTTCTATAGCTTGAAGCAGTGGGTAAAGTAATTGCATTAACTCTCCACTGGTGGCATCCTAAGATGTGAAGCACAAATAACCAAGACGCTGTGAGTTTCAGTTTAGACATGTCTGAAAATAACGACTGGTTCACTGTGGGTGCAACACTTTCTCATGAGAGCATCCTCCAGGGCGTTAGATAGACATCTCCTGTGTTCCTGATCATTCCTCTGGAGATGGTTAAATATAAATGTGATCACATGTGGTGTGCATTCATAAGAGAGTGAGGCACATGCAAAGCTCCATTTTGCAATTGTATTTCCTAGCTGTGGTGAGCGGGTTTCCAAAGAAAACCCCTTCTGGCCTACCACCATCCTCAAAGATGGGACCAGCTGTGCTTTTTGGGCAAATAGTGGTTCATCAGTGATTCCGCTGTACCCATCTGATGTAGAATGGGTTTCATGAGGGGATCTGAACGCATCCTTACTCATGCCCTCAAGATGTTACTGCTCATAGACTGGCAGAAAAAGGGGCATCAATGCCACAGAGCGTGGTGGCATAATTTTTGAGAGGCTATTGAGGCCCTCTTGTGGACCACTAGTATGGCCCAGGTTGGCAATCACGGCTTAGGACAGAGGTGGGCAACATGTGGCCCTCCAGATGTTTTGACCTACAGCTCCTATCAGTCCCAGCCAGCATAGTCAATGGTGAGGGATGATGTAGGCCAAACATTGGGAGGGCCACAGGTTGTCCGACCCTGACGTCGGGCAAATGAGGAACTATCAGCATCAGCTGTACCTTTCCTGCAACATGGGGGTGCTAATGATGATCTCCCTTTCTGGGCTAGTATAAGGAGTCCTCAGATAATCCATAGAAATCGCTTTGAAGAAGAAAAAAGTAATAAGGAGTCATCATCATCATCTTCATCATATATTACAGGTACTGAACACAAGTATACATGATGATGAGTATTAAAAAAAAATATATCCATAATCTAAGGCAGGAGCAGGCAACTTGTGGCCATCCAGATGATTTCACCTACAACTCCTATCTTCCCTCACCAGTGGCTATGTTGGCTAGAGTTGACGGGAGTTGTAAGCCAAAACATCTGGATGGCCACAAGTTGCCTACCACTGATCTAAGGCATGGGGAGTGGACAGTTAATATATATCACCACTGCTGTTGAGAAAAGCCAGGAGCCACAGACTATCCAATTTCCCAAAGGTCCCACCTCAAAGGACACAAACATCTGGCTGGGATTGCTAGGTACCTCACCTCTGCTCTTGATTTCAGTGGGTCTACTCTAAATTTGACTAACTCTTCTTCGTCTTCATCATCATCTTCTTTGAAATGGAAAAGTACATCCTGTCATACTTGTAGATTTGATATGGATCACTTTTATGCTGCAAAAATAGCAGTAGAGGTGGAAATAGATGTAGTAGTAATAAAACAGTAGTACTACTAGTAGTAATTCAACAGCAACTTTGTCCCAATGACATGTAGCCTTGTCATCGTTAATCTCTAAATATTAAAATGAGTTTCCTGTGAGGATAACTACATAAACTGAAGAGCTTGTCAGCCCATTTTCCCAATACAGAATGAAATACTCCAGGTGATGTCTTGATTTATCTGGAGGACCTATTTATCCAGCTACAATGATAACTGTGAGTGCCTCTCCCTGACTCTTGTGCTCTCTTCCCTCTTTCTGAAACAGCAGAAACCCTGTGAGGAGAGAAAGGGCGCTTTACAGTATAACCTGCCTGGTGCTCAAGGAAAAGGAACTGACAGGATTGATCTCCTGCTAATGCAAGAGGCCATAAATAAGAAGTTCCAGTGCTTCAGGAAGGAATTTTCTTGGCGGGTGCATCCAGAATTGTCCACATACAGAACCCTCCTGAGAAATGTTGTTAGTCCCATTGAAACACTTCTGGCCTCCCTTGACTTTTTCCTGGAGGTTTCATCTGAGGGGGAAGCACCAAATACATGTTGAATTTCACATTAGGCTGTTGATGATGACAACTAAGAAATGTGCAGAACACCTCCGCCCCCCAAAATTCACTTTAATCTAGATTCATAGATCATAGAATTGGAAGGGGCCTACAGGCCATCGAGTCCAACCCCCTGCTCAATGCAGGAAACTAGAGGAGGGGTCTCCCATCCAAGTAATAACCAGGCCTGACCCTGCTTAGCTTTCCACACGAAGACAAGCTGAGCCAGCGCGAGCCACAGGCCTGTATTAGTAGCATCCTTCAGCAACAAATTGCTTAGAATGAGGGCATACAATGGGCCTTTGAGATATAGAGCAAGCCATGGCAGGGGATTGGCTAACTTAGGTTACATGACTCCCAGATTTGGGAAGATTCTAATCCATGGTTGTACCTGGGCTTGAAATACTTGCCGTTTCATCGAACAACCAGCAACAGTGGTGGTGTCTAGTCTCCAGGCCTCCTGGCTGAAGCCCAATTGAAGCCCAGGTAAGATTTGTGTTTCAACAGAACCATAGAATGATAGAGCTGGAAGGGACCTCAAAGGTAATCTAGTCCAATCCCCTGTCAATGCAGAAAATTCACTACTTCAGCATCCCTAATACCAGGGCATCTGCTTAAGAGGGGATCAAATTGATACTGGTGTGTGCTAATGTTTCAATAATTGTGATGCTTTAGTTATCTCAAGCAAGCCCTTTGGTTATTATTTCATGCGGGGCCATTGGGCAGCTGCTGATGGCCTGAGCCCTCAGGAGTACCCTACAGCTCCACCACTGCCACAGCTTCCAGCACCAAATTGGGTCGGCGGGCTTGCTTGCTTACCTGGTAATGGCAGCAGTACTCATGCAGCTGCAGCTAAAGCGAATCCCTCCTCCTCCTCTGGGTAGGCTGCTATGGTGGCAGCATAATTGGCTGGAAGAAGGGAGCCCAGGAGACACTTGACTCTCATCGGAGGACACCGACCATTTAATTCCCATAATGCAATGTCCAATATTGGCTGTTGCATCATAGAATCATAGAATAGTAGAGTTGGAAGGGGCCTATAAGGCCATCGAGTCCAACCCCCTGCGCAACGCAGGCATCCAAGTCAAAGTATCCCTGACAGATGGCTGTCCAGCTTCACCTTGAATGCCTCCAGAGTGGGAGAGCCCACCACCTCCCTAGGTAGTTGGTTCCATTGTCTTATTGCTCTACAGTCAGGACATTTTTCCTGATGTTCAGGTGGAATCTGGCTTCCTGTAACTTGAACCCATTATTCCATGTCCTGCAATCTGGGATGATCGAGAAGAGATCCTGGCCCTCCTCCTTCAAGTACTGGAAGAGTGCGATCATATCTCCCCTCAGTCTCCTCTTCTGAAGGCTAAACATACCCAGTTCTTTCAGTCTCTCCTCATAGGGCCTTGTTTCCAGTCCCTTTATCATCCTTGTTGCCCTCCTCTGAACCCTCTCCAGTTTGTCTACGTCCTTCTTAAAGTGTGGTGCCCAGAACTGGACGCAGTACTCAAGATGAGGCCTAACCAGTGCCGAGTAAAGGGAGCATAAATTATAGTAGGGTGCTCTTCTTCCAGTTGATTATGTTGCCACCGCCACTGCCCACTCAGAGGAGGAGGGGGCTGATGATGGCTGCATGAGTGCCACCCTCACCAAGAGTGGCAAACGATATCAGTATGAGGGCCCAGTCACTGTGTATGTGTGGGCCATTAGTGGCAGCATGCCAGAGGCCCACCCAAGCCTGGCACCAGCCCTGATGTCATGACTATGTTTTAAAACATATATCTTATGAACAAATTGTTACCTGCCCTGGAACTTCTGGGGTTGGGGTGATCTGGAAACCAAAACCATACCCACATATTATAAGGCATAGCGGTGCCATCCACTTTTGTAGTGTGTGTAAATAAGAGTTCTCCAAATCCTATCAATCATTCCACAGCAAGTAGCTTTTCAGCCTCCATCACAACGTTGCTATTTGCTAGCAGGTCTGTAATAAGACTTTTTAAGCGCATGGCAGGGTGGCAGGAGGCATAAGGGGGTTCTCCTGCTGCGGGGATGAATTTTGCAGGAGGCTGTTCATTTATATCAATTACCCACATGTATTATCGCAGGTTAGTTCATATTTCATCAAAGAGTGCTCTCCGTTTCACACAAGCCTTTCAGCTTATTGGGGTTGGTCTGCTAATCTTTTCTGAACGGCAAAGGTTACCATGCCATGATAATAGATTAAAAGGTGTCCTAGTAAAGAGTTCATAAGGCTGATGATTGCAAGGTATACTTAAGGACTGCTGCCCAGATCCATGAAATTCCAAAGTTATTCAGGTGACACCAGGATTGCTTTTACAGTTCAAATATTGAGTTGGAGACATCTTGTATCCCTAACTTAGTCCTAGTTGTGTCCAAACAAAGAATCATGAAACAAGACACTTGTCATTGGGTTAACTATGGTGGCCAGCTTATTTAACACTAACATGCTCACGTATAATTGGACATTCCCAAAACGTGTGACGGTGTGGGTAGAGGGATGTATGAGAAATCCATGTCAATTCATTTTTGATCAGGGTTCATCCGGTTCGCACCTCTCGAGCTGAACACAGACTCGAATGCAATTTGCGGTCAAAGGCCGTACAGTTCCGAGCTTGCAATGTGATTTGCAGAACAACAACAACAACAAAATGTCTTCGACAGCTTGCGTACATTTGAAAAATGAGCATTAAAAATCCATACTTTTGAGAAATGCATGCTTTAAGAAGATTGCATAGATTTCAAAGATGCACATGCGAAAAAGATTAAAAAAACAGCAAGATCGAAATCTGATATGAGCTTGAGCATGAGATGGCATGAGCTTCAAAGTGGAATTTGGAGAATTTTGATGAGCTCTAGTTTTGCTTGTACGTATATCCCTAGTGTACAGTAGGCACCCCCCCCAACAAACAAATTTAAAAAACCCATATGTCAAACTGGGAAACAGGCCAAACATTAAATCCTTCTTGGACCCGAAGTGACCAGGTAATACACTGTAAATTTAGGGTAGGCGCTAGGCGGATTGGATGCTGGGGCCTGGTGAGCTTAAATGGCCCACCTAGGCTTGACCTGTGCATGAGGATCAGGAAGAAAGGTGCATCTGCACATTGTCTCCTGGATGTGTCTTGCTTGCCCCTATCCCAGGCTGGCTGCAAACTCACCCCTGCCCAAAACCATTTGGGTTGGGCAGAAGGAGCAGCATCCTCTCTGTGATTCATATCCCAGGTGAGGAATCCATTTGACTGAATGCTCCTCCATACAGAACCCGCAGTTTCCTTGACACAGAAGACTCTGTAATGGCATGGAGATGCTTGACCAAACAGATGCTCGGCGCTGTGATGGGTGATCCTTCAGGAAGTTTATCTTTAAGTAAGTATGTGGGCAAGTATGAGGTCAGTGGGGTTTACCCCTAATTATGGATCATAGCCTGTGGTTAACTCCCGGAAAAAGTAGCGACAGCGTGGGGCGCGGGGAATGGTGCTGAAGCAACATCAGATCAGCCAGAAGAAACAATGGCATCTAACATGATCCAGAAAATGTGCACGTTCACACAATCTTAAGTGTTTGGGGAGAAATCTTTCTCCCCGCTGAAATTACAGTTTTCTACTATTATATCAATACTGTGGACTATTCAGTGTGTATCCCTTCTAGAAATAGGGATACTTTGCAAAGTGATCCTTTATTTCATTCCTGTCATTTAAAAAGAAACCCTTGCAGCAAATGTACCGGGTACCTATTTTCTTTTCTTTTCTTTCTTTTTTTTGGTAATCACCTTAGGGACATCATGCAGTAAAGGATTGATTGATGGAGATTAATTGCCCTTCAGCTGAAATGGCCATTAGTATTCCACCGAGGTGCAGTTCCATCCTTGCTGCCTTTATATGGAAGATTATGTGGCTGCACTCCATATAAACGCAGCCAAACATAAATGGTTTGAAGGGCCACCATATTCCTCGCTTCCCAGATGCCCAAAGCCAATGTTGCCAATTATTCGTCACTGAAAAGAGTGAATAACAGAAGAAACGGGGGTTAACTTCAAAAGAGATCCTTCACCATCCTACCCAAATGTTCTAGCCTTCCACATCCTGACTGCCTAAATCAGGGATGCCAATCCCAGGCCCGGTAGCCAAATTTGGCCCACTTGGATTCCCAAACTGGCCCTGTGGGATTCCCTAGAGGGCCATGCCCCCTTCCACTGGCCCTATCTGCTTCCTCCCCCACTATCAACCATTTCCTGACATTTTTGCAGTCCACCCCACACACAACCCGTTCTAAAAAGTTGAAATTGCCCTCCTGAGGTTTCGTTACTGGCAGGAAGAACATTAAGCTAAAAAAATATGCTGTTAATTTCATAGATTTCATAGATCACAGAGTTGGTTGGATGGAGCCTGCAAGGCCATCGAGTCCAACCCCCTGCTCAGTGCAGGGAACTAGAGGAGGGGTCTCCCATCCAAGTCATAACCAGGCCTGACCCTGCTTAGCTTTCCACGCTCAGACAAGCTGAGCCAGCGTGAGCCACAAGTCTGTATGTTAATATTTCTGGCATTTTGGCCCTTCCCTTTTTGCCTTCAGCCCCACCCCTTTCTCCTTTAGCCCCCCCCCCCAACTAGAATGCGTCTCCTGAGAGCTTCTCAAAAATGGAGCTTGGCCCTCGGGCTCAAAGAGGTTCGACACCCTTGGCCTATGTGCTTCCCCTTTTTCTGCCCCAACCTTCAGACCTGAATATCCAACCCCAGATTCCATCTCCCCTTCCTGCTTAATTCTTCTGGTCTCATGCAACGGCTTGTTTGTTTGTTTTTCGTTTTGTTTCTAGCATTTGTATTCTCCCTTTTAATGTAATAAATTCTCAAGGCAGCTTCCAATTCCCTGCAAAAGAACCCAACAGATTAAAACATCATCACCATCATTATTATTAATTTTATTTATACCCCGCTGTCGTAAATCCGTCCAGTTTCAAGATAAGGCGTAGTCGTTATCACGGTCCGAGTGTCGAAGCCAAAATACAGTATATCAGTCCAAAACAGAGCAAACATAAACCAGTTAGGGGTCAGGCACAGGTGTAGTCAGGGTCGTTCCGAGGATCAAAGGGACAGAGGTCTGAGGTCAGGAATATCAGGAGCATCTGGCGGTAGCTGTAACAAACAATTGCTTCCAGCATCTGAGGGTGCTTGGGACCTGCCTTTTGAGCAGGCGCTGATTGGTAAGGCTGCCCAGCTGGGTCAGGCTGCACTTAGCCTGACCCAGTGTTTCTCAACCTTGGGTCCCCAGATGTTTTTGGCCTACAACTCCCAGCATGCCCCAGCCAGCAGAGCTGGCTGGGGCATGCTGGGAGTTGTAGGCCAAAAACATCTGGGGACCCAAGGTTGAGAAACACTGGCCTGACCCCACCCCAAACACACTCCGGCACGGCTGGTCTCTGTCTGACCTACTCGAGGCACAACGCCCGCCTTTTTTCCTGCAAGGAACCCAAGGCAGCTTACGTAATCCTCCTCCTCCTCTCTGTTTTATCCTCACAACGACCCTGTGAGGTAGGTTAGGCTGAGAGCCAGTGACTGGCCCAAAGTCACCCAGTGAGCTTCATGGCTGAGCGGGGACTAGAACCCGGATCTCCCGAGTCCCAGCCCAACACTCTCAGCACTACGCCACACTGGCTCAAATAAAATGCAATGAAATCACTAATTAGGAGCCCAATAAAATTGCAGAGTGCGCCATAAAACAGGGAAGAACGTAACAAGAAAATGGCAAAAGGCACGAGGTGGTCAGATCATATATTGTCTATCCTGTACCAGCTGTGTTGCTTACCACTGTGTTTCTGAGCCCAATTTAACGTGCTGGTGGTTTTGACCTTTAAATGGTTTGGGACCAAAATTACTTGACGGACCACTGTTGTGCCCTTGCCCATGGGCAAAGCGTTATAGCCGTTAGTATGTGAGGGGAGGGGGGAGTGTGAGAGGAGTGTGGAATGTTGGATTTCATAGATTTCATAGATCATAGAGTTGGAAGGAGCCTACAAGGCTATCGAGTCCAACCCCCTGCTCCTGATTGGCTGAGAGACAGGGCTGGTGCAAGGCAGTTCGGTGCCCTAGGCAAGTTCAGATATTTAGCGCCCCCCCTTCCCACTTGAGCCCTCCCTCCCTCCAGCCCTATGCTCCTGGCGCCCCCTTTAGCCCTGCGCCCTAGGCAGCCGCCTAGTTGGCCTAATGGTAGCACCGGCCCTGCTGAGAGAGTGAGAAGGCGGGGTGAAGCCTGTTATATAAACAGTGGGCGGTGCTGTTCAAAGGGGAGTTGGAGAGTGGGTTGGCAGAGAGGAGTCTGAGAGGGAGAAGAGGGGGTGGAGTCTGGAGAGAAAGAGAGAGAGAGAGAAGGAGAGAAGTCTGAGTGGAGTCTAGGGAGAGAGGGGGAGTATTGGATGGTGCTGTCGGAGAGAGACAGAGCGAGAGGAAGGGTGTGTGAGAGAGGGAGTTTACACAGCTTAGAATCCTTTAACATTATCTATTTCCCTACCCTTGATTGTAAATAAAAATAAACTTGTTTCCTTTATAAAAAATTTAAAATGAGTGGTCTGAGTTGGTTACCCTGGAGGGGGTTGGTGGCAGCGGAGGAGATTAAGAGAGTGTGGGGGTGGGATTTTTGACCATAATAAAGCTGAGAGTATGAATCACAAGGTGGGGGTGAAGGGTGAGGCATCACACAACCACCTTCACCCATATCAACCTCCCCACATTTTAAGATCAGCAATAGAGGTCCTTCTTACTTGCCCACCTTTCAGGGCCGTTAGGTGGGTAAGTACACAGAACAGGACCTTTTCTACAGTGGCCCCACAACGCTGCCTGGAATGTCTTGCCATTGGCGGGACATCATTGCAGGCTTTTGGGAAGGCCTGAAGACTTGCTTGTTTACTCTGGCCTTCCCCTGATTACATTTTACCAGACTGTTCCGGGCTGTAGCTGCTTTTAGTACTGTCTAGGCCAGATGTTTTATGCTGGTGTTTGGTGTTTTTATGAATGTTGGCTGTTTTATTACCATTTCAGTTTTTAATTATAATGAATGTTCTGGTTGTAAGCTGCTTTGGGAGAGCTCTTGCCTTGAAGGCGGCCTAGATATAGGGATGTGTGTGCAGAGCTCATTTGGGGGTGGAAGTCCGGCGAACTCGCTTGGCTCAACCCGCCGAGCTCCGCTCAAGCTACCTGCTTCCCCAGCTCGACTCACGTTCTCCCGAGCCGAGCCAGGGAAGAGACTTCCAGGTTCCCTCTGGAGCGCTTTTTATGTAGAAAATTGTTTGAAGCCTGTTATATTGAACAGGTAATTATTAAAAACAGCAGCAATTTGCGCAAGTTACGCAAATCGCGGCCACTTCTAACATATCTTAAGCCATTTTCTACGTAAAAAGCGCTCTGGAGGGAACGCGGAAGTCTGGCAAGCTTCTCGGCTGGTGCTGGCATTTGGCTCGGCTTGGCAGGTATGGCGGCAGTACTCACCGAGTGCACCGCGAGTCAGGAGGTGGGAGGATCGCCCACCACGAGAGGAATTACCTCATGTCTTCTACCCCTGGGCTTTAACTGAAGTGTGGAAAGCTGAGGAGACTACAGGCTGCTGGAGATATGATTGTGTAATGAAAGACCGGACACTCATGTATTCTCCTTGGCCACCTAATGAGCAAGGGAAGCACAAGAATAAGGAAAGCACCCATGAGAATTTCTCTGAAATGTTCTTTGAATTCCTTCTCAAAAACAATCTCTTCCCTACCAAACTGAATGGGAACAGTAGAAAAATATGGATGAATTTTTCAGCACAGGGCTAACTAGCGCTCTTCACGGTGCATGTTTGCAGTCGAGGTCTGCAAAGCACTGTGGAAATGAAAATGCCCCCATCAATAGCATGACTTTTATTTGCAGAATGAGACCATCCATGGCCTTATTTATACTGAAGTTGCACATGGTCTGTGAATGTAGGCACTGAGGCTTTTTAAGGTGGTGGTGGGGAATCCTCATAAGCTCTAATTCATTGTTGATCATTAAAAAGAAAAGGCTTTATCAGTCTCCATTAATTCAAGCTAATCCCGTTTTGAGATTTAGGACCTAAGGATTTACGATAATGTTTCTAAGTACCCTTATGTACTGGACTAAATCGCCCTAAAGCCAGTGCTCTACGGGTCCCTTTGCTGAAGCCAGGAATCCTGTTGACTCAACAGTTGTTGCAGTTGCTAAATTTTCCAGATGGTGGTTTTCCAGAAAAAGGCAAACGCCAACGTTCAGTGCCTGCTGATTTGTAACTCGATCAAGCATGCTTCTCAAAAATAATAATAATAATTAAAAAAAAAAAATCACACACACAACCCATGGGCTGGCAAAGGTTTTGTGGCATCACGAATCCTTCAGCTTCTCAGAGACATGGTTCACAAAGGCCAAGTCTCCTTATGTCTTTGCTGTGGGCTGCCACAGGTGCAAATACACCTGGGCCAGCTTTGATCTCCAGGCCCAGCAGTGACTGGATGCAAAGGAGTCTTGGACCTTTCAGCGTTAGGCAGAAGACGGCATTTTGGCAGAAGCAGTTTTGTCAGGAGGGGGGGTGAAGAAATCCCCTAACCCCCACGCCCTTGGTTCCATTCCTCTTTTCCTTCCAACTCCACAACTCTTGCCAATCCAAAGAGGATTATGCAAATGGTGCATATTATATAATTGTCTTAATTTGCATAAATATTCTTAGCACAACATTTGCCTGCTTGGGTGACATTATTTTATTTCAGAGGGGAATCCAGAGTACACCTAGCTTTTTAATCAACCGAGCCCTAAAATAGAAGCTGTATTATTTGCCATCCTCGGCAGCATTTTGAGAGTTTTAATTGATTCGCAGTTTGGAGAGCACATTGGGTAGGCATCTCAGATGAAAAGTGGCAGGATGTGTGTTTCCTTAGATGATTTTCCTCGTCTCTCTTTTCTACGTTTGCTTGCCTTTGAACTGATTTCCAGGTGAGAGAGTATGCTATTAACATCCTGACATTTCTTCCCTACAGTAATCAAAATTAGTCAATCTGTGGTATTTTGCTCCTGAAGGCTGGGAAATTGCCCCAGGGCTCCACGGAGAAAATTAAACACTGTCTGGATGTTTGTTTGTTTTAATGGGCAGAGGTACACATGAAGGAAGGCATATCTGGGAATGTAATGAGAATCACTGTAAGAGGATCAGTTTGTGGCAGCCTGATTCGTAAAAGTGCTAAAGCAGCATGTGAATTGGGAGATTTTGGAGTGAAAATCCTCCCCCGCCGCACTTTTGCCATCCCACTCGCAGGCAGCAAAGATGGGGGCAACCAGTTTTGTGAGTGGAAAGCTAAGCAGGGTCAAGCCTGGTTATTACTTGGATGGGAGACTCCTCCTCTAGTTTCCTGCTGCATTGAGCAGGGGGCTGGACTCGATGGCCTTGTAGGCTCCTTCCAACTCTATGATCTATGAAATCTATGTTCTTCCTGGCAGCTACTGGCCGCCATCTTCCCCCCTCTCTTTTTTTATTACCCAGAAGCCCCTTTAGAAAAAAAAAAACATGTCAGTGTGATTCTGAAAGGACTTCTGGGTGGGTGGGAGGGAAAGGCTACCAAGAGCTGCTGGGAGGCACACCACCATGGTAAATCAGGCAGCCATGAACAGTGCGCTAAGGGGACATTTGGGGGCATGTTTCCCACACGCACAGAGCCCAATTTCGAAGCAAAGGTTCTTTACAGAGAACTTTCACCTCGGCATCAGAAATACCCAAAGAATTCCTGCAAATGTCAAAAAAACTTTCAATAGAGCCAAAGCTAGCACTCCTGAGGTCCCAATCCAGCTCTCGGGGGGTGTGTGTGTCTCCAGATGGCCACACCCATTTCCCTAGTCCCACCCCCTTCACCACTACCATTGATCATTTGGTGGTCTCCCAGCTTTTGTGCAGTTTCTCCCCCATTCTAAAACATTGAAATGCCTTTCCTAAAGCTTTGTTAATGGCGGTGGGAGCTTTAAGGTACAATATGCTGGTATTTTCTATATTTTTTTTGTCTCCACCCCTTTTGCCTTTGGCTCCTCCCTCTTTGCCTTCTACCCCCATCTACCATTGGAATGTGGCCCCTGAGAGCTTATCTGAAATTGAATTTGGCCCTTGGGCTAAAAAGAGGTTTAACACCCCTGCTGTATGCATATATTTGCCCATACTTGGGCCTCAGCCCTGACAACAGGTCTTCGAGGCAACACCTTCCACAATGGTCTTACCTCTCAGCCTGCTGAAATATGCTCAGTTAAAAAAGGGGGGGGGGAGTTTGCCTGATAAAGTTCTGTGGAAGTTTGCATGTAGAAGTGATGGGGAGGGGAAGAGGCATTCTCAGGTGATGTAACTAAGGCATTGCCAGTTTCTAAGCAACACTCACAGCGTGACTTGCTTCTTCAAAACAGTTCGATGTAGCAACAAATTCTAGCCAGAAGCAACTCACTTTAGGCATTCAAATCCAATTCAGACAAATGTAAAAAGAGAAAATAAGTTGTCAAGATGTTTGTCTGATAAAGACATTAAGCCATGTCCATTGCTTCCCCCCCCCCCTGCATTAATTCTGGATAAATTAAAGTTGTATCTTTAATAAAACTCTTAAAAAAAAAAAGGTACTATGAACAGCAGCAAAATAAAACAGGTAAAAATAAGCAACAGATCAAGCAAAGTTGTGGCCAAACAGAAAGGTTTTCAGGGTCCTCTTAAAACTCTGAAGTGGGGGAGCCAATTGAGGTTCTCACCTGAGGGAGTTTCAAAAATGTGGGGCCACCACGGAAAGGGCCATGCCCCCAGTACCTGCCAACTTGATTGTTCTGAATGGCTGACCAGCAAGTAGAGTCCTATGTAACTCTGAAAGCTTACGGCAAATATTGTGGCACGGCCTAACTTGTACTGTCTGTTCACTGCAGACCAAAGAGGTCTGGCAAAAACTGCAGTCTTGTGAGGAATCTGTTTGAGGGGTGGAAATCTGTCAGATTTCCTCAGTTCTGCCCCCAGATTCCAGTTCGCCACCCACACACTGGCGCTGACTTGCTGCAGCAGAAGTCAAGCCAGTTCTCAGACTTCAATCTGTAAGATGGGCTGCAATTTGCATTTTTTTTTTTTTCAAACCACCATCAGAATTTTTGCAAACCAGCCCCAGGGAGGCACATGGCTTTAATATGACTAGTGTGATTTGCGCAAATAGCGCTATGCCACGTGTCTTTTGGGTGCCATTTTGTGCAGAAAACACATGGCTTAGTGCTATTTGTGCAAATCTCGACAAACCATGAGATTTTCGGGTGCCGTTCGGTAGAAAAACAGCCATTTTTGCACAAAACAGCACCTGAAGAACACGTGGCTTCTTGTACAAATTGTACCAGTCACATTAATGCCACGTGCCGTCCCAGTGCTAGTGTGTGAACATTCTATCGGCGGTTTGAGGGGAAAAATACGCAAATTGCAGTCCGCCTTACAGACGGCAGTCCATGGGAAAAAAAGCTCGACTCAGCCAGCTTCCTATCATTGGATCAGAAGTGGGCAGGAAATCTGGCAAACTCCCAACGAGCTGGATTTCCCTGTTTAGGTACATCCCTATGACCGAGACCAATCTCTTAACGGTTGCTGAAAAACAAGATGTTGCTGTGTCAGGGTGTCCCATCTCAATGGAGTACAAAATTACGTAGCAGGCCTACTGGACATTCCAGGGCGTAGTCTGAAGGTGCCTAATGGAGCTACCTTACCGAAGCTAAGTCTGGGCCTGGTCAGTGCTTGGATGGGAGACCACCTGGGAATCCCTGCCTTGAACTCCATGATGGAAGAAAGGGTGGATATACATGTTCTAAATTGGGGTGTGGAAGCTCTTTCAGCCCAAGGGCCAAATTCAGGTCTGACGAAGCTCTCGGGGCTGCATTCCAGCGGCAGGTGGGGCCAAAGGCAAAAGAGACCAGCGCCAAAATACATCAAAAAAATATATCAGCCTATTGTAGTGTAAAGCGCTTACTGCCAGCAATGAAGCCTTAGGAAACCACGAAAAGATCAGCAGTCAGCGGAAAGGGGCTGTGGCTGGGGCCAGACAAAGGGCAAGTGGCCATTTGGAGAACCCAGTGTGGCCAGATTGGGACCCCAGGTGGGCTGGATTTGGCCTGTCAGCCCAACGCCCCTGTTCTAAATAAATAGATTGCCGAGACCTTGGCGAGTGCTATCAGGAATTCGAAGTGCGGACACACCCTATGCACCCTGGCATTAGGGAGTGGGCTGCTGGTGTGCCCCCTGCCTTGCTCTGTTGGGAGCTTAGAAAGGAGCAAGGGGGCTCGGGCGGTTGGTGAGTTGACTGGGTTGTGCATTCTGGGGTCCTCCTTGAGGAGTCTCTCTCCCCAGGCGTGGAAACAGAGTTGGGCATCGACTCTTCTTTTTCCAAGTGGCCAACAGGATGCACTTTCTCAGATTGGACCTTAGGCTGAGTTGTGCTCTGTGGGATTCCTGGGACAGACTCTTGCTTACTCGCATCTATAGATGAGCTCCCTACACTGGAATCCATGGCCGAGGAGTGGGAGGATTGGGTCTTGTTGATAAGGGTTAATCCCAAATGCCCTCCCATTTTGTTGCCCCTGTGTGCGGATGGCAAAATGGGAGTAGACGTTTAGGCAGACTACTCATGGAGCAAAATTTGGGAGTAGGCGATGAAACTTGCCACCTTGTGTTGCACTCCTGAACAGGAGCCATTGAACGGCCTTTTCTTTCTTTTTTTTTTCTCCCCAAAGCCTCTTGGGAGAAATCAGTCTGATGGGGGCTTCTGCAGAAAGGATGGTGGCTCCTGGAGACAGGACAATGCGATGACGTCATGTAGCATTTCTCCTGGGGCATTTGTCTTTGAGGGGAAAAAAATGGCAGCCACTGGAAAGTGTTCCACCACTGAGAGGTAAGTTCCTCCCCACAATTTTAATCCCCACACCAAATTTTCCAGCAGGGTTCAGCCTCCTTGCCACTCTGCTGCAGATAATTTAAGCCAAATTTCTAAAAAAAAAAAAAACAACCACAAAAAACTTTCTGCTCAGGCTAAGTCATGATGACCCTTTTCAGTGGCTGCATGGGAAGTCTGTAGTCGGGGTTTCTGCCTTAGTGCAGAGTAAGCAATGGAGAAACCCTAGAAGCCGGAGATCAAAGCCACAAGCTGAAAGACCAGAGACGATGCCCTGCTCGTCTCTTCCAGATCTATGAGTCTGTGTTACAGCTCTGTCTTGTCAGCCAAAAAGTCATTTCATCCCCATGTTGGACAGATAAGGGACCCTTATCACCTTTTCTGTTACTGGAGAAAATAGAATTAAAAAAAAAAAAAATCTGCATGTCAACCAACGCCACAGCTCCAGACTGTACAAATGTTTGTTCCCTGCATGTAAATAATGGTAACAACCTGAAGGTTTGACGGCTTAACCTTTAGGGAGTCATTAAGGTGAAAAGAAAATGTCAGTCTCCGGCAATAATTGCTTATGTTATGTATGCTAAGGCTGTGGAGTTCCTAGGGACCTCGATGAGAATGCTGAGAGCAGAGGTAGATTGGCAACCTATTGCCTTCCAAATGTTTTGGACTACAGCTCCCATAATTTTATTTATTTATTATATTTATACCCCGCCTTTTTCCCTGCAAGGAACCCAAGGCAGCTTACATAGTCCTCCTCCTCCTCTCTGTTTTATCCTCACAACAACCCTGTGAGGTAGGTTAGGCTGACAGTCAGTGACTGGCCCAAAGTCACCCAGTGAGTTTCATGGCCGAGCGGGGAATAGAACCCGGATCTCCCGAGTCCCAGTCCAACACTCTCGCCACTACGCCACACTGGCTCCCTTGGCCATTGGCCATGCTGGCTGGGGCTGATGGGAACTGTAGTCAAAAACACCTGGAGGGCAACAGGTTGCCCACGCCTGGCTTACAGTATGTCTCCAATACAGCCAAATAGACAAGAAGTAATCAAACTATTGTTCCGGGTTTCTCTTCACTCTCACAGATGAGATGAGGCCTAGGCCAAAAGGACACTGCTCAGTCCCTCCTTGTGCCGGGAGCAGACTGAGCGCCCCATTTTGACCATGAGTGGGAATTCACATGGCAGGAGTGTGGTTTAGTTGAGTGGGTAGGGTCAGGTTGGATTTGCAGGACCTTGGATAGCTCCAAGTAGATAAACTGGCTCTCAGAAAGTCTGGAGCTCAACTGAGGCCGTTTATCCCACAGGCCCTGCCCTCTTCCTGCAGAGTGGAGATCCTTAAAAGGGCAGCCCTCCATCACCTCTCAGTTCAGCTCCATGCCTGGTTTGTTGCCTCCGCTAAATAGCAGGCACTAGAAACCAAGAGTCCCCTATGTAAAGGGGGGGCAGCCCTTAGCCAGTGTGGCGTAGTGGTGAGAGTGTTGGACTGGGACTCGGGAGATCCAGGTTCTAGTCCCCTGCTCGGTCATGAAACTCACTGGGTGACTTTGGGCCAGTCAGCCTAACCTACCTCACAGGGTTGTTGTGCGGATAAAATGGAGAGGAGGAGGAGGAGGAGGAGGAGGAGGATTATGATTATGTAAGCCGCCCTGGGTTCCTTGCAGGGAAAAAGGCAGGGTAGAAATATAATAAATAAATAATCTGGTTCAAAGGTTGATATTTCTGGGGGTTTCCGTCTGGGGCCCTCTGGATCAAAAGGCTACTGCCTGACAGGCTCCAGCTTGGTGTCAGGGCCTGGGTGTAGGTACATTACCTCCACGGCTTGTGCTGCTGGTCTCTCTGATCCAGCTGGCTCCGCCTCTCCGTCAGAGTTCTGGCTGCTGCTTGGGTTTGGAGTCGTGACGAGTCATAGTGGCTGTATAGGCTGGCACACTGCTGTAGTAGCTGCCATAATATCCTGCACCCGGCCCATTTCAACACACCTAATGGGTTGTTGAAAACCCATTTCTTATCCTTTGAACCTGTTGGTTCAGGTCCTATCCTCTTGAGCGGGGCTCTCCAACCTTGGGTCCCCAGATGTTGCTGGCCTACAGCTCCCAGCATACCCAGCCAGCATGGCTAATGGCAAGGGATTCTGGGAGCTGTAGGCCAGCAACATCTGGGGACCGAAGGTTGGAGAGCCCTGCTCTAGAGCAACAGAGGACAAATTTGCTCCATCATCCATGTGGCAAATATTTTAAGATGGCCTCTTAATCATCTTTTCTTCAGCCTAAACATACCCAACTCCTTCAACCTTTCCCCAGAGGACTTGATCTCCAGGCCCCTCGCCTTCTTTTTTGCCCTCCTCTCTGGACATGTTCCTTCTTAAATTGCAGTGCCCAGATGTCAGTAGAAGGCAAACACTGCCTTCATATATCCCAACATATCTCCATGATCATGAGGGCTAGAAACTCACTTTCTGGTCAGAGCACATCTACAGTGCAGATGGAGTGCTCTGACGCCGGAACACTCTGGCATTTCCAAAGCTCTTCCAGGCCTCTGCTGGCAATGCAGGGAAGAAGGAGTGCCGTTCATTGTTCTTCCTCCATTTCCCCCAACCCCTTTGAACTATTCCCTTCCCATTGCTTGCAACGGGAGGGAAATTGTTCCTTCCGACCAGCTCCAGGGCTGGTCTAAATGTCCCCCCATGTTGGAGGTGTGGTTGGGAGTTGGGAGGGCTTTGGATCCAAAGCTCTGCCTGCTCTGCCAGCACCACGCCCCCAAATCCTCTCCACTTGCCCCCTCTCCAAGGTCAGAGCTCTGACATCAGAAGGATGAGGGGTGCAGATCTTTCTGCAGGAATGGGGCAACTTAGGTCAGAGCTCTGTCTCCAACCTTGGACGGGAAAATCTGATGTTTCCCATGGCCCCTGGAATGCCATCCCAGGAACCATAAAATTGCTCCTTACATGGTTCTGAATTCTGCACATATATTTACAACCTTTTATGGCTATGCATCATTTTTAAATAGGAAAGTATGTGTGCCCAAGAACAAGAAGGCAAATCCTGAGGTTTACAATCCTATCCTACTATGAACTCATCGTTTGCTCTTAAGGGATACAACACTTTGGCCTTAACATTCCCTGATGTGGTTATTTCTCTCTCACACACACACAGATAAATAAGCCATAATGTTTCTTGATGGATTTTTCTGCTTTTGCTCACTCCTCACCTGTAAACACACTTTGCTATTTGTTCCATCCTCATAATTATCTCCCCAGTAACTAACAGAGATGCACCAAAGAGAGATGATTATTATTTCAGATGAAGCCTAACCAGCGGGACCGGATGGTTTGCTCGAAGCAACAAGGAGATCAGTGAGCTTGGCTTTCCAAGGAACTAGGAACCTCTGTTGCCCATTGATTGAAGAAAAAAAGAGAAGAAAAAAGAAAGAAAAGCTGTTATTGACTTAAGCCTGGCTGTGCACCAAGAGTCCAGCTAGGCTGTCTAATTTCACAGGGTTTGATCGCTCAAAAGCAGAAGTGGAATGGCCACTGTGCAAGGCAAACTGTCACTGCCTGGGCCAGGGATAAGTTCCTAACAGCGCAATCCTACGGCCGCTAGGCAGAACCTAGACAGCCATAGGATTTTTCAGGGACCCAGCTACGAGGTTGGAAGGTCACTCTGACCTCGTAGCTGGGTCCCCGTGCTTGGAGCGTCCGCTTCCCATCACAGCTGGTGCAGAAAGAACTTCACCAGCTGCATCTCTGAGGTTGCAAGAGTGACCTTGGAGACCAGGTTTAGGGGGCGTTCCAGGAGGAGAGGAGGGCAGGGGAGGAGACAGGCACCACCAAGATATGATGTATCCTGGAGATACGCAATTCTCAGCTCCAAACTTGTGCAAATATTTCGAGCAATTTAGCGGAAGCTGGAACCTGCCCCACCCCCGACTCAGCCGGCTTTTGGCCATTGGGTTGGAAATGTGTCAAAACTCAAACAGAACAAGTTTTCCATTGTCACACATCCCTGTTACAACCCCATGGATAACTAGGCTTCAGGGATTCACAGAACCCCCTGAGAAATTTTGTTAGCCTTATTCTCTTCTCTCCCCCATCTAGTTGTTGAAACTCTTCAGAAGTTTCTCCTACGTAGGAGCCTCTGAATTCACCTGTGTGATTGGGATTTGAGGTGTTTCCCTCAATATCAGAATAGCCGAGGCCGAGGCTTGAACCACTCGGCATAGTCAATGCATCCCTGCATCGCAAAATGTCATGGTTTGCAGTGACAATATTTGCCCTGGCATATTTGTGGTACATTTAATATGTAACAGATGTCAGCATTCATGCATCAAGGCACGAATACCCGAGAGATTCAAAGTGAACGCCATGTGCACGTCTCAATAAGCATTTGCATCTGTTCTCTTGGTGTTCGTACACTCTTGACCAAGTATTTGATGACTTCTTCTGATCCTTTTCAATGATAGTGCCTGAGAGACGGACCTGCTCATACATCCTCTGCCAATCCGTTCCAATGTCTGAGCTGAAAAAATCCACAATTCTTCAAATTAATAACACTAACATTAATTTGTTTGATATGGCTCCATCAGCACTGAGCAGTTTGGAGGAATTCCTAATGCAAAACAGTTTGAGAGTCAGCTTCTCCCTGACATGCTCATGGGCAGGGAGATTTTTCACATGGAAAATATTCAAACATTCATAGAATCAGAGTTGAATGGGACCTTGGAGTTTGGAGGTCATCTAGTACAACTCTGCTGCTCAGTGCAGGATCTATAATGCAGGATGCAACTAGAGCATCCCTGACAGATGTCTGTCCAGCCTCTACTTAAATACCACCACTGCTTCCCTGCAATTTCCACCCATTGGTCTAGTCCTGCCTCTGGAGCAACAGCAAACATGTCTTCTCCATCTTCTGCATGACCACCCTCAGATATTTGAAGATAGCTATTATTTCTTTCCCACATACCCAGCTCTTTCAACCGTTCCTCATAGGATGGGTTCCAGACCTTGCAAAGGCCTCCTCTGGACACGTTCAGCCTCCCTCCTACAGTCTAAGGTGGTACACAGAGAAGGAGGAATGCCTTTACATCTCCTTGTCCCTCCCCATGTCTAAAAGAAGCACAACCAAAGGTACAAAATATACCAATATTAGCAGCAAATGTGTGTCTTCGTACAGTGTATTGTCAGTTTCTGTGTTGGGAGAGTTCCAAGAGGGCAGGATGTTGGCTGGACAGAGCACTGGGTCAGCTCTACAGGAAGGTGATTGTGAGACACCATTAAATGCAGGCCAAGGTCTGAACTAAGAAGTCTGTTTTTAAAGTGGGGGGGGGGCGCAAAGGAAGCTGGAATGATGCAATCAGCAAAACACTCCAGCGGGTATGGAGCCGACATCCGGGGAAGGGTTGGGGCAAAACTAGCCACACAGGCAAGGCAAGTCTGGCTATTGCTCAAAGAGCCAGTCCTGGAAGTATATATATAGGTAGGCTCAGTCAGGGAGGCTGCTGGTGGCTCCTATCTTGGCTCCTTATCCATTGCAGGTTTTGCAGCTTTTAATTGGAGCTTCATAGGAGCTATCCATGTTGCTCCACGGTTGTGAACCTATTTTGGGGACGGATTTTATAGCACCATGGATGGCTGCTATAAAGCTCCGAATAAAACCTGCAAAACCTGCAATGGATAAGGAGCCCCACCAAAATAGGAGTCACCAGCCTCCCCTGGGAGGAACCAATGGGCCACCTAAGGGCAGCGGGGGGTGAGTGGATGGGTTGGGAGCATAGCTTAGCTCAGGGGTGCAAAAAACACAGCCCACAGCCCCCCCCAGGCCTATGTGGTGGTCCCCAGGACCCCCGCCAGCTGGCACCACTGGAAAAAATGCAGCGGCACAACTGCCAGCAAAACAACAACAACAACAACAGAGAAAAATGGGATGTGTGGGGCTAAATTGCATGCTCTGTTAAATGTGCAGCATGCAGCTGATGATCCTCGCCAGCCTTTTATTTGCCTAAAGTGCAGGGCTCTCCAACCTTGGGTCCCCAGATAAGTTCCTAACAGCGCAGATGTAACCCCAGATGTTGCTGGACCAGCTCCCAGAATCCCTTGCCATTAGCCAGGCTGGCTGGGTATGCTGGCAGCTGTAGGCCAGCAACATCTGGGGACCCAAGGTTGGAGAGCCCTGCCTTAGTGTAAGTGCAACGGGGCCCTGATTGGCACCAATGGAGGGTTTTTTATTTTTTTTTAGTCCGTGCAATGGGGGGGGTGGATTTTTGGGGGGGGGAATTGCTGGGTGGGAAAGTTTAAGCCTCCCCTACCTCCATGCAGTGGTCCTGATCCAGATTGGGGCTCCATGCGCTTACACTAAGGTAAACAAAATGGTGAGGATCAGCTGCATGCTACATTTTTTATCATAGCATGAAGTTTAGCCCATAGAAAATAACTTACAAAAATAAATGTGCACACACTGCTTTCACTGCTGCTGGTAAGCCATTCTTCCATTCATTGGTGTGTGTGTGGGGGGTGAATGTCCTCGGAGGTTCCAAGAGTGCTTAGTGCTGAGGATGCTCTAGGAATTGGGCTTCCATGGCAGGAACCATAGAGCTCTCCGGGAGCCTGGGAGATGAACCGCCTGCACTGTCTTGTCTCCTGCTGTTGCTGCCAGGAGGCAGAGTGAAATGCTCCTTTGCATACCAAAAGTGAGCCAATTGACTTTGAAGTGGAGGAGGCAGAGTGTTCATTCTAAAAAAAACAAAACAAAAAAAACACTTCGGTATACAAGGGATGGAACAGAATGCAATAAAATAAAATAAAAATAGAGGAATTTTATACGGATGTGCAAATCAGCAAAACTCGAGCTCAGTGAAGTTCTCTGAATTCCACCTCGAAGCTCTTTCCAACTCGAGTCCGTATCAGATTGCGAGCTTTGGTTTCTCTTTTCCTTTCGCATGAAAATCCATGCGTATTGCTGTGTGTATTTTTTTTCCAAATCTACGCATCAGTCGTGCGCATCTTTGAAATGTATGCATCTTCCCTCCCATTGAGTAAAGCATGTTTGTGTCCATTTTTCAAAAGTACAATATTTTTCATGAACATTTGCAAATGCAGGCATGCTGTCGAATGCATATTTTTTTTGGATCCACGAATCACATTGCAAGCTCGGAAATGTATGGACTTTGACTGCAGGTTGCGTCTATGCTCCATGCTCAGTCTGAAAGATTCAAACTGGGTAAATTCTGATCAAAAACTACCTGAAACAATTTTTTTCATATATCCCTAGATAGGGTGGGATGGGGTGAGGGGGTTCAGTATAAAAAAGATGGAACGGGATAAATACTTAAACTGTGGTATAGTAAAAAGTACTGGAAGTAGATGATGATGAAGACGATGAAAATTTATTTCATTTCTATACCTTCCCCAATAGCCAAAGCTCTCTGTGCAGTTCACAACAATTCACAAAACACAAATACAATAATAAAATTCAGCATAAAATACTGATACAATAAAATACAGTATAAAATTCCCATACACAAAATTTAAAACAGTTTAAACAGCTAAAACAATTTCAATAGATGATGAAAATAGTTGGAATGGGATGGGACTGGTCATTATAAAAAGGATGTGATGGGAGAAAATGTATAACATGGGAAAACAAAATAAACTATGATGCAAAATAGATGGGGTGGGATAGAATAAGTAACATTAATGGCTCTGGACACACCCCTATTGTTATTGTTATTTATATTATTTATATTTATTTATTTTTTTAAATATTTTATTTATTTTTCAAAGCAAATTATAACACAGAAAATATATTTAGCAAAATACAAAATTATCACACAAATATAACATAATCAACATACAATAAATCATAAAGTGCTCCCCCCCACCCTTCAAGGGACCAATTAATATACTTCTATCCTCTTGATCAAATAAAGTCTAAATTCCAAAAATATAACATATCCTTATATTTATATCCTGCCTTTTTTCCTCTTGCAAGGAACCCAAGGCAGCTTACATAATACTCCTCTTCATTTTATCCTCACAACAACCCTGTGAGGTACGTTAGGCTGAGAGTCAGTGACTGGCCCAAAGTCATCCAGTGAGCTTCATGGCCGAGCGGGGACTAGAACCTGGATCTCCTGAGCCCCGGTCCAACACTCTCACCACTACGCCACACTGGCTCTGGACACCCAACACCCAATGTGGCCACCAACATGGAAAAGGTGAGAACATAAGAACATAAGAAGAGCCCTGCTGGATCAGACCAAGAGTCTATCTGGTCCAGCATTCTGTTCACACAGTGGCCAACCAGCTGCCCACAGGATTCCACAAGTGGGACATGAGTGCAGCAGCACCTTCCCGCCCATGTGCCCCAGCAAATAGGGATGGGCGACCCGCCTGGCACTCGACTCGTGGTGCGCGAGCCAAGCACGAGCACCAGCTGAGGTGCTCGCCGGACTTCCAGGTCCCCGGCTCTACATTGTTTATGTAGACACTAGCGTAAAATACATTAAAAACGGCCTAATTTGTGCAGATTAGGCCACGATTTGCACAAATTAGGCCCTTTTAAATGTATCTTATGCCATTTTCTACGTAAACAATGTAGCACCGGAACCCTGAATTTGCTTTCCCCAGCTCGGCTTGCAAGAATGCGAGTTGAGCTGGGGAAAAGATAGGGCGAGCGGAGCTTGGAGGGGGGTCGAGCTCGGCGAGTTTGCTGGACTCCCACCCCCCCCAATCGAGCTCCGTGCACATCCCTACAGTAGGCATTCTGCTTCTGATACTGGAGGAGCACATAACCAGCCAGGACTAGTAGCCCTTGATCGCCGCCTCCTCCTCCATGAATTTGTCCAATCCCCTTTTCAAGCCCTCCAAATTGGTGGCCATCACTCCATCCTGTTAAAGTGAATTCCATAGTGTAACTCTGCGCTGTGTAGAAGAAGTCCTTCCTTTTATCTCTGCTGGATCTCCCACCAGTCACCTTCACGGGATGAGCCCATGGGGTTCTAGTATGATGAGAGAGGGAGAAAAATGTCCACACCACGCATAATTGTGTACACCTCTATGACATGTCTCCCTTTACTTGCCTTTTTTCTACAATAACAATCCCAGCTGCTGTAACCTTTCCTCATAGGTGGTGCCCCCCCTCCCCCTGGCTTGGCTCAGATGTAGACCGCCTCCTTTTCATGCAGCAGCCCTCAGGTCCAATCCCTGGGCCCTTCAGTCAAAAGGAGCAGGTAGCAGGGGGCAATGCTGCCCATTTCCCCTCTATCATGCTCCCTTGGGTGGCCCGCCACCACATAGAACACCAATGCACAGACCAGGGTGATCTTGGGTCAAATCCTGGTGGAATCAATAGCTTAGCCATGGCCTGGCTGAGATGCCTCAGAATATTTTTCTTGTACTGGGGAAATTGCTGAGATTTTTTTCACTCTCCCCCTGCAGGGAAAGGGCACTTCACTGAATTTTCTCCAAATACTTTCCACTGCTTTTTGTGTGCCGGTCGTAAGCACACGCACACACTGCCCCCAGAACAACACCGGCTCCAGGGCATCTTGGAGGCTGCAAAACACGGGCCAACCACAGCCGCCAAACAAACCTAAACACCCCCGCATGCCACTGAATTCCTAACAGAGAAGAAGAAGAAGAAGAAGGAGAAGAAGGAGAAGAGGAGGAGGAGGAGGAGGAGGAGGAGGAGGAGGAGGAGGAGGAGGAGGAGGAGGAGGAGGAGGAGGAGGAGGAGGAGAAGAAGCAGCAGCAGCAGCAGCAGCAGCAGCAGCAGCGGCGGCGGCGCTTCTGCCGGTGCTAATGGCGATCCCCTCCACCCGAGAAACTCTCGGAGATTTTCTCCTCCCACTGGAGAAATTTGGTGAAATCCCCCCCCCTCCCCAAAGCTCTGCCCACAGACAGGGTGGAGAATTTCAAGAGGCTGGTGACTCCTACGTCAGTGGGGCTCCTTATCCATTGCAGCTTTTATTCCGAGCCTTATAGGACATAGGAACATAGGGAGCTGCCGTATACTGAGTCAGACCCTTGGTCCATCTAGCCCACTATTGTCGACACTGACTGGCAGCGGCTCTCCAGGGTTTCAGGCAGGATGCTTTCCACAGGCCCTACCTGGAGATGCCGAGGATCGAACCTGGGACCTTCCCCCATGCAAAGCAGGTGCTCTCTCACACTGAGCTCTGCTCAGTCCTGCGCGACAGCACCTGGTATTTCCAAGGCGGTCACCCATCCAAGTACTAACCAGGCCCTGACCCTGCTTAGCTTCCGAGCTCGGACAAGATCGGGCTGTTCAGAGACGTCTATCCTTGGTGCTGGTCCCCATCCCCAAAATAGGTTCACCACCATGGAGCACCGTGGATGAACTCCTATAAGGCTCAGAACAAAAGCTGCAATGGATAAGGAGCCCCACTGGCACAGGAGTCCCCAGTCTCCCCTGCACACACAGCTCTAGCCCCCTGGGTTTGGCTTTTTGTGCCCAAGTTGGGGTTCCCCTGGTACAGAATTTGGATGTTCTTTAAATGTGAAGGACACGGAGCCAAGGCCATGTCCCAGCTGCTGACGACTGGTGGGATACGGGAAGGCTTTAAGGCTCGAAGAATTAACATTCGCTTTGTACACACCATCCGCCCAGCCTGTTAAGCTGAAGCATCGGGGAAAAAAACAAAGCCAGCTGTGCTCCACAGATTCCAATGATGAGGAGATGACAACTGGTTGAAGGAAGACTTCAGCACTCCTCATCTGGGTCACAGGCGATGCTCCTGGCTCTGCTTCTGTTCTCTTCTGTCCCCAGCACAGCCAGTCCCCGATCCGTAGCTGAAGCTGCAATCAATAATATTCTCCTTAAAACTGAGGCCAACCTGGCAGGTCTCCCGTATGAGCAAATTTAGCATTCAGTGAAAGAGCCAAGCGGTTCATAAGCAAAAGAGAAGAGAGAACAGGCAGGGTCCAATCTTGCTCGGTCCTGAGCACTCTCTCCTTTCCCAAAGAAAATGTCCTGATATTGGAAGTATCCCTTTTGCTATTTTAATAGAGCTGGACTTTAAAACACACACACACACACACACACACACACACACCAAAAGCAAACACACTCACACACAGCCATTCCTTTAACGTTTTCCCAAAAGGGATGATTACTGAAATTTGTCAAAAGTCCAGGGAATTGTGTAACTGGCTGCTATATTGGACTTCATACCTTCCTTTGATGTGCTATGCACCCCCAGAGACCAGGCGTGCAGTTGTCCCGTGCTTTTGAAGGAGGTTTGTGCTCAAACTGCCCAGATTTCAGCTAGTGGTTTAATGGAGAGAGGGCATCCAAGCCGGGCCCCCTCCGAGGAACCTGAGGGAGAACATTCCCTTCCCATTTATTCAGTGTGGGAATTAATTCAGCGTGGGCCTGGTGTGGTGCCATGATTATTAAATTATATATATTCTCCCTTGAGGAACGCCAAGCTTTCTTTGGAGAGGAAGATGTATAGGCAAACACTGATGTAGTCTAAGGGTTTCCATCAAAGGGGAAATGAATCGCCACCTCCCCACCAATAACCAGAGTGTGGGAGGGAGAATCGATGTGTAACAAATCAGGACCGGCCCTACCATAAGGCAAAGTGAGGTGGCTGCTTCAGGCAGCAGATGCTGGGGCTCAGGGAGCAGCGGCGAGATGTTGGAGGAGAGAGCTGCGTGTGCCACCAGCCTCCCCTGTACCTCCTATGCTAGACTAGTACCCGTGGTAGAGTATTCCGCTGCCTATCCAGTCAGCTTAGAATCATAGAATCATAGAAAAGTGGAGTTGGAAGGGGCCTACAAAGCCATCGAGTCCAACCCCCTGCTCAGTGCAGGAATCCAGGTCAAAGCATCTCTGACAGATGTCTGTCCAGCCGCACCTTGAATGCCTCCAGACTGGGAGAGCCCACCACCTCCCTAGGTAGTTGGTTCCATTGGCGTCTTGCTCTAACAGTCAGGAAATTTTGCCTGATGTTTAGGTGGAATGTGGCTCCCTGTCACTTGAGCCCATTATTCCGTGTCCTGCAAACTGGGATGATGGAGAAGAGATCCTGGCCCTCCTCTGTGTGACAACCCTTCAAGTACTGGAAGAGTGCGATCATGTCTCCCCCTCAGTCTCCTCTTCTGAAGGCTAAACATGCCCAGTTCTTTCAGTCTCTCCTCATAGGGCCTTGTTTCCAGTCTCTTTATCATCCTTGTTGCCCTTCTCTGAACCCTCTCCAATTTGTCTACGTCCTTCTTAAAGGAGCAAGACGTCTTGGGATGGCCCTGCTGACAATGATAGTGGGAGCCAGTCTTGTATAGTGGTTGAGAGACTGAGCTGGGAGCCATGAGGTTCTCTGGTTCAACTCTCACTCCAAACATGAATTCACTCGGTGGCCCTGTGCCAGGGCCAGGCCAAGGGTCTGCGTGATAGGGCACTTGCCAAGGCCCACTTGCCAGCATTGGGCCCACTGACTAGAACCCCTGAACTAGGGCCAGCCTTCCCTTGAGGCGAGGTGAATCCCAGGCGGCAGCGAGGGAGGCGCGGTGAATTGCATGCTCCCCTGCCCTCCTCCTCCCACCAGGAGGGCTTCCTGATGCCATGTCACTGAGCAAGATGGCGGCACTACTGGGTGCTTTGGAGAGTCCCGCCGGCCCTGCTTGCCTGCTATGGTAAATGCCACAGCATTTTCACTCTGAGAGGGTGGGCAGGCTCTCTGCAGAGCCACATCGACTAGCCAGCAAGTAGAGACCTTATCCCATTGCCGGTCTTGAAGTAAACATGAATGGCCAGTCCAGTCAACTTCTGTATGTGGAATGGTGGGTGTGGAGTGGGGTGGCCATCTTGTCTTTTTGCCTCGGGCAGCAAAATGTCTTGGGCCACCCCTGCTGGCCTACCACACAGGGTGGTTGTACAATTTACTGAAATATTATGTGTCAAGTGCTCTAAGCCCTTAGGAAAAGTGACGTGTAAATGCTAAGTATTATTACTTATTGCACTTATATTATTTATTTATTTATTTATTTACATTTATTAATTGCCCATCTGGCCAGCAACTGGCACTTCTTTTTACACTTGTATTTCATGGATAAGCGAGGAGGGCCCCCTCAAGCTTCAGACAAGCATGTCAGCACTTCGGTCTCAATGTCTAAAATCAGCATGTATCCAGAGCCATCCCCCCTCAGTAACTGGCTGAGGAGGTGCCATAGATTTCATAGATCATAGAGTTGGAAGGAGCCTACAAGGCCATCGAGTCCAACCCCTGTGCTCAATGCAGGAAACTAGAGATGGGGGTCTCCCATCCAAGTAACAACCAGGCCCGACCCTGCTTAGCTTTCCACGCTCAGACAAGCTGAGCCAGCGTGAGCCACAGGCCTGTCACAGAATCTTCACGGACATTCTAACTCTTCAAGGGCAAGAGTCAGTTATGGACCTGGGTGCAACAGCTGTGAGGGAAAGAGAAGTCTGGTTTGATTTGAAGGTGGGGGAGGCGAATGTCATACAGGGCTGAGTGACAGGAGGAGAAGCAAGGAGCTAGAGAGACCGGAGGGGTGGCGGGGGAGGAGGGCAGGAGGAAAAC
The DNA here is from genome assembly GCA_021292165.1 of Shinisaurus crocodilurus. Classification (NCBI taxonomy): domain Eukaryota; kingdom Metazoa; phylum Chordata; class Lepidosauria; order Squamata; family Shinisauridae; genus Shinisaurus; species Shinisaurus crocodilurus. The sequence continues at coordinate 8,399,140 of CM037880.1, read as the reverse complement.
GGGGGAATGCTTCCACATGTTGTAGGGCCACGGGGGCTTTGTGCTGCAAGGGGGAGAGAAGCGTGTGAGACAAGCATAATCAGAGGGACAAAGGGAACCAAAGTGACAGAAAGGGAATGGGGGATAACAGCCTCGGCAAAATCCAAGCCCCCCCCCCAGTTCCCCTTGTTCAGACTCAAGCCCGTATCAGATTGAAAGGTGTGAAATAAAATGCGTTTCTCATACATGTTTATTCTTGAAAATCCATGCATATTTTCCCCAAATGTAGGCATCCATTGTGCGCACCTTTGAAATGTATGCACTCTTCTCCCGTTGATTAAAGCGCATGTGTGCACATTTTTAAAAAGGACACATTTTTTCCATGCACATTTTTTAAATGTGCGCATGCGGTTGAACACTTTTACTATTTTTTTGGTCCGCAAATCACATTGCAAGCTCAGAAATGTACGGACTTTTGAGTTCAGACTGCGTCTGAATCTGTGTTCAGTCCGGAAGGTGTGAAATAAAATGTGTTTCTCATACATCCCTAGCATGTGCTGCGGACAGAAAGGATGTGGGGAGAGCTGAGAAGAAACTGATGCTTCAACCTTTGGCATTCGGATCATTGGCACCTGCACCGACCATCTTGCATCCCAACCCCACAAAATTACAAGGCCGGCCCTGCCTGCTCCATCCCTCTGAGCAAACGACAAGGAATTCACTCTGCTTCCTTCGGGGATGCTGGACAACTGAGAGCAGAGGACAAAAGAGGCCAGTGGAAAAGAGATATGGATCGACTCCATTTGCCAGGAACAGCTATTCCTGGACCCTGGCTGTGTCTGGTACATCCCTGACCTGGCAACAGAGACCCCATAATTGAATAAAACCTCATTGAGAGGCGGCCGCTCGCCTTGGAGAGTTGCCCATTTGGGGAGTGCAAGATGCAGTGACCCTGTTTTATGAGCTGTGCTGTGTATTGCACCAGTGTGGGTGTATATGAAATGAAACCTCTATATAGTCAGAGGAGAAAAGCCACAGGAAGGGTCTTCCTTTACAGCCCGACCCTAAAAGAAGTTTGTTTAGCTTATTGCGGGAAGACGTGGGTCCTCAGCCTGGACCCATCCTGCTGGAAGGCAATTGGGCAGAGAAGATCATGAGATAATATTAGGTTCCACGCAATTGAAAAAGCATAACGACAACAACCCAGGGCCGTTTACAGGAACAACAACAAATGTTTTCGGAAGAATAGGGCATCTGTTTAAAGTTACCAGTTGTAAATAGAAAACTGCCAGGGTGGCAGGAAGGGAGTGAGGGAAAGCTTTCACACGGGCCCAGGGCGTGCAGCTCTTGCACTGATACACCACCGCTGGGCAAAAGTCCCAACTCCCAGAACCAGGGCATATATTTACATGGAGTTGCTGACTTCCCTTTGCAGAGGGACCATGGCTCAGCACACGTGGTCAGTCGTTGAGGCCCTAGTGGGCAACACCCACTGCTTCCTTGCTATTCTGGGCTCTCTGATTAGTCCTGGGCAGTGAGCCGCCATTGAAATATCCCACAATCCCCCCTCCCAGAGAGCATCACTCTGGGGCAGTGTAGGAATTCAGAATGGAGGTCCCCAAAGAGGGGGCACTGTTGTAGCAGAGGCTGCCCAGAGGGCATTTTTGCCAAGGAACCGCTCCAACCTGTAGTCAGCCTTGATTGTACTCAGTCTGCATACCCTCTCTCTAACGCACATCATACAATAATAATAATAATAATAATAATAATAATAATAATAATAATAATAATGGCTGCATATTTTTCTGTGCACCAAGTAACACACACATGAACTTGACATCACACCCATACGTTCCTTCCCTTCACTGCCGAAATAAGGCCAGCCCAACTAATGTCTGGAAGACTGCCCTGACCCTCCCTTTTCTCCAATTCTGTGATCTCCCTTTTATAGAAAACATATGACACAGCCCTCCCTTGCCCTGTGCTGCAAAGGCAATAGCAAACCTCTTTCTCACGGTAATCGGGAGCCTGGTTTTACTGTGTGTGAGAGTGGTTTTTTTTTTTTTAGTAAATACATTTTAAAAAGCAGCAACGACAACAACCAAAAAAAGGATCTTCACCCATCTTGGAACATAATGTATCGTTTTTTGCCTAGTAATGGCTCTTCTTTCCCACTCCTGCACATCTTACCAGCTGCCAAAAAAAAAAAAGGGATTAAAGAGATGACTTGGTCTGCATGTTAATTCACTCCATTTCTATTCAGTTTGCAGGACCACCCTGCTCCAAAATCATGGCAAGTTTTGCAAACAACAACAAAGGACATCGCTGGGGAATACGCCCACTCTGGGGACCATGTTCCATGCCACATTCTTGGATGTGTTGTATCCAGGCCTTTTTTTCTGGTGGAACTCACCGGAACTGAGTTCCAGCACCTTTTCTTCTATTAATTGCATTACAATTTAATCGCCATCTACTCCCGAGGAAATGTAATCCAAGAGTTCCGGTACCCTTTCCTCCAGAAAAAAAAAAGCACTGGTTGTATCTTACACAAACAGCAAGCGCCTTCCGGACTCCTTTTTGCACGGGTGAGAGGCTCACTGAGACCATTCCAAAGGTTTGCACCCATTGGGTGTCATCCCTTCGGTTATTACCCTGAGTGGAGTGGGAGGGGGCTGCCCAGATTAGGCACCCTTCCCCGCCCATTGCTCTGCCAGAGCCTCTGCGCTGTTATTCACATTGCACGTGTGCGAGTGTGCAAGAGGGCTTTGCCAATGTCTTTACAGGATAAGGGGGGAGGGAGTCCCCAAAGCCTCTGCTGTAGTCCACACTGGGGAAGAAGAAGTCAAGGAGCTTCGCCTATTGGGCGGTATAGAGATGATGATGATGATGATGATGATGATGATGATGATGATGATGATGATGATGATGATGGTGATGATCCCTTTGCCAGTGTCTTCTTTACATAATAATGAGAGGGACCCACCAGACTCTCAGCTCCATCCTGGGAAAGAAGCCATTACAGGGGCCCTTCGCCGGTATCTTTTTTTCTTTTTTTTTAAATAGGTCGTTGTATTTTTTTAGATCTTTACCCAGCTCCTGTTTTTTTAACTTTGGTTTTATTCTGCTTTGAACATTAGAAGATTGTATATGATGTTTCATCATGTTGACTTTTAGCGTTTTAATGTTTGTGAACCCGCCCAGGGAGCTTTGGCTACTGGGCCATATAGAAATGTAATAACCAAGCAAAGAAATACCGTATTTTTCCGTCTATAAGACGCCCCCATGTATAAGACGCCCCCCACTGGGCAGTTTTGCAACTGCGCGGTTCTCTCCTTGGCTTACTTCCGTGTATAAGACGACCCTCAATTTTTAGTCTAGCGATTTTAGGAAAAAGTATAGTCTTATACATGGAAAAATACTGTAGTGGAGAAAATTAGGAGAAAATTCTGCAAAGTGGCTTCCCCCCCCCCTTCTATTGGGGTGAGGGCAAATAAATAAATAAATAAATAATCTGAGAATTATTCTCGGAAAAAAGTATCTCCTGAGAAATTTCTGCTCAGCTCTACCTCGGACTGCTGATTTTCTGACCCTACGGTGGCATCTCTTTCATCCGTGCGACAACAAGCCGAGATTTGGCAGCCAGAAGAGGCTTTGTACATTCAAAGCTGCAGCCATGTTGTGGTTTCATGAACAGAAAACCCTGCAGGGAGACATCAAAACCCTCAAAACATATGTCGGAACAAATGGCCAGCACATGGATCGGTGGAGGACGCACGACTGGCATGCATTTGCAGTGCTTTCCTTGTTTGTCTTCTGCTGCAGCTTTGTAATGATGTTTTGACAGCGTGGTGTTTTCTTTTCCTGCTGGACGTTGAGCACTGGGGAAGCTGGCAGGCGGCTGATACTTTAAAATGATTATATGATCATATAGTTCTAATTGGTCGAAGCCTGTGTGATTTAATAACTCCGCTCGGTACAGCCTCTGCCTGCAAGCAGACTGCCTCGACTCAGATCCGTGCAGGGCAGCAGCCCTCATTTGAAAACCTCAGCGCCAGAATTTAGGGATGGGGGAAGAGTTCATTCAGTTCACCTTTTAACTTTATCTAATTTCGCACTTTCGAACTGATACGCGAACCAAAACTGCGCTATCCTTCGAAATTCTCACGTTTCAGGATTTTGCAGTGAAGTTCTCCGATCCAGTGTGTGTGTGTTTGTGTGTATGTGTATGGTTAAAATAACAGTTAAAATTGGGAAAGTGGGGGATTTGCTTGCCTTGCTACAAAAATGCAGGTACGTGGCAACATTGCAAACAAAAACATGCATGCATCAGAAAAAATGCACACAAAATGCCTACCAATTTTAATGCAAACTTGTTTTTTTTTTTTGTTTTTTTTTAAAAGTCAAAATATGGGCCAAATTGAACTTAAGATGGGGGAAATTCTCAAAGTTCGGGATGTGCTGAATTTGAGATTGGAAAAAATGAGAAACTGGGAGAAACTGAAAATGACAGATTTCTTCACGCCTAGCACCATTTTATACGGCCTGCATTGACTTTTTCCTCTTGGTCCAAGTGTCAGGAACCACACTGACAGGCCAAGTGTTCATGACTTCTCCAATGGGTTTCTGGGATTGTGCCTTAGGAATGGTATCTTTCTTTAAATCCAGCAAGGGGGGGGGGATTTGGTACGTTTGGTGGATCACTGTTTATACATGAAAAAACAAGCAGACGTAACTCCATCGTGAGGTCCGCTGCTCCTTTGCCCAGTCAATATCTCCTGGGCCAAGTCCCCAGCCTTTTTTGGGCCTATGAGCACCTTTGAGAATTTGAGAATCTGCTCTGGGCACCATCACAAAATGGCTTCCCATTGAGGATGTGGGTAGTCACATAATGGCTGCCGTGGGGGACCTGGCTAGTCAAAAGACAAGTGCTTCACCCAAGAAACTGAGTACAACTGGCGGAAGAGATGGAACTCCAAGCCAATCCCTACAGAGGCTAGGAGCGGGGAGAGACAGCGAGGTAAAGAGGTGGTTGCAGTGGGAGAGAAACAGCAAGGCAAGATGCTGGGGGGGGGGCGGAAATAGCAAGGCAAAGGGCTAGAGCGGAGAGAAAGGGCAATGCTAGAGGCTAGGATGGGGAGAAACGGCGCTGTGTGGTGTGTGTGTGTGTGTGTGTGTGTGAGAGAGAGAGAGAGAGAGAGAGAGAGAGAGAGAGAGAGAAATAGCTTAGAGCAGTGTTCTCCAATCTTGGCGCTGGCTGGGGCATGCTGGGAGTTGTAGGCCAAAAACATCTGGGGACCCAAGGTTGGAGAACACTGGTTTAGAGGCTGGGAGAAACAGGGAGATAAAGCAGTGAGTGAGAGAGAAAGAAGAAGGCCAGGGGCCAGGGTGGGAGAGAAAGAAGGCCAGGTGCCAGGGAGGGAGAGAAAGAAGAAGGTCAGGGGCCAGGGAGGGAGAGAAAGAAGAAGGCCAGGTGCTAGGGAGGGAGAGAAAGAAGAAGGCCAGTGACACGGAAGGAAGAGAAATAGCAAGGAAAGGGGTTGGGGGAGAGAAATAGCACAGCTAGAGGTTGGGGGTGGAGAGAGAGAGAGAGAGAGAGCAAAGAGGAAAGTCTGTGTGGGTGGAAGAAGACTGGGTTAGGGTCAGGAAGCAACACTTTCCTGGAAGGAGAAGCTGGTGCCCGAACGTATTTCACGTTTTGGGTGGTGTTGTTTTTTTTTTAAAATACAAAATACATTTTTGAAGGGTGCAGTGAGCGGAGAGCTTTATGCCTGGGCACCTTTTGAGGTCCCGGGGGGGGGGGATCATGGTGCTTGTGTTTCGTAACACCTCCACTCTCACACCGAGGATTCCGATAGTCTCGTCTCTGAATGTTGTGTTTGGTACTCTAGTCATTTTCTGTCATACGCCGGCGGCTTCTGAAGCGGAATGCGTTAGTAAAGCGACCTTAATGGTCTACTTTCCCACCAGCAGCAACTCAGATTTATTCAATGTAATGTTTAATCTCACGGTGGATCTTTTTCTATATTGATCAATTTCATTTTCGGAAGAATCGGAAGGAGAAAAATACAAATAATATCATCATGGAAAGAAGGTATAGTATTCATTCCTGAGGCTACAGTGGGAGGAAAAAAACGACTATACAATATTTATTCTTTCTTGGCTAACTCCTTCATACGATCTAATTTTGTCCCGGTACGCCAGCTGGTACCAAAGTTTAGGCACAGGATCCCAGACTGGCCTGCGTGGGTTTCCCAGATGGCCACGCCCCCTTCCCCCTGGCCACGCCCCCTTCCCCCCTGGCCACTGGTCGTTTTGTGGTTTTCCAGCTTTTGTGCAGTCCCCCCCCTGTTTTAAAAGGTTGAAATGCCTCTCTCAAGGGAGGAAGTCCTGGCTAAGTCCTCTAAGGCAGTGTTCTCCAACCTTGGGTCTCCAGATGTTTTTGGCCTACAACTCCCAGCATGCCCCAGCCAGCGTACGCTGGCTGGGGCATGCTGGGAGTTGTAGGCCAAAAACATCTGGAGACCCAAGGTTGGAGAACACTGCTCTAGGGGGCTTTCCAAGAAGCTCGAGTGGCTAGAGAGGCTGCAGGGACAGAATTGGGGGGGAAGGTAAAAGAAAGAGCACACGCCGCCCCCCCCCAGTCACCTCCTTACAGTAAGGTAAGCACTGAAAACCCCGCATCCTGAGAAATCCCTCCAAAACTCTCACCCCCCCCCACTCCCATGAAATGATCAAAAATAAAAATAGATCCAAAAAAATCCGGCACAGTGCTGCTCAATAGGCAATATACAGGTGGCCATTCCTGCCAAGCAGCCGGTGATGCAAAACTAAACCAGTGCTATAAATATCCAACTTCAGCTCCTACTGTTCATCCCCTCCAGGGCTTTTTGGATCAGTTTAATTATCTTTAAAATCCGCCCCCCGCCCCCCCCCACACAAAGGATGCCAACACAATGCAATCGTTGTGAGGTCACCGCTGGTAGCTCTTTGTTTTTGTTTTTCACGGAACTGTGAGCAGGAGCACAGACCTAGAGAAAGCCTCACCTCCACGGCAGCGGATCTCTTTGACAAGTTTCCACGAGCCTCCCGCAGAGCTCTGTGTAACCCCGCCTCCCACCTGGTTAAAATTTTAAACCATAATTAAAAAACCACGTTTGGACATCAACGGAGCTCCACTTGCTATCAATTAAAGATGAGGCAGCGGTTCGGCATCAAAAGGAATCAACGTCTGGTACGTACAGGGGAGAAGAAAAGCGCGGCCGTATGAAGTTTGGTCTTTCAGATCTCTTGTGCTTCCAGCAACATAACCGGGAGTAGGATAGCATCTGAATGCAATAAGCAGAGGCTCACAGAAGACTGGCCGGCGAGCTCCGCTTGGTCTACCTGCTTCCCTGGCACGACGTTTTTTTACCCCCAAAATGGCATAAGATACGTTAAAAACGGCTGCGACTTGCACAAGTTACCACGGTGCTCCATGGTGGTGAACCTATTTTGGGGATGGAGTAAAGCACCATGGATAGCTCCTGTAAAGCTCAGAATAAAAGCTGCAATGGATAAGGAGCCCCGCCGACATAGGAGTCACCAGCCCTTCCTACTGGAATCTTTTATTTATTTATTTATTTATTTATTTATTATATTTATGAATCGCCCATCTGGCCAGACATCCGGCCACTCTGAGCGTTGTACAATCCAATAAAATACAAGAGGCGGGGGGGGGGGGAACACACACACACAGTATAAAACACAATTAAAAACAGTACAAAACTTAAAAATCCTAACCCACCCCATATTCCCGCCTGAAAAGCCACGTTTTTAATGCACGGTGGAAGCTAATCAAGGAAGGGACATGGCGGAGGTCACTGGGGAGAGAGTTCCATAAACTGGGGGCTGCCACAGAAAAGGCCCTCCTCCTAGTCCCCACCAGCCTGGTTTCTCTGGCTGATGGGACAGGGAGAAGGCAGTCCGTGGCAGATCTTGTTGAGCGGCCTACTTGATGTTGCTGGAGGCGCTCCTTGAGATAAACTGGACCGGAGCCGTACAGGGTTTTAAAGGTCAACGCCAACACCTTGAATTCGGCTCGGCAAACAACTGGTAGCCAGTGCAACTCTTTGAGCACCGGAGTGATGTGATCACGCCAGCGGCAGCCTTTAACCAGGCGAGCTGCTGCATTCTGTACCAGCTGCAACTTCTGAACCGTTTGGTCAGTTAAGATGGACATGTCCATAAACCGTAAAAGCCTCCTCATTAAACCTGATTGGATAAATGAACAAATTAATTACCACGGTGGATCACAATGGGGTCCAGCTTGTCTAGCATTCTGTTTCCAGCAGCAGCGTGGTGGTAGCTGGAAGAGTTCAGCATTCTTGGTAGGGTGGCCACTTACAAATCATCAGCAAAAAAAAAAAAGCAGATACGCATCCTCAAAAAAAAGAGGGCCAAAAAAAAAAGAAAAAAAGACAGAGATATGCATAAAATCTGTATATGCTAATTTATATGCATAGATAATAATGACTGTAATTTGAATAGAAATACAATAATTTCAACATAATGGGGATGACTGGGGTGAGGTGACCTACGTGCCTGCTCGGTCCGCTGTCCAGGATAAGGTGCTATTGGCGGGCAACGTAAAGCTCCCTGCTCTCTCTCACTTCATATGAAGCCAGCGTGGCGTAGTGGCGAGAGTGCTGGACTGGGACTCGGGAGGTCCGGGTTCTAGTCCCCGCTCGGCCATGAAGCTCACTGGGTGACTCTGGGCCAGTCACTGAATCTCTGCCTAACCTACTCCGCAGGGTTGTTATGAGGATAAAATGGAGAGGAGGAGGAGGAGGAGGAGGAGGATTATGTAAGCCACTTTGGCTTCTTTGCTGGAGGGGAAAAAAAGGTAGGATATAAATGGAATCATAAAATTAATAAAAATTACATATTGTGCATTATCTTTAAATCATACTTAGACTGGAAACAGCACCTTCAAATAAAGGACTGTCCTCCGTAAAGCAGGACACATGGCAACCCGACACAGGGCTCTATATCTTTCTCCCTCATTCCCCAAATAATGAATGCAGAAAGATGGGGAAGGGTTCAACTTGCAGCTTTATTCTCTAAACCGAAATGCCGCCCTTTGCCTACCCCACCTTTGGTCCTTCAAGTCTCTCTGTGGCTTCTTCTTCCCCCAGTGGCACTTTCCCAATTCCCATCCGGGGATGTATTTGTTGCCACTCATCACGCAGTTGTTTCTGCTGGCTTGCCAGGTCAGGGTGCAGTCGTAACAACCTCCGCTGTCTTGGTCTACACAGGGCCAGCCCTGCCATGAGGCAGAGAGAGGCAGTCGCCTCCGGCGGCAGATCCTGGAGGCGGCAGCAAGGAAAGTGCTGTGGACCTGCCATGTATGCCTCCCCCAACCTAGCCTGCTGCCTTCAGGTGTGTTGGAGGATGCTGTCCCATCACCAGAGCTGAAGGAAGAGTCAACCGCCAGTCCTGTCAGCATTTGTACACGGAATGGGAGGGGGCGCCATCTTGTCCTTCACCCCAGGCAGCAAAACATGTTGGGGTGGCCCTGGGGTAGGGGTGGGTGATCTGCCCACCACCACCCGACGCGCTGGGCTGAAAGCGCGTCGGGTGGTGAAAGCAAGCCGGGCTGAAAGCGAGCGCCACCCAAGGTGGTCACCGGACTTCCGGGTTCCCCCGGCGCTACGTGTTTTTTTTTACACAGAAAACGGCCTAACATATGTTAAAAGCGGCCGCGATTTGCACGATGTGCGCAAATTGCGGCCGTTTTTGATGTATCTTACGCCATTTTCTACGTTAAAAAAAACATAGTGTGCCGGGAGCCTGGGAAGTTGCTTCCCCCTGGCTCGCCTCGCGAGAATGCAAGTCAAGCCGGGGAAAGCAGGCAGGCCGAGTGGAGCTCGGGGGGGGGTCGAGCCCGGCGAGTCTGCTGGACTTCCGCCCCCCCCCAATTGAGCTCCGGGCACATCCCCAGCCCTGGGTCTGCGGCTCCGTCTTTGGACCCAGAGGGGACCATGGCCTCAGCACTTCAGCACCACTCATGCCACCCAGGGCCGGTGCTATCATTAGGCCAACTAGGCAGCTGCCTAGGGCACCGGGCTAAAGGGGGCGCCAGAAACGCCTTGGGGGAAAAAAATACAGTGCTAAGAGTTGGAAATTGGGCCCACTTCTGAAGCAAATCGATCGAGACAAAGGAGAAAGAGAAGGCAGTTAATAATGTCCCCCCCGTGACGTGGCAGGAGAGGAGAAAAGAGAGGCGGCTGGGTGGGGAAATAAAGTTTGATGTGAGCGTGCAGGCAGCGTGGAGATAGTCGGCAGGCTGCGAAGCTGGCAAAGAGCTGGAAGAGAAGCGACAGGAGGGCGGCAGCAAAGAGATCCGCCGCACGTGAGAGGAGGAGCGGTGGCCGACGGGGGCCGCTGAACGAAGCCCGTGGAAAGAACTTACATGGAAGTAAACCCCCTTGATCTCGATGGAGCTGGAAACAACATGTTTAGGACTGGAGAGGAAAGGTGTGTGTGTGTGTGTGTGTGTGTGTGAATGTGGATCATGCATAATTGGCACAGGGCTGGAGGGAGGGAGGGCTCAAGTGGGAAGGGGGGGCGCTAAATATCTGATCTTGCCTAGGGCACCAATCTGCCTTGCACCGGCCCTGATGCCACCCCCTACACCAGTGCTTCTCAAATAGTGGGGCGGGCCCCCCAGGGGGGGCGCGAGGCTCCGTAAAGGGGGGCTCGTTTGACCTCAGTTAAAAGTTTTTTTAAATATTGTGTTCCTTTAAATCCTGTGCTCCTTTAAATCTTTTCTGCTACAGTTAATAAAGCTATTCTTTGTTGTAAATTGATCCACATTTCTTTCTTTTTTTATTCTCTTATACGTTAATAAGGATACAGTGTTATGCAGAGGTGTACTTATAACAATTTTATAGACAAATGATACTATTTACAGTCGCGCGGGGCCCCCGAAATGTTTTCTTCTTCCTAGGGGGGGCATGACAGAAAATAATTGAGAAGCACTGCCCTACACAGAGGCCCTGCTCGTTGCCTTTCCTGCCCCTCCTCTTCTTGCGCGCTCTCTCGCTCTCGCTCTGCTTCCTCCTTCCGAAACCTTCCTTCCTCCTTTGCTCCTCCCTTTCCCTTATATGCTGTATCCACTGACTCCTCCACCTCCCTCCTAGCCCAGCCTTTAACCTTTTCCTGGCTGCTTCAGTGGCGCATGTCTGGCTGTGTGTCCCTTTCCCCTGCATTCTTGTTTCCTTCTACACCTTGGTTGGTTCTCCCAGCATGCAGCTCACAAGCAGTCGGCCATATTCCTCTGTGAGCATCACAAGGTGGCGGCCATCCGGGCCGACTCGTCCCCAGCGCACCTCGTATGCTGCACCTGTGCGTGGTAATCCCAGCGCCTTAAACTCTGAGGCTTAGAGAACAGTCTGAGGATGCAGGATGCTCTTTCGAGAGTGGGGCGGGGGGGTTCAAAGTGCCCTCCGGCAAACCCTCTCCTACTGTCAGTGCCATGTCTCTCTGGGGAGCTGAACTGCTGGGCTGGCAGTAGCAGGAAGAATCCTCCCACCTACACAATGACCGATGAATTACCCACAATCCCGGATGAAGTATTGCTGCTGCAGGGCATTGTGGGAAATTACGATGGCGGGACCCTTGGCTGCTTGGCACAGGGGGGAGGCAAGGGGCAGGCCCGTAGTCAGCCTAAAAGTTCGGAGGGGGGGGGAGCTGCCAAAAGATAGGGGGCCTTTTAAAGACAAAATTGGTCTTGTCTGCTTTGCAGGCCTTTTAAAGACAAAATTGTAAACTGTTTTAGAAAAATATTTGTTTGTTAAAAAAAAAAAAAAAAAAGGAGGGGGCAGAGAAGATTTAGGGGGGCAGTCCCCCCACCCAGCCCAACCCTGACTATAGGCCTGGCATGGTGGGGTCAGAGGGGGCCTCCGATGGGGCAGGTACTGGTGCCCTGGTAGCAGCCCGAGGATGCTGGATGCTGACGGCAGCAGGGACGGCTTTTATTTTTTAAAGCTAAGCAGGTCTCAGTCTGGGCAGCACTTAAATAGGGAGACTGCTGGAAGCCCCATGCACAGCTGCTCTGAACCTCCATAATCAGCAAATCAAATTTAGCCATCATGGATAACAACATTAGAGAGACGGAACAGCCCTGAGGTCCAATCCAGTTCTGCGAGTCCAAGAGTTTGTACGGACTGAGATTTCCCGCCCCCCTTTCCCTCCCCACTAATCTCTTCTAAACATTTGTGACACCCCACGATCCGATTACTGTAGCTCAGGGTTCTCTTGGACTAAATCTGTCCTGCAAGGGGTTCCAGTGTGGCTCCCTGGGATTCCCCAAAGCTCCACGCCTCCTTCCTCTGGCCCCTTCACCAACTACAGATCGTTTCATGGTTTCTTGGCTTTTGCACATTTCCCCCATTCTAAAGGGCTGAAATGCCTTTCCTAAGGCTTTGTTAGTGGCACTAATAGGAGCTTTAAGCTAAAATATGCTTTTATTTTATTATTATTAGTAGTATTCCACCGGAATGCAGCCCCTGAGAACTTCTCTGAAATTGAATTCAGCTCTCAGGTGGAAAGAGGTTTCAACACCCGTTCTCTAGCTGCTGCCCTGAATGTGCATTCAGACTGAGTATCTCTTTACAAATTTGTAGCCCGTTCTACCTCTTTGAAAATCTCCAATTACATTTCTCAATGGCAGAGTAGCCAGTGATGGAATGGCTTGTTCTATGGGGTTACATCATGCACTGTGGATGTATCCAGAGGAGCCCGTCGGATCAGAACCAGCGGCCACTGTTTGAGCTATTCAGCAGCAAAATTATCTGTCGTGTGAAAGGCAAGCAGAAGCCTTCTCCACACGTCCTGTTTTCAGATGGGGACATCACCGCACAAAAGTTACCCGCCGCAGACAACATCAGGTCCAACAGTGGCTCTTTGATGATTTCCATAATCCGTCTTGCAACCAGACCTGTGCGAGATTATGTTTTGATGCTCTTTTTCCCTTCCAACAAAATGGCCCCTGTTTTCTTTGGTGATCGTACAAGCTCTTGAAATGTCTCTCTGTTTTCATTCTTTGCTGGGACCTGTCTGACCCTTCCTTCAGTGATGTCATCACAACATGTACCATCCGACAGCAATATCTCCAGTGCTCTGCAGTAATATCCGCTCGCTTTGGCTGACCCACTTGATTTTATTTAATGGAGCTCGGTGATGCCAATAAGTTATGTGTGCTGACGTAACATCGTCCTGTCTGCTCTTTAGGATATGAATGGCTACGTAGACCTAGGTGATGTTAGGCAGGTGGATCCCAGAGAAAAGGCCTCATCAGTGGTGGCACCCCATCTATTGGAGTGCTTGCTCCTCCTGAGGGAGGCTCACGTGGTGACACTGAATCCTGCATAATTCCAGCACCAGGTGAAGACATTTTTATTTAACCAGGCCTTTTACAATTTTTGGTCAATGGTTTTCAGAAGTCCTGCAACAAAATGTTGCAGTACAGAGGGCTGCTGTTCAGGATTCCATCACCACTCCAAAAGTTTTCAATCCTGCCCCCCCCTCACCAAACACCAATATTCTGCGGCCACTGAGCATGCTCAGTTCTCATTGGGTTGTTTTTGGGATCCCCCTGTTCCCACCCCCAAAATATTTTAGGCTTGCAGAATTATATATATATATATATAATTCTGCAAGCCTTGGGGTTTCCCCACATCTCCCTCTTCTGCCTGGGTTGTGCCACTTTGGCTACTAAAGCAACAACACTCATCTTCTGAACATAGGTAATAGAAGGAACGATACGGCTGTTGTGGTTTTTGTCCTGCTTTGTAGCTTTTAATGATTTTAAGCAATATTTTTTTAATATCCTTATACTGCCCTCATGTCCTGCTTGTGGCCTTTCCACAGGCATCACGTTCGCCACTGTGGAACAGAATGCTAGACTCGATAGGCCTTTGGTCTGATCCAGTGCTGCTCTCCTTATAAGAAGGGGGTTGTCTGGGCTTCCCGAGGCGGGAAGGTCGTCACGTGAAGAGGACAAGAGATGAAGAAGGATTGTGACCTGGGACAGCTGACTGATGTGTCAGAGAAACAGGACAAAAATGGTTTGAAAGCCTCATCAGAAAGACATCTGTCTCTGCCAAAACACCGAGGAAGGGTGAACGATCTATCGTGAAAAATGCAGCGAACACATGAAGCAAGGATCAAGAGTACAAGAGAGACCTTTGCATTTAGCCACAAGCTGGCCATTAATAATTTTGGAAAAGTCTGTCTAGACACAGCTTAATGCAGAAGGCAGGCAGCAGATACAACCACCTCCCGAAGAGGTGAGGCTGTTAGCTTGGCGTTCGAAGGATGGCTTGACGCTCTGGATGAATGAACGGAATGTTTGAGACCTAAAACAGGTCACTGAGAAATTCTGCCTCCAGCAGAATTTGGGATCAGTCACTGCGGTTCTGCTATTGGGAAATGGTGTTCTTCCAACATTACTGATGTTTGCATTGCTTTTATGGAATCTGTTCAGCCACCTCTATAATCCTCTATATCCTTGTGCATTGTATCATATATTAAAAATATTGAATGTCGCCTCAAGGTTTCAAAACCCATGGTACAGCAAGAACTACAGTTTCTGCAGCCCTAAGACTACAAAGCCCACGGTGGGGTGTAACTGCGAGTGAAATCTGTATGCGGAAAAGTACCTTGAGGGCCTGTAATTGAACTGAACAATGGCTCATATCAAAAGTATGCCAGTGGAAGTGAGACCAGCAGAATCACCCAAGAGAATTAAAGCAGCAATCCAATGCATGTTTAAGGTGTTGGTTTTGACCTTTAAAACCCTACACGGCTCCGGCCCAGCTTATCTCAAGGAGCGCCTCCAGCAACATCAAGTAGGCCGCTCAACAAGGTCTGCCACGGACGGCCTTCTCCTTATTCCATCAGTCAGAGCAGCCAGGCTGGTGGGGACTAGGAAGAGGGCCTTCTCTGTGGCGGCCCCCACATTATGGAACTCCCTCCCTAGTGACCTTCGCCATGCCCCCTCCGTGATGAGCTTCCGCCGTGCATTAAAAACATGGCTGTTCAGGCGGGAATATGGGGTGGGTTAGGTTTTTAATGAGAATTTTTTATATTGTTTTAATTATTATATTTTATTGTGTTTTACTGTATTTTAATTGTACATCGCCCAGGGTGGCCGGGTGGCCGGCCAGACGGGCGATTGATAAATATAATTAATAAATAAATAAATAAATAATGTTTAGACAGGAAAAAAGTCCTATAATTCCCAGCATTCCCCAGCCAGCATGGCTGGCTGGGGAATGCTGGGATTTGTAGGACTTTTTCCTGTCTAAACATGCATAGGATTGCACCCTAAATGGAATAAAGAACATGCTGGATCAGAATGTTGCAGCAGACGTTGGGGGTAGAGGATTCTGGGAAATTTAGGGAAATCTCTAGTGTCCTCCCTATCATGCATGGTCATGCTAGGACTCCCAGAGGCCTCCAGGCCACTTTGCGGGTGGCTTGTTCTCAGTAGTGGTAGCGTGGCACTTTCCCTATGCTTAAATATTATTGTTATTGAAAACATATGCTGTTGTATAGCAACTAACATGAGTATGTTGTGAGCTGGGTACTCCTGATTTCAATTCTCATCTCATCTCGAGTTTCCTACCTGGCATTTGTTGGATGATAGTCTGGTTTAAAAGAAGTTCCATATCAACTTACTTTTCATACACATTGTGGGAGAAGACTAGCTAGCATGGTTTAACTACAAGCACCCTCTCAAGATGGGGGTGTGAGCGCAGGCATGCAAAAGAAAAACATGAGGTACGGCGACTTGCTTCTGTCATGGAGGAGGCACATGCTGCTTGCTTCCTGGTTGCAGAGGGAGAGAGGAAGAGGAAAAGGGGGAGGAGGAAAGGAGGAGGAGGAAAGGAGCTGATGCAAGTCACAGGGCACCAAGGGGATGAGCTAGCCCAGGGGTTCTGAACCATGAGGGAATTCCCCCCAGGGGGGGGGGATTTTAGGGTTTCAGGGGGGAATTGGGACCACACAGACTCAAACTGTTGGGATACTGATCTTTCTACAAATTACAATTCTACAGATTGTACATAATCTACAGGACATCACACCTTCTTGTATGGCACAGATTATGTTAGACAATCTTGGAAAGGGGGGGGGATGGCATTCTGACATAGGGTGAAAAGGGTGCATGGGGCAAAAAAAAAAAAAGGTTGAGAACCACTGAGCTAGACATTCTCTATTATTTATTTATTTATTATTTATTTATTATATTTATACCCCGCCTTTTTTCCTGAAAGGAACCCAAGGCAGCTTACATAATCCTCGATTATCCTCCTCCTCCTCTCCATTTTATCCTCACAACAACCCTGTGAGGTAGGTTAGTCTGAGAGTCAGTGACTGGCCCAAAGTCACCCAGTGAGTTTCATGGCTGAGCGGGGACTAGAACCCGGATTGCTTCCGAGTGCCTGGAAGCAGGCAGAGTTGTTCTTATTATCCAACAGCATTAAGCAAATATCTCTTGCCAGAGTTACCTGCAACATTTCCTGTTACTTTGATTGCTTTCTATCCCTGTGCCCTTCCTTGCATGGAGATAATAAGATGCTGGCTGGGGCATGCTGGGAGTTGTAGGCCTTTTTTCCTGTCTAAACTTGCATAGGATTGTACCTTAATAGACTCATTTTTGTGTGCACTTTCCCCTACTATATAGAGTGTTGTACGCATCATTGTTTTTTTATTTTATTTGATAACTCCATTGCAGCATTTGGAGAAGTGAGAATTTAAAAGGATGACCATGTTTTGGTGCATGTATTGGTGTGAAAATGCAAATTTTGGAAGGTTCACTTTAAAATGAGAACTGGATGCATTTTTCCACATCTCTACTGGGATTATACATTTGGCAACCACTGGGAGGTCTGGATCACATTTCTCCAAGACAAAGCAGTGGTGTGTGCACAGCGTTTTACAGAGTGGGAGAAGGTGGATAACGGAAACATGAAATCCCTGTGTGTGTGTGTGTGTGTGTGTGTGTGCGCGTGTGCAGGGAAATGATTGTGCGACATGGCTAAGTGTGTGGATTTGAACTGCTCTCCCCCCAGTCTTAGCCTCGGACCCTAACAACCACAGCACACTCGATTTCCAGATTTCTTATTATTTTCAATTATAATTTTTTTAAAAAGAAAAACCAATATAAAACGCCTAATTCAAATGTCAATTATAGCCCGATAAAAGGATAATCTGGTGCTATACAATATAGATGTTGGAGCATAAGACTGAACAGGAAAAGGGACTACAGAACACATAGATCTCTAGAGGAGCACGTGGAGATTAGAAGAGGAGTACCTGAATTTCACCCACCTGCTGGAAATCTAACGGGGAAACCCTTGGCTGCCCTTCAGAGCCAGCGTCAGAGGTAGGCATAGTCGGGCACCTGCCAAGGGCCCACACCCCAGCAGGGGCTGGTGAGCCCACAAGAGCCCCCTGGACTTGCTCCTCCTTTTCACCCTTGCAGCCTGCTGGTTCACCTGCCTCTCGCTCTGGCCCAGAGAACAGTGGTGGTGAGAAGGAGGATCAGGAGATGCCACGGCCTGCTTGCTCACCGGCTCTCTACCTGCCGAGTGAGCAAGGGCTAGCCATGATGAGACAGAGAAAGAGCAGCTGGTGACAGTGGCAGCGAGCAGGTAGACTCACTGAAGGAGGGCGGCCATGGAGGGTGTCTTGCCCAAGGACCCCCCCCCCCCAAAAGCCTGGAGGGAGCCAGCACTGCTTCCCTTTGGAGCAAACAGTACTGAGCCAGCTGGAAGAAGGATCTGATTTAGTATAATAAAGGCATATGTCCCTTTGCAAAATAAGCATGGGGACATAAACTGGATCTGGCTCAAAGATCTGGCCATGAACCGCCATGCTCCGATGCAGTATATCTCTGAATGCTCTGACGCTCAAAACCTTGCTTGTGAGCTTCCTAGAGGCATTGGAAAGAGAATTGGTCTGTCTTGTCGATGGAAGTAGGTCTGATCCGTCAAGGCAGTTCTTATGTTCTTCTCTTTGGCCGCAAGTATTTAATATCAAGTAAAACAGTGTTACCCACTTCCCCAAGTTCCAGTGGCAGTGCTGTGGGGTTTAGTTTCCTTTGGATAAGGGAACAATGAAGACTTCGGGCATCTTTGCAATTGTGTGTGTGTGTGTGTGTGTGTGTATGTGTATAAGAGCATGGTGAAAACAAAGCATTCCTTCTATTTCCAATGTTCAGGCTGTGAGTGCTGATGCTTGCGCAGACAAAGTGGCACTGCCCACGCACGAGAGGGAGGTAGGTACCAACATGCTTGGGGAAACCCCAAGGTTTGCAGAAGTACAAACATAAAAATAAAATAAAATCGGGGGGGGGGAGAGCCTCAGCTGGGGGAGGACACCCAACAACAGCCCAACGTGGACTGAGCATGCTCGGTCAGTGGCCATGAAATCCTGACTGACCCCTGTGGGTGGGTGGAATAGGAAACCATGTCGGAGGAGAAATGGAAGGCCTGTGTGGCTCACGCTGGCTCAGCTTGTCTGAGCACGGAAAGCTCACCAGGGTCAGGTCTGGTTATTACTTGGATGGGAGACCCCCACCTCAGGGGGTTGGACTCAGTGGCCTTGTAGGCCCCTTCCAACTCTGTGATCTATGCATCTATTATGGAAGGGGATATGGCCGGCCGGAACAGTGAACAGGATGCTCTACAACCGTGTTCTCCAACCTTGGGTCCCCAGATGTTTTTGGCCTACAACTCCCAGCATGCCCCAGCCAGCTACGCTGGCTGGGGCATGCTGGGAGTTGTAGGCCAAAAACATCTGGGGACCCAAGGTTGGAGAACACTGCTCTACAAAACAAAACAGAAAACCCAGCCCCCTCTCTTTCCACCTTCCTCATTTCCAACTGCAAGTGGCTTTTCGCTGCCTCTCTGCTCTGACTCCTCAGCCGGAGGGATGCCACCTTCTTCAACCTCTGATGGATATCTCATTCCAAACCAAAATCCAGAAAGAGAGAGAGAGAGAGAGAGAGAGAGAGAGAGATTCCCAGCGACCAGGAGACCATCTCCTATCCTTCGCTCCCACGGATGAATAACAACAAATAATTCTGGGCTATTACCAGTAATAGGCCTGACAAAAGATTATGCAGCAGCCATGACAAGATGCGTTTGTACAATAAGAACAAATGGTGTGGAAATGTGGGTTCGGGGGGGCGGGGATGGAGAGCTATGCAGAAATCATTTGGCAGAATGTGTTTCTCTCTCTCCCCCCCCCTCCCCGGATCCTCACCTAACGTGAATCCACAGGCAGGTGGCTAAGCCGGTTTCCTCCTCCAACTCTTCCCACCTGTTTATAGCCAGGGATGTGCTGCTCTGCTTTGTGACACTCGCTTTCTGATGGGAAAAGAAGCAGCAAGGAGAGGAGGTGTCCAGTTGTAGAAGAGCTTGTGGGCTAAAACAGTCGTGGGAGTGAGAGAACCTTGCTGGTTTTCAGAACAGAGCTGGGATAAATCTTTGTGAACTGCATTTTATGATTTTTTTTTTAAAAAAACCCATGCCTCAATCATGGGCCACATCCTTTGCCGCTGCTCTAGGCTTGGGCAAACTGGCCCTTAATCAGAAGTGGCCACAAGTCTTTTTCACCCCCTCTTTTCCTACAGCACTTCTGTTCCTACAAAGGAAGCATTTTACCCCTAAAATATCTACGTTTCCTCCCTGCACCCAGGGAGAATCATTATAATGACTGAGATAGTTCGTATAATAGCACCACTACTGTATAAGGTGTTGTGGCTTTTCTTTCTTTCGTTTGTTACAGAGCAGCGTAAGCAACAACAACAGCAACACTGAAGACACAGGTGCCTGCCCCAAAGAGCTTACAGTCTAAATGTGACCCTTTGAGGAAACCACAGAGGGAGGGGAAGAAGATAAGAAAAGGAAGAGCTGTAAAGCTAACTGGGTGACGGCAATGCTTCAGTTGGGGCTAAGCCAAAGGCGACACAGGCCAAGGAGGCTTTTGAGGAGGGCTTTGAAGTAAAAGTAAGAGCTAGGAGTGCGGCATTGTAGGTGTCTTTGGGGAAGGAGTTCTAGGTAGAAAGGGTAGAAAACTTCTTTGTTTTGTACCCCTTCAGGAAAGTGGCAGGGGATCATGCTTCAATGCTTCCCCAGGTCAAAAGCCCCTGCCTGTAGAAAGCTAGACTACAGCTGTTTTCCCTGACATGCTAGATTTCCAAGTGAAGGGATTTTTTTTTTTTTTTTAAGGGAGAAGATGACATGTGCTACAGGGCTCAGGCTAGTAGCACTCTGGGTCAGGAACCAGTTCCATGCTACTTGCAGCACCTGACCGATGGTCAGAAAAGGGAACAGCTTTTCTGGTACTTCAAGTCAGGAAATTAGCACACACACACCGTCCCAGATCCCTCCTGGTCCTAACCATCAGGTGACACCAAGGAACTAATCCTCTGCCATTGCTGGGCAGGTTGTCGCTGAAGGGAATTGCCAGGTTATCCCTCTTTGCAGCCACTGCCTTTGCCTGGCTATTTGCCCTCAGCTTGGGACTTGGCACTCATCACCTGAGCAGCACCTGGCAGGAACACTGAAATCGCTGATATATCCCAAACCTTTGAGAGCAACCAGGCTACTGGTCACTAGGGCCAGGGCTTTTTTTGGTGGTGGCACCATGCTTCTGGAACTCATTATTGGCTGGGTTACATCAAAACCTGTCTTTGCAGACCTTCAGAAGAGCTTTCATTTATTTTCAGTGGGCTTTCTGCTAGGAATAGAACCTGCATCTTCATTCAGGGACAGTCTACCTGCACCAAACTACAAAGGAAAGCCATCTTTTGTATTATTGGCTTTATTTATTTATTACATTGCTATACCGTCTCCCAAAGCAGTTACTTTACTCCCAACTCAAGGATGGAAAGCGGAATATCGGTGGTCAATATAAGTGGTTTTAAAGATGTTCATAAGGCTAATCTAAAAATATGCAATATAAACATCAAAAACTGGGAAGCTCTGGCCCATGAACGATCTAAATGGAGGTTGGCCTTTCACAAAGGTTCCATGGACTTTGAAGAAGCCCGAGTGCAAGGTGAAGGGGAGAAACGTGCTAAGCGAAAAGCACGTCAAACGAATCCTTCACAGGACCATCTTCCATCTGGTAACCTGTGTCCTCACTGTGGGAAGCTGTGTGGATCTAGAATTGGCCTCCACAGTCACTTACGGACCCATCGCTAGAGTCTACACAATCTTCTTTAGAATTTCCTCCTTTTATCCCGGAAGACAATCTTACTCAGTCATGAGTGATCGCCTGATGATGATGACTGCCCAATAGCCAAAGCTCTCTGGGCGGTCCACAACCATTAAAACCGCAAAGTACACCATAAAATACAGTATAATTAAAAAAAGAAAAGAATTGAAACTACAGTATTTCTTAGGTACTCTTCCGCTCGATTGACTGCTGCTAACCTATCCAGGGTGACTGCCTCTCTCCCCATTTATATACACACACACGTATACTCCCATAAGACTACAAAAAACACCCTTCATGCCACCAGTCCTCAACATTCCAGTAACACTCTAGCTGCACAGCCTTGAGTTCAGAAGGAGAATCGCGAGGGGGGGGGGCGCGCGGAGAGTTTGAGTTAAAGAACTGGTTTGAATAGGCCACGCCTCCTCCTCCGCATTGGCTCTCCCCTAACAAATCCTCTGAAGCCATTGGCTCAAGACTCTTCCCACCGCCTGCCCATTCTTCTCTCTGCGCCCCCCCCCCCCGCCCCGAAAGACCACTCCGGCCCCTTGAAGGGCGAAGAGAGAGGAGAGCTTTGGGATTCTCCCCCGCCTCCGCGCAGGACTAGCTAGACTCGGATCAGATCCGTGCAGTGGCTGGAGAGGCTTGCAGCGCCGCCTCCCCTGGGCCCCGCCTCTCATCCTGCCTAAAGCAAACGCATCGCGACGCCTCCTCGGATTCGGATCCGCTTTGCATCTTCCTGAGCGGGATCGAACCTCCCCAAAGCGAAGCAAGCTCTTCTCCTCCCCCTTCCCCTCCCCACGCCACTTTCTTTTAAAAGAAGGAGTTTAAATTCTCCACGCCCCCTTAGTAAATATTTAGCAGTGAGAAAATACCTTCATGGCCAAGTCGCGCCCGTGGGGGGGGGGGGGGCGACCTTTTCCTGGCTCCTCATTTCAAGGCGCTAGGCAGCGCTGAGGGCTTGGAGTGAATATTAATTCTTTCGGACCTAAGCCAGGGTGTTTTTTCGGTCTTTTTTTTTTTTTTTTTCTTTTTAAATGTTCTGAATTATTACGAGTAGTATTGTTGCAAAGGAAAGAAGAAGAAGAAACCCAAACCCCGAATCTTTCTCCGAGGACCGCGTTTTGCGCCGCTGGCACGCTTTTTTGCATCGAGGCGATCATCACAACTCCCCATCAGGGTGGTGGGGAGGAAAATAAGGTCTCTCTCTCTCCCCCCCCCCCCAAATCCTCGCAACTCCTCCTCCTCCTCCTCCTCCTCCTTTGGCCAAAGGACTTCTCCAGACAGACTGCGGTTTCACCTTCCCCGGCGGGGAGACTGACTGAAGGTTGAGGCGGGCGTGGAAGTGCCGATCGACGCGGGATATCCTCCCTTGTTCTGCGCCCCGCTGCAATGGTAAGGCGATTCTCTCTCAACTCCCCACCACCAGCTATGGATATCCAACCCCACACACACACGCCTCCCCTCTTCTGTCGCTTCAGCGTCTTCTGTGCCAGAGATCGGAGGTTTCAGGGGCGGGCGGGCGGGCGTATGTATGTGTGTTTTTGGGAAGGAAGGCGAAACAAGAGAGTTGCTGGCAAGCGTGCCTTTCTTGCACAGTGGCGCGGGGGTGGAATGGGGAATTGGGGAGGTCTTGAAAGGTTTGCAAACAAACCAAACCAAAACACACACACACACACCAGAGACGCTGCTCTCTCTCTCTCTCTCTCTCTCTCTCTCTGGCGTGGATTTGATTCCTGGGAATTGCATTCTTGCCTAGGAATTACGCACGGCCGCAGCCAGAAACGCAGCGCGCACCAAATCTACGCGCCCGTGCTGTTTTTTTTTTTTTTGTGTGTTGCTGCCTTCAGCAATAACGGTGTGCCTGGCCGGGATGGAAAGGTGACATCTGGGTGGGGTGGGTGGTTTGTTTTAGATGTGGATTTTTTTTGGTGTGTGTGTGTGTGTGTGTGTGTGTGGAAGTTGGGGGTGGCGGCGGCGGGGAGAGGAAGCCCAGCCGCTCTCAAGAGGGCAGCGTGTTGGTATGTATCTCACGTCTGCTTTTCGTTGCAACATGGCTGGTAAATCACACCCCCGGGGTTTGCAGGCAGTCCGATCCGCAAACCGGTTAAGTCGAAACCTTGGGATTCAAACACTGTCAGACTACAGGCCTGTGTGTGTGTGTGTGTGTGTGTGTGAGAGAGAGAGAGAGAGAGAGAGGGAGAAGACTGCATGCAACCCAGAGCCAGTCGGATACATGGGGGAGCTTTGACATTGACTTCAGGAAGGCGGGGCTGTACCTTACTACCCAACCACTCTTTAATCCCATGAAATGAACCCAGCACTTTAAATTTATTTATTTGCCGAAGTGGGTTGTGTGTGTGGGTCCAGCCGCTGGGAAGGCTGACCTGAGCGAGATTCTCTGAGCGCCCCGCAGATTGCAGATTTGGTTCCTCAAAAAACTCAAAAAGATCATGTTTAAAAGAAGGAACTCCTCACTCTAGCCGCTCTGAGGCACGCCGGGGTTAAACGTGCTCACAAATTATGTATCCGCAGCCTGTGTGTATTCGGTGTGCTTCCCCACATCAGTATTAGGACAGCTGGTTCCAGTGTTGAGCTGCTCCCACTTAAAAAAAGAAAAAGAGCGGGGGGGGGGGGGAGAATGGAAAGAGCGAATGTTCAGGGGCTTTCTTGTGTATCCTTTAAGAGGGTGGATTTCAACATGTGCTGTGTGGCTGCGGTTCAATCTGAAATAACGGAAGAGTCTCATCATTGGTTCCCAATGCAGAATAAATCTCACCTCTCTGTCTCTCCGCCATCTGGAACTTTGTGGTGGGGCTCTGTCGTTCTAGAGCAGCATGGGAAACCTGTGGCCATCCAGATGTTCTGGACTACAGCTCCCATCATCCTTGGCCATTGCTCATGCTTCCTGGGGCTGATGGGAGTAGGAGTCCAGCACCACTGGGAGGGCCACAGGTTCCTCCCCACTATTCTAGAGGGAAGGATTAGTTATGGGGGTTCGCCCAAGCCCTAGCCTGAGCACTTATTGGAATACAGTGAGTGAGAGAAAGAGAGAGAGTTCAAATACATTTTATGGCTTGGATTTAAAGATGGATTGTTTAATTGTGTGTGGGGTTTTTTTTGTTTTGTTTTGCTCTTTTGCTTTTTTTTTATTTATTAAAAAAATAATATAATTTATATCCCACGCCCTTGAAGGTAAAAACATTCCCAGGGCAGATTAGGGAGATACGAAGAGCCCTGCTAGATCTGACCAAAGGTCCACTTCTTTCCCACAGTGACTAACCAGATGCCCCTGGAAAGCCCCATAAGCAAGTCACAAAGGCAATGAACCAGGTGTAGGCAATTTGGTGCCCTCCAGATGTTTTGCACAACGACTCCCATAAGCCCCAGCCGGCAGGGTCAGTGGTCAGGGATCATGGGAGCTGTAGTCCAGAACATCTGCTGAACCTCTGGTTGCCTACCCCTGCAATAAATCCTCTCTCATTGCTGCCTGCTCCTGTCCCAAATGCTTTCTACGTTGGTCAATTTCACTGAAATCAGCGAGGTTTACCTCCATCCATGTCCTGTGGTAAAAACCTGGGGTCTAAATCCCAGACTGAAAGATGAGTGAAAGCGTACTTGACCCTCTCTTGTGCTCTTTGTGCCAAATGGGCATGCTGGTAGGATAAGAAAGAGAAATGAAATGTTCAACCGAGCCAATGTCACGCCGTTTTTTTGACACTTGCCTTCTAGCCAATTTTGAACACAAACCGATGGAAGGCTGCAGTCCTATGTATGCTTACTCTGCAGGACTTACTTCAGCGGGGCTGCACTCATCTCATGTGTGAAAATGTCTGGTGGGTCCAGATCCTCCATCTGATCCTTCTCAACCGGCTTGTAGATCTTAGAGGGGCTGGTGGTGACATCCAATTCCACACATGTTCTTGGAAGGGAGTCAGCTTGTGTGTGTCGTATATACGATTGCAGTTTGGTCCCCGTCCTTCTGCATGAGTCGATATATATTCAGCTACGTGCAGATTTAAAGGTTGTTCATTGCTGAACATTTGCGGTAAAAAATGGGGGGGGGGCGGAAATGAGAAGGATATTGGGTGTGTTTGGAAACATACCTATAAGTGTGCTGTTTATGATGTTCCCACTTCCATGATTATGATCTGGATCCACTCCATCTATGTTAGTCTTGGCTTCTAATATTAGCATATGTCTGTTCCTGTTGTTGATCTGATGGTCGCGATGTAAACAGGCACATATCTATTAGCTGGAGTGAAACACAACCGTCAGTTTTCTTAGGCTGCAATGTTAAAGCATGCTTGCATCATGAAACCAGCGGGACATTTTGACTGAGTAAACATTGCTAGGACTGGAGTTCCTTGTTGTTTTTGTGCAGGGCTTGTGGATTCCGCCTTTTGTTTTGTTTTGGGGTTGTTGTTGTTGTTGTTGTTGTTTTTTACATGAATATATTACAGCGACTATCCAAAATCTGGTGAATGTCATCCTCTATATGTCAAAAGAAGAATAAGATTTGGTGCACCTTAAAAGACAAACGGATTTATTGTGGCTGAAGCATTAATGGACACAAGGTGTTTTTATCTGTCAGCAGCACACGCACACGCACACGCACACGCACACAGAAATATAAAGAGAAGGTCAAAGCCCATGGGACGGAAGAGGTTTCTCTGTGATATCTCCATGTAGAGCACAGATATATACCCCAGCCTTGCCCAACGTGGCTGGGAATGAGGACCATGCTGGCTGGGGATGATGGGTGTTGCAGTCCAACACATTTGGAAGGTACCACGTTGTGTAAGTCTGGTATACAGTATAAGAACAAAGCGGCCGATTTACACTAGCGATAACTAGTGATAATACCCTGCTCCTGTCTGTTGTGTGCTAGCACAATATTTGTCGTCGGAATGACACTTATTCCAATCCTTCGTTCACATTTAGGTGACCGTCAACATTCAGCTGTGCATTCTGAGTTTTTTTCCCCCCAGACATCTGCAGAATTCATTGGGGGATTGTCAACATTTCCCTGTGAATGTTGACATTCCCCAATATACTTTAGGCATTTGCGGGATGCATATATATAGGTTGAATGTGTGCCATGTGGTTTTGTTGAAGGTATGCCTTTTTGCAAAAACAATTGAGGAAGCTTTCACAGTCTTTCCCAAGCTGGCGCCCTCTGGATGTGTTCGACTACAGTTCCCATCATCCATGGCCATGCTGGCTGTGGATGATGGGAACTGTAGTTCGACACATCTGGAGAGGGCTCCAGTTTTTGGGGAAGGCTGCTTTAGAGCTCTGACCTTCAACCTGTCCGCTGTGCCCCACAACTCCGCTAAGAACTGCATGTGTGTCATGAGACGGCTGTTTTCTTCTTATATTTGTTAAGGTAAGGAGAATTAGACGGGGAGAAGAAGAAACTCAGGGGGATACACAAAAACACTGCGAGAGGGAGGTGATCATATACGGCTGCTATTACTTTATCTTTTTATTTTTACCTTCATCCCGTAAGCAACCCTGGAAATACTGATTTTGAAGGTTGTTGGTGTATCAATTCTTAGATTGATATAATTTATAAATGAGTAAAATATTAAAAGCGGGCCCCATCTTGTAACTTGGGTTTAGAGGTGGATCGCAGGTAGGACAAGCGTGGAGCCTATCCATTTAGAGCAGTACTACATACATGTTCCGTTTATAAAGATTTGGTGGCGTGTTCTGAAGTGAGAGCCACACACACGTTCCATGGAACTGTCATGCATTAGAAAAAGGAACCTTTCCTGGATTATGTGGGTTTCCCATTCCCACCCTGCCTCATCCAATCACATTTCTCCATTTTTGGTTCTGTAGAAAGTTTCCACTTTTTAGATTTCCTATGTAAATCCGAGGTTTACATCCTGTTCCCTCACACTCAGTGCCATTGCTGACCCTGGAATGTATGGGGTAATAATTCAGTATTAAGTGCTTCTTCTGAGCATGTCGAGAGTGTATTTCTCTCACCATTGACTATTGGTAGCCAGCCCAGAGATTATCTGGGATTAGGGAGAACATGAGCTTTTGGATGAGAAGGTAAGATTTACAAGCACACATGAGTCCTGTTGACACAGTGAATGGAATGTTAGAATCGGTTGTAGCATTTTCTGTAGCTAGTTTGCCATTTTGTACGACAGATTGCCCAAGCAAACGCTTTACGTTTGTGATTCCATTTGTGCTGGTAGTAAAGTTTAATTACTCTGCAAAATAGGGGGACCTCAAGCAGGTCTTTGAGTGGAACTCTTCTTCTAGGGTGCACAACCCCCTGTTGAGAAATTTCTCTAGCCTCATCAAAACTCTTTTGGTTTCCCTTGAAATTCCTCGGATGCTTCTCTCACCGGAGAAGGAACCCCCAAAATTTGCTTTCAGTTTTGCCTAAGGTGAAATCTCGTTAGCAACTCTAGCCTGAGCGATCTGGACCTGGCCTGGCGGTTGCAATTAGCAAGGCTTTCTCTTTGGGGGTGCACCTATTATTACTACACTCCCTCCCCTTTCTCCTCCTTGACTCCCTTTAAGCATTTAGAAGGGCAGTTAATTAACATCTTATTCTTCAAGGTGCTCAGAGGTGGCAAAGGCAATTATTGGGCGCCACTTTGAGAAAGAGTTCCCAGGATTTTGTACTGATCCGATGCTGCATTCAAGCATTTCCTTGTTTATTTTTAAAATTATTTTTCTTTTAATGGTGTTTTAAAATCATCAAGTCTCATTGTTTTATTATATGCTATAGTTTTTATAGAGGGCGCTTTTTGGGGCCGGGGGGGAAGATAATAACTGAATGAACAACAAAGGGGCTTGAGGCACCTTAACCACTAAGACATTTATAAAAATGTATAAAGACTAACAAATGTGTTAGTCCTTAAGGTGCCACAAGGCTGCTCTTTGCTTTTGCCGCAATAGACGAGCACACAGCGACCCTATGGAAATAACTGTGCTGAACCTTTAATGGCTTGCTGCCATTAAAGGTTCAGCACGGTGGTGTACGTTGCAGCGTTGCTAAGGCACATGATTGCCATAGAGCAGCCTTCCTCAACCTGAGGCCTCTCGCGCATGTGTTGAACTACAACTCCCATCATCCCCAGTGTCAGCCATGCTGACTGGAGTTGATGGGAGTTGTAACCGATACCAGGTTGGTGGAAAGCTGCCTTTGGGAGTTCCATAAGCCTAAACAAACAAACAAACAAACAAACAGACAGACAGACATATAAAAGGCAGGTCTCTGCCATAAGGAGCTTACAATCTAAAATAATAATGGGGGTGGGGGAATAGAGGATGGTGAGGCAGGGACAGTGTTACGGCAGAATGTAAACAGATGTGGTGATTATTTTAAGATTTTTAAGGCAACTATTAATGTCTCGGCACTGTGATATTTTCATGACCGAAAGATGGGACATCCGTTTAATAAAGGACATAAGCAGTGACAAGTTCATTTCCGTTCCCGTTTCATGGATGGGATATTCGGCCAAGGACAAAAGAATCCCATGACCGGGTCAGCACGCATTCGGCTTTATCCCTTGGCTCTGACAATCTGTGGCTGCAAGCCAGACCCTTGAGCAGCGGCTAGGGCAACCTTCCCCAATGTGGCGCCTTCCAGATGCCTTGGACTACAGCTCCCATAATCCCCAACCATCGGACATGCTGTTTGTGGCTGATGGGAGTTTTACTCCCGTACATCTGGAGGGTGCCAGCTTGGGGAAGGCTGAGCCAAGGGATGCACGCACGGCCAGGCTCCCATTAGAACAGTGTTCTCCAACCTTGGGTCCCCAGATGTTTTTGGCCTACAACTCCCAGCATGCCCCAGCCAGCGTAGCTGGCTGGGGCATGCTGGGAGTTATAGGTCAAAAACATCTGGGGACCCAAGGTTGGAGAACACTGCATTAGAATTATCCATGGCTCGTAAATTAACATCTTTTTAAATATTTTTTAATTTTTTTTATTAAATTTTAAAACAATACAAAGAAAATAACACACACACATAACTAATATTGTGCTCCCATCACCATGGGACCAAACAATCCAATAACTCTATAATTGTTCATTATTCCAAAAATACCACATATCTTGACAGGGTAAACTCCCTTTCCCCTTTTTAAACACATATTCCAAAAATAATTAACATCTTTGCCAAGGCTCCGTGGCAGAGCAGTCCTGTTTCACCCATAAATTGTCCCAGGTCCGATGCCATTTGCGTATCTCATTTCCGAGGTCCGAGGGAGCAGGGCTAGAAAAGCCCCCCTGGCCAGGTTAATACCAGGTTAGATAGACTTAACAAAAGGCAAATAGATGTGACCCCCTTAGAATTTGTGCGGTGAAAATCGACCAGGATGAAGGTCAAGAAATCACGATACTCTTATGAATACTTATGAATAGCATGGGGGACAGTTACAAATTGCCCAAAGATATCCATAGTGTATCTATACTGGGGTTGGGATGCCAGGAAAAAAAGCCATGTTGGAATCCCATAGCTGGGAGATGACGCCAAAAACTAAGCCATGTAATGCAATCTTCTCGCATAAGGGAGGACGATCTCTCCACCAGCTCGGGAGACATCCGTTTGTGCGATCCAGATATTGCTCGTCAACCCGATGCCCGCCAGATGTGTTGGACTACAACTCCCATCACCCCAGCCAGCACGGCTTCTCTCTTTGAGCAGAGCTGCTTGGCAATAATTTAATTGTAGGTGGGGGAAACTAGGCCCCCTCGACAAGGTACATAATGGATTAGATCCAGATTTAGCTGTACTTAGAGTAGACCCATTGGAAGCAGTGGACCTTAAGTGGGCTGCTTTTGTGGTGTTCATTCTAGGTTGGGGAGAGAGATTTTGTGTATTGCAGATGAACACTTTTCATGTTGTAAGGTTTTTATATGTTTTATGGTGTTTATTTTTATTTGTATTATTGTGCTAATTACAGTTTACATTGGTTTGGGCCTTCTGTTATATTAATTATGGATGTCTGTATTAGTGTGTATAAGCCTGCTTTTTGTGGTGGGAAGCAACACATAAATTTTAATAATAATAATAATAATAATAATAATAACAACAACAACAACAACAACATCAACAACAACAACAAAAAGAATGACTCATGCTGACTAATATAAATTAAATTGATTTCAACAATGGGTCTGCTCTGATTAATCTGGATCCGACCCAATGTACGCTTCCGTGGGCTTATCGTAATGGTGCCGGTTTGCCCCACAGCTTTTTGCATGTCCAACGTATATGTGTTAGGCAGCATGCTTGTGTACTGGCCTACATGCATAGACCCAAACATCGTAAAGACTGCAGCCACAGCCTATCTTTGCAGTGTATATGATTGGAGCCAACGTATGCTGAAGTCAGTGCATGCCCAGGCCGCTATGCAGAGGGTCTCTCCCACATGTGGCATGTAGAACACATGGAGCAGGAATGGATTGCACGATCACAGTCACTTCCAACCTGTGAACATTTACGAAGGGCTTTCAGTAGCTCAGACGTCCAATAAGGTAAACTGGATTGCTTGGATTCTAGCCAGAAAAAGCAACATATGGATAGAAAGTCCAGGAAAGGACATCCTGACCAGTTCAATGAGCCGGTTTATTTAAGCTCCTCGTTCCAAAAGATGTACGTAGGGATGTACAACACCTGTCCCTTTATATCTGCCTTCCCGCAAATTGGCATTGCATATTTCAGGATGCTTTTCTATTCAAAAGCAGATATCTAGTTTTCACAAAGCTGACCACTGCTTGCATCTAATACCCAAATAGGCTTAATTCACATAATGTCTCCCATTCAAAAAGCGCAGTCATCTCTCCTTTTATCATGCATATCCAAATCACTGTTGCACCACAACACATGTGCAGTTCGCTTAATCCCACACTAAATTAATTGGGCAACATCAAACCACCACCATCCCCCCCCCCCCCATAGACCTGATGATAAAAACAGTGCATGAGAGGTTTTTGCAATGAGAGTGGATAATAACTGCACATATTGCTGTCACTCTTTGGATTCAGGGTTGGCAATAATGTATTCAAAGTTGCGTAAAATAACCAATTAAAATGCATAAAATGAGATTTTTAAAAAAAAGGATATTTCAAGGACTGGGGCGAGTGAGTAACATCCCTTTAAGAATAAAACCAATGTAAAATAAATTGCAAATAAGATATACAATACAACATTATATACTCCCTCCCCTTACACACACATCATCTTGCTTTTGTTTAAAAGTTGGTGTAACATAATAGCTTAGATTATAAATTGGGAAGGCTCCATATCATTTTTTACCTTAGCTCTGAACCCAGTAGGTGTCTTTTGGTAATATCCTCTTTATTTAGTTAATTTTGCTTAAAGGAATTAGTATACACCTCTCTTCAGCAATGCTTCCAGGGGGTTGTTGCTGTTTACAAAAACAAGATAAAATACAAAAATAAAAATGAAATATAATAGATTACAATATAATTAAGATAACAATGTGTTAAGAAGCCTGTGTAAAGTGGGGGGGGGGAGCTCCACCCATGCCTGGTGCAGCAAAGATAACATTGGTGGCAGGTGAACTTCTCCAGTGAGGATATTCCGTAAATGAGGCACACAATGGAGACGGCTTTCTGTTCTGTTGCCTGTTGTGGCGAGGGCTTAGCATCATTGGCACTGGTGAAGCCTGGGCTGTACGGTGTCTACTATGGATCTGGTTTACACCAGGATCTTGGGCAAGTCAGGTTCAATTGGATTCCAACCAAATGAGAATCAGATTTCCCAGGGAGGCAGGAACAGGAATAGGACAGCACCATGGAGAGCTCCAAGTGGGGCTGAGGCTGGAAGCCAGAGGAGCCTGCCTATATGTTGCTCCAACAAGAAGCAGATTGTGATTGAGCCTTAAATAGTTTTTAGCTTATTTTAGGCTGGCTAGCCCCACCTTCAGTCTTTTCTCTTAAAGGGGTCTGGACTGTTTTAGCAGCCTCAGGCAGCGATGATGCAGGAGTGGCTGTGGCATTCTGGTGTCTTCATGGCTGGCATCCTGAGAGTCTGAGAATGGCAGTACGACCTCCTCTGGACACAAGAGGGCAGGATCCTGGGGTCTTTCTGGGAACTAGGTCCTAAGGTGGTGGCTACCACAACTTTACCTCACATGGTGGGGGTACCTGGAGGAGAGCGTTCACAGGTGATATCAATACATGATTAGGTTGATATGGGAGCAAGTGTTACTGGGGTCCCAAACAGTGCAGGATTTAAAGAAAAGCACCAGCACTTTGAATTGCACTTGGAAATCAACTGGTAGTTCTTCTTTCAGCCTTATGACAACAATAATATCAGCCCCCCCCCCCCCGCCCTCACCGAGTTGTTGGAAGGATGACTGAAATAAGACACGTTAAGTGCTTTGAACATATAGGGTAAAATATAAGTACTAAGCATTAAGTCTTGGATCATAAGATGAAGGTGCAATCCTATGCATGTTTAGAAAGGGGAAAAAAAGTTTAGCTGGCTGGGGCATGCTGGGAGTTGTAGGACTTCTTTCTGTCTAAACATGCATAGGATTGTGCCATAGGTTGACTTAAGGATCATCACAGAAGGAATGTTTCCTGTCCTTCTTTCCCTCCAGCACCTCCCAGTTTCCTGTCCTGCATTGTTCAGGAGCCCCACCTGCACCTTCCAGAGGGATTTGGGTGGGGAGGCAGGTGGCTGAAGGGGGAAGAAACTTTCCTTGTGTGAATTCCCTTAAGTTAACTTGTCTTAGGATCCAAGTTTATTATTTTATCAAGTACAAATTATCAAAAGATGTGTGTGGTTTTTTTTACTGTAAGTCTAAAACACTCTGAAACTGAGTATTCTTGTGTGCTGTTTAACAGGCAGTAATACACACACATATGTATATTCTATCTATCCATCCATCCATCCATCCATCCATCCACGTGTGTGTGTGTGTGTGTGTGTGTGTAGGATTGGGAGTTCCTTTCCTTTCTCTGCATAGATCCCTAGAAAAGGCATAGCTTCTTCCTCAAATTGTCAATGGATTGTCGTAGCTTTTATTGAGCAGAGATTGTGAGCAAGGGTTCACTTCTGCTGTGAAATCGGTCTGACCTCCTCGCAGGTCAGTCAGAGATCACACCCTGATGTTGTTTGACTTTCATCACCAGTGTTGAAGTGAAATTCACCCGCCAGTCTGGTCGACTTCTGTACATGGACTAGGGAAGGGGGTGCCGTCTTTGCCTCAGGCAGCAGAATGTCTTGAACCAGCCCTCGGTGTCCCTTAGCAGCCAGTGTGGTGGTGCCTTGGCCAGCTCTGCCTTCCTCAATCTGGCAGCACAGCAGCCATTTTGTCACCCGTTCCCAAAATTCCAAAAGGTTTGGGAACCCCTGCTGGAGGCAATACTGAGCAGATGGAGCACCATATGTGATCTTATCAGGTTCCCTCTTAACCAGGGTTTTCTAGCCTGTATGAGTCTCCCCAAACCTTGAGGTATACAGGAGAGGCCTTTC
Source organism: Shinisaurus crocodilurus (assembly GCA_021292165.1). Classification (NCBI taxonomy): domain Eukaryota; kingdom Metazoa; phylum Chordata; class Lepidosauria; order Squamata; family Shinisauridae; genus Shinisaurus; species Shinisaurus crocodilurus. The sequence continues at coordinate 8,365,404 of CM037880.1, read as the reverse complement.
TCTGTTGCTTGTGGCCAAATCTGTTGAGGCTCATGGCAGGGCTTTCTCAGTGGTGGCACTACAGGTTTGGAACCTCCCACCCAGGGCTGCCTTACTGTTAGAGTTACAGAGTTAATTTGTTTCTATTTTCTAAGCATTTTTAATTGAATGACAGAAATAGCTGCTGCTGCTGCTGCATTTGCCTCGTCCCTTGTGGTTTTTAAAGGCATTTTTCAAACATTTTTTTTAAAAATTGTGTTATATGGTTGGTCCTTCCCCCCCCAGAAATTCACAGGCAGTGTGGTCTAGTGGTTAGAGCATTGCACTTCGACCAGGGAGATCAAGGTTCTGTTCCCTGCTCAGCTGTGATTTTCAGTGGGTGACTGTGGACCATCTCTCCCCGAAAAGACAGGTAGAATAATAATCATTCTAGTTTGTGGTGGAAATACATGTTTATAAATAAATTGGCTAGTGACAAAAGGGGAGGGGGTTAGGAAGATCCCAGCCCTGAAGACCACTCCGGCTCTCTTGCATTGTTTAAGTGTCTAGGAGCTTTCCATCTGTAATGGCCCTACTGTTCTATGTTTGTTTGTCTCTCTCTCTCTCTCTCTCTCTTCTTTTAACGCAGCTTGTTATGCTCAGACAAAAGGTGTTCCAATATTCTTTCGATTCATCGGAGGGCTCCTCAGAATTGAGAGACGCACTCTGTCGCTTGTTTGTGCCCGGCGTGTCGCTTCAGGGAGCATCTGCCAGACGTGTCTTGTCTGGATCTTTTAGTCTGCTGCAGTGCATAACTCTGTGGATAGGAGAACTGAGGCTTAGCGTCTGGGGTTGCTTTACCAAGTAACAGGGTTGGTAAACAGGGTTCTGTTTTGTTTAAGCCCAACAGGATTCTGCAGTGTTTCTGTTCCCGGTAAGCTGTGGTGGACTGTCGTGGATTCCCCCACCCTGATTCCAGAAACATTTTGCACATTTTTTTTCTGAGTTCCACCATTTGCGCAAATGGTAATTTGCACAATTTTGGGGTGGGGGGCCATCTTGGAATTTTCACAAATGGTGTAATTTTTTTAATTTTTTTTTTTAAAAATTGGTGATCTCGTGCAAGTGCTCACAATCGCAAGTCTGCCTGTCCCAGTCCTGCAGAGGCTTATTCCCCTCTGGTAAATATCCTTGTCAGTTTCATCCTCTCAACACCTACTTCCTTTAGCCCAGCAGAGCTATATTCCATACTTGTCAAAGAACTTGTCAATTTCATCCTCCACTTTGGCACTTCCCGAGCAAGGGTGGAGCCCAGGGGGGAATTGACAAGTTCTTTGACAAATATGGAATATGGCTCTGTTGGGCTAAATGAAGTAGGGTGGAGAGGATGAAACTGACAAGGATAATTGCCAGAGGGTGATATTCCTCTGTGGGGCTGTATTGCAGACAGGCAGACTTGGCGATCGTGCACACTTGTGCAAGATCCACCAATATTACGACACCATTTGCGCAAATTTCAAGGCCCAAATTGCCATCATTAAAAAAAACAACGGAATCCACGTATTGGCTCTACTTGCTACAGATCGAGTTGATGGCACCGGGGTGTGTGTGTACAAAATAAAATCTGCAGGGCCAAAGCAGAAAAATCCATCAAGTTTTCACCCCACAAACGGAATTCTCATATATCCTTAGTTTCCATGTCTGGCTTGTTCAGTAGCAATTTTGGAGTGACCCTCTTCACTCCAACGAGACGATTCCCAAAGAAGTGGTCGGTGAGTAGGAGACATTAGATGCAAATGTTTCAATCCCGATTGCAACACACAGGAAAACTGAAATGCATGGTGAATCTCAAAAGCACGTCTGCTTTCAGAGCCTTATCCACTTTGCTTCTCTGGGATTCAGCATGGTCTAATGCAGTGTTCTCCAACCTTGGGTCCCCAGATGTTTTTGGCCTACAACTCCCAGCATGCCCCAGCCAGCGTAGCTGGGAGTTGTAGGCCAAAAACATCTGGGGACCCAAGGTTGGAGAACACTGGTCTAATGGAAAGTGTATCAGGCCTGAATTTGAATCCCTGCTTAGCCATTAAGATTACTGGGTTACCTTTGGGCAGCCATTACCACTCAGCCTAACCTACTTCACAGGGTTGTTGTGAAGATAAGAGGGGGGAAACCACTGGCATACTCCAGAAAGAAAGGTCTGATCTCAAGATTTGGGAGCAGTATATTTTGTCTTTTTGGGGGGTGGGATTTTCAACATTCAGCTGCAATGCCTGGACATCTGAAACAGACCAAAAAAAGGGCTGAAATAGCTCAGACCTTCTCAGAGGCTTCTGGCTCTGTTTGCATTCCTGATCATGTTGTTGGGCATACAGTGGAGCTTTGTGTCTACTACACTCCTCCTGGTGTGCACTGTACACTCAGCACCCCCTCTCTGCTCCCCCCCCCCAGAATCTTAGGGATGAATAGATCTGTCAGTTTCACTTTCTCCTGCATTTGGATTTTTAGAATCTCAAGTTCTATCCAGAACATAAATTAATGTTTGAATTTTGGTGAAACCTTATCTAAAAACTAATGGGAATTAACTTCTCACCTATCTGCACTGGGCTGGCCAAATCCAAGAAATAGCTCTTTTCCCAGCATGGAAAGAACCATGTTGTACCTGGCTTCCCTGTTTTATTTTTTCACTTATTTATTTGCTTTATAGCCCATCTTTTTTATTATTATTATTATTATTATTATTATTATTATTATTATTATTATTATTATTAAGTTTTTATTGTGAGTTTCAATAAGTCAAAACAAAAACAAAATAAAGAAACCATAAAAAATAAAATAAGATAAAGTATTACAGTTTTCTTACACGAGATATGAATAGCTCAGTTTTGATAGATACATATGCAATGTATACCCCGATATATTTTATACAAAGCAAGATATACTGCTATCCGTAGGCATAGTGTTATATATAGACTTCAGCAAAGGCAGACCAAATATATACCCCATCTTTCCACAAAATAAAAAAAATGATGCTCAAGGTGGGTAACTATAATAAGAAACCAAGATTAAAATAAACTTAATTAGCACAGTCATAAAAACCAAGAGATGAAAGATGCAATTAAAAACCACAACAATAGAAGAAATAAAACAGGCACCCAACCAAATAGAACCCACTTCAGGAACAGTCCAGCTTACATGCCAAAGGCCTGCTTGAATAAAAAGCATCTTTGCTAGCTGGCGGAAGGACGGAAGTCAGAGAGTCAATCTAGTCTCCCTTGACAGGGAGTTTCAGAGCCTGGGAGCAGCCACCGAGAAGACCCTGTCTGATGTCCCCACCAAACATACCTCTGATGGCAGTGGGGCTCAGAGAACACCTCCCTGGAAGATTTTGGCAAGCTTGCATGGGAAAAGGTGGTCTTTCAGGTAGCTAAAGATGAAGTGTCAAAAAAAGAGATGTGGAAATCCTAGTCCAGCCCCCCAAAATATGGCTGAATACATAGGGAACCAAAAACATAGTTTTAAGAGTTAAGCACTCTATGCCCTCTGCCTGTATGGATGTCCATTTTGCTATTATTATATCTTTAATCACAAGTTCTTCCCATGCTGTTTATGGAGAACTGTGTGGATTCTGTTAAATTCTGACCAAAAACGAACTGAAACAAAATTCTAATCCATCCCTACGAGTCGGAGACTTCTCCATAGAGTCGGTAGGTCACAATAAAATAAACAGATTAATTTTCAGCCATCCTCTCAAATAATTCATTTCCCCCCCCCCCCAGATGCATTTCAAATTGGATTGGGGTGGCGTGTGTGTGTGTGTGTGAAGGTATTTAAATCAACGGATCTGTGAAGGAAAAGGGTACCCATTCCTTTCTTTAGAGCAAACAACCCAGATATGCTTGCTGCTCTTGCCTCATCTGCTCTATACCCTGATGTGACAATCCTATTAATTTCCCTGTAGCCACCTACATTAGATGTCGGAAGCGACTCCCCCCTTTTCCCTATTGAACTATAATTGCCTCTTTTCAGGGGGCATCTTGCAAATCCAAGATGAAATGCCACAAACGTGATGTTAACTTGGTGTGCATCCTCCTTCAACCCCATGTTTTACAGAAGCAAAGAACATCTGTTTGAAACAGCTGACATTACCAGTGTATTTAAAAATAGAGCACCCCAGATTAAGCTTGAATGGCGTAGTTGGAGGGTGTACAACTCCCAGGGAATGCGCTTTTTCTCCATTAAAACAAAAAGGGAAGTAGCCTCTGGTTCAGAAAACAACTTTATTTAGTGCAGTGTTCCCCAAATGGGTGCCTTCCAGATGTGTTGGACTGCAATTCCCATCATTCCCAGCCGCCATGACCATGATTGCCCTGGATGTAAAAGCAAGTGAGGATAAAATGGAGAGGAGGAGAAGGAGGATTATGTAAGACGCCCTGCAGGAAAAAAGGCAGGATATAAATATAAGAAAAAAATAAAAATTGCCTGGTTTATGGGCCAATCCACCAAAGCCATTACAAGGCAGGTATGTACCGTAGGGAGGATACAAGAACTACCAAACTTGTGTGATTATCATCACTGATCAAGCTTTATTTTATTTATTTATTTATTTATTTATTTATTATATTTATACCCTGCCTTTTTTCCTGCAAGGAACCCAAGGCGGCTTACATAATCCTCCTTCTCCTCTCCATTTTATCCTCACAACAACCCTGTGAGGTAGGTTAGGCTGAGAGTCAGTGACTGGCCCAAAGTCACCCAGTGAGTTTCATGGGTTGACATCATAAGCCTCCCCACCTTGGTAGTTGTGCAGGTCATGTCGACAGTACGGTGCTCTAGGGTCGGGGGAGAAATTTGTTCGGTTCACATTTTAATGCCAATTTACCTAATTTTGCACTTTTGAACCACTACACGAACTGAAACTCATTTATCCTTTGAAATTCACACATCTCTGAATTTTGCAATGGAGTTCTCCAACGAAAATATGCAAACAAAAATGTGTATGTTAAGGGAAGATAATTCTTAAAATGCATTATATTAGGGAAATTGCTTGCAAAAAATACATACATTTGGCCAAAATGTGTACAAAAATGCACGTGTTAGGACAAAGATGGAGAAAAATGTGTAAATGTTCATGCAAAGTGTTTGTTTGTTTTTTAAACATATTTATCAAAGTTTGGGATGCACCTAATTTAAGACTGGAGAAATTCACAAAGTTTGAGATGAACCAAATTTAAGATTGGGAAACTCAAAGATTCATCCTCAAACACAGCCATTATCTCTACTTTTCTAGATGCACCACTGCAACTAGAAATCAATGGTACCTTCTCAAATTGGGGAGAGGTAACCAGTGGGATACTGCTGCAAGACTCAGTCCTGGGCCTAGTGCTCCTCAACATTTTTATTAATGACTTGGATGAGGAGGTGCAGGGAATGCTTATCAAATTTGCAGATGACACAAAAGTGGGTGGAACAGCTAATTCTCTGGAAAACAGAAACAAAATTCAAAGTGATCTTGATAGGCTGAAACCAACAGAATGAAATTTAATAGGGATAAATGCCACATTCTGCACCTAGGGAAAATAAACTAAATGCACAGTTACAGGATGGGGAATACTTGGCTCAACAGTACTACAAGCGAGAAGGATCTTGGAATTGTTGTAGATCACAAGCTGAATATGAGCCAGCCATGTGACTTCGCTGCAAAAAAGGCAAATGCTATTTTGGGCTGCACTATTTTATTTATAAATAAAAATTTTATTTATTTATGAATTTATAGTATAGCTTCCAAATCACGTGAAGTACTAGTTCCCCTCTACTCAGCACTGATTAGGCCTCATCTTGAGTACTGCATCCAGTTCAGGGCACCACACTTTAAGAAGGATGTAGACAAACTGGAAAGGGTTCAGAGGAGGGCAACAAAGATGATCAGGGGACTGGAAATAAAGCCCTATGAGGAGAGACTGAAAGAACTGGGCATGTTTAGCCTTCAGAAGAGAAGACTGAGGGGAGATATATGATAGCACTGCTCAAGTACTTGAAGGGTTGTCACACAGAGGAGGGCCAGGATCTCTTCTCGACCATCCCAGATTGCAGGACACGGAATAATGGGCTCAAGTTACAGGAACCCAGATTCCACCTAAACATCACGAAAAATTTCCTGTCTCTTAGAGCAATACACCAGCGGAACCAACTACCTTGCGTGGTCGTGGTGTCTCCCACACTGGAGGCATTCAAGGTGCAGCTGGACAGCCATCTGTCAGGAATGCTTTGACTTGAATTCCTGCATTGAGCAGGGGGTTGGACTCAATGGCCTTATAGGCCCCTTCCAACTCTACTATTCTATGATTCTACTCACACCAGGAATTAGTCAAAACAAGATCCACTGGATCCAGGAAGGCCTGGCCATTGTTACTTCCAGCAACTCTCTCTTATTACACTGCTGTTTTTATGCAGAGGCTGTCAAAGCCTCACCCCAGGCTCAGTTGTGAGCTGTTGGTGACTGCAGCTGAAAAGGTCCTCCTTCTGAGCAAGTCTCCTACATGTGAGCCGACCTTTTCTCACAAGGAGGCCTCGGGCTCAATCTGGCACTCCTTCTGAGTTCCTGTCTTTTCAAGTCGCATCTCTCTCTCTCTCTCTCTCTCTCTCTCTCTCTCGAGGGTTTGGGAGGTTCTCTGGCTCCATCTTTGAAGCAGAATCCTTGTTCTCCACATATGATGCCCTCATGGTAGTCACCCCTGAGCGCCCGGGCTCCTCCTGGTCTACTGACAGATCCTGGGCATTGCTGGTAGTGGGTAGTTTTTTATTATTATTATTATTATTATTATTATTATTATTATTATTATTATTATTATTATTATTACAGTATTTATTTATTTACAGTATTTGTATATTGCTCCACATCAAGCAGATTCCAGAGTGGTGAACAATAAGAAGACAAAAACAGATAAAAGAAACAAAGAAACGATACATTGAAAACAAACTAAAAGTAGTTCCTGGTCCTCCAGCTTTTCCTCCTTCAAAGAGTCTTCCAACAGCGGCATGACACAGTGCATATATGAACCTACCCATACACTAGGTCATCTACAGGGCCCCTTCTCTCTGTTGGACATGTGGGTGGTGACCCAGGACAGGTCCTTTTCTGTATTGGCACCAAGGCTGTGGAAATCCCGGTCCAAAGAGGCTAATCCTGCTCCATCCCTGTTAGGTTTTAGATGGACAGTTAAAAAAAAAACTGTACTGTTTTTGTGGGTTGGAAGGCCTGATTGATTAGTACAGTATTGTGTGTCATCAGTGTGTTTGTGTGTGTGTGTGTGTGTGTGTGTGTGTGTGTGATCTATTTGTGCTGGTGGTTGCCCTTTGGTTTCTTGTTGGTTTATTGATGGGTTTTTTTTTTTTATCATGGTTTAAAAAATGTCATTGTGAGCCAGTTCATGGCCTCTGGCTAGTTGTGCAGCTCGGGCTGGACCTTAGGGCCAAAGTCCAGGGTCCGCAGCCTGGGTCCCCCAAAACGGCCACCCAGAGAGAGAGAGAGAGAGGTGATGGTGAAAGTGACAAGGTGACCTGGTGCCAGCACCTGGGCTGATGTGCATGCTGGGAGCCACGGAGGTTGCTACAGCAAACTTCCTTCCTATTTTTTTAAAAAAACATTTTATAGTCTGGCAGTCGCCAGCTGGACATGTTCATGGTTACAGGTGCTCATGTTAATTTATTGCTTCACTTTAAGAATACTGTATATTATCCTTTTGGACAACAAAATGGTGCTTATTCCCTAGCAAATGTGTTTCGCATCAGGGCAGCAGAAGCAAACTCCATTGTATTCCAGTAATCATGATGGCGGTGCTATGATTTAAGTGAGTCAAAAACGCTCAGAGTATTTCTTCTTTGTTTTTGGTTTTTATCATGGTTGGCAAACAGTTTTCTGCTCTCTACAGGAATGTAGAAGCAATTGTAGAGGATGCAATGGTGGGGGAAGAGAAGATAAATGTTTGTTGTGTGCTTCACAACTGAAATAATAAACATGGCCATTTAAAGTACCCCACCACACCCCAAAAAGACCATTCAGTCCAGGGTCTAAAATTACCTTGCTGCACCTGGTGATTCAAACGGTGGGCTATACATATTGATTGACTGACTGACTGATTGATTGATTGATTGATTGGTTTGCAACTGCACTTGGAATACTGTGTATAGTTCTGGTCACCACACCTAAAAAAGGGCATTGTAGAGTTGGAAAAAGTGCAGAAAAGAGCAACCCAAATGATCAAGGGGGCTGGAGCAACTCCCCTATGAGGAAAGGTTACAGCAGCTGGGATTGTTTAGCTTTGAAAAAAGGCGAGTAAGGGGAGACATGATAGAGGTGTACAAAATTATGCATGGTGTGGGGAAAGCGGACAGGAAGACATTTTTCTCCCTCTCTCATAGTACTGGAACCCAAAGGGTCATCCCATGAAGCTGATTGGTGGGAGATTCAGGACAGATAAGAGGAAGGACTTCTTCACACAGTGCATAGTTAAACTATGGAGTTTGCTATCACAAGATGTAGTGATGGCCACCAATTTGGACAGCTTTGAAAGGGGATTGGACAAACTCATGGAGGAGAAGGCTATCCGTGGCTACTAGTCCTGATGTTTTGCTTCCTTTCTGCTGTTCTTCTGCTGGAAGGCAAAGACTGCTTTATTCTAGAAGGCTTTTGGTGTATAAGTGGACTGTTGGGTATATGCAGAAGGTCCCTGGTTCAATTACCAGTATCTCCAGTTAAAAGGCTTAGGTAGCAGGTGATCCAGAGAACCTGGAGAAGTGTTGCCAGTCAGAGTGGGCAATGCTGGATTATGGGGGCAAATAATTTGACTTGGTATAATGTATTATTTGTTATATTTATATCCCACCTTTTTTCCTGCAAGGAACCCAAAGCAGCTTACATAATCCTCCTCCTCCTCCTCTCCGTTTTATCCTCACAACAACCCTATGAGGTATGTTAGGTTGAGAGTCAATGACTGGCCCAAAGTCGCCCAGTGAGCTTCATGGTCAAGTGAACTAGAACCCGGATCTCCTGAGTCTTAGTCCAGTTACTCTCTCCACTACGCCACACTGGCTCTATAAGGTAGCTTCCTGTGACCTTTACTGGGAGAGCACCTGCTTTTGCATGCAGAATGCCCCAGGTTCGATCTCTGGCATCTCCAGTTAGAAAAAAGGATCCACCCCCTCGTTTGCAAGTTTGACGGTGTTGAGGTCCCGACAGCAAGTTGAACCATGTGTCGAATTGCCAAACGTTACCTAATCAGTGCTTTGCCAACAAGTGAGTTGACAGCGTAGATCCTCCAGCCATTAACCTGCGATACAATAGACCTTCCCACTCTTTGGCATTCATCCTGCCAGTGACACATAGCAGTAATAATCGATTTCAGTACATTCCGGCATTGAAAAGACACCCCCAAAGCAGTCACTTGAAAACAGTACTGGCTCCGGGTTTTGGAGGGCGCTTGGGCAAGGCACCCCAATGAGCCCCTTCTCTCAGTGAATCTGCTTTCTCATTGCCATTGTCACCAGCTGTTGTTCTTCCTCCTCCTCCTCCTCCTCCTCCTCCTCCTCCTCAGTGTGACCACTTGCTTGCAAGAGAGGCAGTGAGCGAGTAGGCTATAGCCCAGTGTTCTCCAACCTTGGGTCCCCAGATGTTTTTGGCCTACAACTCCCAGCATGCCCCAGCCAGCGTAGCTACACTGGCTGGGGCATGCTGGGAGTTGTAGGCCAAAACATCTGGGGACCCATGGTTGGAGAACACTGGGCTATAGCATCTACTGCTCCTTCTCACCACCACCACCACCATCGCTAGAGTCTACACAATCTTCTTTAGAATTTCCTCCTTTTATCCCGGAAGACAATCTTACTCGGTCACGAGTGATCGCCTGATGATGATGATGATGATGTCTGGCCCAGTGAATACAGAAGAATACAGGAGAAGGTGATCAATGGCTACTAGTCCTGATGGCTCCATGCTACCTCCAGCATCAGAGAGGCAGTATGCCTATGTGCACCAGTTGCTGGAGAACACAACTGGGAGGGTGCTATTGCATTCATGTCCTGCTTGTGGGTTTCCTGTGGGCAGCTGGTTGGCTACTGTGTGAAGAGAATGCTGGACTAGATGGGCCCTCGGTCTCATTCAGCTTGGCTTTTCTTATGTCCTCTTTTTTGGTGATGTGTAACTGGCTGCCTTATTTGTAATAGTGAACCCCTTCTTACCACGAGCAGTTTTGCAGTTTCACCTGCTCTGTACAACAAAGCCTGGCAATTATTATTATTTTTTCCAGTTGAAATTTCCTAATACATTGGTTTCCCCTTTGTAAGCAAGACTAGGTATTATGGTTTTCTGGAAGAATCCCCTATTTTTGAGACATGCAGTATCTGGGGAAATTCATCATCTCTGCCGCTTGCCTCCAGCAACAGAATTAAGGAAAGATGCATATAGAAATGAACGCATACAAAAAAGAACGCCTCTTGAAGCACTCTCTTAAAAGCTTAATTTCCTTAGCATTATATTTGGATAACTCTTACTCAAATCGGTGGAAGTTACTCATTTCCTTTTGCAGCAAGAAGAGGGCGGGTGAGGCAGGTTTGGAGGAGGGAGAGACCAGCTTTTAAAATCCTTTTCTTTTTTCCAAACCAGCAATCTGCAAAGGGAGAAGGGTGGGGGAGAGAGAGAGAGAGAGAGAAAATAATGTAGATGCTTAAACCGCACTGAGCTGGGGAGACAAGCTGGTAATGACTAAGGCCACGGGCTTCATCACAGCTGTCAGAAGAACTCTGGCATCCATAAATGTGTATTCTTTGTTGCAAGCCACGTTACAGCTCGATAGTGGGTGAAGAAGAGCAGCTGGAACAGGGCTGGTCTTGTCAGCCGAGAATTGGATGAATGCTACAGTGGTCACCGGGCTTCAGCAAAGGGGAATTATCGAGCCATTTGGAACTGATGGCAGCTCAGATTTGAGGACCCACATCCCGGCACTTTACCAAGTGTCTCTGATCATGAATGTGACTGATTCTTTCCCATGTGGCCATCTATCTAGCATCCCGAGGCTTTCCCAGCTCGTGTACCCCACTGATCTCTGACTCCCTGGGCTACCACTCAGCCTGTGGCGGCACAGGCAACGTTGCGAGTTTCTCCACTGAACCCCGTGTACCCCATCCCAGTTCATCCATTGTCATTGTGTAGGGGCCGAACTGTACACTAGGAAGGGGCATTGTAGGTCCGCGTCAAAGAATGAAATGCTAGGGGACGATCCAGCCCATTTCCCTGCACGTATGTGCACAGCTCTGTATAAGCGGAAGGAGGAGCTGATGGGAGACCAACGGGCTTTGGTAATCCCCGTGTGCACGGAAAAGAGATGAATCCAAAGAAGGACTGCATGATATACTTTATGTTTTTGTAGAGCTAACTCCGAGTGATTTAGCTGACCACACATCATTTAAATCAAATTCAACTTTTGAAGAAAAAAAAAAATAAGAAGAAAAGATTGAATAAGCAGCAAGAGTTTATCCACCATCCCAGGGCCTTTGCCTTTATTAGCCACAACACTGGAAGGTGGGAGAAGGTAGTAGACATCTCACCGCCGCAGCATGGTGGGACACCATTGTTCCTTTGGGAGACTTGTCTTCCTAAATTTGCATTTGATGAGATGACGTGAATAAACAGCAAGGGGAGAACGTGTCTAAGGAAGAGCCAGTGAGCAGAAAGGGGTGATTAACACCTCCCGTGGCCACCAATTCTTCGGTGGCCATGGGAAATTATCCCCAAACTGTCTCTCCCCTCCAGTTGGGCTTTGAGGCTGGAGGAAGTTAGCTGAGCTGGGGATGAGCGAAAAATGAACGCTGACGAAGTTTGTAGGTGGAGAATCAGGGGACAGGTTGTTAAACACCCCCCCCCCGTGTCTCCTACTGTGACCCGCAAAGGTTTGCATAGTCCCCCTGCGTTAGAGGCTTGGGAAGAAATGGTTGCCAAGGTAACATGTAATTCTGCCATAAGCAACCAGGTCGAATACTTCCTACCTGGTTTCCCTTCCATAAGTAAAACACCCAGAGGATTACTTTTTTTAAAAAGACACTGAAAATGTAGGAAGGGGACCTGGGATATTTCTGAGCGGGCCTGGTCCCTGCAGGCCACCGTACCCCTGTGGGAATGAGCAGTCAATCCAACATGTTTGGTTGGCTCATTGGTAGCCCTTTGTATCTTCGTGTTGTGCTTTCGCAAACGTTAACGCCGCCCCTGATGGAGTTAGACCATTTTTAGCCCATAAATCACAGCATATTTCTTCCCCCCTCAGTGAGATAATTTATTAGTTCCACATTCCAAGACATGGAAGAACCGCCTAAGTATTAAGTGCTTTAAAAGTTTATCCTCCGACGACTTGTCGGTTTCTGTTCTGTAATGAGTTGGGTAATTATCTATGCCTCTTCTCTGGTGACTCTTTCATTATATAATTATCACATAATGGCTTAAAATTTGACTGCGCCTGGTATTCTTCTGAGCCATTTTTACTTCATTCCATCCCTTGGCACTGGACATTTCTACTTCTGAATGCACTTCAGAGTTGCCTGTAGAAAAAGAATTAAGACGGCATTAGATGCACAAAGACCGATAACATTTGGATGTACTTTTTTGTTGTTATTGTTTAATGTGTGTTTTGTGTGTGTGGGGTAATTATCTTCCGATTTTTTAAATATGTATTCAATATATTTTCATTTCATTTACTTCTCTCAAATACAATTCTATTTAAGATGGACCACATGCTAAGAGGAAAGAAACTGTATTGCTGCGGGCACAGGCAACCCCAGATGTTTTGGAGTCCAACTCCCATAATCCTTGACCATTGGCCATGCTGGTTGGGGCTGATAGGAGTTGTAGTCCAAAGATTCGGGTGGGCACTGAGTCGCCTAGCCCTGGCGTAGGGGATTCTGTGAAGATGGACTGAGTGGGGAATTTTAAGGATCAAGGGGTCATTTAGTTCAGTAGCACAGCATATACTTGCCATATATAAGATTGCTGTATCAATCCCTGGTGTCTCCAGCTAAATAATCTTAGGGCCCAGACTGAAGCAGGTGATCCTTGTTCCCTTCTTGCTCACTCTTCTAAGACTACTCCTGCTACAAAACATACGTGCATCATCTTAAAACAAAGCAAGCTTCTTGTTGTTGTTTTACTTGAGAAATATTGTTTTACTCACATGCAAAGTAAATCAATATATTACCGTAACTGATTAATAAACTAGAGCAGGGCTCTCCCACCTTGGGTCCCCAGATGTTGCTGGCTTACAGCTCCCAGCATACCCAGCCAGCCTGGCTGATGGCAAGGGATTCTGGGAGCTGTAGTCCAGCAACATCTGGGGACCCAAGGTGGGAGAGCCCTGAACTTAGAGGGACAGATGGTTTGATCTGTCAAGGATCTTCTTAATGCAAAACCCTATGCATGTTTAGACAGAAGAAGGTCTTACAGCTCCCAGCCAGACTTTTTTCCCCACCCAGACTTTTTTCTATCTAAACATGCACAGGATTGCACCCATAATGTTCTTATATTTCTCGGGGGGAGGCGGTTCTGCACATCTCTTGTCATCCCTTGATTTAGCATAAAGCAAAATATGATGGGGATTTGGAGGTTCCCATTCAGGAGAATTCTGCGGGAAGGAAAAAAATGTTTGAAAAAGATCAACGAAACGACTCTTAGATGTTCTGCGGCACTTAAATTTTACCACATATATTATAAAACCAGTTACCTTTTCCATAATTCTCATTAATTGTTTCCTTAATTTTGGCATTTTCCAATTTCAGTGTTGGATTTTATTTGTAGGCATTACAAGCCGCTTGAAATCTCATTGACAAATGTACATGCAATATTGAGTGTTAGCCAGCCAATATTCTAATCCTGTATACAAGAACCCCAGAGCCATGGGATCCATCATTGAGAATGCTGTAAAAAGAATGCTGTAAAAAGTTGAAACTAGGAGAATGTGCATCCACCTTTTTGTAATGCCAATTTTAATTAAGAGAATTTGCTTGACAATTTGGTTCCCTCCCACCACCTCTAAATTTGTTTCAGCTCTGAAGCAACCTCTCGGGAACCCGGCAGCCAACGCTTCCACATGAAACCACTTGTCAGTGTCAGGAAGAAAATGAAAGTAATTTTTCTCTCTCGACAAACATGTCAGAGCTGAATAATGAATTAGGAATTAAAAGCTTAGTGGTGCTAAATCACAGAGATGGGATGCTATACCTTTGATCACAAATGGCCAACCCTCGTATTTTAGGGAGCTCAGAGAATGAACCGAGGGGTGTTGCGGGAATTCCAACATAGGTGAGCAATCTCGTTTTGAGTCCTCATAAAATCTCGGAGAACTTTTACTTGAAAGTTCAGACTGAAACCCGGAGTGGATACACCGCCTCACTGACATTGGAGCCACAACAAGCCTCCGCTGAAGCATCCTCACAAATGGGCGGCCGGCCTCTGCTACAATCAGGGCCGGTGCAAGGCAGTTTGGTGCAGTTTGGTGCCCTAGGCAAGATCAGATATTTAGCGCCCCCCCTTCCCACTTGAGCCCTCCCTCCCTAATTCTGGCGCCCCCTTTAGCCCTGCGCCCTAGGCAGCTGCCTAGATGGCCTAATGGTAGCACCGGCCCTGGCTACAATATCTCCAGCGAAGGAGAGCCCGCCATTTCTCAAGGCAGTCTGTTCCACTGTTGAGCAGCTCTTGGCGTTATGAAGTTTATATTAAAAAAAATCTACTTCTTATACAATCATAGGGCTAAAACAGGCATTATTATTTTACATCTGTATCTAGTACCAACATATGTAATTTTTTACTCTAGGGTAGGTGCGGGGTGTGTGTGTTCTGATCCAGATCTTAAAAGCCTCCCTACCCCTTTGCGAGGGTCCTGATTTGGATCAGGGGGCCCTGCACCTATACTAGAGTAAAGATGGGAGGGGGGGGGGAAAGGAACTGCTAGATAAAGATTTAAAGGAATGCCTGTTTTGGCCCATAGAAGTGGTTGTCCATAGTTCTGAATGGTGCATACATTGGGCTATTAAACCCATTAGGATATGCGGCAGGCTTTCGAGGAAAGTAATGAGAACTTTGATCAGATTCATGGAATTTTAGAGGGGTGTCTGTGGTTTTCGCACATCTCTGACTTGCAGCGAGGAAGTGTGTATATCTGACCCTTGCATTATGCGCTTGGATGGTGCTCTGGGGAGAGAGAGAGAAAGAATAATTGGTAATGATTTTGGATGGCTGATGATGTGCCAATATGGAAACACACTGCAGTGTCCTTGGGGTGTAATTAAAGAACCTTTTCATTTCGCAGTTGAGAGTGAAGGTATTTTAAGGGAGAAAGCATCCACAGTGCTGTTTTTTTTTTTTTCCAAATGAGGGGACGGCTTGCTAGTTTCTTGTTGTTATGTCAACCAAAGCACCCTTGCTTTGAGAGAGAGAGAGAGAGAGAGAGAGAGAAGAGGCCTCTCTATTCCCATTTTGCTACACAGCCACATTCAAGATCTGTCTCAATTCACTCTTGGTTTTCACTGGGTTGCGTACATAGATCCCATGCTTCCATCTCCACCCCATCTCACTGGATGTGAAGCTTTCACCAAAAGTGACACAAAAGACAGAATTTCGAGGGTCCCGGTGAAGCGAAACATCTCCAGGAATTTTAAAGGAAGATGAACATATTTTTTTTTATAAGATTCATTACATTTTTGTGGTGGGTGGGTGGGTGGGGGATATCACACATCTCTACTGGAGAAGCAAAGCGTGTTTCAACTCTATTTCACGCCTTCCGACATTTGCCAGATGCAAAGAGTCTCCCTTGAACTCAAAAGCTGCAGCTCAATGTCAACAGAGATTTCTTCCTCTCTTCCTGCCAGCATTGTATATTCAGGACATGTATTGGCAAAAGCAGGGGTGTGATTCCCCTCCCGTCCTGCCCCCATAATGTGGATTGGACTATTTGTACATCACATGAAATAATTATCTACAAATGGTTAATTTGCCTTCTTGGCCTCCTCCTTTCTTAGGCACTTCCTCATCTAACCACCACCCTTCTCTGGCTTTTTTTTTTTTTTTTACCAGCTCTTTGATTAGAGCAGCTTATCCAATGGCAGCCAGAGAGACTTCTGTGACATTAGGGTAGCTCAACCAACCACTAACCCCTTAGTGCCTTAAAAAAAAATCCATCTTTGTGACTGTAATCTCTCTAGCCATTAGAACATTGTTCATGTTCTGTATACCCTCCCCTTCCTCCTTTATCCATTATGCAAATGTCTGTCTGTCTGTCTAATATTTGAGCATATTCACTGTCATTGATTCTCTGATCAGCTGCTGCTTTGGCATATTTGTCCACATAAGGAGGAGAGACTGAAAGAACTGGGCATGTTTAGCCTTCAGAAGAGGAGACTGAGGGGAGATATGATCGCACTCTTCCAGTATTTGAAGGGATGTCACACAGAGGAGGGCAAAGATCTCTTCTCGGTCATCCCAGTTTGCAGGACACGGAATAATGGGCTCAAGTTACAGGAACCTAGATTCCACCTAAACATCAGGAAAAATTTCCTGACTGTCAGAGCAATAAGACAATGGAATCAACTACCTAGGGAGGTGGTGGGCTCTCCCACTCTGGAGGCATTCAAGGTGCAGCTGGACAGACATCTGTCAGAGATGCTTTGACCTAGATTCCTGCATTGAGCAGGGGGTTGGACTCGATGGCCTTGTGGGCCCCTTCCAACTCTACTTTTCTATGATTCTATGATAAGCATTGGATGACGTTCTTCCTAGGAAGTGTCTGTGATCTAAGCCAATTGGGGATCACATAGTGAACGTCACCTAACCCAATCAGATTTGGTGATTAATTAACATCACTGAGGGGGAAACAAAGCCAATCAGGAGTGTGGGCAATGTTTCCTCCATCAGTTGCGGTGGCGATCCCAGCCAATCAGGGCTCACACAGCCAACAGAATGATCCATGGCCAATCAGACATGGACATATGCTGATGTCACTGAGAGCAAAGGAGGCAGGCTTTAGAATGTATCGCCCTTACTCTTCTGACTTTTTTTAAAAGACCCCTCCCACCAAATGTTTCTGAATTGGGGGGGGGGGCTTTTTGATGCAGCTGAAAATGAGAAGTGCCCCCCCCACACACACCCCAGTTTTGGCTTATCCCTTAAAAGCAAGCAAGGGATGTGCTTTTCTTCCTTCTTTGGAAGAACAGTAACCGTTTAATCGGAGACTGTGCCTGGCTTGTTTTCCCAGAAAGTGAAGCATCTGCTACTTTAAGAAGCAGAAAAGAGAGACGTTTCGTGAACTTTGTCCTGAAGGAACTGGCATGTTGCTGTGTTCATTTGCAGAGCAGAGACTGGCAGGCTCGCTCTGGAGATTTCCCTTCTGTCGGCTCCCTCAGTCAGGGAGCCCACTGAAGTAGAGGCAATTAGTGTCCAAAAGACAAGAGTAGCTTGTATAGAAATAACTGCACAAAATCGCAGAGAGAAAACGGGAAAAACTATTACCGGTACCCAGCTTACCTGCACCTCCTGCAGCTGAGTCGAGATTTCAGCGTTGCATTCTTGCAGTCCATACGTTGACTGATTAATTGGTCCATTTAACAACTTTAAAAAAACCCCAAAAAAAACCCTTTAAACCGGACCTGTCCTTATTTTTTCCAGGTGGATCCTTGAATTTCCCATTCTGCTTCAGGGCATCCTTTATTCTGGCTTGCTGTCATTGCAAGTCGACTCTCTGCATCACTTGTGTGCATTGTGCACTTAAAACCAAAATCTCAACATTTTGCAGCAAAGTAGGCCAAATCCTGCGTCAAGAAAAGCCGGAGTTTTCCTTTAGAAATATGCAGGTTAAACACATGGTCATCTGTCTCCTTTTGCCCAATATCTGGTTATTCCATGACCGCTGTGGAAATCCTGCACAAGTAGCCTCTGTGGGTATCGCCCAGACAGTTTCAAACTTACGTTTGCAGCCTTGAGGTATGGAAATGTGGTTTGTGGAAAGAAAAAGAAAGAAAGAAAAAATGATATTGCTAAGAATTCTGCTGACCGCTGTTCTCAGTATTAACGACTTCGCTAGCCCTACCTACTGGTCAGCATTAATGCTAATGGATGTTTCAAAATTAGGTTTTGAATTAGAATTAAAATTGTGCTCATCTCAGCTGAGTCTCCCAAACAATGGCTCTCCTTTGTGTGCACATGCACTCAATCAATGTGCATAGGGGGGGCATAGCAGTAGCAGGGTTGTATGCATGGATATTCCTCTCCAACCAAATGGGCATCCAGGGCCCAACATAAATTGGTTCAGGTTCATAGCTTGGGGATCCTACTCAAGTAATTTTTGACACTTGAGGCTCAGGTGGCCTCAGTGGCACAGACTGCCTTCTACCAGCTCTGACTGGTGGCCCAGCTACAGCCCTATCTGGACAGGGATGACCTGGTTTCAGTAATCTATGCCCTGGTCACCTCCAAGTTAGATTACTGTAATGCACTCTATGTGGGGCTGCCTTTGAAGACCGTTCAGAAGCTGCGGCTTGTGCAAAATGCGGCAGCCAGACTAATAACTGAGACCAGAAGGTTGGAACATAGAACACCAATTCTGGCTCACTTGCATTGACTGCCTGTATGCTTCCAAGCCCAATTCAAGGTGCTGGTTTTAACTTACGAAGCCTTGCCGCAATACCTGATGGAAAATGCCTCAACCTTTCTCTCTCAACCTGAGTCTACCTGGACATTATGGTCAGCATCTGAGGCCTTCCTCTGAGTGCCACCTCCAAGGGAGGCTCGGAGCATGGCAACAAGAGAGAGGGTCTTCTCAGTGGTCGCCCCCCAATTGTGGAATGATTTCCCCAGTGAAGCCTGCCTGGCACCTACTCTGTCATCTGTTCGGCACCAGGTTAAGACTGCCCTCTTCTCCCAGGCATTTAATGGCACTTAAAGGTGTTTGATTGATGGTGTGTTGGGGAACTTGTGCTTTTGACAGGTCTGTTTGTATTGGAATTATTTTAGCTTTTGAATGTTTCTTTTAAATTTTGTATATTGATTTTTTTAAATGTTGTTTTTATGCTGTTTTTATACTCTTTTTGATTGTATTGCATTTGTGAATGGTTGTGAACCACCCAGAGAGCTTCGGCTATTGGGTGGTATGGAAATGAAATTATTATTATTATTATTATTATTATTATTATTATTATTATTATTATTATTATTATTATTGTGAAAGGTTCAAAAGCGAGAATCATGCCCCATTTCCTGCAAGCTGCTCCTGGCACCCCTGCGTGGTAATGAGCTCCCCCAGCAGTCTATTACTACCCCATCTCCCTTCCCTAAGTTAAGCGTTTGTGGGGGCTTGGGGTGGCAGAGAGCGCTAGATATCAGAAGAGGCAGAAAGATGAGCCCATTTTAGCTTGGGGCCCATCTCAAAGGGGTTTTGAACCTGACTTGAAATGGGGCGAGACTTTTTGTGCGAGGGGAGTTTCCATTTCCATCTCTCTCTCTCCCCCCCCACACTCCCACCTTTGAAATCTTACACCACTTCCAGGCGAGAGCATGACGGTGGAACTGCAGAACCTCAGGCAAAACTGGTCCTCTCTGGGATTCCCCAAATGGCCATGTCCTCTTCCGCCCCCCCCCCCCCGGTCACAATGCCTTTCCCCTGAACGTTTGATAGTTTCTCAGTTTTTGTGCCATTTTAGTCATTCCAAGGGTGCAATCCTATGCATGTTTAGACGGAAGAAAGTCCTACACTTCCCAGCATTCCCCAGCCAGCCATGCTGGCTGGGGAATGCTGGGAACTGTAGGACTTTCTTTTTCCTGTCTAAACATGCATAGGGTGTTGCACCCTTAAAGGTTAAAATACCTCTCCTAATGCTTAGTTACTGACAGGAAGAGCTTTACGCGACAATATGCTGGTCTTCTTGGCCACACCCCTTTGGCCTTCAGCCCCTCCCATCACTGGAATGTAGCCCCGCCCCCCGCCCCCAGCTTCTCAGAAATGGAATTCAGCCCGCGGGCTGAAAGATGTTCAGTGCTCCTAGCTTAGAAGACCAAGAATCTAGACATGGGCTTGATTGTCTCTTTTAAACAATCAAGAATCACCTGCTTCCACCTGGTTACACAACTACATGCAGTGCCACCTAATGACTAAAATAGAGCTCTGCTTATGAGCGCCCAAGCCCTGCCCAGCCCTATGATTAGGAATGCGTTAAGGGAAGAGCAGAACTGTGTTTGTGGGCCCCACATGTTGCGCCGCGCGGCTCCATTGTTTGCCACGTGTGCTTGGGGAGTACCGCTTGGACCCATGGACTCTCCAGGATGGGGGTTCCTCAGGGGTCTGTCTTATCCCCCATGCTATTCAACATCTGCATGAAACCGCCGAGTGGGGTCATCCAGAGTTTTGGAGTGCGTCGCCATCAGTACGCTGATGACACGCAGCTCTATCTCTCCTTTTCATCTCCAGCAGGTGAGGCTGTGGATGTGCTAAGCCGGTGCCCGGCTGCGACAATGGACTGGATGAGGGCTAACAAACTTAGGCTCAATTCAGACAAGACTGGGATGCTGTTAGTGGGTGGTTCCTCTGACCGGATGGAGGGTGCTCAACCTGTTCTGGATGGGGTTGCACTCCCCTTGAAGGAGCAGGTTCGTAGCTTGGGGGTCCTCCTTGAGCCATCTTTGTCACTTGAGGATCAAGTGGCCTCAGCTCTGGCTGGCGGCCCAGCTACGCTCCTATCTGAACAGGGATAGCCTGGTTTCAGTAATCCACACTCTGGTAGTCTCTACGCTAGACTACCGCAATGCACTCTGCGTGTGGCTGCCCTTGAAGATTGTTCAGAAGCTGCCGCTTGTGCAAAGCACCACAGCCAGACTAATAACCAGCACCAGGCAGTCTGAACACACAACACCATTTCTGGCCCACTTGCATTGACTGCCGATATGCTTCCGAGCCCGATTCAAGGTGCCGGTCTTAACCTGTAAAGCAGCCCTACATGGCTTAGGACCACAATACTTGACACAACGCCTCTCCCAACCACAACCTACCTGGACACTATGCTCAATATCTGGGGCCTTCTCCAACTGCCACTTCTGAGGGAGGCTCATTTGGTGGCAACAAGGAAGAGGTCCTTTTCTGTTGTGGCCCCCCAATTATGGAACCAGCTCCCCACTGAGGCCTGCCTGGCACCAACTCTACTATCCTTTCAGCACCAGGTCAAGACTGTCCTCTATACCGAGGCATTTAACATTTCTAAATAGGGTGGGGGCGGGCGTTTATGTCAACTTTTTAACAGGTCTAATTGTAGTAACTTGTTCTTAGTTTTTAAAATCATTTTTAAATTCAGTTTTTCAAATTTAGTAGTGATTTCTTAATGATGTTTTTTATTTTTATTTTTGTTTTTTTATATTGTATTTTATGAATTGTTGTAAACTGCCCAGAGAGCTTCGGCTATTGGGCAGTATAGAAATAAAAATAAAATATAAAATAAAAATAAATAAATGTCTAAGCACTCTGTGCAATCTTGAACCCTAAACAAGTACAGTAGATTCCCCACTGAAGATGTTACCTGTGGAGGACAATGGAGCCAAAGGATGGGAAGGGAATAGAACAGGGCTCTCCAACCTTGGGTCCCCAGATGTTGCTGGCCTACAGCTCCCAGCATACCCAGCCAGCCTGGCTACTGGCAAGGGATTCTGGGAGCTGTAGTCCAGCAACATCTGGGGACCCAAGGTTGGAGAGCCCTGGAATAGAAGGATCAGGCCCAGTTGGTGCAGTCTTGCCCTCCCGGTGACAAGATTCTAATCAGGAACTTTGGATTCTGTGTGAGAGATTATTGGGTGAACCTGACTTCCTCCTTCCCCCACCTTGCTCTCCCTTGCTTGAAAGAAATATCTTGCAATGGCAAGTTGCCTCAATGTACAGGTAGGGGCGGTTTGAATCCCTCGTGGCCCCGCCTCCCATTGGCTCAGCCAACCAGAGTTTAATAATAATAATAATAATAATAATAATAATAATAATAATAATAATAATAATAAATTTTATTTCTTACCCGCCTCTCCGTCTAGATCGAGGCGGGGAACAACAAAAATATAAAATACACAATACATACTATTAAAACATCTTAAAACATACGGTATTAAAAACATCATAAAAAACATCATTAAAACATCATTAAAACATCGTAAAAACATCTTAAAGGCAACCTAACTATCCGCCAGATAGGCCTGCCGGAAGAGATCAGTCTTTATGGCTTTTTTAAATTCCAAAAGACTGGTGAGCCGACGAATCTCCTCCGGCAGGCCATTCCAAAATCTGGGAGCAGCAGAAGAAAAGGTCCTCTGGGTAGTACCCGTCAGCCTAGTTTTGGCTGACTGAAGTAAATTCTTCCCAGAGGACCTGAATGTGTGGGGTGGATTGTATGGGAGAAGGCGATCCCGTAGGTAGCCTGGACCCAAACCATGTAGGGCTTTAAAGGTAATAACCAACACTTTATACTTCGCCCGGAAACTGATTGGCAGCCAGTGGAGTGCTTTTAAAACTGGTGTGATGTGAGCACCCCTAGGTGTACCGGTAACCAGTCTGGCTGCCATATTTTGCACTAGTTGAAGTTTCCGGACTAGGTACAAAGGTAGCTCTATGTACAGCGCATTGCAGAAGTCGAGCCTCGAAGTTACCAGCACGTGCACTACTGTCTTTAGGTCCTCCGATTCTAGGAAGGGGCGCAGCTGGCGTATCAGCCAAAGCTGATAATAGGCACTCCTAGCCGTCGCATCTATCTGAGATGTCATTTGGAGCGACGGATCTAGAAGCACCCCCAAGCTGCGAACACAGTCTTTCAGGGGGAGTGTAACCCCATCCAGAACTGGTTGACATACCTCCAAACCCAGATTGTGGCCTTTGACAGCAAGCACCTCCGTCTTGTCTGGATTCAGTTTCAGTTTATTTTTCCTCATCCAGCCCATTACTGCCTCCAGGCATTCATTCAGAGGAGACACACTGTCCTTAGCTGACGCTGTTGCTGAAGGCATAGAGAAATATATTTGGGTGTCATCAGCATACTGATAGCACCCCGCCCCATGCCCCCGGATGATCTCTCCCAGCGGTTTCATGTAGATATTAAATAGCATTGGGGAAAGAATAGCTCCTTGTGGCACGCCACATAGCAGCTCCTTTTTGGTGGAGCAGCTATCCCCAAGCATCACCATCTGGAACCTACCCGAGAGGTAGGACCGGAACCACTGAAGCACAGTGCCCCCGATTCCCAGTCCCCTCAGGCGTTCCAGAAGGATACCATGGTCGATGGTATCGAAAGCCGCTGAGAGGTCCAAAAGCACCAACAGGGACACACTCCCCCTGTCGGTACTCAGGCGTAGATCATCTGCTAAGGCGACCATAGCAGTCTCAACTCCGTATCCTGCTCTGAAGCCAGTTTGAAATGTGTCTAGAAAAGCAGTGTCATCCAAAACTGCTTGGAGTTGGAAGGCAACTGCCCTCTCGATCACCTTGCCCAAAAATGGAAGATTTGACACTGGTTTAGGAAAATTGGGCCTTCAGGTGTGGCCATGACACTCACTGGAGTGTCCCCGTCCCAATTTTTTTGCCATGTTCATTCCTTCCGTACCCAAGGCCGGCCCTACCATTAGGTGGAGTGAAGCAGTCGCCTCGGGCAGCAGATGCTGGAAGACGGCAGGGGAGAGCAGTGTGCCACATGCCTCGCACCCGGAGGAAACTGTCCCATTATCATCAGAGTTGAAAACGGATTCATCTAACCGCCCAGGTGTTTTTTTGTGCATGGACTGCGCGGGGGCACCGCCTTGTTCTTCACCTCAGGCAGCAAAATGTCCTGGGCTGGCCTTGATCCACACTGACGCATAGTTACTGCACACACCCCAGGCTGAAAATGCAAACATGATCGGGCTTTCTTTCAGTACGGAGAGGCCGTAACGAGATGTGCTTCAGAGGTTAATTCGAGCTTGGCCTGCAGTCCTATTATTTTGCTCTTCCCCGCCGTTCTCCGTGGTAGCTGGCAGGGCAGAGGGCAGCGTTTGCCCATTAACGGGAGTTTCAGACACTCGGCTTGAATCTGGAAGATCCTGCTGTGTTGTGTGGGTCTCCCACTTGTCTTGTTTCATGCTCTGTCGCTCATTGTCCCACACCCACCCGCCGAAGTAAAAAAAAAGAGAGAGAGAGAGAGTGTGTGTGTAAAGGCTAGAAAAAAGGATATTTAAATCTAGAAAGTGGCTTCAGATCTTGCAGAAGGAAGGCGAACTCATTGTTGTCCTCTTAATAAACTAACACAGTGCTCTCCAACCTTGGGTCCCCAGATGTTCTTGGCCTACAACTCCCAGCATGCCCCAGCCAGCTATGCTGGCTGGGGCATGCTGGGAGTTGTAGGCCAAGAACATCTGGGGACCCAAGGTTGGAGAGCACTGAACTAACGGATGCCCCCATTTTGTCAAACAGTAGATGAGGGGGTCAACTTGTGTCTGGGCTGTACCCAGGACCGGTGGCAAGGGCACGCATAGTTGGGCCCTCTTCACCGCGGCAACCTGCTCATTCACCTGCCTCTTGTTCTGGCCCAGACAACAGGGTTGGTGAGGAGGAGGAGCAGGAGCAGGAGATGCCACGGCCTACTTGCTCCCCGTCTGTCAAGCAAGCGAGTGATAGCGAAGATGAGAGAGGAGGAGGAGCAAGGGCAGCTGGTGACAATGGCGGTGAGAAGGTAGGCTCGTTGAGGGATCAGGCCCATGGAGGGTGCCTTCAAAAACCTGGAGCCAGCACTGACTGTACCACTTCAGACTCACCTGATAGAAGGGATACGAAGAGAAAAAAAAATATCTATACACGCCCATAGGAAGCTAGCATGTCAAGGGAAAGGCTAGGCAAGAATCTTTGTCCTTGAATAACAGGCTATATTTTCTTTTTCCAACGTGGAGGCAATTTTTCAGTCAACAGAGGATGATGGAATAAATGGAAGTTCTGTAGGAGACAGAGGATGGAGAGATTGGGAGAGGAGGAGGGTGAGAGGGGGATGGGCCGCGAGGGGACGAGACAGAAAGTACACTGAGAGGTTTTCTGAATCATTTCCCCTCCTCTATTCAGTGAGGAGATGAGTAATACGGTGATTTTATTTTCCGTCCATCTAAGCCATTCTGGTTCCCAAGTGTTGATGTTTTGCCAGAAAGCTGCAGCTAAGGTTGGGGGAGCAAGGGAAGACTGAAGGACCTTTGAGTGGAACGGTGCTTCCACTACACGTTTAATATATTTCTGCTGTTTGTACTACCCCCGCTGTTTGTTTTGTTTGTTTGTTTGTTTACACCAGCTCTCGGTTCTGCTTCCTCTCCAGGATTGGGGCATGCTCTCCTGGGGAAAACACACATGAACATATCAAAAGAAAACCAGCCAGCCTTCCTCCGCTATAGCGATGGCAAGGGATGTGTGAGGAATCCGAATGGGGGTGAAAATCCAATGGATTTGCAGGATTCGGCCCCATGGATTCCGATTCGGTACCCCCGCACTGGTGCCAACTCACTGTTGTGTGAGTCGAGCCAGCTCGCGGCGGGCTTCTGTCTCTTAAGATGGGCCGTGGTGTGCGCATTTTTTAAATATAAAAACAACACTACGGGAATTTTTGTGCAAATCACGCTATTGGCGCTGTTGGCGCAAATTGGATTCTGTGGTTTCTGGCTTCCCATTTGCGCAAATTGCACAAACCGTGCTATTTGTGCAATTTTCCTTAGTGTGTGTGTGTGTGTGTGTTTTTTTAAATGTGTAAACCGTGCCGGGTCTTAGAGATGGAAGTCTGCAGAAAGCCCCCGGCTCAGCCCACTTCCAATCATCAGATCGGAAGCGGGCAGGAAGTCCTTCAAGCTCAAACAATCCGGACTTCCCAGCCGCAGCCGCAGCACATCCCTAAGGTCGACTGCCAATTATGTGAAGGCCGAAACACACAAGACAGAAGAGATCTATGGCTGGATCTCCCAACTTTAAAGCAGCTGCTGGGGCCAGGTGTCCATGTGCTCTCCTCTACAGGGAACAGTCCTCTGTCTGCAGGCGTCCTCTAATTTCAGCATTCCCCAGCCTGGACCCCTCCAGATGTTTTGGATCTCAACTCCCATGAGCCCCAGCCAGCCTAGCCAAAGGTCAGGAATGCTGGAAGCAGGCGTCCAAAACATCTGGAGCACTGTTTTGGGGGAGGTTGGGGAAGACTGGTCTATTTGATGGGTGTCAGGTGACAGTCCTCAATTTGAAAATGTCCTCTGTTTGGAGGGCTGTCCACTTCAAGTCCGGTTTAACAAGGGAGAGCAAGGATCCTGAAGTTGCCCATCAACAATCGGCATCTGGGCAGCAGACCGGGTAGCAGGCACACTGGTCACCGTCTCCTCGCTATGGTGAGATGCACTGTACAGTAATACCTTGGATTACAAGTAACTTGGTTTGAGAGCGTTTTGCAAGACAAGCAAAATTTTTAATATTTATTTAATTTTTTTTTACTTGATATACAAGCGTCGTCTTGCAATACAAGTACTGTAGTACGGCTTAAATTAAAAATCTCTGTACAAATTTTTTTGGGGGGATTTCGTTTTGATATAAGAGTGTTTTGGATTACAAGCACCTTTCCAGAACGAATTATGCTCTCAATCCAAGGCATGACTGTATTCCACTTTAATTTGCAGAAATTCTCTCTCAGTATGAATCAGCAGCATATGGAAATGCTGATTTCTTTATTTCTGGCAAATCTGTGTCTCCTCGTCCTCATTTTTTTTTTTTTGGTGAGGCATTTCCTTTTCTTTGGTGATCCCCTGGGAACTCTACTTTTGATTGAAGCAAGAGGTGTTTAACCCGTGACTCTCTGTGCCATTTCCGCCAGCTACATCCCACCAAAGCCCCTATTGGCCCTCCCTAGGGAAAAGAAATACAATACAAAGAAACCTGCATCTTTCTCCAAGCACAACTAATAGCATCTGGAGGACCTTAGGATCAAGAGAAAACAGTGTAACACAGGTCAGGCATCAGCACACAGTGCCCTGGGGCAGCTGCCAGGATCCCAGGGTCCCACCAGGACTGACTGGCATAGGAGGGGACCGCGAGAGGACTCTCCACAAAGGGCCGCCTAGAACCGGGAGGCGGCCCTGCCCTGATCAGAATCAGAGCCCCCCGAGTGGCTGCCCTAAAGTTGGGCGATCCAGTGCTGTTCACGTCTCTTTGTGGCCCAAGCCAGTGTGGAATAGCGGCGGGTGATATAAAGAGCAGCAACTCAAGGACCCTGGGCCCCAAACTGACAGGTTTCCCCCACCACCACCCATGCCACTGGGTGTCTTCTCAGCTGCAGCTTCCATTTTGGGCAGGGGCGGGGGACAAACCAGGTTTATCCTATATATCGATAGTGGACTCAACCATCGAAGTGTGAAACTTCAGCCAAAGTGGCATGGCCCACGCACACAAGAGGGTGGTATTGGCAGCTTTCAGAGAGAAAACCCAAGGTTTGCAGAAGCACAAAAAGAAGTCCAGAGCAGGGGTGTTGAACCTCTTTCAAGCTGAGGGCCACGTTCAATTTTGGAGAAGCTCTCGGGGGGCCGCATTCCAGTGGTATGTGGGGCTGAAGGCAAAGAGGATGCGGCCAATCCAGAGGCAAGGGAGGTGTGTGACGAGGATGCGCTCACTTTGGGAAATCCACTTTTCCTTTGCGGAAGAAGGAACATTTCAGAGCATTTCCCATGGGTTGGGTTTGGGGTTCTTGTGTGCCCACCTTACTTCGGAGGTGGCCGAGGAGCGTGTGTCGAGGAGTGCCCTGTGTGCCACTGTAAAATCATCTCTCTGGCAGGCTGTGGCCTCCCCGGCTTCCCACACTTCAATGAAAGCCCAGGGGGGGGGGGAGAGACACTGCGAGGCAATTCCTCCCATAGGGCTTTTTCAGATCAGGAAGTGCAGGCAGCTTGGGAGCAGGACCGGTGCAGGGCAGTTTGGCGCCCTAGGCTAGATTATATTTAGCGCCCCCCCTCTAGTACCGTGGCGGGGGCTCCGGAAAGCAGCCCTGCTCTGCAACCTCCCGCCCCCCCGCTGCCGCCACCGGACACCCCCCCGCACGCTGCCGCTGCCGCTGCCGCCCCCCACCTACCTTCCCACGCCTCCTCCGAAAAGGGACCCCCACGCTCTGTTTTTGGCCGGGGGAAACCAGAGCAACAGGGCTATTTAAGCCCTGTTGTCCTGGTTCTTCCCGCCAAAACAGAGCGCGGGCGGGGCTCCGGAAACAGCGCGGAGAAGGTAGGTGTCGGGGGGGGGAGGCGGCGCGGAGGCGAGGTGGGGGGGAGGCGGCGCAGCGGCGAAGCGAGGCGAGGTGGGGGGAGGCGGCGCGGGGGGGGAGGCGGCGCAGCGAGGCGAGGTGGGGGGAGGCGGCGCGGGGGGGAGAGGCGGCGCAGAGAAGCGAGGCGAGGTGGGGGGGAGGCGGCGCAGAGGCGAGGCAAGGTGGGGGGGAGGCGCCCAGGCTCGGCCCCACCACTACTCCGGGCGCACTGACCTGGCTTTCTTGGAGAGGCGGGCGGGCGGGCAGGGCAGGAGCGCGCCGGCAGCGAAGAGGAGCGCAGCATTCTGCGCCCTCTTCCGCTACGCGCCCTAGGCAACAGCCTAGTTGGCCTAGCGGTAGCGCCGGCCCTACTTGGGAGGCTGCAGCAGAGCAATGGAGAGAGGAGCAATTTTATGTATTATTCATTTATTATATTTATGAATCGCCCCTCTGGCCAGACATCCGGCCACTCTGAGTGATGTACAATCCAATGAAATACAAGAGGGGGGGACACACACACACGGTATAAAACACAATTAAAAGCAGTACGAAACAGCAATAGAAACACACACACACAGAGCACCCTTGGCCATTTCACCGAGATTACGCTCACCCGCCCCCCCCCAAATGAATTCAAAATGAGCTATAAAATGCCCTGAGAATGAGGTAGAAAAAATGGAAGCTCTCTTTAATGAGGGAAGAAACCTTTCAGGAAAGTGGAAGACAGATTTTGGCTCAGCACTAGCTCCATTTCTTTCCTGGAGCTGGACGCAACACTGACCCCCTCACACCTGCCTTGTGGAGGATGCAAAGTGAGGGCCAGGCTGCCAATACAGTTGATGCTCTTGACACTTGCGGTACAAAGAAAAAGAAAGACCCTTAAGAGAAAAAGAAAGAAGTTGTGGTACAACCCCTGCCAATGCTGTGCCCTACCTGTGAGAAACTAATGGAGAATTTTTCCTCCCCCTGGAGAAATTTGGTGAAATTGTTACACACACACACACACCCCAAAAAATTTATCTGCCCCCAAATAGGGTGGAGACATTTGAGAGTCGATTTGTGTACAACTCTTCCCATAACAATGAGTGAAAAGCTTGACAAGCACCCCTGCTTTTCTGCCCCCTTCCTTCCTTCCTTCCTTCCTTCCTTCTAATAACACAGGTTTTACTTCTTCCCAGGGTGTGGATGGGATTGTTCATTTAGGCAAAATGTCCTCTCATTTCTCTCACTGAAACGGTACCGTTTATCGACATTCCATTGCTCACACCTTTGATTCCACTGTACCAGGACCTCTTGCCTTCTTTACACACGTTTTGCTTCTTCTTTCACAGAGATCTCAAGAGCTTGGAATAAAGATTTCTGGGCATCTTGCACTCGGCACTCAGGAAGAGCTTTAAATCCCTTTGTTGAAGACTGCAGTTCGATTGATTGTCAAGATGACCATCTACTGGAAGACTTGTGTCTTTGCAGCAGTGTTGCTTCCTCTAACGGTAAGAGCCGTTAGAAATGTTACATTCATACGATATTATATCCATAGGACTTGCATTCCTGGCTAGAATAGATATGTTCCAGTGCAATCCTCCAACCCACCCCGTCCCCTGCATCCCACAAGCCAAAGATTGTTCAAGTGTGTAAAGGGGGAAAGCTGAGATTGATTCTTGATCCCGCAAGTTGCTTCTTATCCATAAGCAAGTGGGAGCTGCAACAAAATGTGGTAGCATGGAGTGCTCCTCTTTATGTTTCCAGCCAGCCCAATATGCGCTTTTCCAGGATTCTCCCCAGTTTTACATTCCCTCCCCCAACAAAAATCAACTGAGCTGTTTGGTTCCCTCCCCCCTTTGTTGAGCATCAGACCCATGGGCCAAACCTCAGGCCTGACAGCCAACATGGCATAGTGGTTAGAGCATAGGACTGGGACTCGGGAGATCCGGGATTCCGGGTTCTAGTCCGCACTCGGCTGTGAAGCTGACTAGGTGACTTTGGGCCAGTCACTGACTCTCAGCCCAACCTACCTCACAGGGTTGTTAAGAAGATAACATGGAGCAGAGGAGGATCGTGTAAGCCGCCTTGGGTTCCATGCAAGAGGAAAAAAAGGCAGGATAGAAATGTAATATAAATAAAATGAATACAAATAAAATAAATCCGGCCCACCTGTGGTCCACACCTGGCCTTCCAAGGTTCTTCAGATGTCCACCCCGCTCTGTTCCCGTGATTGCTGATTGTTTGGCTTTTTCGCTGTTTTTGTGCTGTTTTAAAATTCCTCTCCTAAGGCTTAGTTACTGGAAGTAAGAGCTTAAATATGCTGGGGTTGTGGGGTTTTTTGTTTTGTATCTTGGCCGCATCCTCTTTGCCTTCAGCCCCACATACCACTGGAATGCGGTCCCCGAGAGCTTCTCCAAAATTGAATGTGGCCCTCAGCTTGAAAGAGGTTCAACATCCCTGCTCTGGACTTCTTTTTGTGCTTCTGCAAACCTTGGGTTTTCTCTCTGAAACCTGCCGATACCACCCTCTTGTGTGCGTGGGCCATGCCACTTTGGCTGAAGTTTCACACTTCGATGATTGAGTCTACTATCAATATATAGGATAAATCTGGTTTGTCCCCCGCCCCTGCCCAAAATGGAAGCCCAGGGGAGTCATTCATAACTAGTTTGGGGGGGCAAAGCCCCCAACTGGGCGGAAACCAAAGAACCCTAAAAGATACAGTAAAAAATGAATATATATATATATATATATATATATAGTGAATCTCCTTGAGCTCCATTGTTTGGTGAAAAAGATAATTTCAAATTAAATAAATGAATAACAAGTGATGGCACTAAATTAAGTATCGGAGCAGTGTGTGTGTGAGTGTAGCTCAGTTTGAAAATGCACATCCTATTTTGAACCCAGCTCAGAATGATTTGAATCCAGGTCTGGCTTGAAATGTGTTTTTCACTACTTCCACCACTAGCTAGTCCAGTCTGCCAACTCAACCCCCCAGGGCAACTAAAATGATCAAGGGGCTGGAGCAACTCCCCTGTGAGGAAAGGTTACAGCAGCTGGGATTGTTTAGCATAGAAAAAAGGCAAGTGAGGGCAGGCATGATGGAGGTGTACAGAATTCTGCATGATGTGGAGAAAGTGGGCAGGGAGACATTTTTCTCCCTCTCTCATAATACTGCAACCCAACGGGGTCATCCCATGAAGCTGATTGGTGGGAGATTCAGGATGGATAAAAGGAAGGACTTCTTCACACAGCACATAGTTATTAAACTATGGAATTCACTTCCACAAGATGTGCTGATAGTCCCAATTTGGACAGCTTTAAAAGGGAATTGCACAAATTCATGGAGGAGAAGGTTATCAATGGCTACTAGTCCTGATTTTATTTATTATATTTATACCCCGCCTTTTTTCCTGCAAGGAACCCAAGGCGGCTTACATAATCCTCCTCCTCCTCTCCATTTCATCCTCACAACAACCCTGTGAGGTAGGTTAGGCTGAGAGTCTGTGACTGGCCCAAAGTCACCCAGTGAGTTTCATGGCCGAGCGGGGACTAGAACCCGGATCCCCCGAGTCCCAGTCCAACACTCTCACCACTACGCCGCACTGGCTCTCTGTATGTTTCCTCCAGTATCAGAGGCAGCATGCCTATGTACTCCAGTTCCCGGGGAACATGGGCGGGAAGATCCAGCAGGGCTCTTCTGATGTCCTTAATTTAAAAAAAAAAAAGCCTTTCAAGAACTGAGTGGGAGTCAGTGACATTGGGAAGGCCTTGCTAGAGATATGGGGGATGCATGGCAGAGCTGGGCAACCCATGGGCTGCATGTCACCCTGGGCTTTATATTATGTGCTCCCAGCATCTCCTGTACCTTCCCTCCCTTCTGCCCATGGTAAAGACCAGGTAGAGAGCAGGGCCAGTGCAAGGCAGTTTGGTGCCCTAGGCAAGATAATAATAATAATAATAATAATAATAATAATAATAATAATAATAAATTTTATTTCTTACCCGCCTCTCCGTCTAGATCGAGGCGGGGAACAACAAAAATATAAAATACACAATACATACTATTAAAACATCTTAAAACATATTAAAAACATCATAAACAACATCATTAAAACATCATTAAAATATTGTAAAAACATCTTAAAGGCAACCTAAAATTCCGCCGGATAGGCCTGCCGGAAGAGATCAGTCTTTATGGCTTTTTTAAATTCCAAAAGACTGGTGAGCTGATGAATCTCCTCCGGCAGGCCATTCCATAATCTGGGAGCAGCAGAAGAAAAGGTCCTCTGGGTAGTACCCGTCAGCCTAGTTTTGGCTGACTGAAGTAAATTCTTCCCAGAGGACCTGAGTGTGCGGGGTGGATTGTATGGGAGATCAGGTATTTAGCGCCTCCCCCTTCTCACTTGAGCCCTCCCTCCCTCCAGCCCTTTGCTCCTGGCGCCCCCTTTAGCCCGGCGCCCTAGGCAGCCGCCTAATCGGCCTGATGGTAGCACCGGCCCTGGTAGAGAGTAATGCACAGTGTTGGGCACCACTACTCAAAGGGGGCCTGGAGCACCTCAGGGCAGCAGCAGACTTTTTTTTTTTAATCTGATTGTCTGCGGGTGCAGAGTGTTGCTGCCATGTGTGCTGGGTGGTTGGAGCTCCAACCATGCATCGGGCGCAGAGACGGAAGAGGGCTCCTTTTCTTTGATCGGCAGCAGGTGCAGCTTCACCCATTGGGGCTACTATGGGAGGAGGAACCGAGGGAGAGGATGTTGAGCAACTCTCTCAACATGCAGTAAGGGGCAAAAAAGAGCAGGAAGTGGGCATTCCCATTGCTGTCATGAACATTCAGCCAATCGGCCTTATCCCTCTGAGAGAGAGAGAGAGAGAGAGAACACAGAAAGAGGGCAGCAGGAGGGAAAATGTCCCAAGGAGTTGTTAATGAGATGAAATCTAGGGTGTATCCGAGCAATGCGTTTCTGACAGGCTGCACATCTCTAGGCCACCAACGGGTTTTGAGATGGCCCCCAGGAAAGGGGTTTATGGTCTGCCAACACACATACTGCAAACAGCTCCTCCAATGTTTTCTCAGTGCTAAACTCTGGATCTGGAAAAGCCGGCCACAAACATGCCTTCCATTTCGCGGGTGGAGAGAGCTCAGGCAAGTAAATAATAACATTTGTAACCCAAGGCACATTTACTTGGGAGTCAGCCCTGTTGAAAACAATGGGGTTTACATCCCAGTAGCCATATCTTGGATTGCACTGCAAGTGAATTCTGTCTAGCCAACCAGACCATAGTTCCCTAAACCTGATCAACCTTTTAAAGTATGGATTAGAGGCATTTAAGCATTTGTGCTCACGGGTGGCACGTGCACGCACGCACGCACGCACACACACACACACACACACAGAGAAGGGGATGGCAGAGAGAGAGAAGAGAAGGGGTGACCCCTCACCCTTCCTGTGTGTGAGTGGCTGTATGTGTATGTGAGAAAGAATGTGTGTGTGTGCGTGTGAATGGATGAATTGATGGTGTGTGTGTGTGTATATCTGGTAAGCCCACTATCATCAAAGAGCCCCCTGAGCAAATGCGGTCCTCAGCTAAAAAAAAATAAAAAAATAGAAGGTCCTCTTGTTACCTGATCGTGATGTTTCTGAACATTCCTGTACTGAATTGGAGGCAGAGAAAATTGCCTATCCCATGATGGGTGTGAACCACCCAGAAAGCTTCAGCTATTGGGCAGTACAGAAATTAAATTAAATTTAAATAAATAAATAAATAAGTAAATGCTCACCTGCAGGAAATGATGCTCTTGAGTATGCATCTGTCTCAAGTTAACTCTTTGTTTTCCATGGACTCCTCCCTCTTCTCAAATATGAGGTTTTAGCTTGGGAAAGCTACTGGCATTCATCTATTAGTGTTTCCTTTCCAGCTTTTTTTTTTTTTTTTTTTTTGAGAAAAGTAAAACAAACAAAAACTTTCAAGGAGTGTTGTTGTTTTTTTTTAAAAAAAGCATTCTCAAGACCATGACAAAAGTGAATGGATTCTGAGGGGAGCCAAGGAAAGTTCACCTATTAGCGTATTTTTCGGACTATAAGACACACTTTCCCCCCCCAAAAAAGGAGGGGGAAATGTCTGTGCGTCCTATGGAGTGAATATAGTAAAAAAAAAAAAAAAAAAAATTATTATTATTATTATTTTTACTTCCCTCTGCTGGTCCGGAAGAGCGGAGGACTCCTGGATGGGGCGGGGGAAGCCCCCACCTCTCAGCTGATTTTTTTTTTTTTTAAAAAAATTTGTACCATACAGTAAGTGCGTCTTATGGTCCGGTGCGTCTTATGGAGCGAAAAATACGGTACCTAATATAACCATTAATTCCGTTAGAATTAGAAAAACCAAAGGTGCATGATATGGTCTGAGAATACCCACTAAACATCTCCACATCTGCTTCTGCCACGTTTTGATCAATGTTGCTTTAACAGTGCCTCTCTGGCTGCTGTCAAGGTGTTCTTGCCAGAACAACTAAATGAAGTCACCAAATTACCGAGGAAATGAAAGGTGAAAACCCTCTGCACACGTGTCCTCTTCAAACGGGTTGCCCAAGGCACCTGAGAAACAATTTGATTCCTGATTCACAAAGTTGCCTTGGGGTGTGTTCTTTTTTAAACTGAATGTGAAAGCTGACTGTCTGCAATGCAGGTGTTTTTAACTGCCAGCAATAATTCAGTCAGGTGGATCTTTGGCGCTGAGGATCGGTGCTTCTTACAGATGCCTTTGTAGCACTTCAAGGTTGGAGTGCGCAGATAATAAATGGTTCCCACGTAGGCCGCGATTAGTATGATAACTGTGTCTTTGAAAGGAAGTTGCAAGCAAAGCTCTCGTGTGCTAATAACAGGGTGTGAAAGAACACTGTGAATGCCAGCGAGGTAAATAGAAGCCTGGGAGAATATAGGGAGGTTCAAGGGGAGGGCATGCAGCTCAGTGGTAGAACACATTCTTTGCATGTACAAAGTGCCAGGTTCTGTGATGTTATGATATTGCATGCAAATTAATATGTAAATATATGGTAAGTATAGTGATGTGTTCCTGTTATGAGTCTATGGTTATATGTAGGTATTCCTGTTGCATCTCTGTGTTTTATGGTAGGTAAGTCTATGGTGAGTGAGAAATGATGGGCAGGAAGAATGGTGGATTTGCATATGTGAGCTGATTGGCTGAGAGACTGAAGGGGGAGTGAAGTGTGAGTGCTGTGAGGGGCAGATTAAGTTAGTTAGGAGTTCATTAGAGAGTCAGATTGATGAGAGACAGGAGTCAGAATTTCTTATTTTCGACTCACGTTCTCCCGAGTCAAGCTGGGGAAGCGACTTCCGGGTTCCCGGCAGGCTGCTGTTTACGTAGAAAATGCCTTACGATACACCCACAGCGGCCACAATTTGCTTTTGATGTACCCGAAAGCCCAACGAGTGCCGCCACACACGCCCGCTTTTGGCCTGGCCTCGGCGGGCACAACAGTGGCATCTGCCGAGCCAGAAACGGGTTCAGTTTCAGCAGACTGCCCACCCCTATCTGCAGCCTCCCAGGCTGCCTGAGCTTCCTGATCTGGAAAAAGCCCTATGGGAGGAATTCCCTCATGGTGCCTTTCCCCTGGGCTTGAATTAAAGTGTAGGAAGCCAAGGAAGCTACAGGCTGCTGGAGGGACGATGGTGCAATGAAAGACAGGACACTTGTGTACACGCCTTGGCCACCCAATAAGTAAGGTAATCCCAACAACCCCGAAATCTATCCATAAGAATTTCTCCAGGGAAAAATGTATCCTTTGTGTGTGTTTTTCTATCAAATTGAATGAGATTTTTCTTTTTCTTTTTTTTTTTAAATGTGGAAGATGGTAATGGAAAAGTGGTTTGGCAACTTGGTGCCTTCCATATATTTTGGAAAAGTATGATTGTACAATGAAACACAGGGCACTCACATACACTCCTCAGCCACCTCATAAGTAAGGTAAGCACAAGAGCCTCGAACCCAATCCATCAGAATTTCTCAAATAACTACCAGAATGGGACATAAAAATCCAACACCACAAACCCAAAGGCCTTCATGCGAAGAAAAGTTTTTGCGGTTGTCCAAAACGGGAATGCGCAATGAAGGGCAAGTACACCGTTGTTGAGAAAGCCAAAATGGCCACCACTAGGACCACGATTGCCTTGATTGGTGGCTTGCATTTGAAGCAAACGGTGTAGCCGTCAGCCTCCGGGAGACTCATTGATGTGGGTTTTCCCCATCTTTGTCAGACTTGTGTGCCATTTTTTAAAAAAGAAAGCTGTCGTGGTGGGTTGGGGGGGGGAGTAGGAAGAAAATGCTGCCAAGAAAAATGCAAGGAGAAAGAAACACACCGCCTGAAGACATTCCGGATTCAGCTATTAATAACGAGCGGCAGGAGGGAGACGATTTGAGGCCGTAATAAGTGTGTTGCTGAATTTCGAGTGCTGAATCAGCAACCTGCTTCCCTGTACTTTCAGCTGAGTTCAGCACTGTTGGCACAGAGCACAGGGGGCATTATGAAGATGACAGAGGAATGGAGAAAATACGAATAGGAATAGGCATAACGACAACTGGACGGCAGGAATAGACGACACTCAGAAACTTGTTTTGTTTGAGCTCAGTGGACTTTCGTAGCATTTCCAACCCGACAGCCAAAAAGCGGGCTGAGTCAGGGGGGGTGGGGGGGGTGCGGTTCAGCTTCTGTGAAATGGCTCAAAATATTTGTGTAGATTTGGAGCCGAGAACTGTGGATCTGTAGTGCAAATTGCGAATTGCATAAATATGTACAAATCGAGGCCGACTCGTTAGATTCACGTCACTGGTGTTATTCTTGTTGTTGTTCTCGTTGTAGCATTGAAGAGCACGGAAGCCGCCTCTTCTCACTGCATATGCGCACGACGTGCCACCTTGAATTTCCCGAAAGTTAATTTCAGTTTGTGCAAAATTCAGGCCTCTGCTCTGCAAGCTGCCTACGTTTGCACAAATTGTGTGTAGATTTGCACAAATTGCAGAGTGGCGGCCTGAATTTTGCACAGATTTCCCCAGCGCTCTCTCTCTCTCTCTCTCTCTCTCTCTCTCTCTCTCTAAAATGCAAATCATGGCCCATTTTAAAAACGGAAGTTTGCGTGCTGGCTCGACTCACATCACATTGAGTCGGCACCAGTGCAGGGTTGACGGAGCAGAATCCGTGTTCCTAAGTCAAGAAAATCTGTCGTATTTTCACCCCCTCCATCAGATTCCTCACCCATGCCTACTGGATGGGCATCCCTGAGCTGCTACTTTGCTTGTGCTTATCTGCCCATCTCCTGAATGGCCATCACACTGTTTAACTGCCTGGGTGGGCATTATTTGTATGCCAAGTATCTGCCAGCTATGATATCTTTGGTAACAGCCCTAAAATCACCTGGAATTTAAATTTATTCTCCTACCTGGCCTTAAATGATTCCTGTGCCATCCCGTGCCACTTCCTTTCTCTCTGTATTCTATTAATTAGAAATGGCAATAATTTGCAACGTGTTTTTATGATTTTCTTTCGGCCATCCTCAAAGCAACCCTGCCTGGAAAGGGGTTCATAAAAAGGCATAGCGGATAGTGTTGGGATTGGATCATGATAACCTGGGTTCAAATTAGGGGTGTTGTTCCTTCCACATATATTTTTGCCTTGCCATTGCATGTTCTGCTCCCAGCGTAAGTGTGCATCATCCTGCATTGAATACTAAAGCACATGGGCTCCATGGCCAGATCAGACATCTCCAGGGATGGGCACAGTTGGAGCACTGGCCCAAAGTGTGCAAGGGTGTTCCTGGCCACCACCAAAGCCTGAGCATTCAGGTTCAGGGTGGAATCCATCTCCCTTGGGCCGATGATGCCACCTGCTGATGTCAGTATGCCCACATTTGCAGGTGTGTGATTCACAAGTGTGGGAGGATAACTTCAGTGTGTGAGTCGTGATTTTCCTGGCTTGCTTTCCCTAGATTTCTTGGCCCTGGACTGCATAGGCTGTATGTGTGTATAATGCATTTCAATATATTAGTCATGATGTGGATGTTAAGTGATTGCATTGGTAAATATCATCAAATGTTCTGACGTATTCTGGGGAAGGGCATGCAGCAGAGTATTGATTTTTTTTTTTCTGCTTGAGTTCATCTAAATTATGGGAGGGCAATTTCTGAGGGTGGGTGAGGGCTGCATTGCCCTCGGCTGCCATGCTGCCAAAGTTGCTACCATAATTGCCAGTGTTGCGTAGTGGTTAAAGTGTTGGACTGGGACTCAGGAGATCCGGGTTCTAGTCCCCACTCAGCCATGGGTGACTTTGGGCCAGTCACTGATTCTCAGCCTCACCTACCTTGCAGGGTTGTTGTGAGGATGAAATGGGGAGGAGGAGGATCATGTAAGCCACCTTGGGTTCCTTGGAGGGAAAAAGGTGGGATATATAATGTAATAATGGAATAAACAAGCAAGCAAGCAAACAGTGCATCACAGAAGTGGCATCCCCCCCAATTTTGCTTCCAACAAGGTGTGTCTTGTTTTACAGCAAAATTGCTGTTGGGTGGGGGTGGTTGTCACCATGCTGCTGAATTTTGGCAGGGGCATGGCGGGGGGAACCGAGGGGTGCAAAAGTGGCAAGGGGGCTACATGCAGTTCATGGGCCACGTGTCACCCACATCTGAGCTAAATCCTTCCATGAAAAACAGGAAAGAGACATTCTTCTTCAGAGAATGTGGAGAACAATTTAAAATAAGCTCGATGGATCAGTCTCGGTCAGGTTACAGGTAGCTTCTTAGATCAAATGTATTCCTATAAGTAGGGATGTGTGGATGTTGTTAAATCCATTCATAGGATATCATAGGATCATAGAGTTGGAAGGGGCCAACAAGGCCGTCGAGTCCAACCCCCTGCTCAGTGCAGGAAACTAGAGGAGGGGGTCTCCCATCCAAGTCATCACCAGGCCTGACCCTGCTTAGCTTTCCACGCTCAGACAAGCTGAGCCAGCGTGAGCCCACAGGCCTGTGTTCTGTCAAGCAATCAGGTGAGGTGGCCACATGGCTGGCTGGGGCATGCTGGGAGTTGTAGGCCTTTTCTCTGTCTAAGCATGCATATTTTTAGAATTGCACCCTAAAGCTCTTACTGCCAGGAACTGGGAGTTAGGAGAGGCATTTCAACAACCTCTCAGAGTGGGAGGGGGAAATCTGAGGGCGGGCAGATGACGGGGGGGGGGTCCACAGATTTTGGCTTAGCTTGGTAGCCCGTCATTATTTATGATTGCCACTGAGTCCACCCCTCCACTGGGTCCTTTGCCCATGCGTACTGGGAAGGATCCAGTCTCTGCGTCTGGCTTTCAAGATGCTCTTGACACCTCCAAAGCCTGGGATGAAAAAGACACACGTGGGCAGCCCGTCAGCTGTGTCCTCCCCGCGAGGATCCCGCCTGCCCAGCCTGCCAAACAGCTTGGGGAGAGGCCGACACGCCACCCCGGCAGGGCTTCCACTGACTTGATGGCCACAGTCAAAGAGATCCAGCACACAAGGAGGGGGATTTAAACCTCCCCCCTTCCCTGAATGCGACATGGACTCTGAGGCGGAAGAACCAGCGGTGCTGACAGAGGAAAGTCCAGGCCCGAGAACTACTGCAGTGCCCGGTACCCAGTGCAGGTTGGTGGTTCCAATTCGGGGTGGGCCATCTGGGTGCTTGTCGAGCTGGGCCTGCCGTGCCAAGCCAGGCCGAAGGCGAGCGCCGGCCGAGGCACTCGCTGGACTTCTGGATTCCTCCTGGCAGCACACTTTTTACGTAGAAAATGGCATAAGATACATTAAAAGTGGCTGCGATTTGCGTCACTTGCACAAATCGCGGCCGCTTTCAACGCATCTTATGTCATTTTCTACGTAAAAAGTGCATCGCCGGGGAAAACCGGGAAGTCACTTCCCCCGCTCGGCTTGCGAGAATGCGACTCAGGTCGGCTGAGTGGAGACGGGGTGGGTGGGCGGGGAGGTTGAGCCCGGCGAGTTTGCCGGACTTCCACCCTCCAATCGAGCTCCGCACGCATTCCAAGTTCCAATATCAGTGGGGTGGTGTATCCACTCTGGTTTAAAGGAACTTTGCAGCATCCATGGTGCTGTGCCCTACCCCTACCCCAAAAATAGGTTCAGCACCATGGACACAGTCCCTTAGAAGTTCCGACTACAACCCAGAGTGGATACACAGCCCTGCTAACTAACGTTGGAGCCCCCAGCCTCTACTGCTGATATTCCCGTGCTTGAGCGGCCAGAAACCCCCAAGCCCGGGACCCCCCCCCCGAGCCTGGCTCCAGCACTGAATCAGCACCCCCTTCTACAAGGGCCCCACATTCCATGGATCCGGGCATGAGCTCTTGGAGAGATGGGGGACTGCAGCCCATCCCTTTAAGGCTTCCATTTTGGAGGAAAGGGCTGAGCCTGGAGCTGCAGCCTAAAAGGGGTTGGTCGAGTCTCGACACATGTCAGAGAGCTAATGGCGCACGAGGAGCGATTTGCTCTCCTGCTCTTGCTCTCCTGGGGGCTGCAGCATCCAGCCTGCTTGACTAGTGTGGGGATGCCTGGCTGCTTTGTGACCTTGTTGTTGCCTTGGGCTGCC
Source organism: Shinisaurus crocodilurus (assembly GCA_021292165.1). Taxonomy (NCBI): domain Eukaryota; kingdom Metazoa; phylum Chordata; class Lepidosauria; order Squamata; family Shinisauridae; genus Shinisaurus; species Shinisaurus crocodilurus. Next base: position 8,324,526 of record CM037880.1, on the reverse strand, counting down.
GTGGGCTTCTGCTCAGACCAGAACGGGACATATGGGAAGAGGAGGAGTGAGAGCATCTGCCTCTGCCTCTGTCTGTCTCTCTCTGTCTCTCTCTGTCCGTCTGTGTGTGTGTGTGTGTGTGTGTGTGTGTGTGTAAGTTTATAAGAGTAAAGGGGAGGCTGGTGTGACTCCTATTTCGGGGTGTGTGTGTGTGTCCTTTCCCTTTGCAGGTTTTATCGGAGCTTCATGGGAGCTGTCCATGGTGCTGAACTCCACCCACAAAATAGGTTCACCACCATAGAGCACCGTGGAGAGCTCCTATGAAGTCCCAAATGAAATCTGCAAAGGAAAAGGACACACACACACACACACACCCCGAAATAGGAGTCCCCAGCCTCCCCTGTTTAAGAAAAACCCTGCTAGTTCAGACCAATCTGGTCCAGCATTCTGTTCCCACAGTGGCCAACCAGCTGCCCAAGAGAAGCCCACAACCAGGACGTGAGTGCAATAGCATCCTCCTGCTCATGTTATGCAGCAACTGGCTGCCTCTGGCACTGTAGGCAGTATATAGCCATCAGGACTAGTCACCATTGATAGCTTTATCCTCCATTAATTTGCCTAATCCCCTGTTAAAGCCATCCAAGTTTGCAGCCATCAGTGCATCTTCTGCTAGTGAATTCCATAGTTTAACTATGCACTGTGCAAAGAAGTACTTCCTTTTTCTGTCCTGAATCTCCCACCATTTAGCATCAGGAGTTCTAGTACAGTAATACCTTGGATTGCACGCATAATTTTGTTCCGGAAACCGTGCTTGTAATCCAAAACACTCTTATATCAAAGCGAGTCTCTGGCGGGCGTGAGCGGGGCCGATTTTGGCCCACTACGCCCGCTCGAGGCGAGTGGTTACATCCCTATAGACTACATGTCTTGCAAGACCTTGCTCATTTATCAAGTCAAAATGTTTTAAATTTTTTTGCTTGTCTTGCAAAACGATCTCAGACCAAGTTACTTGCAATCCAAGGTGTTACTGTATTACTATCCATTTTCTCCACACCATGCATCTTTTCATACACCTCTCTGATGTCCCCTCCGCACCTTGCTAGCCTTTTTTTTCTAGCTAAAAAGTCCCAAATGTTGTAAACATTCATTGTAGGGGACTTACTTCAGCCCCTTGGTTGTTGTTGTTGTTGTTGTTATTATTATTAATATTCACAAGTATATGTCTTATCTCGCCCTTTCTTCTCCTTGCGAGGAACCTAAGGCAGCTTACATGGTCCTCCTCTTCTCCATTTTATCCTCACCACAACCATGTGAATAAATAAATAAATGTGAGGTAGGTTAGGCTGAAAGTCAGTGTCTGGCCCAAACTCTCCTAGTGAGCTTCATGACCTGAATGGGGACTAGAACCCAGATCTCCCAGTCCAGCACTCTAACCACACTGGCTCCTGCTGTGCGTCTTTCTGTCTTGGTGTGGGGAAAGGATGTGTTTGTGTGTGTTTGAGAGTAAGCACAAGGGGGAAGATTGTGTGTGTGTGTGCATGTATTCTTGCAGCCCCTGGACCAGTGCCCATTGAAACATTGGTTGGTTTTTAAAATTTCATAATGTTTTATTATTTATATTTTTAACTGTATTTTATTGTTTGTTTATAATTATTGTTGTACACCGCCCAGAGAGCTTCGGCTATTGGGCGGTATAGAATCATAGAATCATAGAATCATAGAAAAGTAGAGTTGGAAGGGGCCTACAAGGCCATCGAGTCCAACCCCCTGCTCAATGCAGGAATCCAGGTCAAAGCATCTCTGACAGATGTCTGTCCAGCCGCACCTTGAATGCCTCCAGACTGGGAGAGCCCACCACCTCCCTAGGTAGTTGATTCCATTGTCTTATTGCTCTGACAGTCAGGAAATTTTTCCTGATGTTTAGGTGGAATCTAGGTTCCTGTAACTTGAGCCCATTATTCCGTGTCCTGCAAACTGGGATGAACGAGAAGAGATCTTTGCCCTCCTCTGTGTGACATCCCTTCAAATACTGGAAGAGTGCGATCATATCTCCCCTCAGTCTCCTCTTCTGAAGGCTAAACATGCCCAGTTCTTTCAGTCTCTCCTCATAGGGCCTTGTTTCCAGTCCCTTTATCATCCTTGTTGCCCTCCTCTGAACCCTCTCCAGTTTCTCTATGTCCTTGTTAAAATGAGGTGCCCAGAACTGGACACAGTACTCAAGATGAGGCCTAACCAGTGCCGAGTAAAGGGGAATTATCACTTCCCGCGATTTGGAAGCTATACTTCTATTAATACAGCCCAAAATTGCATTTGCCTTCTTTGCAGCCACGTCGCATTGCTGGCTCATATTCAGTTTGTGATCTACCACAATTCCAAGATCCTTCTCACTTGTAGTATTGTTGAGCCAAGTGTCCCCCATTCTGTAACTCTGCATTTGGTTTCCTCTCCCTAGGTGCAGCACTTGGCATTTATCCCTGTTAAATTTCATTCTGTTGTTTTCGGCCCAGCGCTCCAGCCTATCGAGGTCACTTTGAATTTTGTTTCTGTCTTCCAGAGTATTAGCTGTTCCACCCAACTTTGTGTCATCTGCAAATTTGATAAGCATTCCCTGTACCTCCTCATCCAAGTCATTAATAAAAATGTTGAAGAGCACCGGGCCCAGGACCGAGCCCTGTGGTACCCCGCTCGTTACCTCTCCCCAGTTTGAGAAGGAACCATTGATAAGCACTCTTTGAGTCCGATTCTGTAGCCAATTGTGGATCCACCTGATAGTTGTTCCATCTAGCCCACTCTTAGCTAGCTTACTAATCAGGATATCATGAGGCACTTTGTCGAAAGCTTTGCTGAAGTCCAGGTATATAATGTCCACAGCATTCCCACAGTCCACAAGGGAGGTTACCCGATCAAAAAATGAGATCAGATTAGTCTGACAGGATTTGTTCTTGACAAATCCATGCTGGCTTCTAGTAATCACTGCATTGTTTTCAAGGTGCTTGCAGACTGACTTCTTTATAATCTGCTCAAAAATCTTCCCGGGGATTGATGTCAGACTGACTGGCCTATAGTTCCCAGGTTCCTCCTTCTTGCCCTTTTTGAAGATGGGAACAACATTTGCCCTCCTCCAGTCGTCTGGCACTTCACCTGTCCTCCATGATTTCTCAAAGATAATAGACAGTGGTTCTGAGAGTTCTTCTGCCAGTTCCTTTATTACTCTAGGATGCAGCTCATCAGGCCCTGGAGATTTAAACTCGTTCAGAGTAATCAGGTGCTCCTTGACCATTTGCCTATCAATCTCAAGCTGCAATTCTGCCCCTTCAGTCTGCATTTCAGGTTTGCCAGGGGGGTCATAGACCCTCTTTTGGGAGAAGACCGAGCCGAAGTAGGAATTGAACACTTCTGCCTTTTCTTTGTCTTCTGTTATCAATTTGCCATCCTCATTGCGTAGTTGAACCACCAGTTCTTTCTTCTGTCTTTTACTGTGCATGTATCTGAAGAAAGCTTTTTTGTTGCTTTTAGCATTCCTCATGAATAAATAAATAAATAAATAAATAAATAAAATGCTTCCCACCCCTGAAATAAGAGATTTGGAGAAGGCTAATTTCCTCCATGCTCTACTCGGGAGCGCCTGGGCACATTTGTCTCTCCCTGTTGGAATGCTTGGGTAGGTAGACCATTGGTCTGTGCCAGCAGGACTCTCCTTGTGTTCCCAAAGCTCCATGGGGAAGAGGGGAACAGTTCCTAGACCCAAGTGGTTACAACAGAGTATGGAACATAGCATCCTTCATAAATGTCTCCAACTCCTTCCGGAATAGTCCAGTATGTTAAGAGATCTGAACACTGAAAACCTGCATTGGACCAGATAAAGTTATGCAAGGTTGAATTCCCTAATTGTCTTTCATCATGGTTTAATGAAAATGAATAACTGGCCTGGAGGCAAATTCACGCAAAAAAAGTGGATCCAATCAGAAAATGACTGTGTGCTCATTAAAAACATAAAATAAATGAATTTTATAACAACCTCTTTCCCCTATATTTCCCCCAGTATTATGACTATTATTTTCCCCTTGTCACCCTCTCTCTTTCATCTCAACACCCAGCTGGATTTTTTCATCGAGTATAATTCATTGGGTTGGAACTTGCTGTATGTTCCCTTCCTGTAGATTCTGGCTTCAGTCCTTTCTGAAGAGGTTCGCTTTTTATCCCATCATCCCTGTGTCATAGGAACAGAGGCCAATTATTGAGAGAGTTCATTGAGAAGACCAGTGTGCAATATCCTTTGATTCTGGGCACCATCCTTGGAATAATTATTCTGATGAAGAGATTTCGGCTTTGCTATTTCTCTCTTGGACAAAACGCATTGGCCTTCCAGTCTCTTGGCTTTTTAAATCTTTTTTTCTTTTCTTTTCTTTTCTTTTCTTTTTTTTTTTGAGGAAATCCACTTTTAGTCCACCCACTCAAATCACTAATTTCGATAACATTCTCTCGCTTTCAAAAGTCCTCTGGGGACACAATTAGAAGGAGGTCTTTGCAGGACGTGGTGTCAGGGCCAGGATAGATGCCTTTCAAAGCCAAGGGCAGGATAGTTTTAATTTAATTACTGAACCAATTAAAGCTTTCTCTTTGGGTGGGTTTCAGCAGTGTTCCTTGCTCAGCTTGGAGCCAGATGATTACTGAGAAATGTTTCAACACTTCTGTTGGAATGTTCTCCCTGTTTGGAGCCTCCAAAGAAAGCATCTTCAGCAGGATAGCCAGGGGGTCCAATTCACATAACTGTATGGGTGTTCTGGAAACGAGGGGGTGGTACATAGCAGGTTCAGTCCCAACAAAGATGCTAGTGCTTATCATTGGCAGAGAACATTGGATCAGAGCAAGGTACCATCTAGTCCAGTATTCTGTTCTCACAGTGGCCAACCAGCTCCCCACAAGCAGGAACTGACTGCAACAGCACCCTCCCATCCATGTTCCCCAGCAACTGGGGTACATAGGCATATTGCCTCTGATGCTGCAGGTAGCATATAGGCATCATCAGGACTAGTAGCCATTGATAGCCTTCTCCTCCATGAATTTGTCCCAATCCCCTTTTAAAGCTATCCAAATTGGTGGCCATCACGACATGTTGTGGAAGTGAATTCCATAGTTTAACTTTGGGCTGTGTGATTTTCAGTGGTTCCCCTACCCCCTGTGCCCCCCTCCCAAATCTTCTCCAGATGGCTGGGGGAGCCTCCATTCCAGATACTGGTACGGGAAAGCTACAGAGGGAGGAGGAATCACTGGAAATCACACCCTTTCCTGCCCTGCTGATGGAAACCTTCCATTGGTGGATGGGAGTTAGTTGGGTTCTGCCCCAGTTGTTCAAAATTCATCAAGTTCAGTGTGGTCATAATCTTTACAACAAGCCTGTAAAGTAGACCACTGTTGTATTCATGGAGGAGAAGGCTATCAATGGCTACAAGCTTCCATGAACCTCTTTCACCTCCAAAATTCCATTTCGGTGAAGCTCTTGTGTGTGTGTGTGTGTGTGTGTGTGTGCAATCCAATGGTGGGTGGAGCTAAAGGCAAAAAGGGGGCATGGCCAAAAGTAAAAGGGCATGGGGCCAAAATACCAGCATATTTCAGTTTAAAGCCCTTGGAGCTAATAACTAAGCCTTAGGGGAGGAAGCCACCCAACAATAAGCCATTGGGCAGAAAGGGATAGCAGTGGGGCCATGGGGTGGGGGCATTGCTATTTGGAGAACCCTAGAGGGTGGGATTGGGACCCCAGGTGGGCCAGAAGTTCAACATCCCTGGTATCAGACCTTAACTTCCTGCACCATTTGACGTTTGGGATGAACAAGTTTTGATGCCCTTGACCTAGAGTCTGGCTCCTGGGACGTGTGAGTCCCTCAGCAGCTTTCACTACATTGGTCATTTATGGTTTGAGAAGAAGCAAAACCCTAGCCAAGTTATTTTCATCACCTGGCAACTTGGAGATCATCCTTACTTGTCACAGGCATTCAAGCCTCTTAGGGCAGTGTTCTCCAACCTTGGGTCCCCAGATGTTTTTGGCCTACAACTCCCAGCGTGCCCCAGCCAGTTGTAGGCCAAAAACATCTGGGGACCCAAGGTTGGAGAACACTGCCTTAGGGTATCTATGCCTCTTTCCTAGCCCATTGTCAAGTATGCATCTTCCACATCCATCAGTCCTTCATCCTGTCTGGCGGCCATGCAATTCCATGTATCATTTGCGCTGAACAGAATGTTCCAGAAGTGATGGCTCTTGAATAGGGATCTAATCCCTTTTGTTGTCGCACGTTGCCTGAAGTATGTGGAAATTATAATCATTTACTCTCCACTCAAGATGGCGAACAAAAGCACAATCAAGCGCTCTTTGTGACCGAAAAATAAATGCAGTCAGCTAACATAGTGGCGAGTGCACATGGCAGATGTTAGTTACCACAAACCCATCCCCAACTTTTTAGTAGACATGGGTTTACGCCGTTAATAATGCATAAATACATTATATAGTGCAATCTATATCTATATCTATCTATATCTATATCTATCTATTTATGGTGCATGTGGCTTCACATGCATGATGGCAGAAATCCCAAGGGAGGTCAGTGTTAAACCCATGTCACAGATAATGTGGACCTCACCATGAGATGATAATAACACTGCCCTAAGGCTACCTGGTGAGTTTATGGCTGGAGTGAGAATTAAATCTGGGACTTCCTGACACATCATTTCCACATGTTTCCACTATTGTGTGTCTACTCTGTCGTAATGACACTCATGCGTTCATGGCTGATGCAGAGAATATTGATTTTTGTCCTGAGAAATGTAGCTCTGTAATTTGAGTGACTTGAATCTGACCCATTCCTGGGAAGAACGTTCTGTCCCCTGGATCCAGGGATGGGGACTCGGACTCGAGGACTCGACTCGTGAGTCGGACTGAGTCCCCCCTCTGACTCGACTCGGACTTGAGTCCCAATATTTTCAATGGGACTCGAGACTCGACTCGGGACTCGAGACCAAGGACTCGTGTTCCAAAATCGTGTTCCTCAAATGCAACATGGATAGGTTTTAGGAAGTACAGCAAGTTTATTTTTTAAAATCATTTCCCTAAAATGCAACCTTTCAGGCATTTTGGGTTTGTCTGCCTGGTCTGTTCTTGCCAAAATCAGTTGCAGAGTTTTGAAATAAAAAGGCACACTTGTGCCTAGAATTTATTTAAGCCACACATCTGAAATAGCCTTATTTTGTTGGGGAAAAAACCCGATTGCTTTTAATAGGGACTCGTGGAGTCAGCTTTGGGAGGGACTCGGGACTCGTGAGTCACCATTTTGGACCAAGGACTCGGACTCGAGACTCGGGTCCAAAGACTCGTGACTCGACTCGTGACTCGAGACCAAGGACTCTTCAACATCCCTGCCTGGATCACAGAGCCACTTCGAGCTGGGGAGCCCACGTTCATCTCTCCCATGCCCCGGCCATTCCATTCATTCCAATGGACAGAGCAGATCCATGCTGTGCCTAGGAAGAGGAATGTACCTCTTTAGCAACGGGTTTTATTGCCTCCCCTGGCCTCTTTTATCTCTTTAGAATTAGGCAGGTTGCTTTTCAAGCATGCCATCGCACTAGAAGCAACAGAACTTTGAATGCTTTGGCATGCAACGTTCCCTTCTCCTTTTGATTAATTCATGTTCAGTCATTGCCGTTTCCTCCAATCGGAACTTTGCATCGCCCAACACCACCAACAAGGATGCTGACAGCTTCCAAGGCTCCCTCGGAACTTCAGAGAGTTTGATTCTGAGCATTTACTTGACTTTCATCTTCATTCCACCTGCCTTCCCTGTGTTATCCATCACACCGTACTGCATTTTGCACAGATCGCTGGTGTTCGCTTCTAAGGAAATAGAAACCAATTCATCTTAATTGAACCCAGAAAGCTCTAAACATCCTTGAGGCAAAAGAAGTAAAATCAGGAGGCCGTGACCCAAAGAAACTCACACTTAACGGGATCATTGTACGCCACATGGTGCTAAGTGGTTGTACTCAGAATGTTGAAGGCAGCGCATTGCTCCGCATGAACAGTGCACAGGGGAAGTGAAGAATGGAGCACAGAGTGGCCTTTTTCAGGAAGCTGTCAAATTATTATAATTACATAAATTTATTTAGAAGCTTTTTCTGTAGAATTAGAGTGACACCCAGGGTAAAATGTAAAAAAAAAAAAAAAAAAGGCAAACAAAATGCAAAATATAAGCAGGACAAATTATACGACCAACACCACTTTAAAATGAAAGAGCAGGAAGGCTAAAATGGCCATGGTGGCAGCAGCATAATCAAATTTGATAAATATCCGGGCCAAACATGTTTAGTATGCGGCAGGTGGCCAGAAATAGAAGCCACACATCTACTTTTCTCCACTGGGAATGTACAAATCTGTCAATTCCAATTTCTCTCTGTCCCTCATTTTTCCAGTCTTAAGTTTGTCCCAGACATTGAGAATTGCTCCAGTCTTGAGTTCACTTTGTTCCAAACTCTGAAATTATTTTTTTTAAGTTTGTATGAAAATTCATAAGCATTTCTGTGTGCTTTTATCCCATTGTTTTGCAAGAATTTCCCTAATCTAACGCCTTTTTGAACATCATTTCCCTCCAACACACACATCTTTGTATCCATATTTTCATTCGAGAACTCCACTGGAAAATTCAAAGTGCGAATTTTGAAGGATAACTGAGTTTCAGTTCGTATAGTGGTTCGAAAGTGAGAAATCAGGCAAGTTTGCATCAAAATATGAACTGAACAAATTTCTTCCCCATCCCTAGGACGTGACCTGCACAAATTCCGAGGTGGGGAGGCTTATGATGTCAACCCAACTCTATCAGTCATGATGATTACACAAGCTTGGGAGCCAGCGTGGCGTAGTGGTGAGAGTGTTGGACTGGGACTCCGGAGATCCGGGTTCTAGTCCCCGCTCGGCCATGAAACTCACTGGGTGACTTTGGGCCAGTCACGGTCTCTCAGGCTAACCTACCTCACAGGGTTGTTGTGAGGATAAAATGGAGAGGAGGAGGATTATGTAAGCCGCCTTGGGTTCCTTGCAGGAAAAAAGGCAGGGTATAAATATAATAAATAAATAAATAAATAAGCTTGGTAGTCCTTATACTCAGTCCTACCTACACACTTGCCATGTAGTGGCTTGGAGGATTGGACCATAAGCCATTCCATTGCTTTTACATCCAAGGCAATCATGGTGGCTGGGAATGATAGGAGTTGTAGTCCAGCACATCTGGAGGGCACCCATTTGGGGAATGCTGCACTAAATAAAGTTGGTTTCTTAACCAGAGGTTACTTCCCCTTTCTTGTTTTAATGAATAAAGATCATTTATTATGAGTTTGTACACCCTCTGACTATGCCATTCAAGCTTAATGAGTTTTTTGCAAGCAATTTTCTCCTAACATAATGCATTTCTAACATCATTTCCCCTGACAATACACAGTTTTGTATATATATTCATTGATTGGAGAACTCCGTTGTAAAATGCGGAAAAGTGTGAATTTTGAAGGGTAACTGAGTTTTGGTTCACATAGTGGTTCAGATGCAAAATGAGGTACATTTGCATTAAAATGTGCTGAAGGAAACTCTCGAACTTCAGGACGAGCCAAGCTTGAGACTGCAAAAATGAGAGGTTGAATGACATGGAGAAACTGAGCGAAATGGAAAGATTTGTCCGTCCCTAAGAGGAGTGTATGTGCTCATGGAATGCTGACTGCTGGGGTGGAAAACTCAGTGGGAAAGGGCATGAAATGCAGTATGGTGGAGGAAGGCACGGGTGACCGTACTGTCACACTTGTTGGATGTCCCCACTTGTTTCTGCTTATTCTGCTTGTTTGATTGTTTCCGCTTCACACACACACACACACATACACCTTACATTTCTATCCTGTCTGTTCTCCATGGAGTTTAAGGTGGCATGCATACAGCACCCAGGTTGTCTGTCATCCAGGGAAATACCAAACTCAGAGCTGCTTAACTTCAGCCAGGTTGATGTCTTGGGTGCCTTCAGAGATCATAGCCCTGAGTGCTGTCTTTTCACAGAGGTTTTGGGGCAGGAGGAAGGAAGAGGCAGACCGCAAATTAATATGAGGGTCCCTCATCAAGGACTACGTTTGTCAGCATGTCACTGGCCCTGCGGATAAAGAAGAAGGAAAGACTGCAGGCTGTAACGCCATCCCCGGATCCTTGAGAATCCTGCTCCAACATCTGATTTCATCAGGCGTTCCAACTTTTATTCAGAGCTTAAAGGGTTTGGGGTGGGGAACACAGTGACTAGAATCTTTCCCTTAAGTTTTCTTTCTGCAGCAGGAGAGGAGGAGGCAGTTGTGTGCCATCTCCTTTCCGTCATCTCCCCAGTGCTGCCATCTAACCCAGTCCTCACCTGCTGTGTGGATTCCTACTCACTATGGCAGGGAAAGAAGGACCAGAGAGGGGAGGGAGTAGAAGGGAGGCAACTTGCTCTTGTTTCCTCCTGCATTCGGAGATTTTAAAGGGTCCTAAAATCCTGAGATGGGATTTGAGATGGAAACCCTATGAAAGCTAGAAACTTGTGATTCTCAGGATCCCGAGTTCCTTCCTTCCACACTGCATTGATGTAGTCATAGAATAACAACTGCCTTCAGCATAATACTGTGACTCAGCTGAGATTCCAAATAAGGGGCTTTTTTTTTGTTGTTGCTTCCCATCCCAAAGTTTGGGCTTCCTCCATGAGAGTGAAACTAGACCTTATGTGAGTTTATACTAACCTTTGTCTTTATTTTGCAGGCTGTCGCGATGCATTCAGACTGTTTCATCAGGAAGGAGCAAGAGGCCTGCTTAGAGACCATCCAGAAACTGACCTCCTTAATTCCACTAAATGAATCATCTCCAGGTGTGTTGTGGGACAAAACCAAACTCAAATCTTTTCCTTCCAGAACTTCCAGTATAATGTGTTGGAGTCAAATAAGGAAGGTCCGATGGGGAAAGATAGGAATGTAACTGGAAGTCAGGATGTGTGAGAAATCCACTCCATTGGGCTGTTTCCCCACCCCTGATATTTCTCCAATCCACATTACCCATAAAAAGACACGAACTGGACTCACTGCATTCAGAAATCGGTTCCTTTCTGGATTTGCACAGCGTTCTGTGGAACTGAAAACGTGCTTCCAATGAAATGCGCACATTTGAAAAGTGCACAGATGAAAAGGCATACATTTCAAAATTGCATACAAAGATGCTTTAGCCAATGGGTTGAGGCCTACCAAAAATGTGTACAATTTGAAAAATGTGCTAAAAATGCACTTTTTAAAAAAGAAATACTCTAAAAAATGTACACATTTTTCCATTCCAATAAAAAAAATATATCTGCATGTGATGGACATGGAGGTGGGAAATGGAGAAAGTCCACACAAATGGACCAGTCGTATCTGCCCATCAGGTGAAGCAATTACAGCTTGTTCTAGAGTTAAACTGTGGACTGCAGAGCTTAGAGTACAAAGACATAGAAAGATATCTGACCATAGAAGTACTCACTGAAGTGGTCATGGTCCAACCAGTATAGAACTAGTAGGCATTCTGCAGAGGCTGAACATTCTCAGTGTGAATAGCTGGCCCACGTCACAGGAAGTAGCTAGCCCACATCACAGGAAGTAGAAAGCACAAGCAATTCATGGCTGAGTAGCCAAGTTAAAATTAATTAAATAAGATATATTTTATCACCCTCATTCGCCATGGTGAGTTGTTGTGTCTTGCGAATGAGGTGTGTATTATTATTTATATCCCGCCTATATACTATTACTCTAGGCGGCGTACAAAATAACAATCAATTAAATAAGTATGCAGTAAAAACATCTGTTAAACATAAAAACAGTATAAAATTCCATTAAAATTCCATAAAAACAATAAAATTCCATAGAAATATGATAGAATATTATAAAAGGAAGGCCTGCTGAAATAATAAAGTCTTCAGTGCCTGCTTAAAGACATTCAGAGAAGTCAGCAGGCGTATTTCAACTGGCAGGCCATTCCACAATTGAGGGGCAGCAAAAGAGAAGGACCTCCGATGAGGAGCTGCCAGTCTCACATTAGGCAGCTGCAGCAGATGGCTCTCCTGACCACCATCAGTGGCGGGGTGGAAGATAGGGGAGGAGGCGCTCCCTAAGGTACCTTGGACCTAGACCATGTAGGGCTTTAAAGGTAAGAACCAGCACTTTATACTTTGCCCGGAAGCAAATTGGCAGCCAGTGTAAAAATCTTAAGACCGGTGTTATATGGTCTCCACGGGGTGTCCCGGAGACCAACCTGGCCGCCATATTTTGTACTAGTTGAAGCTTCCGAACCAAGTATAGAGGCAGCCCCAAGTAAAGCGCATTACAGAAATCAAGCCTAGAGGTTATATCTTATTTTAACGAGAAAAATAAAACTGCACCAAAGACATCTGAATCCTTTGCTCAGTAGAAATTCCATCCATCTAACATTCTTGCATAAAGGTCTGGCGAGGAGAGATTCACCCATTGTACGGAATGCGACTTCCCTCCTTCACAGGTATGTTGATGACACCCAAAGCTGACATTAGTGAGGATGTTGAGGGATGTTTCCAGCATCCGTGAAAAAACAACAACTCCCTGCTGGTCACATCTCCCCACCTTCCTCAGGCAAAAAGTATTTCCCTGGTGATGACATAACAAGCAGCAGGATGGGCTCACCACCACCGAGGAGAGGGCTTCCAAGAACCGCCCTGTGTGATGGTGACTTCTCCCCCTGCACCAGTTATCCCCTTTTCTTTTCCCATGTTCAGGATGTTTTGTCGTGGGGGGGGGGAGGTTGCATGAGGAAGGTGAGGGGGATTGGCAGAGAAGGTGGGCCAGGATCTCTTCTCGATCATCCCAGTTTGCAGGACACAGAATAATGGGCTGAAGTTACAGGAACCCAGATTCCACCTGAACATCAGGAAAAAATTCTTTACTGTTAGAGCAATAAGTCAATGGAACCAGCTCTAGGGATGTGGTAAGCTCACCCACTCTGGAGGCATTCAAGGTGCAGCTGGACAGCCATCTGTCAGGGATGCTTTGACTTGGATTCCTGCATTGAGCAGGGGGTTGGACTCAATGGCCTCGTAGGCCCCTTCCAACTCTACTGTTCTATGATTCTATGATTCTAAATGTCTTTACGTCATTAACTTATTAGAATGGCAGAAGCAAAACAAAAATGCAGAGATAATTCAGGTAATTGGGGGGAAAAGGCTCCCGCTCTCTAGCAGACACCAGAAACAGGGAAGTATGGATTTTATGCTTCGCAGGTTGTCAGGCATTGTTCTTTCCATCATCTGCTCATTGATAGAATCAGATTTTTTTAAAGCGGTGTACGAGAATTTCGTTCCACTTGCGCTAATCTACACTAACACTAATTTGCATTTGCACTAACGTGCATTGATGTATGTGCAAATTAGCACTAATGTGCATTAGCACAAATAAGCATTAATCAGCCCCCAAAGTAAAAAAATAAAAATGGTTGCAAGTCCATGGAATCCATGCGACTCAGAAAAGGCCTGTCTGCTGTGGAATCCACAGGTCGGATTCATAGAAATTCGAACTCATTTGAATCCATTGTGGATTTCTCCAACATCCCCCAGTCTTTACCAGAAGCTTCACGGAGCACCATACCCAACTGCGTAGAACCCCTGTCCCAGCAAAGGGAATTGGATTTGGAGGTAGCAATGACTCCTAAACATTTCTGACTGTGTCTCTCCTCTTGAGCCCTGTGTTTCTGTTCTTTCTGAGATGCCAGTGGTAGCAGCACACAGGCAGTTCACACGCAGGACATCCCAGATTCAAACCCTGGCATCCCCTGTTAAAAGGGTCAGGTCGCAGGGGATGAGAGCCAATGCCTGAGATCCTGGAGGGACACTGCCAGTCAGAGCAGGCTGATCTGGCATAAAGCTGCTTCCTAGGTTCCTGTTCTTCTGTTATGTGCACGGATGCTGCATTTGGTCATGGCTAACCCATTGCCACGAGCAGTTCTGACATTGCCTGTTTGGCCAAAGACCATAGATTCATAGATCATAGAGTTGGAAGGGGCCTACAAGGCCATCGAGTCCAACCCCCTGCTCAGTGCAGGAAACTAGAGGAGGGGTCTCCCATCCAAGTCATAACCAGGCCTGACCCTGCTTAGCTTTCCACGCTCAGACAAGTTGAGCCAGCGTGAGCCACAGTCCTGTATATATATATATATAGTCCTGCTGACGTGACCATTTAGTTGATGTGCCCCACCACTCCATATCTGCGCACATCCTGGCCTCTTGACCTGTGCTTCCCTGCCAGGACTCAAAGAGGGATGTGAGAATCAGCAAAACTCGAGCTCGCTGAAGTTCTCCGAATTCCCTTTCAAAGCTTGTTCTGACCCGTGTCCACATCAGATTGCGAGCTTTCTTCTTTTTCTTTTTCCATGAAAATCCGTATGTATTTTCGTGTGTTTTTCCCCCTAGAGTATGCATCAATCGTGTGCATTTTTGAAATGTACGCATCCTTCTCCCATTGATTAAAGCCTATTTCTGCACATTTTTCAAAAGTATGCATTTTTCCATGCACTTTTTTCAAGTGTACACATACTGTCAAATGCATTGGGGGGGTGGGGAGTGTCCGCAAATCACATTGCAAGCTCAGAAATGTATGGACTTTGATCCCCAGATTGCATCTGAATCCATGTTCAGTCTGGAAGGTGCGAACTGGGTAAATCTTGATCAAAACCAAACTAAAACAAATTTCTCGTACATCCCTAGTTCAGAAAGTAGCCTTATGGATTGGCGGTTTCAAGTCATGACGACGGGGTGCAGGCATCACCCTGTACCCATCTGCAAGAGCAGAGGTGCGCACAGACCAAATAATCCCATCCTCAACTCCGAGCAGGGCCAGGGGAAATAAGAGCAGCTTGCCGCAAGGTTCGGAAAGGACAGGAGATGGATGAGGCATTGCAGCAAAAGGGCCAAGCGAGCATCCCCTCACCATCGCAGAGTAGCCTAGAGGCACCATCTTGCCGTTGAGTATGAAGCGCCTTGCAAAGTGCCCATCTGTGAAATTGTCTCTCCCACAGTGCTTGGCAAAGCAAAACCTGATCGCCAGCCATCTTCCCCCATCTAAACACACACACACACACACACACACACACCCATCTTTCACTGATTCTGTTATCCACTTTCATGTTAGAATGATAACAAAGCTCACTGGGCTTGATTGGCATCAGGAGAGGCATCTCCTCCATTGTTTAGATCATTGCTAGACATTTTCTCCTCTAAAGGCATTTTGAAATGGATTTACGATAGGAAAAAAAAAAAGATGGTTAAAAGGTGGGGGGCATGGCAGATGTTTATAATGTGATGCACGGTGGATAAAGAGAAATCTTCTCCTTTCTCATAATATCAGAACTGAGAGTCACCCAATCAAATGGGTGGGTGGTCAATTCAGGATACACGAAAGAAAGGACGACATCATCAGACACAACACAATTACAGTATAGAATTCACTGCCACAAGATGTCAAGATTGTTTTGTCACCGATTGCTTCATTTGATCAGTTTTACAGCCGATGATTAACCAGCTGAAGGCCAAATGAGATGTGATGAGGACCTTGGCTTCTGCCTGGTCCTGGTTAGGAACATAGAAAGCTGCCTTATACTGAATCAGACCCTGGATCCATTTAGCCCAGTATTGTTGACACTGACCGCTGGCAGCAGCTCTCCAGGGTTTCAGGCAGGAGTTTTTCCAGCCCTAGCAGGAGATGCCGGGGATCGAACCTGGGACCTTCTGCACGCAAGGCAGGGGTTCTACCGCTGAGCCGTGGCCCCTCTCAAGCACGGCCCCTCCTAGTCCTTCAGTGATGCTTAAGTGAAAGTTCATTCCCTCTGCTTTGCAGCTGGTCTGAGAAAGAAAACAAAGTAGCCTCCCCTTGTTTATCTTGTAAAGTTTTCTCCTGCTTCTTATGGGGAGGGGGGGGGAAGGCATAGCATCTCTGCCCCCCCCTTTCAGAAATACCCTCCAAATCCTTCACTGAATGTGTGCAGGGGAAAGGGCCATGCCCACTGTCAACATGCCCAGCACTTCTGCCCCTGACCCTCCGTGTGGTCTGAATGGGGAACTCTGCATGTTCACCTGTATACATCAGGGATGGGGACTCGGACTCGGGGACTCGACTCGTGAGTCCGACTGAGTCCCCCCTCTGACTCGAGTCCCACTCGAGTCCCAATAATTTATGTGGGACTCGAGACTCGACTCGGGACTCGAGCCCAAGGACTCCTCCTCCTCCTCCTCCTCCTCCTCCTCCTCCGCCGCCGCCGCCGCCGCCGCCCTCACCTCTGCCGCCGCCGCCGCTGCCCTTGCCTCTGCCGCCGCCGCCGCCCTCACCTCCTCCTCCTCCTCCGCCGACCTTGTCGCCATCGCCGTTGCCGTCGCACGCCGCCAGCGCCGTCGCTCTGTTTTTGGCGGGAGGAACCACAGCAACCCCGCCAAAAACAGAGCGACGGCGCTGGCGGCATGACGCGGCGTGCTGTGTGCGACGGCGATGGCGATGGCGATGAGGTCGGCGGCGGAGGAGGAGGAAGAGTAGGTGAGGGCGGCGGCGGTGGCAGAGGCGAGGGCGGCGGCGAGGCGAGGGCAGCGAGGCGAGGGCGGCGGCGGCGGTGAGGTGAGGGTGGCGGAGGTGGAGGTGAGGGCGGCGGCGGCGGCGAGGTGAGGGCGGCGGCAGCGGTGAGGTGAGGGCGGCGGAGGTGGAGGGAGGGCGGCGGCAGCAGCGAGGGCGGCGGCGAGGTGAGGGCGGCGGCAGCGATGAGGTGAGGGCGGCGGAGGTGGATGAGGGCGGCGGCAGCGGCGAGGCGGCGGCGAGTGAGGGTGGCGGCAGCTGTGAGGTGAGGGCGGCGGAGGTGGAGGTGAGGGCGGCGGCAGCGGCGAGGGGCGGCGAGGTGAGGGCGCGGCAGCTGTGAGGTGAGCGGCGGGAGGTGGAGGTGAGGGCGGCGGCAGCGGCGAGGCGCGCGAGTGAGCGGCGGCAGCGTGAGGTGAGGGCGGCGGAGGTGGAGGTGAGGGCGGCGGCAGCGGCGAGGGCGGCGCGAGGTGAGGCGGCGGCAGCGGTGAGGTGAGGGGCGGAGGTGGAGGTGAGGGCGGCAGCGGCGAGGGCTGCGAGGTGAGGCGTCGGCAGCGGTGAGGTGAGGGCGCGGAGGTGTGGTGAGGCGGCGGCAGCGCGAGGCGGCGCGGCTAGGTGAGGGCGCGGCAGCGGTGAGTGAGGGGCGGCGGAGGTGGAGGTGAGCGGCGGCATCGGCGAGGGCGCGGCGAGGTGAGGGCGGCGGCAGCGGTGAGGTGAGGGCGGCGGAGGTGGAGGTGAGGGCGGCGGCAGCGGCGAGGGCGGCGGCGAGGTGAGGGCGGCGGCAGCGGTGAGGTGAGGGCGGCGGAGGTGGAGGTGAGGGCGGCGGCGAGGGCGGCGGCGAGGTGAGGGCGGCAGCAGCTGTGAGGTGAGGGCGGCGGAGGTGGAGGTGAGGGCGGCAGCGGCAGCGGCCCATGGAGGGAGCAGGAGAGTCTCCGCGGGAGGAAGGGCAGCTCTTCTTCCTCTCGCGGAGACCCTCCTGCTCCCTCCATGGGCCGCCGCTTTGGGAGGGACTCGGGACTCGACTCGAGTCACCATTTTGGACCTTGGACTCTAGACTCGACTCTAGACTCGGGTCCAAAGACTCGGGACTCGACTCGGGACTCGGGACCAAAGACTCTTCAACATCCCTGGTATACATGCCGGCTTCTCTCCTCCACACCATCAGGAACAAATGCGTGATCGGGGTCCCCTAATCACAGAGAGGAGCTTACTGCATACAGTGGGGTAGGGTAGGCAGCCCTGTGCCCTCCAGCCGTTTTGGACTACAGCTTCCAACATCCCCAGACAGGATGCCCAAAAGTCAGGGATGGTGGGGTTTGTAGTCTGACGCATCCGGGGTGTGCCGGGTTGTCTGCCCTTGGCGTACAGCTACGCAGCTGTGCACAGGCTCCCCACTTGGACTGCCCATGGAATGTGTGTCCAGGGGGTGGAGTCAGCAGGCAGGCTGAAATTGGAGGCGGGGCCAGCAGGTGCAGTTCCATTCCCTCCCCCCCCCCGCATTCAGCGACCATGTAGTAGAGGACACTTCCGGAATGGCTTCCTGGCCATTTGGAAATGTTGCCAAGTGTTAGATTTCTCTGTCCGGTGTAATACTTAACCCAGGGCTTCTGCTTTTGCTATAGCTTCTATTCATGCACGTGCAGTACAAAGAAGGCATGTGGGGGGAAAACAACGCAGCTGCTTACCATCATCGCCCCAGTTAAAGAAATGTTGTCAATTAATTGCATGAGGTTAATTTGATTCATCAAGCAATTAAATGTCCACGTGAATAAAAAGGTGTTCTCTGATGTTGCTTGTTGTATGCATTGCCGCAAGCGCTTGGAAGAAGCATTTCCTCCTGCATGAGAGGGAAGGGGTGATATCTCTTCCATCCTTTTCTTCTTTCTTCTTACTCTTATCTCAAGTGTTTGTTCTGTCAGCCTACCGCAGGGCTCCCCAACGTTTTGGGGCTAGTGGGCACATTTGGAATTTTGAGAGAGAGTTCTGGGGGCTGTCACAAAATGGCTACCTGGGGGGGGTGCCCATTCATAAAATGGCTGCCAAGGTGGCTACGGATGGTCACAAAACCCTAATTCCCAGAATGCAAACTGGTGTGACTAAAAGAAAAGTAACGTACTCAAGAATGTAAGCCAGAGGTTGGGGCTGAGCTCCAAAACACAAAACCATTCTATTGAATCCAAATAAAGATGGTGTGGTTGAGCAGCACTTTGCTTCACAGCAAGCCAGCCTCCCAGGTTGTTTTTAAAGTGTTTTTAAAATCTCAATATTTTTTTTTAAAAAAAAAGGCATCAGCAGCAAGGAGGCCGTGGGGCACCATCAGAGGCGTCCGTGGGCATATTGGTGCCCACGGGCACCGCCTTGGAGACCCAAGTCATGCTGTCTTGTTAATCTTTTTCTCTCTTCTTTTATTTTCCATGATAGTTGGGCTAAGATGAAGAGAGGAGTTGGTTGAGTGATATGGGCAATCTCTCCTTCCTTTGTTCCTTCCTTTAGTTGGTTCCTTCCTCTGTTCCTTCCTTCTCTTTCCCCCTTTCTTCCTTTGTTTCAAAAAATAACACGAGAAAAGCCCGTTGCCTGCTCCCGTGTACGTCAAAAACGTGAAGGGGGATGTTGGTGCTCAGATGCGTAAGCCCCACCCACCCCAACATCTCTGTATGCGCGGCTGTCAGTTAGACTTTTGCGCATTGAGCTGACTGTGCATACAGAGATCCCGTGATTAAAACCCTGCATAGGGGAAATCAGATTGCTCATATCTGGAGAGGAATTTGTTACCCAGATGTTAAATAAGCCAAGGCTACAAGCTTTATTCGTTTTACACCAACAGGGGCCATCTTATATTATAGGCAGGGCTTTTTTTCCGGTGGAACTCACCGGAACTGAGTTCCAGCACCTTTTCTTCTATTAATTGCATTACAATTTAATCGCCATCTACTCCCGAGGAAATGTAATCCAAGAGTTCCGGTACCCTTTTCTCCAGAGAAAAAGCACTGATTATAGGGATGCGTGCGGAGCTTGTTTGAGGGGCGGAAGTCTGGCAAACTCGCCGGGCTCGGACCCCCCCCCCCGCAAGCTGTGCTCTCCCTACATGCTTCCCCGGCTCAACTCACATTCCCGTGCGCTGAGCCTGGGTGGGAAGCGACTTCTGGGTTCCCGTGGCGACGTTTTTTTTTAACATAAAAAAATGGCGTAAGATACGTACGTTACAAACGGCCGCAGTTTGTGCAAGTTACACAAATCGCGGCCGCTTTTAATGTATCGTGTGCCCGCTTGTACGTGAAAAGTGCTCCCGAGGGAAGGGGAGCCTGGAAGTCCGGCGAGCGCCTCGGCTGGTGCTCGCTGTCAGCCCGGCTTTGAAAGGTGCGGCCGCAGTGCTCGCCGAGCGCGCTGTTGAGTCGGGCGGTGGGCGGATCCCCCACCACTACGCCTTTGAGGCTCTGCCCCAAACATCACTGTCGGGACACAAATGTGCGTCTCTGTGTTATAATAATAATAATAATCGTTTATTTATAACGCCCCTTATACCAAAGGGCGGGACAAATAACATATACAGTAAACATAACAATACAATAAAATAACCAACACCAACCACTTACTATGCAGTATCGAATCCCAGCAACCACCACATTAGCCCAACACCACTCATTCTGGCTGACTAAAAAGATAAGTCTTTAATCCCGTTCGAAAGCGGGAAAGATCCTCCTCCAATCGGAGGTCCATGGGAAGCCTGTTCCACAAAAGTGGAACCAGGTCCTGAAAGGTTCGCGGCCTTGACAAGGCAGAGCGTGTCGGTGGGACCGCTAATAATCCCTGGCCCACTGATCTTAAATTCCTACCAGGAACGTACCAGGAAAGCCTAGATGATAAGTAATGAGGGACATTAGAGCGCAAAGCCTTGAAGGCAAGAACCAATAATTTAAATTGGGCCCTAGTCCGAATGGGTAGCCAATGAAGATTCCTACGGGCCATAGTAATATGGGAGTATTATGGCTCCTGCATATCTGCCTCCACCTGGGGTGGCAGCAAAGGCTAATCCCCCCGACGGACTACTTTGCACAGTTAGATGGCATGGCATCTCCATCCTGGAATATCAGAGACTCCTGCACCTGATAACCATCAGCACTGGGCTGATAGAAGAATCCTAGAATACATCCCCTCCCCACCCCGTGCCAAATGTGCATCATTTTTTCAGGGCCTCAGAAAAATGGCTTTGCTCAGCAAATCTTTCTCCTCTCCTGCCTAGAACGCGAGTCTGTTTTATTTACTTATTCATACATGTGTGCAGATAAGACATGCACAAATTCCGTTCTGCGCAGCAGCAGCAGCAGCAGCAGCACACCGACAAGTCTGGGAAACTCAACCGAGCAGCCCTTCTGACTCACAAAGAGAAGAACAAATGTCGTGCCATGAGCGGCGTCTTGATGAGATGCAGACGGGAGCCAGGAGCTAGTAGAAAGAGCACTCCCAGGCTTTTTTTATATTCCTCTTTTAATTAGCCATGGTTTGCAGTTCAAGCTAACTCGGATCTATCCTGTGCAGTTTGCTTTCAAACAGTGTTTCTAGATCTGTTTGTGGTGTCATCCAGAAACCGCGTCTCACGGTCCCAACGTTGTCGAGTCCCCGAGCACCTTCACAGCCTCTTCGCATCCCCAAGGGACCCAGGCCAAAGTAAGGCCTGGCTCATGACGCTGCCTCATCCCCCCCGAGCGAGGCTTGCTTGTCTCTCTGCCTCCTTTCATCAGCCAAGACCCTCCACCTTGGCCAGCGAAATGCCTCGGGCCAGCCCAGCCTGGAAACCCGGTCTTGCTCTTCTACTTTTACTAGGTTTGATTGGATCTTGTAGTAATGTGGAACGCTTACTCCTCTTGCCTTGCTTGCCCTCACTCCCACCTGGTGGCCTCCCGAAGTTTTGGACTACAACTCCCAGCATTCCTGGCCATTGTTTTTGCTAGCTGGGGTTGGTGGGATTGAAGTCCAAAAACATTGGTAGGGTATCAAGTTGGGGAAGGCTGCAGCTTACTGGATGAAATATCCCCCTCTTTGTACCCATGTGTGCATGTCTATGTATTGATGTATCTATCTATCCATCCATCCATCCACACACAGAGAGACACACACACACTTACCTAGGAGACTACACCCTTGAAATCAGATTGGTCTCCTCCATACTTCACTCTGGATTTTAACAGATTCCCCCAATTTTGCCACTTCCGTTTTTAAGCTCTCTGCCGTCGACACAAGGAAATCGTTAGCGCCATTTTTGAGATTTGCTAACAGTGGAAGTTAGCTGGGGAGATAACAAAAGACAAGCAAAAAAAACTGCATCTCCAAGGATGAGCTCAGAATAACGATGCAACGGGGGGCAGGAAGTAACTTGGACACGGAAAAACAGTTTTGTGTTTTCCCAGTTGCAGATAAGAGATCCCCAGCCTTTCAAAAAGCCATTTTCCCATGTGTAAAATATTTTGCTATGTAAATGACTTGGCGCTGGCCTTACCTTTCTTGAGATGCTATTGAGCGGACTTGAAAGCAGAGCTTTTCACACTACTGAAAGAAGGGTTGGCTTTCTGAATAAGGGTCTCAAAGGAAAAAAAAATTGCTGTTCCTGAAGCTGGCAGAGAGTATGGTTAACCACCGGTTTCCTCTTTTTGTTTCTCCATCTAGTAAATTCACCATTGACTAGATTACATGCCCGCAAAACCTGACACTATGCAGATGATTGAGAAGTAAATCTCACAGAGGTTAATATAGTATATTGCCATCCCACTGCATGTGGGCCAACAGCTAGCTGATAAAAACGCGAGGGATTCAAATTCTCTTCATCAGAACTTCCCAGGGCCAAACTACACATTCTCTTTGCTCTTGAGTAAACAAACATGCCCCCCTGTTTGGATCAGGACCATTCCACTCTAGAAGGGAGGTCAATCTTTCTTCCAACCATTTCCACCCCCACCCCACCCCAAAAAAATTCACAAACACACAGGGGAAGGGGGTGTAAAAAAGTATCCATTGACTCCTATGGAGTCCCCCCTTTTTTAACAGCCCCCCCATGATTTAACTCCCCTCCTGGAATGCCATGGTCCCAATTTTAATTGGGGCTCTGTGCACTTGCATAAAAGTAAGGGAAACTATCACACATAGCTACACTATGTGTAATTAGCAACATGTTTAATTTTGCCTCCAAACCGCAGAGTTCTGAATGACCTGGTCTTGTTTCCTTAGTGGAAACAACGGATTAGGAAGAACCCTCCATTGTTCCATTTTTTTAAAAAAAATCCAAATATTGTACAGACAGAGTGCTGGCATGTGCAGCTTGCCACCCTTTCAGTGGTAGAGCATATGCTTTGCATACGTGGGGTTACCCTTGAAGACGGTTCGGAAGCTGCAGCTGGTACAGAACGCGGCGGCTCGCCTGGTTAAAGGCAGCCGCCGGAGGGATCACATCACGCCAGTGCTGAAGGATTTGCACTGGCTACCAGTTGCTTGCCGAGCCGAATTCAAGGTGTTGGTTTTGACCTTTAAAACCCTATACGGCTCTGGTCCAGTTTATCTCAAGGAGCGTCTCCAGCAACACCAAGTGGACCGCTCAACAAGATCTGCCACGGATGGCCTTCTCCTTGTCCTTTCAGCCAGAGCAGCTAGACTGGTGGGGACGAGGAAGAGGGCCTTTTCTGTGGCAGCCCCCGTACTGTGGAACTCTCTCCTGAGTGACCTCCGCCATGCCCCCTCTCTGCTGAGCTTCCGTCGCTCATTAAAAACCTGGTTGTTCAGGCGGGAATATGGGGTGGGTTAAGATTTTAAAATTTTTATATTGTTTTAATGTATTTTATTGCATTTATGTATTTTATTTTGTGTACATCGCCCAGGGTGGCCGGTTGCCGGCCAGATGGGCGATAAATAAATATTAATAATAAATAAATAAATAAATAAATAATAAATATTGAAGATCCCGGGTTCAATCCCTGGCATCTTCAGGTAGGGCTAGGAAAGAATCCTGCCTGGAACCCTGGAGAGCCATTGCTGCCAGTCAGTGTCGACAATACTGGGCTAGATGGAACAAGGGTCTGACGCAGCATAAGGCAGCTTCCTATGTTCCTTTAGTATCCTCCATTTAGTCCATTTGTATCCTCTCTCGCTCCCACTTCAACATTACCAATGTGCGCAAACAACCAAATTGGCTGGGTTCAGACGACACGATAACCAACACACAAGGGTTGAGAATGGTTTGAGTGTGGATTGTCGTTGAACTGTGGGTTGTTCTTCAAATGTGGGCTATTGTGTTGTCTGAACCCAGCTGCACTAACAAGCCGTGGCTTGTTAACCATGAACAGCAACCCATGAAGAGAAGCCACGGTTTGTTGTTGGGTTGTGAATGATGGGTTGTTCGTGATTAACAAACCATGGTTTGTTAGCACGACTGGGTTCAGACTATACGATAACCCATGTTTCAGCAACAGCCCATGTTTCAATGACAACCCACACTCAGCCCTTCAGTGTGGGTTATCATATTGTCTGAACCCACTTTTTTTTACCATCCTCCTACACACAGATTGTTACATGTTACTGATAAAAATACAAAAAACATGTAACTGGTGCATGAACGGATCTTTGCAATTAAATACTTTAGTTAAAGGGGGAAGAAATACAGACAGACATTTTATACTGTTTTGAGTTCGATTACATGCCAGATATCTCAAATGGAAATAATCAAAATTAGTTATGTTCCTTAAATCAAAGACAAAACTAATGTGGATGCATACAAGCCAATAACATTAGCCAACCAAGATCGTACTTACATTTGAATTAAACGGGTTTTATCAAGGGAAGGAACATTGCTGATCCTATCAGAAAGTTTCTTAATATTATTCACTATAGTAAGATTTATACAATCTAGTCCGTGGTTGATGCCACCAAGGACTCTGACATGATGGAATGGACATTTCTATTTTACCTTTGCAACAAATTAAACGTTGGACATCCTTTTATAGATGTTTTGACCAGACTTTACTCCAGGGATGCAAGACCAGTTTTTTTTTTTGGGGGGGGGGGAGGCACATAGACTTTCATAGATCATAGAGTTGGAAGGGGCCTACAAGGCCATCAAGTCCAACCCCCTGCTCAATGCAGGAAACTAGAGGAGGGGGGGGTCTCCCATCCAAGTCATAACCAGGCCTGACCCTACTTAGCTTTCCACGCTCAGACAAGCTGAGCCAGCGTGAGCCACAGGCCTGTATAAAATCTTCAGCACATAGGCACATGCTGCCTTCTGTGAACTGCATGACATCAGGTGGACATGGCCATGCCCACATGACGTCATTGGCTCCCTGATCTTCCACCCAGCACTTGGGCCAGGAACCAGGCATCGCTGCGAGCGGGCCTTCCTGTTTAGAGAAGCCCTGCATCCAGTGAAGCTGAGCCAGCCTAGTGGAGGACCAGATTGGGGCGGGCAAAGCAGAAGCCTGTGTCTACCCTCTTGCCTATATAATTTGCTTGTCCCAAAATTCCAGTAACTGTCACTGCCTCCGGGATGCCGTTTAGACTCCTAGGCAGCAATAACACCTGTTTGTCCTCTTTATTACTGCTTTCTAATTACTAAGTCAGCAAAATTTTAGTTTTTGTACCTGCCTAGGTTCTTCTTTCCGTGACCTTCTATGGCTTTGCCATTTTATCCTGATTTGGCTTCTTGACCAAACATTTGCTATGAGGCCTTTTGACATGCCTCCTCGGCTATAGGTTATACGCTAGCAATATACACCGGCAACAGACTGATTGACATGTGATTAGTAGACAATGTATGCTTGTATGTGCTTCCATTCTCCTTCCATTGGTTTTAACAGCCTTCCCCAGCCTGGACTCCTCCAATGGCCATGCTTGCTGGGAATGATGGGAACTGCAGTCCAATTCACCTGAAGGCAGACAGGTTGGGAAAGGATGAGCTCCAGTTCCCCTACATTTCATTGAAGGGAACATCGATGTAACACGGTTCTTTCCCTCGCCTTCTGGTGTTGCATGGAAAGCATCTAACACTCTAAAGAAAGAGGCTTTTGCTCTTGCTATTCAGCCCAAGGTTTGGAGGGCTTCTTGTGCTCTCGCTGTCTTTCTCTGTAGCTGCAGTTCAGATACGATGGAAGGCCTTTCTGTTTTCATAAGTAGCCTAGCAAAGGGAAATTGTAATGCTCTGAGAGAGGGCTGCATTCAAAACCAAAAGATGAGAACAAAGAGAACTGGAAGACTTGAGGGTGGATGGAGGAGGGGTCTTGGGGTTTGGAAGCTTTTGATGTGGCTGTCTCCAAGGTTTTCATTCTCTCTGTCTTTTGATAGACGATGGAAAGCGACATTTCCATCTCAACATTTTTTTGTCGAAGCCATCCATCTCCAGGCACCCGCTGTCTTATTTTCTGGGGACAACCCAGGGAGTTGATCTCTTGTTTTAAACCCATCAACTCTGCCAGATAAAATTTAGGGATGTGTGAGAAATTCGTTTCAGTGCATTTTTGATCAGGATTTAACCAGTTCTCACCTTCCAGATCGAACACGGACTCGGATGCAATCTGTGTTTGAAGTCTGTACATTTCTGAGCTTGCAATGTCATTCACAGACACACACCCCCAAAATAATTTGACAGTATGCATATATAGTTGAAAAATACGCATGAAAAATGCATACTTCTGAAAATTGTGCACACATACCCTTTAATCAATCGGAGAAGAATACATAAATTTCAAAGATGTGCACAATTGATGTGTGTACATTTGGAAAAATACACCTGAAAATATGCACGGATTTTCCTATGAAAAGAAAAGAAAGAAAGGGAAAAAAACCAAAGTTCACAATCTGATGTAGGCTCAAGTCGGAACAAGCTTCAAGATGGAATTCGGAGACCCTTGGTTTTGACTGATTCACACATCTCTAAGAATGGCTTCCTCCCTCCCCATGCATGCTTTGTCAGGGGGCACAGAACCTCGGGCCCAGGGGCCAAATTTGGCCTGCCTGGAATTCCCCAGAAGGCCACAGTTATGAAATGGGATCCCATCTACCCTAATACATTGGTAATTAAGCTAATGTGGGAAATGGAATTGGACTTAAGTCCCCCACTTACAGTGGTTTCCTATTATCTCAAGAACATCAGAAAAGTCCTGCAAGATCAGATCAAGGGTACAGGTCGTCCAAATCTAGCCCATCTTCCTCCCACAGTTGCCAAAAGGATACCTCTGGGAAACCCACAAACATGGCAGGGATCCAAATGGCTTCTCTTGTTTCTTTGGTCCGCAGCAGCTCATATTTAGTGGTAAATTGCTTCCAGAGCTGAAGGTTCCATTTGGCTTTCATGGCACAATTCAAACTGGGAACGGAGAGAGCTTGTCTGAGGAATTTCATTGCCAGTCTCCTTAAAATAATAATCATCATCATCATCATCATCAGTCAGGCGATCACTCGTGACCGAGTAAGATTGTCTTCCAGGATAAATTTTTTTTTACAAAAAGGAGATTTTAAAAGGAGGAAAATTCTAAAGAAAATTGTGTAGACTCTAGCGATGGGTCCGTAAGTGACTGTGGAGGCCAATTCGTCACCTTGAAGTGGTGAGTGGGCTTGCGTGTTCCGATGAACCCTGTGAGCAATGCCGTCGGGAGCTGTATAATAATAATAATAATAATAATAATAATAATAATAATAGCTGGGAAAAGTCATGAAAATTCCTGCCCAATACAGAAATTCTTCACAATTCAGATACAAGTATTGTGCCCATCCCGATTTTTTGAAAGCTCCTGACAAGAGTGCGGGATGCATGGTTTTGCTGCTTGGCAGTCATGATGACCTTGCTTCTAATCCCCAATTTGCTGGCATTGTGGCATATTATGTGTGGATGCTCTCAGAGCATCACTGTTCATTGTTCACGGTAGTCTTTGAACATAAGAACATAAGAAGAGCCATGCTGGATCTGACCAGGGGTCCATCTAGTCCAGCACTCTGTTCACACGGTGGCCAACCAGCTGCCCATGGGGAACCCACAAGCAGGACATGAGTGCAACAGCACCATCCCGCCCATGTTCCCCAGCAACTGGAGTACATAGGCATACTGCCTATGTTTTTGCCCCAAATGAAAGGGGAATGAAGCAGTGGTTTAAATGGAGCACCAACAGGGGTGGCTTGACCACAACTCTTATTAATTTGACCCCCCCTTCTCTTCTACAGGTTGCCCAGGGATGTGGGATAACATCACGTGTTGGAAGCCTGCCTTTGTGGGCGAGGTCGTCTTTGTCAAATGCCCGGCGCTCTTCACATTGGTCAGCTTCGATGACGGTAACGTTGCCCGATCCTTCCTTGCGCTTTTCCCACGTAGTTGCTGAATGGAAACTTGGCTCACCGCAGGCCGTGCGTGCAGCGGCCTGGAATGCTCAGACCAAATGACAGGCTATTGAACCAAGAAAAACACACTAGAACAATCCTGGGGCACTGAAGACCTGGGACGAATCCAATGCCAGTATTCCCAGTACATGTGCATCTCTGTGACAGCAGGGGTGGCCCACACATGGACCCCTGGCCCCATGCACCCCCGCCCCGGCCTTTTTTGTAGACCCTGTCACCCCCAAAGTCACCGCCACCACTTGAATTGTCACTGAATATCAGCAGCGTGCTGGCAACAAAGCTGCATTTAACTGTTAAAGCAAGGTGCATGTGGAGTGCGCGCCTTGTTTTGATGCAAATGCACACATCTTCTGGGCTCAAGAGTATGCATTAAAATGAGGCACGCACTCCCCACACACCTGGTTTTGAAAATGTGGGTTTTTGGGGGGGGGCAGCCAAATTGCCACTGGATTTCGACAGTGATTCGGTGATGGCGACGATTTTGGTGGCGGGGTGTGTGTGCCGCCCCCTCCCCGGCTCCTGTGAAGTTCCCCACTCCTGGCGTACCGGAAGAGAAGAGACAAAATGGAGAAAAACACAGGTCTGGGCGGGAGTGGCGGGAGAATATGTCGTACGCCAGGTTTCTATCCCTCATGGTTCCAGCTGGCAACTTAAGAGCCTGCAGGTGATATGAAATTCAGCAAGCAAGGTGGGATATGGGGTAGAGCTGTTGCAGTGGGGTTTCCATCGTCTCCTTCCCACCTGCAATTTGCTCTACCTATCTTCCCATTTGCCATATGCTTTCATGGTTGAATCCCGCCCCCCCCGGCCAGTCACTGAGAAAATACTCCAAAATCTTCAAAGGAGAGGATGTTTTGCATTATCCATGTACGTAACAAGTCAGAAAATTGATTCTTCTCGCCAGGGGAGGCTGGTGACTCCTATTTCAGTGGGGCTCCATTTATTTATTTATTTATTTATTTTATATCCCGCCTTTTTTCCTGCAAGGAACTCAAGGCGACTTACATAATCCTCGTCTTCCTCCTCCTCCTCCTCCTCCTCCTCTCCTTTTTATCCTCACAACAACCCTGTGAGGTAGGCTAAGCTGAGAGTCAGTGACTGGCCCAAAGTCACCCAGTGAGCTTCATGGCCGAGCGGGGACTAGTACCCGGATCTCCCGGCTCCCAGTCCGACACTCTAGCCCAGTGTTCTCCAACCTTGGGTCCCCAGATGTTTTTGGCCTACAACTCCCAGCATGCCCTGGGGCATGCTGGGAGCTGTAGGCCAAAAACATCTGGGGGCCCAAGGTTGGAGAACACTGCTCTAGCTGCTACGCCGCACTGGCTCTCTTTCATTTGGAGCTTCATAGGAGCTCTCCGTGGCGCTCCGTGGTGGCGAACCTTTTTGGGGGTTGGAGTTCAGCACCATGGACGGCTCCTATGAAGCCTCAAATAAAAGCCGCGAAACCTGCAATGGGAAAGGAGCCCCGCCAGCATAGGAGTCACCAGTCTGCCCTGCTTCTAGCCCAGTATTGACTAATCAGACTGTCAGTGGCCTAATGGGGCCTTAAGCAGAGGCTGTTCCTTTCTAGCTGGGAGATGCTGGGATTGTACCTCGGCCCCTCTGCATGCTAGGGTCCCCCCCCCTTATCACCCGTGATCGGCTACTTCTCTGAACCACCCAGCTGAATGCAACCCACCAGTTATAGAGGCTGGTCCTATATAGGGTGGCCCCGTAGGGGCCTTTGCTTCTGCTGCCTGCTTGGGACTGCAGGAACAGTGAGGGGAGCTGAGCGACCTGACAGCTCCGAGCAGTCGCACCTTCTGTAAACCTGGCTCGATCTCTTCATGGAAGAGGCAAAATTCAGAGCGCAACAAACCCTGTATCTGCTCCTACACTGCCTCCTTGCACAGGAAGAGTTGGAAGGAGGAAGAGTCATATCCAGAAGGAGGCAAGATCAGACCCCAGACCCCTATTTCTCTCTCTCTCTCTCTCTCTCTCTCTCTCTCTCTCTCTCTCTCTCTCTCACACACACACACACACACACACACACACACACGAACTAGACAGATGCTACAGTGAGAAAACCCAGGTTCTGGTTCTGCTGGGTGAACCAATATGGGGATCAGAATGGGAAACTCAGAGAGGCGCAAGCTTCTCCAATTTCCATCCCGAAGCTTGGCTCACCTTGTTCCTGTTCCCACCCCCCACTAACTAAAACATGCACATACTTTTATTTTCTTGTTTTCAAAATGCGCATTTTCAAATTGCACATTTCTTTCTACTGAACACGTGTTGTGAATGTGATCTCAAGCTCGGGAATATGCGAGCTTTGCCGCCCCCCAAAATGAGATCATGTCCATGTTCCCTTTCAGGGTGTTTGTGGATTTTGGTTTAACTTGGAGAATTTTGAATGCAGGACTTACGGCATGTGCAGTCTGCTTCATCTTTCGGTTCCTTCCATTCATTTACATCTTTTCTGCCCTCTGTGGTTAGTGATGTGCCCTTGTATGTTGATAAAACACAGCCAAGAAAGCAATCTGAATACAATTATATATATCGTATATATGATTATTTGTGTACAGTGTTTTACGCATGGGCTCCTGTACAACACTGCACAAAAAGAATCTTGCTATAACGGTAAGTACTGTCATATCAAAATTGCTTCATTGTAGTGTTTTATCAATGCACTCACATGCATCATCAATGTAACGATGGGGGGGAAACACAAATGGAAGGGAGAGAAATCATTTTAAAGTACACATTTTGCATACGTGATCACAATTGTGCAGGTTAACACCAGCAAGTTCTGGAGTTACGTGACTGGAAATGAAATTCTCATACACCCCCAGTATCTAGTATTGTTTTCTTATTACAAAGAAGTGCTTTAAGCAGAGGATGGATGGCCATCTATCGGAAATGCTGTACGTGCAGATTCCCTTTGTGGGCAGGGGGTTGGAACAGATGGCCTCTGAGGTTCCCTTCAGCTCTACGATACTGTATGGTTCAACATTCAGTTGTGCGTCACCTCATCTGCAGCCCTTGATGGTGATTGTTCTCTGTGTGGATGGAGCCTCAGCATGTTTCTATTTCACGGGTGGGCACCTCGTCAGCTGTTTGTTCAAACTAGGCCCAAGTTTGATTTTGCAAGGCCAAGGTGAGAATTGATGGCCCCTTCTGAGGAACAAATCATAAAAGCTCGACTCAAGAAGTGGTAGTCATCATTTCCCTGGTGCTTGCCAGTTGGTCAGGTAGGACTGATCCACAGACATGATTGCCAACGTGTCTTACACCGTGTTATCAGTTCCTCCCTGATAACCAGCAGCGGGCTGGAGTCTCCATAGCAACGGCTGGGATCTTTTGAAAGTGATGAGTACACTCACTACCCATGAGGCCGGCGGCTTATGTAACATCAGTAAAAAAAAAAATAGGAAAAAAGAAGAAAAAAAGCCCAATGAAAGCATCAGAAGGACAAAAAAAGTAATCCAAGGAACAAGGGAGAGCGAGTGCGTCAACTCATGGCTAAACAGGAAAGAGACAACACGGAAGGCTTGTGGTACACCACATTCTATTCAGTGGTTATGTTTATTTATTTATTTTTAAAATGTATTGGCCGCCTTTCCCAAAAATGCTCTACCCAAGAGATACGGTTCAAGCAATCAAAATCCAATAAGTAAAAGAAAAGAGTGCTGTGTGACCTTGAGGCCTGCTCAAGCAGCTGTGCGGGATACGTTATTTTGCTTGTTTTTTCTTGAGAGGAGATACTGTCTAAATGTGTGGGAATGGAGAAACCTTTTCTTGTCAGAAAGGGATAAAGGGATAGGTAAGGCACACCTGTAGCTAACGCTAGGGTGGCCACGTGTCCTACTTTACAGAGTGAGTTCTCTCTGTTTGAAGGGATGTGAGAGTACAGTCCTCCATTTGAGGGTGTCATAACCATAAGGCAGGGCCTTGAAATTGCTCTTCAGCATTGAGCACCTGGGCAGCTGAATTGAGCAGGCGTACAGTTCACCTGGACACAGTCTTCGCTGCTATGGTGAGACGGAATGCCTGTCTATTTAAATTATAGTCATTTACCGTACTTCTCAATTTCTGTCTCTACCTATAAAGTAGCATATGCAAATGTCATGCAAATCTGTATCCTTTGGGGGGGGTCCTCTTTTTTTTAGTGGTATATAAGTGGCCACCCTAGGTTTTGTCTCCAGAGTAACACCTCACACCCGCTTGTCATGGGACCTCAGTTTTCCCCAGTTCCCTAAGGCCCATCTTCACAGCACCTCCCCGCCCCCCCGGCCTGATATTCCTGGCAAGTCATAGGAGGAAGCAAAAGAGAAGAAGAAAAAGTGCTATTTAACCATTCACTTTTAAGAACAAAGAATGTCCCGTCATTGCCAGAGTCTTTTGACCCACTCCTGTCCTGCTTTGGCTGAATCAGACTCAGCATTAGAGCAAGCTATGGGGCAGTCCAAAAGGCAAGGCAACAAACGGGCAATTGGTCAAGCGCAAAGGTTTTGCTCTGGTCTGGTGGGGGATCGAGCTAAGGCAGGAGTGGTCAAGATACAAGCAAAGGTCAAAGCACAGTTCAGTTGTCAGATACATTTCACAGCCCGGAAGCATGAGTCAAGCAGGAGTCCAAGGGAGTCAGTAGCACGGAGGGTCAATCACAAGGCAAGGACTGGACAACAAGGTACAAGGCACTGGAGCTGAAAGAACAGGGCCACCTCCAGCACTGGCCAGGCCGAAACCAAAGGCTTACATCACCAGAGCTTCCTAAGCCCCACCCAGGGCTTAGCCGCAGTTATATATAGCTCTCTGGCAAGAGTCCCACTCATGAGGAGTCTCTTGAGGAGTCCTCCTTTGTAATCGAGCACTCCTTCCCAAGGAAGCCCTGCTGCCTTACCTCTCGAGGCAACAATGCTCCTGGGGACCAGGGGGTTGCTCAACCTCTGTGGCCATCTGCCCTGATGCCACTTGAGCAGATAGCAAATTGACGTTATGATGACAGTGGAAGAGTTCCACCTCCAAGAGGTCCATAAATCCAGTTAACTTTCCAGAGTCTTAATGTATTGGCCTAGAAAACCTAGAACCATAAGATACTGCACGGGTGTTCATTCAAAGTTCTGAAAACTTCCTTCCTTCAAGGAATGCTTTCCCCATCCACCTGCTTGCCAGGGAGCCCCCATGTATGTTGCAGGGGATTCTGGGGCATATTCTAAAGCAGGGGTAGGCAACCTGGTGCCCTTCAGATGCTTTGGACAGCAACTCCTAGAATCCCTGACCAATGGCTATGCTGGCTGGGGCTTATGGGAATTGTTGTCCAAAACATGTGGAAGGTACCAGATCGACTCATTCCTGTCCTAGAGAGTGGAGCCAGTCCCTATGTGGAGTGCTGGTAACATTTATTTTGGACCTCATTGTTAGACTTGTGAGCAAGGCCCAAACATTTCCCATTTTGGATACTCATTGAAGGAGAAGAGAGGCAGTAGTGATCAAGCCATCTTTTTGGGGTGGGTGTTCCAGCATAATTTGTGCAAATTTGGCCGTAATTTGCGCAAATTAGGTCATTTTCTACATAAACAACCTAGCGCCGGAACCCGGAAGTCGCTTTCCCCAACTCGGCTCGCGAGAATGAGAGTCGAGCCGGGGAAAAGGTAGGGCGAGCAGAGCTCGGGAGGGGGTCAAGCCCGGCGAGTTTGACGGACTCCCACCCCCCAATCGAGCTCCGTGCACATCCCCCATTGCTGATCTCCTTACTGATCAACTTCCAAGGAACCCCAGGGCTTCTCCAGAACATCATCTGAGAAACACTGCCTTAGCTTAAGCCCAATTGAGGTGAAAAATTAAGCAGAATTTGGAGGCCAAAATTAATCATAACGCGAGTCCACTTGAGGTAGAGGAGAACTGTGTGGAACTGGGAAGTCCTGGTGCCTTTTACAGAGCACCTTGAAGCCCAGGCAGATCTGTGTTATTTCCCTCCTTCGTGCTCCACAGGCACATTGTCAGAAAAACTGAAAAGCTCACAGGACCATCTAGTGGCTAAATGAAACACTACAGGTACATACCTACAGATGACGCCAAAGAGGAACTGACTGTTCCTTTAAAGTCTCTTGTGATGAGAGTTGGGTCCAACCTATCTGGAGAGAACAACTCCTCTGCTTCCCAGCACACGCCAATCCCCAGAGAGTGCAACCTGCCTCTGAAAACGGTGTCCAGCTCTACCATATGCAGAGGTGTTCCATCTTTCGGGCATGTGCAGAGGTGACCCGGAGGAAATAGGCGCATCCATCAACCCAATAATAAAGCATGTTTAAGTCTATGCACAATCCCATTCATAACTTGCCACAGGAAGTCTGGACACAAGCCTGTGGGTCACGCATCATTTATCCCTGGGCGCAGCTGTGTGTGCGTATATGCGCATTGCGCATGCTGGCATGCGCAATTCCACTATCCATATGATTGACTGATATAGGGGGCGGATTGCAGCTCAGTGGCAGAGCGCCTGATTTGCATGCAGATGCTTCCAGGTTCAGTCCTTGGCATCCCTGGCGATCTCCAAGAATTTTGTTTCAGTTCGCAAATCATCCAAATTTCCCCCTTCGCAACCCCAAACGTGAATGGGAGTGCATTTAAATTTTTTTTTTTTTTAAAGTTTGTGCATTCCCAACCTCATGAATGCATTTGAAAAATGCATAATTTTGGGGAAATGTGTGCTTTGAAATGCAAATTTTCCAAAATCAATAAATAAATCACTTTTCTTATTCTAAAAATGCACACTGTTCCTCTTTGAATTAACTGAAAAACAGACTGGAAGCAAAAATGGGAGTGAACTGAACTGAGCTACAAAGTGAAGATCGAAGAATTTCGGCGAGCTCGAACACCCCTGGTTCTCCCACCCCCAGGCATCCCCAGTTTCAAAGATCAGGTCACAGGTGATGGGAAAGAGCTTTGGCTGCCTGAGACCCCATAGAGATGCTGCCAGACAGAGTAGTCAATACTGGACTAGATGGACAAATAGTCTGATTTGGTGTAAGGCAGTTTCTAATGAAAGCTGGAAGAACAAAAGAATAATACCCATGCTGTTGATTTCACTGGAGGAAGGGTGGGATACAGATGATGTATGCCAATTTTGTTTTTGCTTTCAAGATATGCGAGCGTGCCCCTTTCGGACCTCCAAACACGAGCCTGCGTCTGCCAAAAACATTGGCAAATGGTCGAACGTGCGCGCATGTGTGTCTCATTCCTGATTCCCAGTTTGATTTGGACACATTTCCTAATTTGCACAGTAGACTGAACCAGCCCCGCTTCAGTTTAACTTTGGCAGGAGACAAGGGAGATTTGGCCATGCTGATTTAATTATGTGTTGTTGTTTTTCTTTTTTTCTTATAGGCTGGGATGTGAATAGCATGGCCTATGGTCAGCCAGGTAAGGTCAGGTTCTGGTACTGGAGGGGCACCATTTCGATAGGGCAGGCAGGGGGATACTGGGCGCACCTTACCCTGGGATGCAAGGAGCCCCTTTAAAAAGGCAAAACTCCCACAGACCAGCTCTTTGGCAGGGCAGAGGGAGCAGGGAGGGGGCCTTGAACCCTGCCCCACATCAATCCCCCCACCTGAACTGTTGAGAACTTGAAGTGTATTTATTTATTTATTATTTACATTTATGTATCGCCCATCTGGCCGGCAAACCGGCCACCCTGGGCGATGTACGTCAGATAAAAACAGGATAACATACATTGAAAACAGGATAACATTTTAAAATCTTAGCCCACCCCAGATTCCCGCCTGAACAGCCAAGTTTTTAGTGAGCGGCGGAAGCTCAGCAGAGAGGGGGCATGGCGGAGGTCACTCGGGAGAGAGTTCCACAGTACGGGGGCCGCCACAGAGAAGGCCCTCTTCCTCGTCCCCACCAGTCTAGCTGCTCTGGCTGAAGGGACAAGGAGAAGGCTGTCTGTGGCAGATCTTGTTGAGGGGCCTACTTGGTGTTGCTGGAGATGCTCCTTGAGGTAACCTGGACCGGAGCCGTATAGGGTTTTAAAGGTCAAAACCAACACCTTGAATTCGGCTCAGCAAGCAACTGGTAGCCAGTGTAGCTCCTTGAGCACTGGCGTGATTGATCCCGCCGGCAGCTGCCTTTAACCAGGCTAGCCGCCACGTTCTGTACCAGCTGTAGCTTCCGAACCGTCTTCAAGGGTAACCCCATGTAGAGCGCATTACAGTAGTGTAATGTTAATTTTTTGGAAGTGCATTGTGTATCACACAAGGAGCGCTTCCTGTTTGCACCAATGGTATTCCATCCAGCTGGACACACAGGCCTGGTAGCCTGCTTCCATGTACACAGTGCCCTGTGGGGTATCGTGATCCCCATGTTTTAAACCACACTGTGTTCCTGAGGAGCATCTATGTTTCTTGCCAGCATTACGCATGGACTGGCCACTGTGATGGTTAGATGTGCATGTTGAAATGGGCCTATGCGCTAAGATGCCGCAAGGTTTTTTGTTGGGTTTTGCTGCAGCATGGCTACCCCTCTGGGAAATTATCTAGAACACGAGTGCAGAACATCCAACCCGCGGAGGCTCTGCATCCAGCCATTGGAGGCTTGTGCCACTTGATTGGCCCCTACGCCCATGGCCTGTCCCCCTCCACAAACCCTGCCCCTACTGGGGGTTGGGGAGGAGGCAGGAAGAAGAATCTGTGCTGTTATCTCCAATCACAGATCGGAAATAACAGCTGGGATTGCCCAGCACTGCTGGTTCGCTATGCACGGGCCTTGCCGCATGTGGGCTTTGCTACATGCGGGCTTCGCTGCCCACGGGCCATGCCTATCTGACATCATATGGCCCCTCGCCCTGTTTAGGTTCTGCACCCCTGACCTAGAAGGTTATCCCTAAACGAGAAGAGGATTGCAGCTCTGTTGAGATGATATCCTAATGTGTGTTTCTACTCCTTTTTACAGGGGATTTCCAACTAATGGACAGTCCAGACCAAATTCTAGGTAAGAAAAAGAGACAGGGTGACCATTCTCCTTCACCCTTCCACTCCCTCCCCTGAATTGGGAGACAGAGAGGAAGGAATTTGGAGCTGAAGCTAAACGGATATTAATTTCCTAATCAATTCTAATTATAGTGGTATGCTTGGCAGCCTATTGCTTTGCATGGTATTATGAAAATGTATTCTCAAGTACTACCATCTAGCAGGGACGTAATTATAAATTATACTTATTGCTGTAACAACAATTACTGAGAGACACTGCGGCAACCCCCCAGCGCTGCCATCCACAGCGAAGCCTGACGTGGGAGGAAGCCGCCGCTGCACAGCCGGGAGTTCCGCATTGCGCCACAGTGCTCCGACACGAGCCTGAAGGAGAGCACACCCGTGTGGAGCTCTAGGAGATCAGAAAAACCATAAGAGTCCAGATCCTCACAGCAGGGCAAGAACAGCATCATCAACCTGACACAGATCATCTCATGCCACCCAGACCACAGTGGG
The DNA here is from genome assembly GCA_021292165.1 of Shinisaurus crocodilurus. Classification (NCBI taxonomy): domain Eukaryota; kingdom Metazoa; phylum Chordata; class Lepidosauria; order Squamata; family Shinisauridae; genus Shinisaurus; species Shinisaurus crocodilurus. The sequence goes on along the minus strand of CM037880.1, from coordinate 8,287,075 downwards.
CCACAAGGAAGGGGCCCAAAAAATGGCCATCAGGCCTGGAGGTGGACGTAAAACCAAGCCCCCCCCCCTTTCCCCCATCAGCCGGGGTAGTAGTAGTAGTAGGCGATCACTCGTGACCGAGTAAGACTGTCTTCCAGGATAAAATTACAAAAAGAAAATTATAAAAGGAGGAAATTCTAAAAAATGGTGTAGACTCTAGCGATGGGTCCGTAAGTGACTGTGGAGGCCAATTCTAGATCCACACAGCTTCCCACAGTGAGGACACAGGTTACCAGATGGAAGATGGTCCTGTAAAGGATTTGTTTGACGTGCTTTTCGCTTAGCACGTTTCTCCCTTTCACCTTGCACTCGGGCTTCTTCAAAGTCCATGGAACCTTTGTGAAAGGCCAGCCTCCAGTTAGATCGTTCATGGGCCAGAGCTTCCCAGTTCTCGATGTTTATATTGCATTTTTTTAGGTTAGCCTTAAGAACATCTTTAAACCTCTTATACTGACCACCGATATTCCGCTTCCCATCCATGAGTTGGGAATAAAGTAACGGCTTTGGGAGACGGCAGTCAGACATTCGAACAACATGACATTGACCGGTCCATTGAAGTTGGCCTTGAAGGATCATTTTTTCAACGCTAGTAGTCTTTGCTTCTTCCATTACGCTGACATTTGTTCGCCTATCTTCCCAAGTAATTCGCAGGATTTTCCGGAGGCAACGTTGATGAAATCTTTCAAGGAGGTGGAAGTGACGTTTATAGATAGTCCATGTTTCGCAGGCATACAATAAAGTTGGTAATACAATGGCTTCATAAACCAGTGTTTTGGTCTCCTTACAAATATCCCGATCCTCGAACACTCTATGTTTCATTCGAGAAAATGCGGCACTTGCGGAGCTCAAACAATGCTGGATTTCACTCTCGATGTAAGCTGTAACAGAAAGATAGCTGCCAAGATAGAGAAAATGATCGACATTTTCCAGTATTGCCCTGCCAAGCTGGATAGATGGCATCACCAAAGGGTTAACTTGCACTTGCTGATGAAGCACTTGCTGATGAAGCACTTTGGGTTTTTTATGTTAAGTGAGAGACCAAGTTTTCCGTATGCTTCTGCAAAAGCATTTAGGATAGTTTGGAGATCATCCTCTGAATGTGCAGAGACCACATTATCATCAGCATACTGAAGTTCCACAACAGAGGTTGTAATTACCTTACTTTTTGCTTTCAGCCTACTGAGATTTAAAAAGCTTTTCATCTGTTTGATATATAATTCCCACAGCAGAGGGGAGTTTCCCCTCAACAAGATGTAAAATCATGGCGATGAAAATAGCAAATAATGTTGGAGCAATAACACATCCCTGTTTAACACCTGACCCCACTTTAAATGGAACACCGTGAGAGCCATTGTTGTCCAAAAACCGTTGCTGTCATGTTGTCATGGAGAAGTCACAAGATATTCACAAATTGATTGGCGCATCCAATTTTCATAAGGATAGTCCAGAGAGCCATTCGGTCTACAGTATCGAAGGCCTTAGCCAAATCAATAAAAATCAAAGGGGTTGATTTTGCTCTCGGCATTTTTCTTGGAGCTGACGTGCAGTAAAAATCATGTCTACTGTCCCTCTAGAGGGGCGGAAACCATATTGAGATTCAGGGAGGATCTCTTCTGAAATAGATAGAAGACGGTTTGCAAGAATCCTAGCAAATATTTTACCTGCGGTAGCTAAGACAGAAATGCCCCGATAGTTTCCACAGTCTGTTCTATCACCCTTCTTAAAGAGGGTGATAATTATGGCATCCCTGAAGTCTTCTGGGATCTCTTCTCTTATCCAGATTTTTTCGATGAGTTTATGAAGATGTTGTACAAGTTCGGGGGCCCCTTCTTTAAAGATTTCAGCAGGAATCCCATCTGGTCCACTAGCTTTGTTGTTCTTCATTTGATTATAACTTTTATAACTTCATCCAAAGTGGGGAGTATTGCAAGTTCCTCTCTAATTTGTTTTTGCGGGATTTGCGAAAAAATAACATCCACCTTAGATTTACGATTTAAAAGATCATAATAATGCTCTTTCCAATGCAGTGCAATAGACTCTTTGTCTTTTAAGAGTTTGGTGCCATCTTTTGATTGTAAAGGGTTTGTACCATAGGTTTTTGGTCCATAAATGGCCCTTGTGGCCTTAAAAAAGCCCATGCATCATGAGATTCTGCAAGTTGTTGAATTTCTTGAGCTTTCTTTTTCCACCAAGCGTTCTTAAGTTCTCTTGTTCTTCTTTGGACCTCAGCCTTTGCACTGGCTTAGATTTTTTCTTGGCAGCGCAATTAATATCATTTTGCCATATTTGGAAGGCTTTCTTTTTTGGTCAATTATATATTTAATCTCATTATCATTTTCATCAAACCAATCCTGATGTTTCTTAGTTTCATATCCAATAGTTTGTTCACAAGCTGCAGTAATGGAGGTTTTCAGCTTAGACCAATGGTCCTCAATGTTATCAGGAGGTTCCGTAGGTAGATGTTCCTTAAGAAATGATTGAAGATGAGTTTGCTTAATAGGATCTTGAAAGACGTGGATGTTCATTTTACGCCTTGGTTTCCTTCCTTGAAGCCTATGTTGGGGAGCAATGTTGATAACCATAGTGGACCGAATTAGTCAGTGGTCTGTCCAGTAGTCCTCGGCACTCACCATGGCCCTAGTAAGAAGTACATCGCAGTGATCTCTAACACGGACAATTACATAATCCAGAAGATGCCAGTGCTTTGACCGAGGGTGCTGCCATGATGTTTTAAATTTATTTTTTGTCGAAAGAGCGTGTTTGTAATAGTGAGATTATGCTCTGCACATTTAGACAAAAGTAAAATTCCGTTCGAGTGCTATTACCAACTCCGTCTTTTCCAATAGTTTCTGGCCATAAATCAAAGTCACGCCCAAATCTTGCGTTAAAGTCGCCCAGGAGGATAATTTTATCCTCCTTAGGTATCTTCTGACAGGAGAGTGTCCAACTGGGTATAAAAACTTCCCTTGATGTCTTCATCAGCATCTAATGTTGGCGCATAAGCGCTCAAAATAGTTACCTGCTGGTTATTGGCGAGCTTTAATCGAAGAGTTATCAGGCGTTCATTAATGCCAGTAGGAACTTCTGACAAAGAGTTCACTAGCTCATTTTTGATGGCAAAGCCTACTCCATGTATTCGTCGGTCCTGCTCAGGTAGTCCTTTCCAGAAGAAGGTATATAACCTCCTTTTTCTTCCTTCAACTGTCCCTCTCCTGCTCTTCGAGTTTCTTGCCGGGGGGGTGGTGAGAATTCAAAGTAGGGGTTACCTCTTCCCCAGCTCGACTAGCATTCTCCCAAGTCGAGCTGGGGAAGCAACTTCCTGGTTCCTGGTGGGCCGCCGTTTACATAGAAAATGCCTTAAGATGCCTTAAGATAAGCCTGAAGGGGCCGCAATTTGTGCAATTTGGATGTATCGCAAAGCATTTTCTGCCCCACCTCACCTTTTCCCCATTTTAAGAATCCAATCCTACCCCAGCCTTTTATTGACCTCTGCCCCGCTTTGCTAATTTTGAGGGAGAAGGGGAAGAAGAATAGTGTTGATACCTAATAACCTGTAAAAGCTGACTAATCTGGCCTTGTTGAACCCCTTGGCATAAGAACATAAGAAGAGCCCTGCTGGATCAGACCAAAGGCGTATCTAGTCCAGCATTCCGTTCACACAGGCAGCTGCCTGGGAGGCCTTCACGAGATATCTGCACCAACAGTACCAATGGCCGCTTGTTTACCACCGACATAGAAAGTTGAGTCACAGTGCCAAGGCAAGGGAGTGCAGCATCCCCTTGCAGCATCCTACAGTCCTTTACGCTAGCTCAGGGTGGGGAACCACTGGTCTGTGGGCCACATACGGCCCTCACACAGGTTCCTTGTGTGGCCCACAGTCTACCTTCTGTGCCCCACCGCACAAGATTTTTCCAAAAGATGCTCTGTGTTAACTTTCAGGTGGATCTCCAGATTTAAAAGTCGTCAGCAGGAACTGCACCGAGGAAGGCTGGTCAGAGCCTTTCCCCCATTACTACGATGCCTGTGGATTTGATGAGAATGACACCATGTCTGATGATAACCAGGTAGGCTGGAACAACAAATCACTCTTTTTCTGGTCCATGTCGGTTTCACATGTGTCCATTCTGATCCATTTCTGCATTAACGTTCACTTTTAAAAAAAATCTGCATGAAACTCCATATTTAAATATGTATGTTGAATATAGTTTTCTCACAAAATATACATTTCTAACTGTATGTGATCTAGTCTAGACTGACACATTTCTTTTTTAACAGAGCGATCCTATGGCCCCTATACAGCATCTAGAGGGCCATGGGATCATTCGAATTCCCAGCTCCGAGGTCGGAAAGGAGCTCCAACCTCGGAGCTGGGGATCTGTGCTCGATCTCCCTCCCCACCCGCTCACAGCCAGCACAGACAGATGCAATGTTGTTTCTACCATCCCACATTTGTATTGTTTTCAGGGACATGCTAAAAGCCTCTTCATTATATTCTGGCCAATCTGGCACATACATAAAGTGTAACTTTATTACATAAAGATTACTTTGTTACATAAAGTGTAACTTTGCACACAGGCCACCACATATTAAATGGTTGTGTGAAATCACCTTCAGAATGTTTACCAAGTTTGGGCTGAGCTTTTATGGATCAGGTCAGTGTATTAAAATCATATGTCAAATCACTTCGTAAAAAAACCACACTCACTAAAAAAAAACAAGGTATGATTTAGAGCAGTAATGAAATTACTCACAATCCGCGTCTCCCCCAGTCTTTTCAGCCATTCTGAAAACCTCCACCTTTTCTGCTATTTTTCGGCGCTCCTTGTGAACATGTTTGCTTGTCCACACAGTTGCCCTCAGGGAGCCCCTCACATAGCCAAATCTGATTGGCTACTGAGTGTTGTGATGTCATCTTATTCACCACTTGTGATTGGATGGGATCATATATTTGAGTAACGCAGGAAGAAGTCACAGCTGGGAGAAATACTACTGACACTGAACAAGATTTTAAAAATGAATTTACATTCTCTCTAAGTAGTGTTAGGATTATTTTTTTGCGTAGGGTGGGGGGATCCTACCCCACCACAGGTGCTAGCTTCTGAATCTTTACCTAGCTCTTACAGAAAAAAGTTGTTTATTTGTTACCTGTGGCAGAGAATGTGGGGGGGGGGATGGTTTGGGGCGCAATCCAGTGGGAATGCCCAGAAGCCTCCGAACCCAGAGAATTACGGACATCCTATGCAGAGTGGTAGGAGTGCCGAGGCTCCTCCCAAATCAGCTGGATCGCTGATTTTCAACTGTCTAAGTGTGGCACTTCAGACAGGGAGGGGAGGAGGCTGGACTGATGGCCCCAGTCTCCTCCCCGCCCCGGAATGCCCCCTTTGCCCCCTTCCCCGAGATCACTCTTACAACCTTGGAGAAGTAGCCACCAGCATGGTTCTTTCCATGCAGGCGGCGGGGGGGGGGCGAATCCGAGTGGAGATCCCCAGCTTCGAGGTCGGAGCTCTTTTCTGACCTCGGATCTGGGCATCCGAAGAATCCTACGTGCTGTCTAGGGAACATGGGATCACTCTGTTATGAATGTAATTTATAATGACTTGGAAAGAACTGAACATGGTAGCTCAGAAGTGTTTCTTGATCTGTTTGTTACATTTATGTCCTTTCCTGAAGCTGCCCGAGATGGCTATGTGATGGATTGAGGCCTACTCAGGCTTGAGTTTGTTGAAGCCTGAAGGCCCAAACACTTCCCTAGATTAGTTGAAGCCTGAAGGCCCAAACACTTCCCTAGATTAGTTGAAGCCTGAAGGCCCAAACACTCCAGGATGGGAGGGGGAGTTTGAGAGTTTAGTTCACCCAATAGAAGTTAAGAATTATATCTCCTGTTCAAAGTCACATGATTATAACCTTCCATTCCTGGGAAGGCTATATATGTGTGGGGTGTGGTCAGCAGACTGCAGAGAGAGAGAGAGAGAGAGAGAGAGAGAGAGAGAGAGAGAGCTAGTTGCAGAGAGAGAGCTAGTTGCAGAGAGAGCTAGCTGCAGAGAGAGACTGGCTGCAGAGGAGAAAGGTAGTCTGAAGTTAAGCTAGAGAACCTTGGATTGTTTGTTTGTTTTATTTTATCATACTTGCTTTTGGATTATAACCACTCTATTAAGTAATTACCCTAATATAATAAGTAAAGTGTTGTTGTGTACCCTGAGAGTTTGGAGTGACTTATTCACCACGTCTAAAGCCTACACCCATGCTACTGGAAGCAGGCAAAGGATTTGATCTCCTGGAATGGGAGGGGCTTTGAGAAGAGGCAGAGATCTTCCAAAGGGCAGATCAAGGGGTCCCTGTAGTAGCGGAACCTTGACAGGCTAACATAGAGACCTCCTCTCCATGTGATCTTCACAACGACCCTGTGTGAGGTCGGTTAGGCTGAGAGTCAGTGACTGGCCCAAAGTCACCCAGTGAGCTTCATGGCCGAGCGGGGACTAGAACCCGGGTCTCCCCAGTCCCAGCCCAGCACTCTAATTGCTACACTGTACTGGCTGTCATGTTCCATTGGCTACCCAGGGTCTCAGGCAGAGAAGATCTCTCCAATTACCTGGCACCAGCTTCTTTAAACTGGAGATTCCCACGGTTAAAATTGCTCTACCAAGCACTGAGCACTCAGTCTGGCCCCATAGTAATGACAATGCTGTGGCTTGGTTTCTCAGGATTACTACTATCTCTCAGTAAAGGCTCTATACACCGTCGGGTACAGCACTTCCCTCATTTCGCTCACCACAGCTATGGTGATCTTGTGCCGTTTCAGGTGAGTTGGCGTGAGCGGGTGGGCTTTTGTCTGTGTGGGTGTGAGGGGGAAACGTGGCTAGCAGTCGATGGGGATGTACAAGAGTTTTGTTAATGCTTCCAAATCATTCAGATATGCCACGATCGCAATCCTGAATGCGAATGCCAGCAGAAGAGCATGTTCTCTGAAAAGGCTCACAAATTCCCAAACCTGCATTTGTGCTTGAGATTTATTTATTTTTTTGCATCTTTATGCTTTATGTCATGGGGGAGTGCTCATTTCAGGCGTGCCCTTTTGAAAACGTGCACTTTCCCTGTTTTTATTAATGCACACTTTTTCATTTCGACCGAAATGAGAAAAGTGCACGAATGAAAGCAGGAATTGAAGGGAGATAAGCTTCAAATTGTTGTTTGGAGCATCCAGCCGATTGTGAAAATGGCTTTTTTGCCCATCCCTACGTGTTGATGGGACTCAGTCCAAACCACTTGGTAACTCAGCCAATACAATTGTGAGAGGTCCCTTCAAACCAAATATTTATGAGAGCGGTAATTCAAAATTCAGGTGTGCAGGCCAACTGTATTTCTCCACATTCTTCCCTCCTGACCATCTCCAGGCTGTACACATGGCCTGGATCTACACATGCAGAAGAATGAGGAGGCAGCATCCTGGAGTAGTATCATCAGGGCTTTTTTTCTGGTGGAACTCACCGGAACTGAGTTCCAGCACCTTTTCTTCTATTAATTGCATTACAATTTAATCGCCATCTACTCCCGAGGAAATGTAATCTAAGAGTTCCGGTACCTTTTTCTCCAGAAAAAAAGCACTGAGTATCATGTACTGCTTCCCGTACCAGCCTGCCTGCACTCCAAGGTCATCAACAGAGGCCCTTCTCACCTTCTCATTGCCAAGTGGGCTGCAGGTTTTATTGCTGTTATCTGTTGTTATAGTGTTTTTATTGTATTTTATTGTATATTTAATTATGGCTTATTTGTACAATTAGCAATGTGTTTTTTTTTTAAATCTCGTATGCCACCTTGAGAGGGTTCTTCCTAAAAAAAAACACCTTTTAAATAAAATAAAATCATCTATACTACTTCAGACTTCAGGTTATACCAACAACCACAAATGCTCCCTGCATGTAGAAAATTAGCAGATCGTGCAAGGACTGGCTATAGCCTTCCTGCCTAACTGTATGGTTTCCCCTACTTGCAGCAATGTTCGTTTTACGTAGGGGGCCATTCAGAAATGGTATCCTGCCTCCTGCAATCAGAGGTTGGTGTTAAGACAGATAATTTGGGCGCTAGATTCCCTCTGAGGAGAGAGAGGACTAACCCCCACACTCTTACGAAAGGTTTTGGGATCTTTGGCTGAGGTTAAAAACACGCGCTGCTGGGTAGAGTATGTGCTTTGCCCTTTTACACTTAAACAAACCTACACACACAATAGAGACCCCAGAAACAAAAGGGTTGTTAAAGAGGAAATACAGAGGAGGTCCAGCCGTCTTCCTTGTTCGTAAAGGCAAACCCAGTGATTTCAGGCAGCAAAATATCCTTACGCTATAGTTCAAACACACTCTCTATTTTGGAGAGGAAAAAGAGTCCCTTTTGGCCCCGACAGCCTAAATAGAAGAAGGGGTGGAAGAATGGCTTCCATCTAGAAGGGATAGAAAGAAGTTCCGGTTACTACCTGTCCGGTGAGGCTTCCTGCAGTGAATCTCCAGCTGTAGCTCCTGTGGAGGCAGAAGGTGCTTGAGAAGTTTGCGTTCCAAGCTTCAGTTGGACCAGCGGGTCCCCAACCTTTTTGGCACCAGGGACCGGTTCTGTGAAAGACAATTTTCCATGGACCGGGGTTGGGTGGGTCGCCCACCGGTCACCTCCTGCCAGTGCGGCCGCAGGGATGTATCCTAGAGTCTCGAGGGGCTGAAGTGAGTCGACTCGCCCCACTCGACACCCCCCTGAGACTCTCGGGGACTTGCCTGCTGCCGCTCGACCCAAACACACCGGGGAAAGGACCTACGAGGTCCCCGGCACGTCACTTCCTGGTTCTCCGGCGCTGCTATTTTTACGTAAATACCCATGGTAAGTACCTTAAAACGGGCCACCGATTTGCTATTCGCGGCCGATTTAAGGTACTTTACCACTGGTTATTTACGTAATAAGAGCAGCGCGGAGAACAGGGAAGTGACATTGACGGGTCTTCCCGTTGCGTCACTCCCGGTTTTCTGAAAATGCTCGCGGGAGGCGAGCAGAGGGTACGAGTTGGCGGGGGGTACTCGCCGGAGCTCGCAAGCACCCCGAGAGCCAGGTGGGGTGCTCGCAGCCGTCCTGGCCGGCACAGCAGTCGGGCGGCCCGGCCCGGTTCCTAACAGGCCACGGACCAGGACCGGTCCGCGGACCGGGGATGGGGACCCCTGAGTTAGACGACCTTAGGAGGACTCTCTCAGCTCTCCCCCACCCGACACACATCATTGCTAAAAACTCTTGGTTTTTTATACCCTTCCTCCTCTATGCCAAGGCATTTTAATAGTTAAGAGCTCAAATAGCACGGGGGGGGGGGGATTGTCACCTGTAGGCTTAGTTTTAATTAACTTTTGGATTGTTATTTTAAACTGTGTTTTTTTTAAATTTGGTTTTTAATCTTTTTTAACTATTTTGTATGCTTTTATTGTTGTTTTTATGTACGAACTATGGTGAACCGCCCAGAGAGCTTCGGCTGCGGGGCGGTATAGAAATGAAATAAATGAAATGTGAAATGAAATGCCTTCTTGGAGAAATGAGGAGCAGCGTGGGCGGTCTCTGTCCCTCGGATGCTCTGAATCTCTGCTGATGGCCCTACTCTTTGTGTTTTGATGGCTCTTGCGGGGTGTCACCAGGAAAACCTTTTTGTGGTCTGCCTATGTGATGGGTTAGCCTGTCTTACATGAGGAGTTGAAGCTTTTGGCTGAGTCTTCCAGTGGGGCGGGGAGCCATTTCTTTTTAGTAGAATCCTCCTGTGCCTTTGGCAATGTGCATATTAAATCTAATTGCTGCAAGACTCCATCCGTTGCCCATTCATAGATTTCATAGATCCGTAGAGTTGGAAGGAGCCTGGCTGCAAGGCTATCGAGTCCAACCCCCTGCTCAATGCAGGAAACTAGAGGAGGGGTCTCCCCACCCAAGTAATAACCAAGCCTGACCCTGCTTAGCTTTCCACGCTCAGACAAGCTGAGCCAGCGTAAGCCACAATCACCCTTCCATTCAAACCTTCAGCCATGACCTGTGTGCCGGCCCTGATGGGGAGTGGGTGGGCTGCTTCCTTTCCTCCCGAATCCTCTGCCTTACCCAACGCTTTTTATGAGGGCTGTGGATTTCCTTGGGAATATGACTATAACCAAATGATCATAACTGCAGTAGTTTTTCCATGTATAAGACTATACTTTTTCCTAAAATCGTTAGACTAAAATTGAGGGTCGTCAGTATACACGGAAGTAAGCGAGGAGAGAACCGCGCGGTTGCCAAAACTTTCCAGTGGGGGGCGTTCTTATACATGGGGGCGTTCTATACACGGAAAAAATACGGTACATCCCATCATAAGAGTGGAACAGCCCTCCCTGCCCACCTCAGGACTCGCCATCTGGCTTCATGTGTAGATCCGCCATGTGACCAAAGCTTCCGTGGATACAAACGGCAGCCCTTTTTGTGGTTGGACATTGTGCCTCCTCCGCATTGCCAGAAACTGCTGTTGGCCGTGAGCCAGGTACATACACGCTTCACACCGCTGACCTGTGCCTGGAAATGGTTGCGTTGAGAAAAATGGGACGCCTGGTTTCATCGGTATGGACGGATCTCTAGCTGTGTCCTGCTTTCATTTGGCAGCTCTGCACTGTGCCATATTCAGCAAGCAGAAGACAGGGGTGGTATTTTATTGGTGGTGGTGATCTATGACGGCTGGTGGCCCCCCTGTCAGTGGGGTGGTGTATCCACTCTGGGTTTTAGTCTGAACTTTCAAGGAGCTATCCATGGGTGCTGAACCCTATCCCCCCCCCCCCCATAGGTTCAGAACTATGGATAGCTCCTTGAAAGTTAGGTTGCACTATGGGTGGATGCCCCAGCCTCCACTAGTAGTGATTCCAGTTAACTTATCGTTTGGGACGTGCAAATGAGATTAGTTCACATTTTAAACACGAAGCAAATGAATTCTGCCCCCGTCCCTAAGTCCTACAGCTCCCATCACCCCCTGACGATTGGCTTATGCTGGCTGGGGCTGATGGAAGTTGTAGTCCAAAGCACCCGGAGGGGCCCAGGTTAGGGAAGGCTGATGGGAGAAGAACGTAACGTGGGGAACTGGTCTACAAATGGGGTGTGATCTTTACTTTTTTTGGTGGTCTTTTCTTTCCCTCTCGGTCCCAGGAAACTGCACTGCACCCGGAACTTTATTCACATGAATCTCTTTGTTTCCTTCATTCTGCGAGCCATATCGGTCTTCATCAAGGACGGAGTTCTGTATGCTGAGCAGGACAGCAACCACTGTTTTGTCTCGACGGTAAGGTAGACCAGAAGCAAGGCCTATCATTTCCTACGAAGAAAAGGAGAAACGTTAGCTACGTATCGAAATAATCAACTAGAGAGTCCAATTAATTGTGAGGGGAACAGGCGCATGTGACATGGCCCATTAGACTTTTCCCCACCCTAATGCAGATATTAGGCTCACCGGCTTTGATATAGAACAGCACTGCAGTGGGGGAAGCAAAGGGTTAAAGACCCCATATGCCCTCACTGCAGGGCCTTGATCTGGATCCAGCCCCCTGCACCTGAAGTTTACTGCTTAAGAGCCATTGACAGAATTGTTATTCGAGTGAATGGCATCTTCTCTAGTTTGGCCCTGGGTTCGCTGTTTGAGGGGGTGATGCTGTGAATATCCAAGACTTTCTGCCACTTGAAGTTGCAACTGCATATTCTCCATTGTGGGAAGTGGCTTGGAGGGGTGGCAGGTTTATGTATATCAGAACTTCAAGGGCAACACTGTTTTGGAGGGGGGAAGCAGCAGTTCCCTTCGTAGGGATGTATGAGAATTTCATGTTTGCTCACACGTGTCCACTGAAAATATTTGCAAATTGTCGAACGCGTGCTTGCACCCGTCTCGTTCCCGATTCCCAGTTTGATTTGCGCAAGTGTCTTAATTTGCAGAAGTTTCCACGGTAGACCGAGTCTGCCCCACTTTAGTTTGTGGAGGACATCTACACAAATGAGGACATTTGCGCACATTCGAGGAGATTCGCACAGATCTCCCGTTGGATCGCTGCTCGATTTGCATAAGTTTCCCATTTGCGCAGGTTGAGCAGCGATCGCAAGCGTGAACAGGAATCATGCACAAGATGAGCTGTGAGATGATGTTTGGAGAATCCTGGTGATCTCAAACATTACTCGGTCACCCATCCCTACCGGCGGGACGTAGTCCAACACATCTGGAGGTCGTCAGGATAGGGAAGGCTGTCTTACACCAATTGGGCATGTGTCGAGCAACAAGGATTCAGTTCTGCATACCCACTGGAGACTTTCTTAGGATGTGTCTGTTGTACTGCCCCACTAAAATACACTTGTTCTCACCTTTTCATTTTCTGATTCCGAGTGACAAATTCTATGCCCTGCAATGATATGAAGTTCTCTGGGTTTTCCCAGTCTGGTGCATCCTTAGATGAACCTCTTAGCAATTTTTCAACATGGTTTCTTCCCCACCCCCACACACATTATTAGCCAAAAGTCTTCTTTGGATTACTCTATACACAGAACTCCATATATACACAGCTGGGTTTTCTTGTATACAAAAGAAGCCTGGAGGACTTCAGTCTGCCAATTAGCAGCCATTGTAGTCTAGCTTCCAGCTCTGCTAGAAATCCTGCAGCTTTCTGCAAGCTTTCATCAAATGCTTCCTGAGAACTGAAATTGCTTTTCTGTGCTTTAGAGTGGCAGCCTCTAAGTGTTTCTTCCCTGCAAAAAAACCAAACAAACACTTTTTGACATAGTTTAAAGTCAAGGCCAGGTGCATCATCATCATCATCATCATCATCATCATTGATTATTGATTTAAGAACTTCAGCAAGTAATGGCCAACTTTGAAAGAGAACCTTGTAGAGCAATGGGTTGACATTTCTCTTTGCCTTCCACAGGTAGAATGCAAGGCAGTGATGGTATTTTTCCACTACTGTGTCATGTCCAACTATTTCTGGCTCTTCATTGAGGGGCTGTACCTTTTCACCTTACTGGTGGAGACTTTTTTTTCCAGAAAGGAGATACTTCTACTGGTATACCATCATTGGCTGGGGTAGGTTTCTTTCATCAAATTCTTTATGGGCATTGTTCTTTATGCATGGCTTATTTGTAGAGCTCTCTCTCTCTCTCTCTCTCTCTCTCTCTCACACACACACACACACACACACACACACACACACACATGTAGAGAGAGATGGTGTGGCCCACTTGCTTGATTTCTTCACACAGCACATAGTTAAACTATGGAACTCACTTCCTCAAGATGTAGTGATGGCCTCCAACTTGGATGGCTTCAAAAGGGGACTGGACAAATTCATTGAGGAGAAGGCTATTAGTGGCTACTAGTCCTGACTGGCTATATGTTTTCTCCAGTATCAGAGACAGTATGCCTGTGTACCCCAGTTGCTGGGGAACATGGGCGGGAAGGTGCTGTTGCACTCACGTTCTGCTTGTGGGATCCCGTAGGCAGCTGGTTGGCCACTGTGTGAACAGAATGCTGGACTAGATGGACCCTTGGTCTGATCCAGCAGGGCTCTTCTTACATTCTTTCTTACTCTGACCTAAGGCATTGATTCAGATCACTGTATGAGTGATCTCTTGCCATTCTGTCTGAGGTACTCCAGTGTCTCCAGGTATCACAGGTCTAGCTAATGCGTGCCCTGTTTAGGTGTTCTCCCTCAATGCACACCATTCCCATTGCATAAGGGAAAGTTCAGGGATCAGCCCGTTGACCATGCCTCCTTCCCTGGGTCCCCATCGTTGGCTTCATTCCCTTCCATGTGTTGGAAAGGGAGCTGGCTCTCCTCATGGATGGAGACTCTCCACAGGATCTTCCAGGGTTCGCAAATACACGGGGAGTCTCCACAAGTAGAGAAGGCTTTCTGCTGTAGAGCTTTGACCTCCCGATATCTGGAAGGTGATAGGGGATGAGAGAGAGGGAGTGGGACCAATAGGCTTGTCTCCAATTTCTTCCTTATGGAATGGTAATCGTGTGTGTGTGGGAGAATGCCCATATAGGGCTGTGGGTGTTATTGTATGGCATGGGTGTTGAGCCTCAGGCCCAAGGATCAAATCTGGCCCGCCTGGGTTCTCCATCCAGCCCACCTGAGATCCAAGCCCAGCCCACCTTGGGCCCCAATCCAGCCCCCTGGCTTCTCAAGATGTCCATGCCCCCTTCCTAGGGCCCCTTTCCCCTGACCATTGATCATTTTGTGGTTTCCTGGCTTTTGTGCCGTTCCCCCCCCCCCCATTCTAAAAGGTTGAAATGCCTCTCCTGAGGTTTAGTTATCAGCAGTAAGAGAAGGGGTGGGCGATCTGCTGGGGCCCGCTGCCTCTGGCTCGGTGGACGCCACTGCTGTGCCCGCCAAGCCTGGCCAAAAGCAGGCATGTGCAGTGCCGCTCGTCACACTTCCGGGTTCCCGGCGGGCCCCTGTTTACATAGAAAATGCCTTAAGATATGTCAAAAGTAGCTGCAGTTTGCGCAACTTACGCAAATTGTGGCCACTCTGGGCATCATAGATTTCATAGATCATAGAGTTGGAAGGAGCCTACAAGGCTATCAAGTCCAACCCCCTGCTCAATGCAGGAAACTAGAGGAGGGGGTCTCCCATCCAAGTAATAACCAGGCCTGACCCTGCTTAGCTTTCCACACTCAGACAAGCTGAGCCAGCATAAGCCACAGGCCTGTATCACTTAAAGCATTTTCTATGTAAGCAGCGGTCCGCCAGGAACCCAGAAGTCACTCCGCCGGCTCGACTCGGGAGAACGCGAGTCGAGCCGGGGAAGAGGTTAGGGGGATGGGGTTCGGGGGAGTCGAGCCCAGCCAGTCCACTGGATTTCCACCCTCCCAAACGAAATCCTTGCACATCCCTTTAAGCTAAAATATGCTGGGGGGGGGGGGGTTGTGTGTTTTGGCCCAGCTCCCTTTTGCCATCAGCACCTCCCACCACTGGAATGTGGCCCCTGAAATTGAATTCCAGAGTGGTTACATGTTGGACTGGTGACTCGGGAGATCCGGGTTCTAGTCCCCTCTCGGCCATGAAGCTCAGTGGGTGACTTTGGGCCAGTCGCTGACCCTCAGCCTAACCTACCTCATAGGGTTGTCGTGAGGATAAAATGGAGAGGAGGAGGAGGAGGAGGAGGAGGAGGATTATGTAAGCTGCTTTGGGTTCTTTGCAGGAAAAAAAGTTGTGATATATAAATATAATAAAATCAATAAATAAATATATTGGCCCTCGGGTTGAAAGAGGTTCGACCCCCCCCCCCGTTGTATGGAGGTTGTGGTCTTCACACTGAGAATGCTGCATTTTGTTGTATCATCTCACATCACTTCAACTGAATTCAGTTCCCCTGTTCAGCTGGCAGGCATCACAAGGCCTGGTTCACACTTGACCAATTCCTATATTCATTACTGTGCATGTGCTGAGACCGGCAGCCAAACATGTGAACGAGAGCTGTGCCGAAATCTGAACTCCAATTTCCCAAACGTTTTCTTTCCCCTTGGACAAGGCCTTCCATTTTTCTCCTTCATTCTCGGGGCACTTTAAAATTTCCTTTGGCTGGATTTTGAGCTTACCGTATAATTGCAAGGTGGCCAAGGGTGCTGTATGTGGGTGTTTCCCCACCACCACACACACTTTTCTTCTGTCAAATTGAACGAGAACTCCATTGACCTTTGGGAAATGCTGATGCAGAGCAGCCATAAGAATATATCCATCAAACAGCATCTTTTTTCTGCAGGAACTCCCACCATTTGTGCCATTTGGGCTGTCCTCAGACTTCACTTTGATGACGTTGGGTAGGTACCGCCACGCGGTTATCCTTGTGCATGTCCAGATCAGTGTCAGTGGTGGCTGCCACGCCCCTCCCCTCATAGGGCCTTCTTTTTTGCCCTCCTTTTGGAGCTGTGGGTGTGTTTTTGTAAGGTTAGGGGTGTTTTTTTTGGTAAGGTTTCCTCTCTATAACCCTGACCCTTCCAACTCTCACACTGGCCCTGGGATTTATATTATCCCCACACCGTACGTTAATAAACACCTTTATGTTTTCTCTGACAATACGTAAAGAACGGCTTCGTTGCTTTAACAAACAAAGTAAAGTTTATATAAACTACACATTTTCTTGAAATGAGTTCAGTGCATAAGTTTCCGTTAATACTACAGTCATGCCTTGGATTGAGAGCACAATTCGTTCCGGAAACATGCTTGTAATCCAAAAC